>CM055117.1:700548373-701148373 GCA_029206835.1 Rana muscosa | reverse complement strand
CCTGTCCTGTGAGCGTCGCGCTCCAGGGCATACATGTGATCGTCCCCTTGGGTCCAATCACAGCATGCCTGGCCAACAGTCTCCTTCCGTGCGCGGACGATGATCTGTTTGGAATGTCTTTCAGCATGATACATGCAGGATAGGTAAGTAAACTCCCCTGCCTCGGCTGGGTGATTTGGCTGGACATTCCTGGAGAGACCAAGTAAGTGGTTGTGGCCCCTTTCTTCCCTCTCTCCCTGGGCTTCTGGCTAAAGGTTGCTAGGTGCTGGGGGTCACCCAAGGGGTTCCACTGGAGCGGGGCTGGCTGTAACTAACATTTAAAAGAAATGTCATTTCTGCTTACCTGTATGTGCTTCCTCCTCCATGCTGTCGGCGGCCATTTTGCTGTGGTCCATGCCGGGTTCGGCCTCTAGTGACTGCCCGGCCGCCATCTTCATGTGGTTTCGGCGCCATTTTCTTGTAGTTCAACACCCACTGGTCTCTATCGACTGTTCGGCGGCCATATTTGTAATGATCCACGCTGTATGTATATATTGCCGTTCGGCGGCCATCTTTTTGTGGTCTACGGCTGCTTTGGCCTCTATCTTCGGCTCGGCGGCCATTTTCTTAGAGCCCACATTATATTCCATACAGACGTTTTGGCGGCCATTTTGCGAGAGTCTCCGGCCTCTAGGGTGCATTACACTGGCGCGAAAAATTCACACAGGAAGCGCTAATAAAAGAAGCAGACTGACACAGCAGCGGTGGGACAGCATCACAGGTGCAGCACACGGCAGCATAGCGGTACCGATCCAGGGTGGTGAGTCCTCTGGGTGACCCAGCATCTCTGCAGCGCAGGAGGGTGGCCTATTGATATCTTGCCTGGAGCCCTGTGGGTGTCAGCGTGTGGTCAGCATGGCACCTGAGCCAGATGTCTTCTCCCCTGAAACACCAGATTTAGCAGCTGGTGCCCCTGAGGTGTCTATGGACGCTATGTTGGCAATCCTAGAGGCGTTTGCTGCCAGGGTGGAAGCAGCACACGGGAATACAGGGGGTAGTAAACGCCCCCATCCCCTGCAATCCTCTGGGGATGTTGTTGGAAAATACTGCAGAAGCAGCAGAGACTCCGGTCCCCTTTGGGTTTCGTAAACCTGCCCGCACTGCTAAGGTGTTCCCTTGTGTGTCTTATTTTGATAAACTCTTATACAAGGAATGGGAGAACCCACTGAGGGTCTTTACAGCCCCAAAGAGGTTTGCGGTACGGTACCCCATTGAGGAGAGTTTTCTGAAGAAATGGACCTCTCCCCCTATAGTGGACCCTCCGGTGTCCAGACTTAATAGAGCTACCACTATTCCAGTAGAAGGGGCTCCTGTTTTCAAGGACCCTGTGGATAAGAAGTCTTGAAGCATTCGCTCGCTACCTATACTCAGTGGTAGGCTCGGCAGTACGCCCGGCATTGGCGGGGGCCCTAGTGTCTCAGACACTTACTGAATGGGCAAAATTGCTACTCCAGGGGTTAAAGGAGCGAGATGCTCCTCCTGATGAGATAACTTTGGCCGACCAGTTGGTCCAGGGCCTTAAGTTTGTCTGCGAGTCAGACATGGATACTATTCCCCTGCTGTCAAAAGCTTTGGTTTATGCAGTAGCAATACGCCGCCTGATCTGGCTAAAGGGCTGGTCTGCGGACCAGACCTCCAAGAAAGCCCTGTTGGATCTGCCTTTTAAGGGCGACAGACTTTTTGGGGCATCTCTGGATGACATCATCAAGGATGCCACAGGAGGTAAAAGCACTTTGCTTCCCCAAACTAGCAAGGGTAAGGGGCCACGCCAAGGACAAGGGCCCTCCTTTACTGCACGCAAGCATTTTTTCGTCCCCCTAGGGCAACAGGGAAAAGGGAAAGACCCCAGGCCGACAAGGAGCCTGCCTAAGGACAAAAGCGCCCTTGGTCCCGCAGACCCAACAAGCCTGCGGACAAATCTGCGCCCGCATGAAGGTCCGCCCCCCACCCAGCTCTCGGGTAGGGGGACGTCTTCGCAAATTCGCGACTCAGTGGACAGCTCTAGTCTCCGACAGGTGGGTTTGCAAAGTAATCTCCTCAGGCTACAAGATAGAATTTCTCTCTTGTCCACCGGACAGATTCGTCACCTCCAATCTTCAGCTACTACCGACCTGTCGGGAGGCCCTGTATGGGGCGGTCCAGGGTCTACTGGAACGCGGGTTAGTTATTCCAGTTCCAAAAGAGGAACGGGGTCAGGGTTTTTACTCAAATCTGTTCATTGTACCGAAGAAGGAGGGGGTTCGTCCAATCTTGGATCTCCGAGCCCTCAATTGCTTTGTGAAGGTACAAAGATTTTGGATGGAGTTGGTTCGATCTGTAGTCACGGCTCTCCATCCGGGGGACTTTCTGTCCTCCTTGGACATCAAGGACGCATACCTGCATGAGAAAGAGATACCGCTCCAGGTGGGTGCAATCCGGCAATCAATGTCTTCTCGGATACCAAGGGTGCGGGCAATGCATGTAGCAAGAAATAGGATGAATGTGTGGACAGCCGCACTCCAAAAAAAACGTTAAGGTAGCCTTTATTTAAAAATTGCAAAGCACTACAAGTCACAACAGACAAAAAGGGGGTACAACTGACATGTTTCGCACTGGGAACTAGTGCTTAGTCATAGCTTCCCAGTGCGAAACATGTCATTTGTACCCCTTTTTTGTCTGCTGTGACTTGTGGTGCTTTGCAATTTTTAAATAAAGGCTACCTTAACGTTTTTTTTGAAGTGCGGCTGTCCACACGTTCATCCTATTTCACGCATACCTGCATGTCCCCATATACTCCAGACACCAGAGGTTTCTGCGATTTGCTATCGGGAAGAACCACTACCAGTTTGTGGCCCTCCCGTTTGGCCTTGCCTCAGCACCCATGATGTTCACCAAGGTGCTCGCTCCGATTCTGGCACTTCTAAGACAGCGGCGTATCGCTATCATGGGCTACTTGGACGACCTTCTACTGAAGGCCCCTTCAAGCTCAGAATTAGATGTAAGCGTGTCCATTACCTGTCATACTCTTCGAGACTGTGGTTGGATACTAAACACGCAAAAGTCAGTATTGGTGCCCACTCAACGCCTAATGTACCTGGGGTTGATTCTGGATTCCTCAGAGGCAAAGGTATTCCTCCCTGTGGAGAAGTTGCAGACCCTTCGGGCTTCAGTACGGCAGCTGACTTCCAGGAATTGGTCGTCACTCCGTTTTTGCATGCGAGTGTTAAGCCTCATGGTAGCCTTCTTCCTCGAGGCGGTCCCATATGCTCAATTCCACACTCGAGTGTTACAGAAGGAAGTTGTGTCCAGATGGAACAGATGTCCATCATCTCTGGATTATCAGATCCGAGTAAGCCACCTAGTCAGGAGATCCCTGGTATGGTGGCTGACAGCACCGGCTCTGTTGGCCGGGAAGTCATTTCTTCTGGTTTACTGTATAGTGATCACGACGGACGCCAGCCTTACAGGTTGGGGGGGGAGTCTGGGGTGTTCAGTCGGCGCAAGGTCGCTGGACCCCAGAGAAATCCCGCCTGCCGATCAATGTCCTGGAAATCCGGGCAATCAGGCTGTGCCTCTTCAAATGGTCTCAGAGGCTGCAAGGGCGTCCAGTCAGGATCCAGTCAGGCAACGCCACAGCAGTGGCATATGTCAATCATCAACGAGGAACAAGAAGCTCAGCTGCAGCATCGGAGGTTGCTCGCATCCTAAAGTGGGCAGAGAGGAGCGTACCGGCACTGTCGGCCGTGTACATTCCGGGTGTGGAAAACTGTCAGGCGGACTACCTGAGCCGCCAGATCCTGGACCAGGGAGAATGGTCCTTACACCCGGTGGTGTTCCAACTCCTCTGCCAAAGATGGGGCACATCAGACGTAGAACTTCTGGCTTCCTGACTCAATCGGAAGGTATTGAGGTTTGTGGCCCGGTCAAGAGACCCCATGGGCAGACGCAACGGACGTGTTGGTGGCATCATGGGGTCAGTATCGGCTAATTTATGCCTTCCCTCCCTTTAAGGCTTCTTCCTCTTCTGAGGGAATTCCAATGATCCTAATCGCTCCAGATTGGCCTCAGCGTCCTTGGTACGCCCATCTAGTACGTCTGGTAGCAGACATCCCCTGGCGCCTACCACTACGGAAGGACCTGCTATCGCAAGGTCCCATACTCCATCCTGCTTTACGGTCACTGGCTTTAATGGCATGGCTGTTGAGAACCAGGTACTGAGAGACCGGGGCCTATCAGATTCAGTAATCTCTACTATGAGAAGTGCTCGGAAACCGTCCTCTAGGAAGGTTTATCACCGCACTTGGAAGGCCTACATCTCCATGTGTGAGGAAATGAAATGGCATCCGCGTACTTATTTGGTTTCCAGAATCCTGCGGTTTTTACAGCATGGGGTGGACCAAGGGCTTGCCCTAAGTACGATTT
Organism: Rana muscosa; assembly: GCA_029206835.1. Lineage (NCBI taxonomy): Eukaryota > Metazoa > Chordata > Amphibia > Anura > Ranidae > Rana > Rana muscosa. The sequence continues at coordinate 701,143,933 of CM055117.1, read as the reverse complement.
AAGGGACAGATATCTGCCCTGGCTCTTTTTTTTTTCAGCAACCCCTGGCGACTCCCTCTCTCGTGAGTACATTTGTGCAGGGGGTTCGACATGTGGCCCCTCCGGTCCGTCCCCCGCTACCTCCGTGGGACTTGAACCTGGTCCTCTCGGTGCTTCAGAAGGCACCGTTTGAGAATATTAGAGATATTCCCCTGTTGACACTTTCTCACAAAGTGGTCTTTTTGGTGGCTGTTGCGTCCGTTAGACGAGTCTCTGAGCTGGCAGCCTTGTCCTGCAAGGCTCCCTATTTGATTTTCCACGAGGATAAGGTGGTGCTGCGGCCGCAGCTTTCCTTTCTTCCGAAAGTCGTTTCGGCTTTTCATCTCAATGAAGACATTGTACTTCCATCCTTGTGTCCTCATCCGTCTAATCCTAAGGAGTTGGCGTTGCATTCCTTGGACGTTGTCTGAGCTTTGAGAGTATACCTATCTGCTACTTCCCTGTCCCGGAAGTCAGACTCACTGTTTGTTTCGGTGTCTGGTCCCAAGAAGGGCCAAGCAGTCTCGTCGGCCACCATCTCTAGGTGGATCCGACAGATAGTAATCCAGGCTTACGCCTTAAAGGGTCAAGTGCCCCCCTTCCCGGTCACGGCGCATTCGACCAGGGCAATAGGTGCCTCTTGGGCTTTCCGACATCAAGCGTCTGTTTCACAATTATGTAAAGCGGCGACTTGGTCGTCCGCTCACACTTTCACAAAATTCTACAAGGTTGATGTAGGTGCATCTTCGGATGCCTCTTTCGGCCACAAAGTTTTGCAGGCAGCTGTTTAGAGTTGCAACTCCTCCGTTTGAGGAGTGCTGTTTTGTGTTTGGGGTGAAGTTTTATTTTTATGTTGTTACCACCCCTCGTTTTTTCTCTGACACTGCTTTGGGACGTCCCACTTTGTCAATAGAGAAGCTGTGTCGGTCCATGAACGAAAGAGTAAATAGGATTTTTTACTCATCGTAAAATCCTTTTCTCTGAGTCCATGGACCGACACAGCACCCACCCCTCCTTTTAAGTTTGTACTGCTTTTTGATGAACTGATCTGCGAGATGCAGACTGAGGGGATATACCCAGAGGGTCCGCCCCCTGGGCGGTACTGTAGAAGGTGTGATGCAACACTTTTTACAAGTTTCTGCCTAGTCACTCCTAATTAACGGATAATACCCACTTTGTCAATAGAGAAGCTGTGTCGGTCCATGGACTCAGAGAAAAGGATTTTACGGTGAGCAAAAAATCCTATTTTTTTCCCCTAATGAGGGAATAACCAGATGAAATGATAGTTTTATATTTAAATGGGAGTCAGTTTGCTAGTTTTGATAAATTTTTGTTTGATCTGTTTACTTGAATTCGATTTGGCATTTCATTTTTTTTTTCCAGATTGATTCACTGACTGGGCTCGGTGTTATCAAAGTTGAATGTGGATCTCAATTTTCTGTGGCTCTGACCAAGTCTGGTGCTGTCTACACATGGTATGTTACTTTACTTATAGTTTAACTTGTTTTTCATACTGCAATGTATTAAAAATGTGTGGTACCCATAGCAGCCATTCAGATATAAGCATTTTTCAAAAGCAGGAAACTGCTGTTGGTAACGGCTGTCATGACCAAATAAACCACCTGCATAGCAGAATGCATATATACAGAGCCGATTGTGATAATTAAATTTTATGTTGAAAACCTGTTTTCTGTTTTGTGAATCCATTATTCCTAATACATATGCCTTTCTTTACTGGGAAAAATTACTCCATCCATGTAGTTGGTGCTATGTGTGTATTTGCTACTGTGACAACAAATTTGCGAGTTATTTTTAGTAACCCAACCATCTTGATGTTTGCATCCCATTGGAGTCCTTTTGCTTAACGTTGTTTATATACAGGGGAAAAGGGGACTACCATCGGCTGGGTCATGGTTCAGATGATCATGTAAGGAGGCCACGCCAAGTCCAGGGTCTTCAGGGGAAGAAAGTTATTGCAATTGCCACAGGGTCATTACACTGTGTGTGCTGCACAGAAGATGGTAAGCTACATTGTTTTCTATGCATGAAAAGCTCTGAAATAGATTTTGTTTTCCAATGTATACTAGACTGAGAATGTTGGTTTGTTTTTAGAAGTAGTAGCTTTCTCACTATAAAATTTAGGCTGTCTGATCCTGAGTTGTATAGCCAATTTCACAGTGGATATGGCTAGTCTTATTACTTGTTCCCTGAGGATATAGTCGTTTTTATTGGTGCTTTAGTCTACCAATATTTTGTCAAGGTCTCTCCCTCTGTATAAAATCTAAGTACCGCTTCTATTAATCCAGCAAGGCTATCCATCTAGTAGTTTTACCATGCTTGCCACTGGAGCTCACATGACTGATTGGAAGCTGGATCTTTGCCTTGATCCAAAAGATATTGGGGGGATTGTATGTTAAAGTGTATACGTAATATGAGCCACCCAGGTATATTATCACCCTTTGTGATGAGTGCTTTGAGATTCCATTTGTATGTGTTGACATGTTAGATTAAAATTGTGTTTTTAAAACGCTAGATGTGAAATAATGAACTGTTTACACAATCCCTATACTGATTTTCACGTGTCCTTCCACAGTGTTTTTTTGGATACATTTCAGGCAATGAACTTTTAGGCCTCATGCCCACTGACGTTTTTACAGCTGCGTTTTTTAGAGCTTAAAAACGCCTGTCCATGTTATTGTAAATAATTTTTTATTTTATTTATTTTTTTGAAAAAAAACAAAAAAAAAAAACATCGGAGCTAAAAACGCGACCGCGCGTTAGTGCGCGTTTTTTGACGCTCGCGTTTTTTTCTGCCTAATTCTGACGCTGAGGAACGCACTGGTCCTGGGTTTTTTTTACAGCTTAAAAACGTCTATGCTATTTGCAGCTCAAAAACGTCTAGGTGGGCATGAAGCTATAGACTAACATGGACAGGCGTTTTTAAGCTGTAAAAAACGCTCAAAAACGCGGCTGTAAAAACGTCCGTGGGCATGAGGCCTTAATATTCCCTAGTTTTAGTACAACCACTAATTAAAGCAGCCAAGGCTCACCCTTTGGATATTAACAGTAGCCAGAGAAGTTGCCAGAAAAGAGAAGCAGTGCAGGGATTTAAGTTTATTTAAAGGGATTGTAAAGTCTAATTTTTTTTTCCTATAAAAATAACAAACGTGTTATACCTGCCTGCTCTGTGCAGTGGATTTGCACAGAGCAGCCTGGATCCTCCTTTTCTCGGGTGCCTCTTCGGCGCTCCATGTCCCTCCGGCGCTCCATGCCCCTCCATCCCTGTTGAGTGCTCCCACAGCAAGCAGCTTGCTATGGGGGCACCTGAGGCGAGCCGCTGCTCTGTGTGTCCATTCGGACACAGAGATGCGGTTCAGCCCCCCCTCTCCTAATTGGCTAACTGACTTTGACAGCAGCGGGAGCCGATGGCACTGCTGCTGTGTCTCAGCCAATCAGGAGGGAGAGTCCCAGGCCTCCGAGACACTCATGGGCAGAGATGGGGCTCCGGTAAGTATTAGGGGGGCCGAGGGGGGCTGCTGCACACAGAGGGTTTTTTATCTTAATTATTATCTTATTCATTAAGATAAAAAAAAACTTCTGACTTTACAATCCCTTTAACTTTATTCATTAGCTAATCAGCATTTTTTAACTATACAATCTGCTTCACACTGTGATTGGTAATATATACACTGCTTAAAAAAAATTAAAGGAACACTTTGAAAGCACATCAGATCTCAATGGGGGAAAAATATATCATGCTAGATATCTATACTGATGTGGACTAGGTAATGTATTATAAACGAAAGGATGCTACATCGTTTGATGGAAATGAAAATTATCAACCTACAGAGGGCTGTATTTAAAGTGAAAAAATTATGCAGCAGGCTAGTCCATTTTTCTGAAATTTCATTGCAGCAACTCAAAATGATACTCGGTAGTTTGTATGGCCCCCACATGCTTGTAAGCATGCCTGACAACATTGGGGCATGCTCCTATTGGGATGATGGATGGGGACCTGGGATATTTCCTCCCAGATCTGGACCAGGGCATCACTAAGCTCCTAAACAGACCTGGGCGCAACCTGGCGGTGTCGGATGGACCGAAACCTAATGTCCCAGAGGTGTTCTATTGGATTTAGGTCAGGCGAGCATGGAGGCAATTCAATGGTATCAATTCCTTCATCCTCCAGGAACTGGCTGCATACTTTTGCCACATGGGGCCAGGTGTTTTTGTGCACCAGGAGGAACCCAGGACCCACTGCACCAGCGTAGGGTCTGACAATGGGTCCAAGGATTTCATCCCGATACCTAATGGCAGTCAGGGTGCCATTGTGTAGCCTGTAGAGGTCTGTGCGTCCCTCCATGGATATGCCTCCCCAGATCATCTCTAACCCACCATCAAACTGGTTCTGCTGAACGATGTTAAAAGCAGCATAACATTCTCTACAGCTTCTCAAGACCCATTCACGTCTGTCACATATGCTCAGGGTGAACCTGCTCTCATCTGTGAAAAGCACAGGGCGCCAGTGGTGGACCTCCTAATTCTTGTGTTCAATGACAAATGAGCTCCACCGTGCTGGGCAGTGAGCACAGGGCCTACTATAGGATGTCAGGCAACCCTCTTGAAATCTGTTTCTGATTATTTGATCAGAGACGTTCACACCAATAGCCTGCTGGAGGTCATTTTGCAGGGCTCTGGCAGTCCTTGCACAAAGGAGCAGATTCCGGTCCTGCTGATGGGTTAAGGACCTTCTATGGCCCTGTCCAACTCTCCTGGAGTAACTTCCTGGAATCTCCTCCATACTCTTGAGACTGTGCTGGGAGACACAGAAAACCTTCTGGCAATGGCACATATTGATGTGCCATCCTGGAGGAGTTGGACTGCCTGTGCAACCTCTATAGGGTCCAGGTATCGCCTCATGCTACCAGTAGTGACACTGACCCTAGCCAAATGCAAAACTAGTGAAAAACCGTCAGAAAAGGTGAGTAGGTAAAAAATGTCAGTGGCCTCCACCTGTAAAGCCATTTCTGTTTTGGAGTCGTCTCACTGTTGCCCATCTAGTGCATCTTTTGTTAATTTATTAACACCAAAGCAACTAACCAGATCAATATCCCAGGAGTTTCATTGACCTGATACTATACTCTGATTAAAAAAGGTTCCTTAAAAAAAAAAAAAAAAGTTCCTTTAATTTTTTTGAGCAGTATACATTACTTGGATACCCTCTGGGCTCCCCACTTTCACGCAAAGCAATATAGCCAAAAACATTTGACTAGCATGGCAGTCACACAATTTCTCTGGTAATGCAGTATATTGCTGGGAGTGTGTGTGTTCAAATATAATATTTATCACCCAATTATAAGGTAATAGATTTGTGTCATGGGTATCTTAACCACTTCCATACGGGGAGAATGCTGGCATTCCTCTCCTACATGTAAAAATCATAATTTTTGCTAGAAAATTACTCAGAACCCCCAAACTGATAGATAGATATATCTATCTATCTCGAATAAAATGACGATTGTTGCAATTTATCTTGGATGGTATTTGTGCAGCAATTTTTCAAACCTAATTTTTTTGGAAAAAAAAAAAAAGACTTCTGAATTAAAAAAACAAAACAATATTTACCCAAATTTTTCACATCACACTTTAAAATTCCGCACACATTTGTGGAATGGCTCCATGCTTCGGTGCTTTTTCATTTTTTTTTTTACAGGTTACCAATTTAGAATTAAAGGAGGTCTTGTGCTAGAATTATTGCTCCTGCTCAAACGTTCGCAGCAGGACTACCTTGCATGTGTGATTGGAATGTCGTTTACATATACGAGTGAAACCTATGTAAGCGTTCGCTTCTGTGTGCAAGCAAGTGGGGACAGAGCGCTTTACTTTTTTTTTTTTTATCACTTTTATTCCCATTACAAGAAATGTAAACATCCCCTTGTAATAGGAATAAGGCATGAATAGCACTAGGGTGGCTTTTACATTAGAGGGAATCGCTGGCTGAAAACGGATATCTGATTTATGCCTGTAGCTGCAGGCATCATTCAGATATCACCACTTCAACTCAAGGATGTCCTATAACGTTCTACGGGCGGGAATTGGTTAAAGATTTACCTTTTCATGTATTTTTTTTTTTTTGCCCCCTATTTTTTTGCATACCTTTTCTGGCTACAATACAACTATTGGTATGGCATTGAAGGAGCGGTCTCCTGCATATGTAGTTGGGGATGGAAGAAAGAGTCTACATGTCGGGCTATTATTCCTTTGCGGCTAGAACAACTAACCACCACTTTATACGCAGTACACCAACAAATTTCCTGTAGCTCTTGTTCTAACCTTCTTACAGGTCAATTTATTGAGTCCCTATTTAAAAAAAAAAAGCGCACACACACACAAGTTTACTCAGAGTGCCATTAAACTGGCCATACACTGTTGAACCATCCGAATTTTCACCAGTGTGTGGCAGTCCCTGTTAGACAGGAGTCTATCGATTGACTTTTGTCAAAGGGACATGGTGGAAAGTTGTCGATCAGCAGCTGAAGCCACTGATCAGTGTATTGCTTCCGCAGTGGTAGTCTCTGTTATAATACAATGTCCTGACAGGGAGCAGACTCTTCCATCCACCTCAACCCCACGTTTGCCATTTTTATAAATAATTTTGAGTTGGGCATTACAGAATATCACACCTGTGATTTGGTCTTCTGTTGATTGACAGGCTGCTGGCTAACAAGGTATAACTCCTTTTTTCTCTAACTTCAAATTTTAATTGTGTGACATTCTGTGCTGCTGATATATAGTGTCTGTTCTTTCCCGTCTCCTCAGTTTAAGGAATGGTCACAAGGTACTTAAAAGCATAGGTTATTGCTTTAGTATTTTACACAGTCCATTTACAGCTTCAGTATTGTTTTTAAGGTCCATCTGTTCTAAGCAGATGTTCTTAAAAATGTTTTTCAGTAAATTGTGCGCTGTGGGCGTAACTCTCGCAGTCACAATGCTTTTATCTCAATACATTCTCTGGTGTGCATAATATTATGCTGTATGTTCTTTAGCCAATATGTACAGATATATTGTGAAATCTCAGCTTGCCATATTGGCTGGATGCTTAATGTATGCTGATCATTGGGGACCAAAAAGATTCATCCATAAGCCAACATCTTTTATTCCCTATCTTAGAGAAGGGTGAACATCGAGTTTTTGTTGGCATGATACGAAAACCACACTGTACCTCCAAATTTTTTGTACGCCTCCAAAATTATGTCAATGTGCTGAATCGGCTTTCCTAGCCTGATTTCTACTATCCAATTCCTGAGTTAATCTATTTTAGACAATAGATTAGTAAGATTAGCCAACAATGGTATGGATGACAACAGCACCAAGGTTCACCTGGACATCTGCTTGCTACTGTGAATGGGCACAGACCCCTGGGATGTTGAGGCCAACTGCTGGACTTGTTTCAGGGGCGTCACAAATTGCAGGGGTCTGGATGAGCCAGTGACCAATATGCCAGCGATGCCAGTGTCTCTTGGTTGCCTAGGAGACTCCTTTTCTGGTCTTCGGCAAGATGGCCACCGTGACGTGGCTCCTCCTTCCGTGGCCTGGCACCTGCGCGGCTGTGACTGGCCAGCGCTTTTTAGCTGATGAACTGCGAGTTGGGGAGTGCCTTCTGCGTGTGGAATTGCCTCCTCTTCGCCGGCACCTCGGCTCTACCGGAGATGACACTGACGTGCACCCTGCGCTCCGGTTCCTCTTCCCAGGGGTCGTCTTGCACTTCCTGCCACATCAGGATGTCCCAGCTCACCTTCTCTCCAGCCAGGAATCCTTCTTCAGCCCCAGAAAGCGCTGTTTGCTAAATGGAGAGAACTCCTAGAGCACCACAGCTCAGTGGCATACTAAGTGGGGGGCGGGCCACCCCAGGTGCCACACACTGAGGCTCTGATCAGTCTCGGCAGCGGCTGTTACAGCCGAGCAGAGTGAAGCCGCCTCCCCCTTCTCTGTCTACACAGTGCTGTGCATGTCCCGATCAGATCTGTACTGTAGAGGGGCCTGCATTGTAGGATGGGGGTCTGCACTGTAGGGGGGTCTGTGTAACATGCAGGGGGTCCAGAACTGTTAGGGGGGTGTCTGTGTAACATACAGGCGTCCAGAGCTGTGGAGTGCTGTGTAATGTAAAGGGGTCAGGAGGTGCGGTGTTGTGTAATGTAAAAGGGTCCATAGGTGCAATGTGCTGTGTAATGTAAAGGGGTCCATATGTGCAATGTGCTGTGTAACGTAAAGGGGTGCTGGGTAATGTAAAGGGTTCCAGAGGTGCTGTGCTGTGTAATGTAAAGGGGTCCAGAGGTGCGGTGCTGTGTAATGTAAAGGGGTCCAGAGGTGCAGGGTGCTGTGTAATGTAAAGGAGTGCAGTGTAATGTAAGGGGGTCCAGAGGTGCGGTGCTGTGTAATGTAAAGGGGTGCAGTGTGTAATGTAAAGGGGTCCAGAGGTGCAGGGTAATGTAAAGGGGTCCATCGGTCCAGAGGTGCGGTGCTGTGTAATGTAAATGGGTCCAGAGGTGCAGGGTGCTGTGTAATGTAAAGGGGTCCAGAGTGCTGTGTAAAGGGGTGCAGGGTGCAGTGTAATGTAAAGGGGTCCAGAGGTGCAGGGTGCTGTGTAATGTAAAGGGGTCCAGAGGTGCAGGGTGCTGTGTAATGTAAAGGGGTGCAGGGTGCTGTGTAATGTAAAGGGGTGCAGGGTGCTGTGTAATGTAAAGGGGTCCAGAGGTGCAATGTGCTGTGTAATGTAAAGGGGTCCAGAGGTGCAATGTGCTGTGTAATGTAAAGGGGTCCAGAGGTGCAATGTAAAGGGGTCCATAGGTGCAGGGTGCTATGTAATGTAAAGGGGTCCAGAGGTGCTGTATAATGTACAGGGTGCAGTGTAATGGGGTCCAGAGGTGCTGTGTAAAGTAAAGGGGTGCAGGGTGCTGTATAATGTAAAGGGGTGCAGTGTAATGGGGTCCAGCGGTGCTGTGTAATGTAAAGGGGTGCAGGGTGCTGTGTAATGTAAAGGAGTGCAGTGTAATGTAAGGGGGTCCAGAGGTGCGGTGCTGTGTAATGTAAAGGGGTGCAGTGTGTAATGTAAAGGGGTCCAGAGGTGCGGTGCTGTGTAATGTAAAGGGGTCAAGGGGTCCAGAGGTGCAGTGTAATGTAAAGGGGTCCAGAGGTGCAGGGTGCTGTGTAATGTAAAGGGGTCCAGAGGTGCAGGGTGCTGTGTAATGTAAAGGGGTCCAGAGGGGCAGGGTGCTGTGTAATGTAAAGGGGTCCAGAGGTGCAGGGTGCTGTGTAATGTAAAGGGGTGCAGGGTGCTGTGTAATGTAAAGGGGTCCAGAGGTGCAGGGTGCTGTGTAATGTAAAGGGGTCCAGAGATGCAATGTGCTGTGTAATGTAAAGGGGTCCATAGGTGCAGGGTGCTGTGTAATGTAAAGGGGTCCAGAGGTGCTGTATAATGTATTGGGTGCAGTGTAATGGGGTCCAGAGGTGCTGTGTAAAGTAAAGGGGTGCAGGGTGCTGTATAATGTAAAGGGGTGCAGTGCAATGGGGTCCAGCGGTGCTGTGTAATGTAAAGGGGTGCAGAGTGCTGTGTAATGTAAAGGGGTCCAGTGATACAGGGTGCAGTGTAATGTAAAGGGGTCCAGAGGTGCAGGGTACTATGTAATCTAAAGGGGTCCAGAGTGCTTTGTAATGTAAAGGGGTCCAGAGTTGCAGGGTGCTGTGTAATGTAAAGGGGTCCAGAGGTGCAGGGTGCTGTATAATGTAAAGGGGTGCAGGGTGCTGTGTAATGTAAAGGGGTCCAGAGGTGCGGTGCTGTGTAATGTAAAGGGGTCCAGAGGTGCAATGTGATGTGTAATGTAAAGGGGTCCAAAGGTCCTGCTCTCCCTGTGGTTCCTGAAGCCTGTTAGCCCGCTGGTTTGCCGCCACTGCCGTCGCGGCGCTTCCTGGTCCTCTGCTTCAGGAAAGGCCCCGGCTTCGGCCTAGTTCCTGGTTCGGCAGCCATCTTGGCCCTCCCGGCGGCGGCCCTGGACACTTCTCCTTGCCTCCCTGGGCGCACTGGGCTCCATCCTCTCCTACATCGGCCCCCGGATTACCTGCTGCAGCTGCTGGGGTGTTTTTGCACTCTGCACCTGCTGTGTGAGCGGACCGCGGTCTCGGCCTGACTCCCGGAACGGCGGCCATCTTGCTCCACCCGGAGACATCTTTGGCGAGTATTACAGGCCTCCCTGACTCCCCTGAGCTCAGATTCCCCTGCATGCAGCCTGTTGCCATTACAGCTGCTTGAGAGTGACCTGCTGCTTACGTTGGGCCATCCCTGGGCAGCGGTGGGGGGGGAGGTTGTGGAGGACCCGGCCTCCTTAACAATGGCCATATTGGTGCGCCCAGGGATCTTCCCTGTCGCCTTACAGCATGTCTCCGTCTAAAAATAATTCTGAAGCCATCGATAAACTGGCCAGATACCGCCGGCTTGAGGAGGGGGATCGGCAGGTCAGAGACGGCGCTGCTGCTTTTCTGGATGCGGATCACTCTGTGGTGGCTACTAACAAATTACTGGATGCCATCGCCATGTGCCAGAGCACGCTTACCACCAAGATCGAGGAGGTAAAAATTGATGTGTCCCTTATCCGGCAGGATCTTTCTACCCTCAGGGACCGCGTGACGGAGACCCGTATTAGCAGAGCAGAGGATATCTTACACCCTTTACAACATACCACTGATGAGGTGCGCCGCCAGTTACAACAGATTAGCGCAAAACAGGATGACATGGAAAATCGCCTTCGGAGATGTAACCTCCGCTTCATCGGTCTTCCTGAGTCTGCTGAGGGCACCGATCCGGAGAGCTTCCTTGAAAACCTCCTAACCTCAACCTTCGGCAGAGACGCATTTTCGGTAATGTTTGCAGTGGAGAGAGCTCATCGAATCCCTGGCCGGCCTCCTCCCCAAGGAGCTCCACCGCGTACCCTGATAGCGAAGTTCCTTAATTTCAGGGATCGCGACAAGATCCTCCGCCTAACCAGAGAGAGGGGGAACATCCCCCATACCAACGCACGGGTTGCCGTCTTCCCGGACTTCTCCAATGAGGTGCAACGGCAGCGGTCCAGGTTCCAGGATGTTAAGAAGCGCCTCCGCACTCTACACCTCAAATACGCCATGCTGTACCCTGCAAAGCTTCGTGTGGAGTGCGACGGTCGGACCCACTTTTTCGAGGACCCAGAGTCGGCATCCACTTGGATTGACCGGAGAGATCGGCGAGATTGAGCATACCGCGCTGTCTGGGAGCTGTGAGTACTTTTCTTTTCTCTCCCCTGCTGCCCCCTGTGCCGGTGGCACTCCCTGTTCGTGCCCTGGTGATTCGCCTCACGGTTGCTCTGTTGCTAGTGGGTGCCCTCCGCCGGGACGGGGGAGACAGACCTAAAAGCCTTTTCCGCCCCTCCTCGGACCTCACAGCATGCTCGCCACCTTCGGGTGACCTAACTGTTAATTCCCCGTTCTCCCCACACATGGGAGATACTTGTAGAGGGCAGCTTACCGAACGTTGCTGGAACTTCCTATCCTACTTTACGTACCACCCTGATGGCAGGCGGGGCTCCCTTCTGCACGGCTGCAATGGTGTTGTGCTTTTGTGGCCCCTACACCCCATGCACTTCTCAGAGAAGAAGTCGCCCCCCTAGGTTCTCTATGGACTTTTTTCACTCCCCCCGTTTACCTGACTGTTTTTTCCTCCTTTTTTGTTTTCTGTTCATCACAGGTATCTATGTCCCTTTGAAATTAAGTCCCTCGCCTCCAATGCTTTTTTCACGTTGGATGTCCCCGGTTGATACCTGGTTTTGGGATACTATGTTCATGCCGAGTTGGGGTGGCACTGGACTGGGAGGGAGGGGAAATGTTTTGGCTGTTTTTTATTTGCCACTATGTTCACAATTGCTTATTTCTGCTAAAGGTACTATGTCATTGTCATACATGCACTATCAATATTGGTTGCTGATGTGTTCTGTACTGTCTGATGTGTCCTTATCTGCTCTGCTGGTTCTGGTCTGGCTGCGGTCTATTATACACACCATATACCCACCATGAGTTCCCTGAAGTTCCTCACGTGGAATGTTAGAGGCTTACGCAATAAGATCAAACGCACAGCGGTCCTGACATTTCTCAAATCTCAGAGAGCTGACATTATCACACTGGTCGAGACCCATGTCACGGGCCACTTGCAATCCTCCCTTAAAAAACCTTGGGTGGGGTGGGCTTATCATGCCACTCACACCTCATATTCCAGAGGAGTATCGGTCCTGGTTGCCAAACGGGTACCTTTTGAGCTAATACTGCTTCGCACGGATCAGCAGGGCAGATATGTGTTTATGCACGCCACCATTAATGGGTCTCCTATCCTGCTACTTGCCTGCTATATTCCCCCCCCGTACAACTCAGCTGTAATTCAGGAAGGCCTTGCCTTTATGACACAATACCCCTCCGTACCGGCAGTGTGGATGGGGGACTTCAATATGACCCTGATCCCCGCTCTGGACCGTCTGGGCACACTGGATCCCCCCCCTAACCCACCGACCCATACCAGACTGCACCGCATAATGACCGACTTTGCTCTTGTCGACACTTGGCGCCACAAACACCCGCACACTAAAGTCTTCTCATGCTTTTCAGCCAGTCATAACACAATGTCACGAATTGATTTTGTTTTTATCTCAATGTCCCTGCTGCCTAAGCTAGGAGATGTGGGCTTTGCTCCGAGAGTACTCTCGGATCACGCCCCCTACTGGGTCACGATCCAGCTCCTGAAGGCCTCCCCTGCTCCTTCTTGGCGGCTAAACCCGTTCTGGCTGACTGCCCTGCAGGACCAGGATGACATCCCCACAGAATTGCAATACTATTTTACGGCCAACAGGGACACTGCCACGCATGATGTGGTGTGGGAAATGTTTAAACTTCACGCTCGTTCCCTGCTTTCCACACGTATTAACAGGCTTAAACGGTCATCAACATTTATTGTCCAGCAGGCTGCGGAGCACCTGCAGGTGCTGGAGGAGGCGTTCCACCGGGACCCCTCGCCCAGCGCGGCCAACAATCTAAAGATTCAGGCGCGCCAGGTCTCCCAATTGCACATAGAGAAGGCTAAACAACGTATCTTCTTCTGTAGACAGAGGGTGTTTGAGTATGGAGAGAGATCGGGCAAACTGCTCGCATATCTCGCCCACTTGGATATGCGTCCCCCTGTGGTGGTGTCCTTGACCGACCCACAGGGGAACGACATCACCGATCCGCAACTGGTGGCGGAGGAATTTGGGAGATTCTACCGTGCACTCTACACTTCCAGGGTCACCCACACTCCCCAAGACACCAGGGACTACCTAGCGGGAGTTAAATTCCCTAGACTGACAGACGACCAGCTTGAAATTCTGGAAGCCCCTATTACTGAGGAGGACATCTCCGAGGCCATTTCCTGTCTGGCCTCATCCAAGGCCCCAGGATTGGATGGCCTACCTCTTGAATTCTATGCCACCTACTCTGAAATCCTAATCCCTGAACTTAAGTACCTGTATAAATCCATATTTGACTCAGGAGTTCTACCCCCATCTATGCGAGAAGCCCAAATAGTCGTAATTCCCAAACCCGGAAAGGACCCTAAATACCCGGAGTCGTATAGGCCCATTTCCCTGTTACAGGTAGACATTAAAATATTAGCTAAGATTCTAGCCTCCCGCCTTAACCAGGTTATTCTGTCATTGATACACCCTGACCAAACCGGCTTTATGCCAGGGAAGAACACGGCCATGAATATTCGCCGCCTATTTATGAATATTCAGGGGTCCCATGATGAAATTGGCTCGAGGGTCGTGGTGGCGCTGGATGCCGCCAAGGCCTTCGACTCCGTGGAGTGGAACTACCTGTGGGAGTGTCTCTCAAGATTTGGATTTGGCCCCAGCTTTATTCGCTGGGTCCAACTCCTCTATCAGTCCCCAAGGGCCAGAGTGTTTGTGAATGGTTGGCTTTCTGACCAGTTCCCGCTGGAGAGAGGGACCCGGCAGGGCTGCCCCCTTTCCCCCATGCTTTACGCATTGGCTGTGGAGCCGTTGGCCATAATGGTCCGTGCGGACACTTGCATCCGAGGTCTCAGGATGGGGAACCTGGAGGAAAAGATTGGGATGTATGCCGACGACACACTTTTGTATCTGGCGGACTCCGGTCCTTCTCTTATAGCAGCCCTCCAGTCCATAGAACGTATGGGTGGCCATTCGGGTCTGAGTATTAATTGGTCTAAGTCCCAGATCCTTCCGATTGACCATTTCCCCTCCTCGTTCGCGTCCCCTCCTCTGGCTCTTCCAAGGGTCTCCCAGATTAAATACCTTGGCGTACAGGTCACCAGATCGCTCTGATTATAAACTACTGAACATTGAACCCCTGTTTGCTCTGATCAAGAACAAGACGCAGACTTGGGCCAGACTACCCCTGGGTGTTATGGGTCGCGTCAGCTTAGTTAAGATGATACTCCTTCCCAAGATACTCTATTTGGTCTGGCATGCTCCCCTCTATATACCACAAAAATTTTTCAGGACAATTGAATCCATCCTGAATTCATTCATTTGGGGTCATGGCAGACACAAATTATCCTGGAGAATTCTGAAGAACCCTGTGACGTTGGGAGGAGCTGCTCTCCCTGACCTTCAGGATTATTATTTTGCCTCCCAGCTGTCCCACTTCTATTATTTTGATAAACATGAACTAACGAGATACCAGACACTACTCTGTGAGCACCCAGATGACTCGGCCCACACCCCACTTCAATCGGTCCTAAGAGCCCCATTGACAAGACGCCCCCCCCAACGCACAGCAGACATGTTGACTCACCACCGGAGGGTATGGCGGGCGGCACTGCAGAGAACTGGGACCCCAAAGGTACACTCTCATACCCCTCTCTGGTACAATACATGCTTGCCAGAATTATTTTCCATTCCGGACCCCGCGGCGTGGATACGCCATGGGATCTTATACATACACCAGATCATGACCGATTCAGGCCTTAAGCCATTCCAAATGCTGAAGGACGAATTTTCCCTCCCCAATTGCCTTTTCTTCAGGTATTTGCAACTCCGTCACGCCATACAGGCCCAGTTTTCTGGCTCTTACCCGTCCCTGGCAGTTCCCTCCATAGTGGACACAGTCACGGGTAATGTGCCTGCTAAGCTCATCTCCACTTTGTACTCCGCCATTCGTCTCCCTAGCACCACAGCATTGGCCTATACTGCTAAGACTAGATGGGAGGCGGATGTTGGACTTATAGAGGATGAGGACTGGGGCGAGATTTTGGAGGACGTGAAAAAGGTTTCCCCCAAGCTGTCGGACCGCCTCACACAGCTGTACATTATACATAGAACATATCTGACCCCTCAGAGAGTGGCACGTTTCAGGCCCACGTGCAATCCAGGATGCCGCCTCTGTGACCATACCCCGGGCTCCTTCTACCACCTCATATGGTTCTGCCCTACCATTCAGGCATATTGGACACAGGTGATACGCTTCCTACACGATCAGATGGGCTCCCCTGCTACCCTTGACCCAAAGATGTGCCTACTTGGCCTGTTGCCAGACTTGGATGCCGACAAACCCCTCCGTACCTTTTTACATGAGACGCTATTCTTGGCAAGAAAAGTAGTGGCCCGTAATTGGATGCAGGCCCTGCCCCCTACAGTTCAGTGCTGGAAAAAGGCGGTTAACGATGCTCTCCCATATAAAAAACTGATTTATGTACATAGAGGGTGTCCGCTAAAGTATGAGAAGGTCTGGGACAGATGGATGGCGGATGGTGAAACGTGTACTTGACATGTCGATTTTTTATTTTTGTTGTATACCGGCTCTACTTTCACTGCTGTTATTATCTTTATGACACACAGATGCTTCACTGTGTTCATGTATGTACTATTATATTGGCCATGCTGGCTTATGTTGATTTATGTACCATGCATACTTTTCAATAAAGTTGGTTTCCAATTAAAAAAAAAAAGGGGTCCAAAGGTGCAGTGTAATGGGGTCCAGAGGTGCAGGGTGCTGTGTAATGTAAAGGGGTCCAGAGGTGCAGGGTGCTGTGTAATGTAAAGGGGTCCAAAGGTGCAGTGTAATAGGGTCCAGTGGTGCTGTGTAATGTAAAGGGGTGCAGGGTGCTGTGTAATGTAAAGGGGTGCAGAGTGCTGTGTAATGTAAAGGGGTCCAGTGATACAGGGTGCAGTGTAATGTAAAGGGGTCCAGAGGTGCAGGGTACTATGTAATCTAAAGGGGTCCAGAGTGCTTTGTAATGTAAAGGGGTCCAGAGTTGCAGGGTGCTGTGTAATGTAAAGGGGTCCAGAGGTGCAGGGTGCTGTATAATGTAAAGGGGTGCAGTGTAATGTGGTCCAGAGGTGCGGTGCTGTGTAATGTAAAGGGGTGCAGGGTGCTGTGTAATGTAAAGGGGTCCAGAGGTGCGGTGCTGTGTAATGTAAAGGGGTCCAGAGGTGCAATGTGATGTGTAATGTAAAGGGGTCCAAAGGTGCAGTGTAATGGGGTCCAGAGGTGCAGGGTGCTGTGTAATGTAAAGGGGTCCAGAGGTGCAGGGTGCTGTGTAATGTAAAGGGGTCCAAAGGTGCAGTGTAATAGGGTCCAGTGGTGCTGTGTAATGTAAAGGGGTGCAGGGTGCTGTGTAATGTAAAGTGGTCCAGAGGTGCGGTGCTGTGTAATGTAAAGGGGTCCAGAGGTGCAATGTGCTGTGTATTGTAAAGGGGTCCAGAGGTGCAATGTGCTGTGTAATGTAAAGGGGTCCAGAGGTGTAATGTAAAGGGGTCCAGAGGTGCTGTATAATGTACAGGGTGCAGTGTAATGTAAAGGGGTCCAAAGGTGCAGTGTAATGGGGTCCAGAGGTGCTGTGTAAAGTAAAGGAGTGCAGGGTGCTGTATAATGTAAAGGGGTGCAGTGTAATGGGGTCCAGCGGTGCTGTGTAATGTAAAGGGGTCCAGAGGTGCGGTGCTGTGTAATGTAAAGGGGTCCAGAGGAGCAATGTGCTGTGTAATGTAAAGGGGTCCATATGTGCAGGGTGCTGTGTAATGTAAAGGGGTCCAGAGGTGCTGTATAATGTACAGGGTGCAGTGTAATGGGGTCCAGAGGTGCTGTGTAAAGTAAAGGGGTGCAGGGTGCTGTATAATGTAAAGGGGTGCAGTGTAATGGGGTCCAGCGGTGCTGTGTAATGTAAAGGGGTGCAGGGTACTGTGTAATGTAAAGGGGTCCAGAGGTGCGGTGCTGTGTAATGTAAAGGGGTCCAGTTGTTGGGAGGAGGGGGTACACAGTAGTGACAAAAAGATATTGAAGGATGCAGGGGGCACTGTGGGGTGTTTTTTAAATTTTAAGTTGGGGCCAGATATAGGATTCGGCCCGGGTGCCAAATGCTCTAGGTACGCCCCTGCCACAGCTGTGCCTTCTGAGGCGAATGAGCCCGCTGCTACGGAACCCTCTTTAAATGGGCAAATTCAGGGTTCTGGAACACTCTGAAGATCACCTGACCTAAACCCCATAGGTCACATGACCCTACCTCAGATCACTAGACCTTTAAAGATCTTGGAACAACCTCCTACTGTAGTCCCATGATAAAGGTGGGGTTTCCTAGAAACCTTTCCCCTTTCCTTTCGTTCTGATTACAGGTATGCCAAAAACCTTTATTTAATCACGTAACCACTTGCTGAACGACCGTCCGCCGTATGGCACTCCTGTACTTTAGGGAGTATAGGGGGCGTGCGCCTGCTGCGTGGCCGGCAGCGCAAATGGCCATCAACATATTGTGAATGCGAGAATAAGTTTGCGCGCATGCGTGCGGAAATGTGTGCAATGACACTAACACATATGCGCAAATAAATACAAAAAAATGGCTGAAAAAATTGATACTCAAACAGGAGTATTGTGTGCAAGAGGCCTAAGAAAGCACAAACAGGGAGCACATTTAGGCTGGGTTCACACTGGCACGACAAACGCTCCGACATTGGGAGCTCATGTCGCATGACGTGTGAAAATCAATGTTTCCCTATGGGAGCCGTCTTAACTGGTCCGACACAAGTCGGCCCGACTTTGAAAGAGCTCCCTGTACTACTTTGGTCCGGCTTTGATCCTACTTCAGCCCATTGAATATCATTGAAGTCGGATCAAAGTAGGATACTTGTCCTAACCATCCAACTTTTGACATCCGACATGTGATTTCAGCAGCAGTAAAAGGAATTTATCTCACCCTGGGATTGTTTTGATTGGTCAAAGGACAAGTCAGACTATCACAAAGTCGGATCAAAGTAGTATCCTGTTCATGAAAGTCGGATGGATGTCGGACCAATGTAGGACCGATGTAGGACTGATGTCGCAGAGCAAAGTAGGATGACTGTCGTACCAGTGTGAACCCAGCCTTAACCTTTTGACTCTGATGTTAACCTATAACTTGCCAGTGCCAATTATACAGTGATCAGTGCATTTTTTTAGCACTGATTGCTGTATGGTGTCACTGGCCGCCAAAAAGTGTCACTTGGGGTCAGATTTGTCTGCTGCAATGTCGCAGTCCCACTAAAAATCTCTGATCGCTGACATTACCAGTAAAAACAATAAAAGTCTATACATCTATCCCATGGTTTGTAGACACTATTACTTTTGTGCAAACCAATCAATATACGCTTATTGGGATTTTTTTTTTTTTTCTCAAACAAGTTCTTTATTGAGCAGTTGTAAAAACAAAAGACAGAATACATCCTCGCACAGTTCCAGATAACCTACAGTATGACAAATCAGTGTGACTCAGCACACCCAAATACACTTTATTCAACCTTCCCCACCTGCCCTCCCCCAGATCACTGTCATCTCCTGCATACTGGTCCTAAACCAGGTCAGAACAATCGATCATATATCAAATCCAAAGGTGCCAAACCTGGAACACTCAGCCATGGGTCCCATAGTTTGTCATATTTTGTACAAGTCCCTCTGCGTTGGTAGACAAGTTTTTCCATCCTAAGCGTAACCCCCATCTGTGTGATCCACTCCTGTACCGTGGGCGCCGCAGTATCTTTCCAATGTCTCAAAATCATCAGACGGGCCTGGAATAAGGCCCTACTAATAGCCTGCCTGGGGATACCCCCCAACTGGAGGTGATCTAGTATCCCCAGCAGGCAGACCCGAGGGTCCAGTGGTATCTGAGAGTGGAAAGCGCCATTGATAGTGCCAACGACCCGCGTCCAGTACAAGTGAAGCTTCGGGCATCTCCACAGCAAGTGAATGTGATCCCTGTAGCACCTGGTGCAGGACGGATCGGGGGTCACCCCCATGCGGGCCAATCTAGCCGGTGTGTAGTGAACCCTCAGAAGAATATAGAGCTGAGACAACCTATGAGCCACGTTCAGGGAGCACGAGGGGACCGCTTGTAAAGCCTCCTCCCACTGCTGTTCCTCGAACGCGCCCACGTCCTGTTCCCACAGGGACACTGCCCTCAAGGGGGCGCCCTGTAGAAAGAGGTTAAGCAACCTGGCATAGCAGCAAGAGATGAACCCCTTGTATGTCGTCACCTCAAACAAGCAGCTGAAGACCGGCGCCGAGTCCAAGGGCCAAACGTCCGTCTCCCTCTGCGCTTCAACTGCGTGTCTAAGCTGGAGATAGTAAAACTGCATGGAGACCGGCAGTCGGAACTCCATCCTTAGCTCAAGAAAAGTCTTTAACCTGCCATCTCTAAATATATGAGTCATATGTGACACCCCATACTGCGCCCATCTCTGTCCATACGGCAATTTGGCAATTTCCCTATAGTATTGGTTTTCCCATATAGGACTGTAGACGGTAAAGCCAGTCACTCTCTGAAGCATCCGGACCTTATTCCAAATTTTTTGCATGAGTGCATACGTGGGGAAGAGCTTGTTAGATTTACTGTACCTCAGGGCCTCCAGACCATCCGCCACTCCCCCCCCTCCCTCCGTCGTGTAACTAAGTAGTTGGACCGAGGGGTCCATCAAATTCAGTGCCAGGTCCTGGCGAGGGGATATAACTCGTGCAATATGCTGCATTTGTGAAGCTAAATAGTACAGCCAGGGATTGGGCAATGCCAATCCCCCGTTGTCCTTGGGGCGCTGCAATTGTTCAAGCTTGACCCTAGGGGGTTTGGAGAGCCATATAAGTGATCGAAAGATCGAATTAATAATTCTAAACTTTTTCAGAGGGATAACCATGGGGGAATTGTGTAGTACGTACAGCAGCTGCGGCATAAGGATCATTTTTATCAGGTTCACCCTCCCCACCAGTGACAGCCTCAATTTGCTCCACACCTTTACCCGATCGCGACAGCGGTTGATCAGAGGGGTGAGATTAAGGTTAACATATTCGAGCAAGCAAGCTGTGACCCGGATGCCCAAATATTTAAAGGACTTAGCAACAGGGATGTCCTGCAAGGTCGGAGAGAATGCCGAAGGATCCCGATCCAACAACAGGAGGGAGGACTTAGTCCAATTAATAACTAACCCGGAGTATGTACCGAATTGCCGCACTATAGCCATGGCCACAGTCAGTGAAGTGGAGGTATCCCCAAGGAGAAGCATAGTGTCATCTGCATATAACAGGATCTTCTCCTGAAGATCCCCATATCGAAATCCCTGCACTGAGGGACAGTCCCTAATCAAGGCAGCTAACGGCTCAATGGCCAGGGCGAACAGGAGTGGGGAGAGGGGGCAGCCCTGTCGTGTGCCTCTATGTAATTTAAACGTATGCGAAATCCTTCCCCCCTCCCGTATAGCCGCTACCGGTGAAGAGTACAGCAGCTGCACCCACTGAATGAACTCAGTCCCAAACCCAAACTTCCTCATTACCGCCCACAGTCCCATTCGACGCTATCAAACGCCTTATGGGCATCCAGGGATAGCAATGCCCGGTCACCTACATTGTCCGCCCGCGATTGAATGTTCAGATAAAGTCTACGCAGATTTCTCGCTGTCGATTTTTGGGGCATAAACCCAGACTGATCCGAGTGAATTATAGTAGATATAACCTTATTTAGTCTCACTGCCAGTGCCTTGGCCAGGATCTTAACATCGTTTTGTAAGAGCGAAATGGGCCTGTACGATCCCGGGTCTAAGGGGTCCTTGCCTGGTTTCAGAATTAAAACAATGTTAGCTCTAGTCATGGACTGGGGGAGGGTACCGGTCACCTTTGCTGCATTAAAGACTCTCAGCAGGTGCGGTAGCACCTGCTCTCCATACTGTTTGTACACTTCGGCAGGAAGCCCATCATCTCCCGGTGCCTTCGAATTGGGAAACATGTTAGTCGCCGTCTGCAGCTCACCCAGGGTCAAAGGGGCATCAAGCTCCTCTCTAGCGGAGTCCGTCAAGGTAGGTAGAGGGACATGGTCCAAGTAGTCAACTAAAGACTCTAACGAATACGTACGCTTGGATTCATAAAGGGAAGAGTAAAAATGACCAAGCTCTGTCAAGATTTGGTCTGGGGAGTTAGTCACCTCTCCCGAGGGAGCACGTAGTGCTCCAATTGAAGGGGACAGCTGCTGGGAATGGGCAATGGTCGCCAACATGCGGCCTGTGTGCTCCCCCTCCTCATAGAAAGCCGCCTTCTGAAAAAAGCGCTTCCTCTCTGCGCCTGAAGACGTGACCCGGTACAGGGCATCCTGCGCCGACAGCCACGCCCTTCTATTCAGTTCAGACGGGTCCGTGACATAGGTGCCCTCTAGTTCCTTGGCCAACAGTTCCATTCCCTCCCTCCGAGCATGAGTCTTCATCTTAATAGCCTGTATTTCTGTAATAAATATACCCCTCAAAACCGCTTTAAAGGCCTCCCAATCCCTGGACACAGTCTCAGGGGCCTCATGAATACGCCAAAATTCCAAAATTTGGGACTCTATCTGTTCATGAGACGAAAAGAGATTCATCCAAAAGGCGTTCATCTTCCACGGGGCCTTGGCCACTGCGGAAGGGGGACGCACCTCCAAAGACACAATCAGTGGCGAGTGATCCGACACGCTTCTGGGAGCATACTTCATCCCCGAAACGTAGCGCCCAGCCGCATAAGAGCATATACATAAATCAATCCTGGACAAAGACGAATTGCCCTTTGAGAAGCATGAAAATTGCTTCACTCCCGGGTTCCTTGCCCTCCATGGGTCCGTCCACCCCACCTCCTCTATAAATTTCCTTAGGGCCGTGCAATACTTCCCCCTCCCTCCTCCCCCCGGGGGATGTTTATCTAGCAAAGGGTCCATAAAGCAGTTGAAATCCCCGAAGGCATACAAAGGCACCTCCGGGAACCGCAACTGAAACTCCATTAAGGCTCTCTCAACACCTGGTTATTGTACGGAGGAGGTATATACACAAAAGCAAGAATACATTTAAAGGTAAACAGTCTGCACATGAGAAAAACATATCTGCCCTCATCATCAACCATAGAGCCGAGCTCTTCAAAATTTATGGAGCTGTGTATCAAAACACTCACACCCCTGGAATAGGAAGTGTGAGTGGAGTGATACGCTCTGCCCACCCACCGATAGTTCAGGCACGACTTAGAATCAGCAGTCAGATGTGTCTCCTGCAAGGCACAGATGGCAGGCAGGCGTTTCCTCATCAGGGAGGACACCATAGTACGTTTCAGAGGATCCTGTAACCCCCTAATGTTCCAGGACAACACTGTGACAGTCTCCATCAGGGGAAATCAAGCATGTAACCATCAGGGGGAAGACCCCAAATGTCAGGTTGGGAAGGCATCCGGGGCGGCATAGACTGCCGGTTAATAGATAGAACTGGAACTCTGCAAGTCTGAAAATAGAAACTGTCTGCTCTGGAACAAATTCTCGTGTTGCCGTAGCAACCCAGTGTGCACAACGGTGCGGTGAACCACCTTACAGCCCCTGTCCGTAGTAGGCCAACAGGCCTTTCAGATATAAGAGCCTTCTTCGCGTGACCCTCTAGAAAATACAGGTTCTGGGGTGCCAACGGGCACTCCCGATTTGCTTGGGACAACGGGTCCCGTGAACAGTCCATGGACACAGCCAACATGGCCGTCCATTTACAGGCAATCCGTGAATTAAGCAGTGCCATTAATAAACACTTTTCCGAACTCGCATTAAGTGAAAATAATCAATGTTCGTATCCGGCACTATCCTCAGCCGAGGAAAAGGTAGAGCGGTATCAGCAAGAACTTATCAGGCCCATCAGTCATCATCCTCGGGGGGTCTTTGGTGAAATGCTCCCGCGTTGGCATCCAGCCAGTCCGAGGCATCTGCAGGGTTTTCAAAAAAGTGTGCTTGGCCCCTCAGGATGACTCTGAGCCTCGCAGGGTAAAGCATGGCATAGGGTGCCTGCAGCTTCTGCAAGCGTTTCTTGATGTCAGCAAAGTGCGCCCGGCTCTTCTGAACTGCAGGGGAAAAGTCAGGGTAGAAGGAGACCCTTGTGCCATTGAATTGAATGTTCTTCTTCTCCCTGGCCAGCCGCAATATAATTTCTCTATCTCTGTAGTTTAACAGTCTGGCCAGCATCGGGCGAGGATGGTTACCCGGTGGGAGAGGTCTGGTAGGCACTCGGTGGGCCCTCTCAACCGCATACAAATGAGTGAACGCCTCCTTGCCAAATAGATCTGCCATCCACTGTTCCACAAATTGTGTGGGGTCCCGGCCCTCCACTTTCTCCGGCAGCCCCACTATGCGAACATTATTGCGCCTGAGGCGGTTCTCAAAATCTTCTGCCCTCATATCTATAGCCCTGGCTAGGCGTGCAGTAGATTGGGCATCTCTGGTCAGTTCGGGGAGTCTGTCCTCTATATCACTTATCCTGCTCTCAGCTGCCGTGGTTCTTTCCCTAATTTTTTGAATATCTTGTCTAATCAGACATACTCCTTCCTCCAGGTTCCCAAAGCGGACTTGCAGGCCATTCACAGAGGCTGTGCATTTATTAACAGCTCTCAGTAAGTCAGCCATAGTAGGCTGTTCACCTCCCTCCTCATCAGGTTCTTCACTGTCCTCCTGCAAGCGAGCTATCATGGCGCCCGCTCCCAGCACTCGCCCCCCCTCCTCCATGTCAGTGTCACTGCATGCGGCTCCCTCTTCCAGGGGCAGCGCTCCTGCCAAGTTCAGGTTCCCTGTCATTTTTTGTTCATAGTACCTCATATCTTTAGGGGGTTCTCCGAGAGGATCCTTGGGTGGTTTCAACTGCTTACTCCCCCCCTCGTTTGTCTTCTCTGCAGCGCGTCCCCTCTGTGCTGATGGCGGGGCGGCGCCATTTTGGGAATCCTGCTTGGATCCTTCTCCTCTCTGTCCTCGGGTCATCATGCCTCTGTGAAGTTCCTAAGTGGCCGCCGGGTGATGAGGGGACTCTCCCAGGTTCGGATGGCGAAAAACCGGGTGTTCTGCGGTGCCGGATACCGGATCAGTGTAGGATCAAAGCGGGAGCTCTGTGAAGATGCGACTGCTCACATGCCGCGCTGGCCACGCCCCCCCTTATTGGGATTTTTTACCAAAAATATGTAGAAGAAATACATATTGGCCTAAATTGATAAAGAAACCCACCGATTCCATTCCACGCTTCCCTTTGGCGGACTTTACACAGATTTGTTTTTTTTTTTATCATTTTGCTAAAGCTTTATTAGTGCTTGCACTGATAATGGAGCACCCTGGAGGCTTTGCTGAATATCCAAGGCCCTGTTCAGTGACCTGCACTTCATTTTACTGCACAGGAAAAAATGTAGGTCACTGCAAGAGCATATAGAAAATAGGGCTAAAGTCATTTTGCATTGCGTTAAAATCTTACATGTATGCATATTTAATGTACCGCAATGTATGTAAATGTACATCAAACCAATACAAATCTATTGAGGGGGGGGGGGGGAGCTTTTTATTATTTTGTCCCTTACAAGGACTTGCAGCAATTTAAAGCGCATAAAAATGTGTGTTAAACTGCACACCGATGGGAATGCAATGCATATTTTTTTTTTTTTTTAAAAGCACTTTCCTGCATTTTAATGGATGTTTGCGTCAACAGGTCCTAACGTGTTCATTACTATGCAACAGTACTTAACTGTTGCATACAGGATTAATATCAGTGAGCCAGCCAGGATGACCAGAATCTCTGGAGGCAATAAATCTACTCCCAGATAGGGTGAAGAAAGGGAGATCATAATCCTTAGAGGTGTCGCATCCCATTCTGTGCCCTTTAGCAGCTGTGTGAGCTGCTTTGATTATAGCTACGCTTTCAAAAAGCTTGTACAAGCATCTAAAATGTGTAAAAGTCTCTGTACAAACTGCTCAACACCGTTCTTGCTATATTTTAAGCAAGCTGTACAAGTCGTATGTACCTATTTGTAACTATACGTGTATATATATCTGTGTGTGTGTGTGTGTGTGTAAAATATATATATATATATAAAATATATATATATATATATATATATATAATGGGCCAGATAGTCCCTGTGCCATCCTTATTGCCTGCAAACCATATAGCCAGGGTAGGTGTATTTACAGCTACACATATCCTTTAAATCAGGGGTGCCCAACCAGTGGCCCGTGACCTCCTGCTCTGGAAAGACGGGTTGGCAAACCCAGATTGAAGGTTGCCTACTCGCCATGTCAGAGCATCAGTGTTGTGAATGAAGCAAGCAGCTGCGGAGCAGAGCTGCATAAGCTGTTGCTTCCTGTATAGTGCAGACTCCTGTCATAGGTAGAGTGAGATCAAATGCACTCCGCCTGGCACAGCAACAACCTGAATGGAAGACTGGTAATAAAGGTCTGTTGATTACTAAAATCACAATGTATATATGAGCATATCTGTTCTGCAGTGGTTACTGGGCTGCTTTCAAACTGATCCACAGGTGTAGTGCAGTCACCCGCGGCTTACCTGCACTGAGCCATAGACTTCTGGTTTTACCTATGGGTTTGGTGCGCTTTCTGAACGTGTATCACACTTGCAGGGAATAATAGAATTCTATGGCAAAGTACAGCTAACCTGTAGGAAAGCCACAGGTTCACCTTACTGCACCCATGGTGTGGGTAAACTGCAGACCATCAATGTAAAAGCAGCCCGAGGCCCCTTTCACCTGATCGGTCCGACCCAATTGGACCCTCCATTCACCTTTTATGGAGCAGGAGATTTCTGTGTCTGCTTTGCATATGCAGACCTGTCATCGGCCCACTCCGCTTATTGTGGCCCGCGACTGGTTACTAAGTCGCTTAAGTGGCCCTCGCTCTTCAAAAGGTTGGACACCCCTGCTTTAAATCAAGGTATATGCACACAGATTTTCCATGTATAAATGTACGCTATTATTTCAGAATCATTTGACGTACCAGGCTAACAAAATGAATTCAGAGTCGGGTTTGGCAGTTTTATAAATAATTTTGAGTTAGCATTACAGGATATCACACCTGTGACTTGGCCTTCTATTGGGAACAAAATGTTTGACAGACTGCTGGCTAACAAGGTATAAATCACTTTGTTTTTTTTTCTCTAACTTGGAATTTTGATGTAATTTTGGTTGTGTGACATTCTGTGCTGCTGGTATATATGAGGTCTGTTTGTTCCCTTCTCATCAATTTAAAGAAGGTATTTTAAAAGCATATGTTATTGCTTTAGTAATTTACAAGGTCCATTTGCAGCTTCAGTATTGTGTTAAAGGTCCATCTGTTCAAAGCAGATGTTCCTCCAATGTGATTTTAGTAAAATGCAGACTATGGGTGTAACTTTCTCTTATTGTAATCACAATGCTTTTATCGCAATAGACCCTGTGAGATGTGTAATATGCTGTGTGTTCCTTATCCGCCTTTATGTACGGATATACAGTATTGCTTTTTAGATCACTTAAGCAGCCCATAGATTATGCAATTTTCTTTCCTTTCACCACAGGGGGAAGGAAAGAAAATTGCTCGATTCCCACATCAACCCAGTCGGTGATGATGGCATACTTACCCCCACACCCCTCCCCCCACCACACAATGCTATTATGTTCTGCCAGCAGGGAATGCTTCCTTGCCGGAAGAATACAATGATTGTTGCTGGCTGCTATAGCCACAGGCAGTGATTGCATGAAAAAAGGTTAGAACAGCATACTAATTACAGTATGTCATGTAAATTTTTCGTGGGTGACTGGAGTCCACTTGCCACCATAGGAAAACAACCGGCAACTCCAATCCATAAGAAAAATTTATTGGCACATGTAGGAAATCAAAAAAGCAGTCGCGTTTTGGCTGAAGAGCCTTGGTCAATTGCCACCATGTTGGACTTTAAGGACTTGTTCCCACTGGGTGTGTTGTGGGAACGCACACAAAAGCATTCATTTTCCTGCACCACATAAAAAAGACGTTGCGTTTTACAGATGTGTGCAAGTACCATTAATTTTTAATGGCACCTCCATGCACCTAGTAAATGTGAGAATGTTTGCGCCCGCCGGAACGCATGCTACTGCAATAGTTTACAAATCGTGAGTTTAAACCCCTAAGGGGTGTGTGGAACATGTGTGAAGTTATCTTTGGTGAAAGACTACTCATCGTGTGCAAAGTGTTTTTGATAAATTTTTTCCACCTCTTATAGACTCTCATTGGATACATGTTACGGACTTTTTTATGCTCAGTCATAGGTTCTTTTGCTCCATCCATGTTTTTTCCACTTTTGTATTGCTATATATTTATTCATAAGTTGGCTTTTATTAACTGATTTTAGCTCTGCTTTGATGCAATTTTTACTGTCTCTTGTTATACAGTTTTTTGACACATCACTTGGTTTACAAAGTTTACAAATCGTGCCTGCACTTTTTATGGGCGTTTTTCATACTGATAAGTCGGGCCTTTAAAATGATTGGACTGCCCTAAAACATTATACGTGGAAACACACAAAAAAGTGTGCATGCTTGAGACTCGCCACGTGGTGTCGACAAGCCCTAAATATGGATGTAAAATAATCTTGAAGGTGGAGTTGGCCTTTAAAGAATGTTGCCAACTCAAGCTATGAATGCCGACTGCATCTAGCGAGCATCGCAATAAATTTGTTTGAGTTGGCGACTGCTGATTATAGTGCACTTTATTGGTTTGTCATCAACTCTCCAACATTCCCAGCTACAGTGTTTTCCTCAGCAGCTACAAAATGTTAAGCATTAGATTGATTCTGATCAGGCTGATTTTGAATTTAGACAGTTTAAAGCGACTTCAAGAGACAACTTGCTGGACTAACAAATTCATCATTAAGACATTTGATCTTTGGGCCTGGTACTCAGTGATGGCACCTTTTTCATGTTTGCTTTTTTTTTTTTACATTTAAATTATAATGAATTGTATTTAAAGAGTCCTATTGACGAGTAATGTATATTGCAACGATTAATATGTGTAATAAAACTATTTTTTCTATTGTATAGGTGAAGTATACACATGGGGAGATAATGATGAAGGTCAGCTTGGTGATGGAACAACAAATGCAATTCAGCGACCTCGCCTTGTGGCTGCCCTTCAGGGCAAAAAAATAAACAGAGTTGCTTGTGGGTCTGCTCACACGCTGGCTTGGTCCACCAGTAAACCTGCTAATGCTGGCAAGCTTCCCACACAGGTAATCACAGTTTGCATATAACAGTATATAAAGCATTGGTGTTTTGTGCAAATGGATCATAAATGTTTTCTTTATGGCTTTCTTTTGCATTTTATTTTAGGATGGCTTTTTCTACAAAAGTTTTTGTTAATTTTTTATTTAAATTTTTTTATGCTATTGGACCTTACCTTTTTGCATCATAAAATTTAGCCTGTGATTACCAAATATACCCATATTTTTTAAAAACTGTTGTAAATATGCAGAAATGTCTCAGTACTCACCAGGGTTCTAATGTAGATCTGTCTCTTGTAATATTTCTTCTTGGACCATTAATACTTAATTGACATCAACCTGTTGTTGCTGGAAACGGCAATTGGTACGACCCAAAAAGTGACCAATCGGCATGGGTGCTGTGTGGCTCTAAATTGTCTACACATGTTCTCCCATACATGTTTTAGAAATTCCTTGTCCATATTAACCATGCAGTAGTCCTAGATTCTACAGCCTTTAAATTCCAGCTAAATTTTCTGATCAGGCGTGGCAGTAAGAATGTCTGCATTGGCTGTCAATTATTGATTAGCACAGAATCCTGTGCAAATTTGCTCTCCTTAGCTGTAGTAGTGGCATGTTTTTTTATCAAAGGATGCAAGTAGATTTGGGATGTCATGGCATCCTATATAGCGTTCAGACATTTCTAAATGGGTGCGATGTAGGAGTCCAAGCTAATTATAGCCTTAAAATGAATGCAGTAGTATAAGGTAAAATATTTTAATGGTAAGAAGCGAACACTGCTGCTTGAAAAGTGTTTTTTTTTTTTTTTTTTTTTTTTTAATTTTGACTTGAGTTTCTGTAAAAACTGGTAAGGTGCTTTCATTACACATTTGACAGTTTTTTGTGTCTGTAACAATGTGTTAAAGCTTTATCTTTTTTACAGGTTCCCATGGAGTATAACCATCTTCAGGAGATTGCAATTATTGGACTGAGAAATAGATTGCTGTTACTCCATCACATCTCTGAACTGTTTTGTCCATGCATCCCTATGTTTGATTTGGAGGGGCGACTGGAAGAGACTGGCCATGGCCCTTCTGTTGGGTTTGACACTCTCCGTGGAATTCTAATATCGCAAGGAAAGGTACAAATATGCCATCATATGTAACTCTACAATTGCCCCATGGAATGGGACCAATACCATTTACCAGTGATATACATGATATACCAAATGAAGGAAAGGTAAACGTAGGTGAAGCACTGGGGGTTGGGGAGCATGGGGGGAAGATCAGTTGGAAACGAATGGTCTCCAGTCTAGGTTTTGGATATTTGATTGGGGAAAATATTTAAAAATGTATTATGATTACCGTATTTATCGGCGTATAACACGCACCGGCGTATAACACGCACCCCAAGTTTAGGAGGAAATTTTAGGGAAAAAAACTTTTAGCAGGGAAGTTTAAGGAAAAATAACTTACATTTAAATGCAGCCTTGTCAGTGTCCATTGCAGCCTTGTCACAGTGCAGCCTTGTCAGTGTCCATTGCAGCCTTGTCACAGTGCAGCCTTGTCAGTGTCCATTGCAGCCATGTCACAGTGCAGCCTTGTCAGTGTCCATTGCAGCCTTGCCCCGGAGTCGCCGTGCAGCCTTGCCCCGGAGTCGCCGTGCAGCCTTGCCCCGGAGTCGCCGTGCAGCCTTGCCCCGGAGTCGCCGTGCAGCCTTGCCCCGGAGTCGCCGTGCAGCCTTGCCCCAGAGTCGCCGTGCAGCCTTGCCCCAGAGTCGCCGTGCAGCCTTGCCCCAGAGTCGCCGTGCAGCCTTGCCCCAGAGTCGCCGTGCAGCCTTGCCCCAGAGTCGCCGTGCAGCCTTGCCCCAGAGTCGCCGTGCAGCCTTGCCCCAGAGTCGCCGTGCAGCCTTGCCCCAGAGTCGCCGTGCAGCCTTGCCCCAGAGTCGCCGTGCAGCCTTGCCCCAGAGTCGCCGTGCAGCCTTGCCCCAGAGTCGCCGTGCAGCCTTGCCCCAGAGTCGCCGTGCAGCCTTGCCCCAGAGTCGCCGTGCAGCCTTGCCCCAGAGTCGCCGTGCAGCCTTGCCCCAGAGTCGCCGTGCAGCCTTGCCCCAGAGTCGCCGTGCAGCCTTGCCCCAGAGTCGCCGTGCAGCCTTGCCCCAGAGTCGCCGTGCAGCCTTGCCCCAGAGTCGCCGTGCCCCAGAGTCGCCGTGCCCCAGAGTCGCCGTGCCCCAGAGTCGCCGTGCCCCAGAGTCGCCTTGCCCCAGAGTCGCCTTGCAGCCTTGCCCCAGAGTCGCCTTGCAGCCTTGCCCCAGAGTCGCCGTGCAGCCTTGCCCCAGAGTCGCCGTGCAGCCTTGCCCCAGAGTCGCCGTGCAGCCTTGCCCCAGAGTCGCCGTGCAGCCTTGCCCCAGAGTCGCCTTGCCCCAGAGTCGCCGTGCATCATTTTAAAATTGGCGCAGAGACTGTGCGGACGCCGCCGAGAACGCAGAGGACGCAGGGACTGGGCGGAGCCGCCGCCGAGATACACATAGCCGAGTGTACTCGGCTATACTCGGCTTTTCTCGGCTCCGCTCACAGTCACGCCGAGTCCCGCCCTATGATGGACATAACACAGGTCCAATGGCGGGACTGGGCGTGACTGTGAGCGGAGCCGAGAAAAGCCGAGTACATTCGGCTATGTGTATCTCGCTCCGCTCACAGTCAGCGGAGACAGCTCAGGGATGTGGGTATCGGCGTATAACACGCACCCACGATTTTCCCCTGATTTTCAGGGGAAAAAAGTGCGTCTTATACGCCGATAAATACGGTATTTATATAGCACCAGCATGTTCTTCAGTTTAGGAATGACTTGGCTTTAGAATAAAAGTTTTTGGGAGAGGTCTAAAAGTGGTACTGGGATCAAGATGTTCTAGGTTATCTTTCCGAGTTTTAAAACACAGATGTGGTAATAAATATTTAGTAAACTGACCCTGCCTCTTTTGGAGTACCCGATGCTTTCTGAAACCCGGAGAGCTTTATTCTACAAAAATTATATGCAAAATTGTTATTTAACTACTTGAGGACCTTGCCTGTTTTTCAGACTCAGTGATTACAAGTTTAAAACATTTTTTTTTTTTTTTGCTCGAAAATTACTTAGAACCCCCAAAAATTATATATTGGTTTTTTTTCTAACACCCTAGAGAATAAAATGGCGGTCATTGCAATACTTTTTGTCACACCGTATTTGCGCAGCGGTCTTGCAAGCGCACTTTTTTTAAAATTAAAAAATAAGACAACAGTAAAGTTTAGCCCATTTTTTTTTTTTTTATATTGTGAAAGATAATGTTGCGCCGAGTAAATTGATACCCAACATGTGACGCTTCAAAATTGCGCCCGCTCGTGGAATGGCGTCAAACTTTTAACCTTAAAAATCTCCATAGGCGACGTTTAAAAAAATTCTATAGGTTGCATATTTTGAGTTGGAGGAGGTCTAGGGCTAGAATTATTGCTCTTGCTCTAACAATTGCGGCGATACCTCACTTGTGTGGTTTGAACACCGTTTTCATATGCGGGCGCTACTCACGTATGCGTTCGCTTCTGCACACGAGCTCGTCGGGACGGGGGGCTTTAGAAAAAAAAATGTTTTTGTTTTCTTATTTATTTTACTTGATTTTATTTATTTTTACACGGTTTTAAAAATAAATAAAAAAATGGGTCACTTTTATTGCTATTACAAGGACTGTAAACATCCCTTGTAATAGAAAAAAGAATGACAGGTCCTCTTAAATATGAGATCTGGGGTCAAAAAGACCTCAGATCTCATATTTAGACTAAAAGGCAATAAAAAAAAAAGGAAAAAGAAAATTGTCATTTGAAAAAACTACAAAAAAAGTCCCTTTAAGTCGTATGGGCGGAGCTGACGTTTTGACTTCACTTCCGCCCTGCTATGGTATGGAGATGGGTGGGGGCCATCTTCCCATCACTCCTATCCATACCACAGAGGGACAAGGACCCGATCGCCTCCGCCGCTACCGATGGCTCCGGTAAGAGGCAGAGGGCGCGGGAGAGCGGCAGGAGGGGGGTGCGCCGCAGAGACCACCATTATCATTTACAGAACCGCTCACAGAAAAGATGGATATCTCGGTTGTGGCAGCAGCTGCTGCCGTTACTAATCTATATCCATCTTTAAAGTGTCGACGTGTATGTACATGAGCTGGTCAGCAAGTGGTTAAATTCAACCAATGTTTACTCTTTCATTCATGGACCGACACAGCTTCTCTATTGACAAAGTGGGTATTATCCGTTATTTAGGAGTGACTAGGCAGAAAAAAACTTGTAAAAAGTGTTGCATCACACACCTGGGTATAGCCCCTCACTCTGCATCTCGCAGATCAGATTTTTTCTTCGGGCCCATTGTTCCAGGGAAAGATTTTTTTTGGTTCCTGAGATCTTCGATCAACTGCCGACTGGGTGACAGGCTGGGTCCTCGATCCTTGTAGTCCCCCCCGTTTCGGCCATCGAGCGTGTGCCAACCCTAGCTACGTGCTGGGTTTTCCACGACATACCCGTCGCTCTACGGGTGGCCGGTGAGCCTACGCTTGACGGCTGAATCGCAGTAGCCTGTCCGGTGAGCTTGCGCACCTAGGCTTGCATCGGACCGCTCAGCTTCGGCTGACCTTATGGCTGAGTCGCAGCAGCCTGGCCGGTGAGCTAACGCTCCAGGGCATGCATAGGATCGTTCCCCAGGGTTCAATCACAGCATGCTTGGCCGTCAGTCACCTCCGTGCGCGGATGGTGATCTGTCCGGAATGTCTTCCAGCATGAGACACGCAGGAAGAGTAAGTAGCTTCCCCGCTTCGGCAGGGTGACATTGGCTGGACATTCCCGGAGAGATCAAGTAAGTGGTTATGACCCCTTTCTTTCCTCTCTCCCTGCCTTCCCTCCTCCCTGGGCTCTGAGCTAAGGTTGCTGGGTCCTGGTCACCATGGAGGGGCTCCATCTGGAGCGGGGCTGCGCTGTGTTTGTCATTTAAAAACAATGTAATTTTGCGTGTGTGTGTGTGTGTGTGTGTGTGTGTGTGTGTGTGTGTGTATGCTTCTCCCTCCATGCTGTGGGCGGCCATTTTGCGATGGTCCATGCCTGTTTCGGCCTCTAGTGAATGTCCGGCGGCCATTTTCTTGTAGTTGGCCCCAATAGCTTTAAAATCGCCACCCGGCGGCCATTTTCTTATAGTCCACGCCCGCTTTGGCCTCTACCGACTGTTCGGCGGTCGTCTTTCTTGGGATTCTCGCCTGTATGTATATACTGCCGCTCGAGCGGCCATTTTGTTGTGGTCCAAGGACGCCTTTTGCCTCTATATTCAGGCTCGGCGGCCATTTTCTTAGAGCCCACATTGTTATATACAGCCGCTTGGCGGCCATTTTGCGGTAGTCTCCGGCCTCTAGGGTGCATTTCTCTGGCGCTAATTTTCACAGAAGACGCTGATAAGAATCAGACTGACACAGACAGCGGTGGAATAGCATCACAGGCGCAGCATAGCAGTACCATTCCAAGGGTGGGGAGTCCTCCGGGAGACCCTGCATCTCTGTATCAGCTAGGAGGGTGGCCTATTGATACCTTGCCTGGAGCCCTGTGGGTGTCAGCGCGTGGGTCAGCATGGCGTCTGAAGCAGACGTTTCTTCCCCTAAAACACCTGATTTGGTGGCTGGTGCCCCTGATGTTCCTATGGACGCTATGTCGGCAATCCTAGAGGCTTTTGCTGCCATGGTGGAAGCAGAACACAGGAACAGGGGGGGGGGGTAGTAAACGCTCCCGTCGCCTGCAATCTTCCGGGGATAATTCTGATGCACAACCAGGCCCAGCTATGGCTCATGACCCGGATTCTGATGCATCAGAGACTGCAGACCGTGACCAAGCGGACAGTGAGAATGACTTCAAGTCCAGGTCAGTACGCGAAAGCTTTGGTATCTGACCTTATTACTGCAGTGCGGGATACGCTAAAGTTGGAGAATGCTGCAGAAGCAGCAGAGACTCCGATCGCCTTTTGGGTTTCCGTAAACCTACCCGCACTACTAAGGTGTTTCCTTGTGTGTCTTATTTTGATAAGCTCTTATACAAGGAGTGGGAGAACCCTTCAAGGGTTTTTACGCCCCCCAAGGAATCTTGCGGTACGGTACCCCTTTGAGGAGAGTTTTCTAAAGAAATGGACCTCTCCCCCGATAGTGGACCCTTCGGTGTCCAGACTTAATAAGGCTACCACAATTCCAGTGGAAGGGGCTCCTGTTTTCAAGGACCCTGTGGATAAGAAAGCTGAAGCACTCACTCGCTACCTATACACAGTGGTAAGCTCAGCGGTGCGCCCGGCATTGGCTGGGGCCTTAGTGTCTCAGACACTTACTGAGTGGGCAAAATTGCTGCTCCAGGGGTTAAAAGAGCGAGATGCTCCTCCTAATGATATAACTTTGGCCGACCAGTTGGTACAAGGCCTTAAGTTTGTCTGCGAGTCAGACATGGACACTATCCTCTTGCTGTCCAAAGCTTCGGTTTATGCGGTAGCTATACGCCGCCTGATCTGGCTAGAGGGCTGGTCTGCGGACCATGCTTCCAAGAAGGCCCTGTTGGATCTGCCCTTTTAAGGGCGACAGACTTTTTGGAGCCTCTCTTGATGACATCAAGGATGCCACAGGAGGTAAAAGCACGTTGCTTCCTCAAACCATAAAGGGTAAGGGACCAGGGCAAGGGCCCTCCTTTACTGCACGCAAGCGTTTTTTTCGTCCGCCTAGGGCGACAGAAAAAAGACCCCAGGCCGACAAACCGCCTGCGCAAGGACACAGACGTTCTTGGTCCCGCAAGCCCAACAAGCCTGCGGACAAATATGCGTCCGCATGAAGGTCCGCCCCCACCCAGTTCTCGGGTGGGGGACGTCTTCGCAAAATTGCGACTCAGTGGACATCTCTGATCTCCGACCAGTGGGTTTGCGAAGTGATCTCTTCCGGTTACAGACCAGGGAGAAGGGTACTTACACCCGGATGGGTTCCAGCTCCTCTGCTAAAGAAGGGACACGCCACACATAAATCCTTTGGCGTCCCAACTCAATCGGGAGGTATTGAGGTTTGTGGCCCGGTCAAAGGACCCAGGGGCAGACGTAACGGACGCGTTGGTAACACCGCGGGGTCAGTATCAGCTAATCTAGGCCTTCCCTGCCATGAGGCTCCTTCCCCATCTGCTTCGCAGAACAGAGGCAGTGAATATTCCAAGGATTCTGATCGCTCCAGATTGGCCTCAGCGTCCTTGGTACGCCGACCTAGTACGTCTGGTAGCAGACATCCCCTGGCGTCTACCTCTACCTCTACGGAAGGACCTGCTATCGCAAGGTCCCATACTCCGTCCTGCTTTACAGTCTCTGGCTTTAATGGCAGGGCTATTGAGAACCAGGTACTGAGAGACAGGGGCCTGTCAGATTCAGTAATCTCTACTATGAGAAGTGCTCGGAAGCCATCCTCTAGGAAGGTTTATCATCGCACTTGGAAGGCCTACATTTCCATGTGTAAGGAAATGAAGTGGCATACGCATACTTATTTGGTTTCCAAAATGCTGCTGTTTTTACAGCATGGGGTGGACCAAAGGCTTGCCTTAAGTACTATTAAGGGGCAGATATCTGCCCTGGCTGTCTTTTTTTCAGCGACCCCTGGCGAATCACTCGTGAGTACTTTCGTGCAGGGGGTTCGACATGTGGCCCCTCCGGTCCGTCCCCGCTACCTCCGTGGGACTTGAACCTGGTCCTCTCGGTGCTTCAGAAACCGCCGTTTGAGAATATTAGGGATATTTCCTTATTGACACTTTCTCAGAAAGTGGTCTTTTTGGTGGTTGTTACATCAGTTAGACGAGTTTCTGAGCTGGCACAAGGATAAGGTGGTGCTGCGGCCGCAGCCTTCCTTCCTTCCTTCCTAAAGTCGTTTCGGCTTTTCATCTCAACGAGGACATTGTACTTCCATCCTTGTGTCCTCACCCGTCAAATCCTAAAGAGTCGGCGTTGCATTCCTTGGACGTTGTCCGAGCTTTGAGAGTATACCTATCTGCTACTTCCTTGTTCCGGAAGTCAGACTCACTGTTTGTTTCGGTGGCTGGTC
Source organism: Rana muscosa (assembly GCA_029206835.1). NCBI lineage: Eukaryota > Metazoa > Chordata > Amphibia > Anura > Ranidae > Rana > Rana muscosa. Next base: position 701,107,259 of record CM055117.1, on the reverse strand, counting down.
CCAAGAAGGGCCTAGCAGTCTCATCGGCCACCATCTCTAGATGGATCCGACAGATGGTAATCCAGGCCTACGCCTTAAGGGGGCCAAGCGCCCCCCTTTCCTGTCATGGCGCATTCGACCAGGGCAATAGGTGCCTCTTGGGCTTTCCAACATCAAGCGTCTGTTTCCCAATTATGTAAAGCGTGACTTGGCCATCCGCTCACACTTTCACAAAATTCTACAAGGTTGATGTAGGTGCGTCTTCGGATGCCTCTTTCGGCCGCAAAGTTTTGCAGGCAGCTGTTTAGAGTTGCAACTCCTCCGTTGGAAGAGTGCTGTTTTGTGTTTGGGGTGAAGTTTACTTTATGCTGTTACCACCCCTCATTTTTTTCTTTGACACTGCTTTGGGACGTCCCACTTTGTCAATAGAGAAGCCGTGTCGGTCCATGAACGAAAGCGTAAATAGGATTTTTTGTACTCACCGTAAAATACTTTTCTCTGAGTTCATGGACCGACACAGCACCCACCCCTCCTTTTTAAGTTTGTACTGCTTTTTGACAATCTGATCTGCGAGATGCAGACTGAGGGGATATACCCGGGGGGGGGGGGGGGTCCGCCCCCTGGGTGGTACTGTAGAAGGTGTGACGCAACACTTTTTTACACATTTTTTTTCTGCCTAGTCCCTCCTAAATAACGGATAATAACCACTTTTGTCAATAGAGAAGCTGTGTCGGTCCATGAACTCAGAGAAAAGGATTTTACGGTGAGCACAAAAAATCCTATTTTTTATTGAATATGAAGATGCATACAACATGATCAGAAATTATAAAATATTTCTGATTTTTATATTTGCATCTACTAGTCTTCAAATCATTTAAAAATCAATGTTCCCTTTCCTGTGTGTACAATATAACTAAAGCCGGTCATACATGGTTCGAATGCTGAAGCGGCTGAGATTCGAACCGTTAATGGGCTAAATGTACCTAGTTGATTGATCAACTTGGGTACAACCAGCCTGCCGGATTTGTTTGATTATCGCAAGCGGCTGCTATAGCCACTAGCGATAATCACTGTCTTCTCCCAGTGAGAACGGCTTCCCCGACCCTGCTCCCCTGCTGGGAGAAGATCATTGCTGATTTCCCTGTCAGCACTGTCTGTGTTGATGGGGGAATCGTGCAAATTTATTTTCTGCAACTCCTGGTTGTAGAAAAGAAATTTGCATTGTGTATGGCCGGCCTAAGAGTACATACTTTTAATGACAAGTATGCCAAAATAGATGACACTGTTAAGCACATTATACATATATACAGTGTTGATACAAAGCTCACACAAAATACTTAATCAGTAAGTCAGCTCTTTTGAATGCAAATAACTTATAAAAGAAACCTCAGACTGGTACATCTTTTGGAGGATGGAGAGGACCAGAAGCTAAACCTAAAGGGATTTATTTACTAAATCTGGAGAGTGCAAAATCAGGCTCACTTCGGCATAGAAACAAATCGGCTTCTAACCTCAGCTTGTTCAATTAAGCTTTGGCAATAAAGCCTTGAAGCTGATTGGTTTCTATGCAGAAGTGAGCCTGCTTTTGCACTCTCCAGCTTTAGTAAATAAACCCCTAAGGTTGAGAGAAGAAGCCAAACATATTGGACAATTCTTTTGTGGGTGTAAAAGATGAGTCCTTAGTACTTAAAGTTAGTATGTGCTTTACCTATGCAGGACAAAGCAAAAAGGTTAACGTTACTGGGGCTCCAGCAGCTAAACATACTTGCGTTCCTTTTGTTCTTCCGCCACTTTTTTTGGATGCTGGGAGCAAGAGATTAAAATTTTACATTTCAAAGATTAACTCAGAGCTTACAAGATTTTAGGCCTCTTTCCTTGCTACACGGCTGGGTGCCTGAGCAGCCAAGCACCACTGCTGCCAAGAGCGAGAAATGGGGATGTCGCATTATCCACTGTAACTGAAGTACCTGTTGTTCCTTTTCACTTAATGCTTTTGATGAGGCTGCCTTTAGCCCTGGTTCACAGCCATTTGGCATGTGATTTGACATGTCAAATCGGCGTTCATTGCCGGCAATGGTACAGTCTGAATCGGTGCGACGCCGCACCGATTACCAAAAGTAGTTTCTGTACTACTTTTGGCGACTTCGGGGTGCGATTTCAATAGACATCTGTGCAGAAACCCACATAGATGTCTCTGAATTTGCTCCTGAAGTCGGGACTGACATGCGGGAATGAAATTGTGTGAGTTCAGCTGAACGCGCACGATCTGATTCCCACTGTCAGTGTGAACCTAGGCTTAAAGTGAATTAGTTGATTGCTGCTTGGGAATAACATTGGTGTGCTTTGAATTAAAATTAGTCTAAGTGACATCTATGACCAACCAAGTTTGCCACGTTATACTAAGGTTAATTGCACATTTGTGATGTTAAAGGGTAGAGTAAAGTTAACGAACTGGATTCATTAGGGGATAAAGTTGCATAGTTGGTAAGGTTAAATAGACACCAGTCTATCTAGTTCAACCTTAGAGAAGAAAAACATTTTTAGTGTTTGCCAGTGAGCTTTTGGAACAAGTACAAACTTTTTAACACAAAGATGTCAAGCTTACTAAGTGGCATGTCTTGTAGTAATTGTTTGGATTTCAGGGAACTGTAGGATCTATAAGGTCTTGCAGAAGGTGTTATATTTGAGGACAATTACTGTACTCTGAAATTGAAGAAAGGTTCAAAATATGAAGAGAGGCACAAACTGACTTAAGCATTTAGAAAATCGTGAGCAGCATTTTTTTTTAAAACATCCAAGTCAGTTGCAAAGGAGTAATATTTCTGCAGGAAAATGGGGGTAAAATGCAGTAATCAATTAATAATTTCTGCAGGCAGGTACACATTTTGGGTACGTTTAAATTTTCTTTTTTTTTTTTGCTTTTAAAAAAAAATGTGCTTGGAAAAAAATGTGGCATTTATGACTTCAGCTACATCTTCCGCTGAAGTAAAATTAGAAGTCTGTAAAAGACTCTTTGATGTATTACTAGCTAATGGATCACTGATAAATCATAATAGCTTTTAATATATCACAGCTAGAGGAATCCCTTGCAATAATTAAAAGTAAACTCTTAAGGAGCAATGTTACATAAACCATGTTTTAGTTAAATTCGTAAATCGCCCATACTCTTCCCCCCCCATCCTTCACTTGACTTGACTTTATTTAAATGGCAAAGTAGCTCATTTAAAACTATAATCTGGTAGGGAATAAAATATATATTCTAGCGGTAATAGTTCCACACCTGTGTAAAATATAAAGTATGATAATAAAATGCACCATAATGTTGTAGATGGAGGTCTACATGCTTGGCATGGTAAAAAAAAAAATCAAAAGAACCGCACATAAGTGGTCAGTCTTCTATGAATTTTTAGCTTGACTTTAAAATCTCAATTTGCTAGGAAGCTGCATTCCGTAAAGTTGTTCAGGCAACAATGGTACGAGACCGCCAGCATGGTCCAGTGGTTGAATTAAACCGGATACAGGTACGTTTGTGTATTGTCTGTTGCCTAAGCACTTTCATGTTTTTGTCTTTCACATATTTTGTGGTATTGCTGTGCTTGACTTGGGATAATTGTATATTATAATAGTGCACTATAGGACACAGGCAAAGTATTGATAATCTCTGGATTATAGGCCCGCACCGTCAGGTGATTGGATTCTGGCAAAGCTTTCGAAGACACACTTCCTGGGCACCCTCCCTACCCCACTTTGTGAGTTTTTTGCTAGTGTTTTGAAGGTGATGGACCTCTCCCCCCCCCCCCCCACAGAGAAATCACTGTTAACTATTTTTTTTTAAATTACTTTATTTTATCTTTGAGTTCTTCAATCAAGTCCTCGCTGCCTTCTAATGCCACAAATAGAAGCAATGCATCAGGATCAGCACAACCTCTGTAAACCATTGGAATTATACCCAGGCTCCACGCTGTAAAGATGGCCTATAATGTTGCTTTGAGTGCTAGATCCTGCATGGATACTCTGTTTGGCAGTTGGTGCAATGTGTGTATAGCCGCAGGGTGCTGTACAGATTTAGGGCCGTGGTCCGTCCCTTTTGAACCCAGTCCTTGAAGAGCCCTTCCTCATACTTCACACAGACAAGGCTGTCTTGCGCCCAAGACCAGCCTTTCTTCCCAAGGTGGTATTCGTCTTCTGCCTCAGTGAGGACCATCCTTCAGCCCTGCACCAAAGCATACTAAGGAAATCTCTCCATTTCCTAGACATGGAGCCATTTTAATTCTAACTACTAGAGCTCACGCTCTCAAGGACAAGTCTCCTGTGCTTTTATGCATCTATTCCACCAGATCAGTGGGAGTATCCTGGGCATTTCGGCACCAGTAGCCAAGCTGTGTAGGGTCACCACCTGGTCTTTTCTTCATACCTCTTTAAGATTTTACCAGCTGGATGTCCAATCTTCTGCAGATGCAGCTTTGAGCCACAAGGTTCTTGCAGCGGCACTTTGAAGTTGCGTCGTCCTGACCCTTGTTGGGCCTGTTGGCACAGTTCTGTTTGCCTAGTTGTCCACCCTTCTCATTTATTGCTTGGGGACATCCCATGGTCTGCCTTTTTTTTGTACTATACGATTAATATCGGAGGAATTTTGACTTGCCTGTCAATGCCACATCTTAAAGTACAGGCCACCCTCCCTTCTATTTATTGGTTACTCTGCATTGTTTGCTACAAACTGAAGAACTCACTGATTGTGGTAGGGTTATGAGGGAAGCATCCAGGGTTACATGTTCTTGAATGCTTTGCCAGTGTTCAGTCTCTTAAAGGTATGAGACTATAACCCAGAATCTATGAATACTTGCCTGTGTCCTGTACTGTACTCCAAGGAATCCATAGGTTCTGAAGTTTTATTTAAATATAGGGATTTGAAAAATAGCCAGTGCAATAACGCAAGTCTAAATGCTCTTAGGCTTACATTATGAGAACACGAAAGTATAATTTACGAATTGTGCTTCATCGCATTCATGGCTTTATTGTGACTTTTGTTTTATAGCAGAATAATACAATATATTTTTTTTTAACAAGGTGCTTTATTCAGAAAAAATGTTACATACAAAATAACACAGATCATACATTATCAATACCATACATTGTATTACGAATACAGGAGAAAAAAAAAAAAAAGATAGACGCAAACAGTAAAGAACTCCTGTAAAATAACAGTGACTGCAGCCTTGCCCAATGAGTCAGACAGTCAACAACCTAATACAAGTCACGTAATAACAGAGCGACCAGTAGGCCACCTACAGAAGAATAATGTGCACAATCCTATCGTAGCAGCAGCTGGTGTGTATCGATGGCAGGTGCGAGGGGAGAGAGGGCCGAAAGGCTACCCCTCAAACCAGGAGAACCCCCCCGCCGATACCCAGCCGGAGACATCACGTTAGTGTCCAGGGTGCCCATACCTTATCATACTTCCAGGCACACCCCCTGTTCGAATACGTCATCCTATATAACGGGAGTGCCTCATCCGAATAATACAATATATACTTGGGAACTACATTTTTAAATCATTAATACACACTCCTGAGTTTAATTACATCAATCTTTAAGAAAAAAAGACCTATACATTCCCTTTATTTTCTATTCAAGTACAGTTTTAAAAAGAAAGTATATGGCATGCATAAAACACATGCAACTTGAGGTTCTTGCTCACACCTGCTTCAGATTTAATTGCCCGATCTATGCCTGAACACTGGACTGTTCTGATTGGACATCTGGAACTTTCTGGTAGTGGCAGTGTTTGCCTACTCTCACCTTCCCACACCCCTATGCATGCCCTCATTTACCCTCTAGTAGCTAGTCACTGTAATCATACAGCAGGCAAGACATTTTGGCCAGCTAAAATACCTCTGGTTGGCAATTCTTTCCTTTGAAAAATACCAGTTTACAAAGCATTGATTTTCAACAAAGGCTCGAATACTGTTGCTAAAGACAGAATATGTCACCCAGGACAGCATATAAGATATAGGCACCTTCTCCAACAGGAATAGGAAACACATTGCCAAACAGTTTTTTTGTTTCCTCCGGCCAGAGGAGATGCACCGCCTGGAACCTGGGTGAGAGAGGCCTTTGTTTCTCTGGCTTTCCTTTTCTTCCACTCATCCCTTTTACCTACTTGTCTTCCTTTGAGCTGCTGCTAGGGTTCTCTGCTGGATTGCCCTCCAGGACCACTTCTCAGTACTAGGAGGTGGCTTGGTTCTCTTTTCTCCTTCTGTGCTTGGTGAAGGCCATGTCTGGATGTGGCACACCCCCTTGAAAGTGACTAGCTAAGGCTCCCAGTCTGGGTGCGTGCACTGTAAAAGCACTTTGTGGCGGGAGCTCACATAGTAGTTGGTGGCCTGACTGTGTTCCGGTTTGACCGGATGATGCAGGGGAGTTTAATTCTGGGCACGGTAAAGTCATTTTCAGGTGCCGGAAGGCTCTGGCTCCAAGCCTCATTCTCTGTGAAAGGGAAGGGCTGGCTGTTAATGGCAGCAGTGACTGTCAGGGCGCCACAGTGGAGGAGCTAATATGACACTTTGGATTCTTCAGTGCAGGCTGCAGCTCAGGCAGATGCAGGCGCCCTGGGCACCAGCTTGACACAGGTAAGCTAGAGGTTGCTGTTTCTACTTGCTTTTACTTTGTTCCTAGGTTTTCACCTAGCTCTAATCTGTGTCACCTGGGGCCCCTTGGTGTTGGGCTTAAAGTGCTAAGGCACTGTTGGGCACTCACTATCTAAGGCTCCTTAGGTGGAATTTGGGGGTCGTCACTGATTCCCTCTCTCGACGGGTTAACTTTAGGACATCCTGAAATGTCCTGAGAGAGGAGAATCTGTTTGTGTTTGTAGAAACAATCTCTAGTAGAAGATGAGTTGGCTTCTACTTTCTAATCTTTTTAGGTTTTCTTAGGGGATATGAAGTCCCCTTCCCAACCTGCCAGTGCCAAAATCCTGAGCTGTCGGCTATAGGGGTTTCTCGGAATGTGGATCTTGTGGGGATTGCAATGGTCCCAACCTCACCTATCCTGCTGGATTTATTTAGTGGGTCTAGCGAAGGGGAGCTTCCTCTACTTTACTTTAAGGGGAGAGGATAATGAGTTTTTCTGTAGACTAAATCTGCAAGGCCTATATGTCCTTAGATGTGGATGTGTTTTTTTTTTTTTAAAGACACTCTAGTAGGCACTTGACATTCAACGGAATTGATTAATCTTAAGTGTTTGTTAGCTGTTATCTGGGTGTGGCTGCTTCACGGGTGTTTTGCTTGCCATCTTACATGTGGTAGACTCTTCAGACTGTTATCACATCCCAGAGCTGGCAGAAGTTTTGCCCCCAGTTTACTACCTTCTTGTCTAACAGGGCCTTCTATTCCCACTAGAGCAGAGCTTGAGAGAATGACGTAGAAAACTTCTCAGCTCTTCATGAGGGCCCTGTCACCTATGGCCTTCACACACTTGGGATTGTGGTTATGTGGAACTCCATGCTGTTTTGTCATCATTAAGGCTGCATTCACATTTGTATGTTGCAGTACTGCGCAGGTACAGTGCCTTGAAAAAGTAATCATACTTCTTGAAATTTTCCATATTTTCTCATGTTGCAACCAAAAACGTAAATATGTTTTATTGGGCTTTTTTGTGATAGACCAACACAAAGTGGCACATAGTTGACAAGTGGAAGAAAATGATGAATGTTTTTTTTTATAAATAAATATGTGAAAAGGTGTGGGGTGCATTTGTATTCATCCCCCCTGTGTCAATACTTTGTAGTACCACCTTTCACTGCAATAACAGCTGCAAGTCTTTTTGGGGAGGTCTCTACCAGCTTTGCACATCTAGAGAGTGACATTTTTGCCCATTCTTCTTTGCAAAATGGCTCAAGCTCTGTCAGATTGGATGGCAAGCATCTGTGAACAGGATTTTTCTAGTCTTGCCACAGATTCTTTATTGGATTTAGGTATGAACTTTGACTGGGCCATTCTAACACATGAATATGCTTTGATCTAAACCAGGGCTAGGCAACCTTGGCCCTCCAGCTGTGGTGAAACTACAAATCCCATCATGCATCTGCCTCTAGGAGTCATGCCTGTGATTGTCAGGGTCTTGCAATGTCTCATGGGACTTTTAGTTTCAAAACAGCTGGAGGTTGCCTACCCCTGATCTAAAGCATTCCATTGTAGCTCTTGCTGTATGTTTAGGGTCATCGTCCTACTGTGAACCTCCGCCCCAGTCTCAAGTCTTTTGCAGACACTAACAGGTTTTATTTGAAGATTGCCCTGTATTTGACTCCATCCATCTTCCCATCAACTCTGACCAGCTTCCCTGTCCCTGTTGAAGAAAAGCACCCCCACAACATGATGCTGCCACCCCCATGTTTAATGGTGTGTTCAGGGTGATGTGCAGTACTAGTTTTCCGCCACACATAATGCTTTGCTTTTAGGTCAAAAAGTTCAATTTTGTTCTTATCTGACCAGAGCACCTTCTTCTACATGGTTTCTGTGTCCCCCACATAACTTCTCGCAAACTGCAAACGGGACTTCTTAAGGCTTTCTTTCAACAATGGCTTTCTTCTTGCCACTCTTCCCTAAATGCCAGATTTGTGGAGTGTACGACTAATAGTTGTCCTGGGGACAGATTTCCCCACCTGAGCTGTCGATCTCTGCAGCTCCTCCAGAGTTACCATGGGCCTCTTGGCTGCTCTGATTAATGCTCTCCTTGTCCGGCCTGTCAGTTTAGGTGGACGGTCATGTCTTGATAGGTTTGTAGTTGTTCCATACTCAGATGATGAATTGAACAGTGCTCTGTGAGATGTTAACGCTCGGGATATTTTTTTTTATAACCTAACCCTGATATAAACTTCTCCACAATGTTATCCCTGACCTGTCTGGTGTGTTCCTTGGCCTTCATGTTGCTGTTTGTTAACTAAGGCTCTCTAACAAACCTCTGAGGGATTTACAGTACAGCTGTATTTATACTGAGATTGAATTGCACACAGGTGGACTCTATTTACTAATTAGAAGACTTCTGAAGGCAATTGGTTCCACTAGATTTTAGGTATGGCTATCCGATTTAAAGGGGACTGAATACAAATGCACGCCACACTTTTCAAATATTTATTTGTAAAAAAATGAAAACCATATATAATTTTCCTTCCACTTCACAATTACTGGTATGAGCCACTCTGTGTTGGTCCATCACATAAAATCCCCCCAAAAAACATTTACAATTTTGGTTGTAACATGACAAAATGTGAAAAATTGGGATATGAATATATTTGGGCACTGTATATGCATGTTGTGGTGCATATGAGTATTGGGGCGCCTTTATGCACCACATATTAAAAAAAACAAAGAAAAAAACATCCCTGCACTACAACACGCAGGCATGCACTGTGTTGTGTAAAATATTGCATGTGCGTGTTTTTTTTTTTTTTTGAGGTGCAATAAGAGTCCATTCAAAATGGATGAGCTGCCTTAACGCAGTGCGCTACAACTCATGAACCCACGTGCATTAATGCATACAAAGGTGTGAAGGGACCCCAAAACAAAAAACAGGCAACATAATATATGGTGTCTATGCATTGATCTGCTTTGAGCTTGTCTGGTTTCATTATGTATTAAACAATGGGTTTATTATTTTTGACAACTGGCTGATCTTGCAAGTGTTCTTTACTTTTGTTTTCCTAGGTCAAACGCTCAAGGAGTAAAGGAGGTTTGGCAGGACCAGATGGTACCAAATCTGTCTTTGGCCAGATGTGTGCAAAAATGACTTCCTTTAGTCCTGACAGCCTTCTTCTACCTCATCGCGTCTGGAAGGTCAAATTTGTTGGTAATGAATGTTTGGAAATTTTAATTACTAGTAATCTGAAAGCAAAAAGCAGAGGAGGGGAAAGAGCGCCACTGTCTAAGTGTAGTAGTAGTAGTAGTAGTGTGAGAATCAATAAAAAAAAAAAAATCAATGATGAGTACTGCACTCACGTACACATGAATAGACACAGCATATCAATACTTTCAGTAAACGCATCAGCATATCGCAGCTTCTTTAAGATTTTCTGATGGATATGGAAAAATGCACCACTCTTCGTGTAGTATTAATAAAGGACAGTGTACAAAAAATTAAGAGATGCACTCCCATGAAGATTATGAAACACAGGCATTACTTAAGGTATCCAGCAGATGACAGCCATTTAGTTGCTCGATACCTGCTGCATACCTTGAGCAATTCATTTTGGGGTCGTGTGTGTGTGTGTGTGTGTGTGTGTGTGTGTATGTGTATATATATACGTGTGTGTGTGTGTATGTATGTATGTATGTATGTATGTATGTGTGTGTATATATATATATATGTATATATATATATATATATATATATATATATATATATATATATATATATATATATAGTATATTTTTATAATATATATTTTTTCTTTTGTATTACTTTTTAACGGTACACACAGGAGATGCTGTCTTTGGGGTCATATCTGCTATTGATCATCACTGTTAATTATTTAGTATGTAGTTTTAATGTTTTATTAAAGTTCATGGACTGCAAATGATCTGAGGACATATATGGTGGCATACATTGTATGTTTAGTACAACAAACATTCAAAGCGTATTTGTTTTGAGTTGTGTTCTGTATTTGTTGTTATGCTGCTTGTTCGATTTGGGAAGCTACAAAAGCTTTCTTCTATGCAGTCTGCATATATTTGCATGTGATGTTTTCATTGAAACAGTAGTAGTGTGAAACAGATGGAGTGTATTTTACCAGGTCTGGCTGATGTCTATAAATTATTTTTATTTTCTAGGTGAGTCTGTGGATGATTGTGGTGGTGGTTACAGTGAATCCATTGCAGAAATGTGTGAAGAACTTCAGAATGGCCTCACTCCTCTTCTCATTGTGACGCCTAATGGACGGGATGAGTCTGGGGCTAATCGAGACTGCTTCCTATTAAATCCAGCAGCCAAGACACCTCTCCACATGAACATGTTTAGATTTTTAGGTAAGTACGTTGTTTCATATACCCTGTTTTCTTATTTTCTGCTCATTGTTCTTGCAGTTTAACTAGACAGTTCAATGGGCTTAAAAAGACACTGTTCTCTTACCCATTCTGGAAAATGTCAGTATCTTTGTAAACCCTTCCCTTCCCCAAGCCCATCATACACACCTTGCCAGCTCTCTATTGCCATTCCTGTTGTTTTTTTGTTGCCGCCGCCAGCCTTTAAGCGCCCTAGTGTCGTACTCCTAAGAGAAGCAGCAAAGTTACTCCCCTAATCATGTGACATGTTAAGGTCTGGGAAATGTCTGTTAGACCCAATCACTATCACATGGGAAGAGGTCATATGTCCCCTCTTTCCCAGAAGCACCTGGTATTGTCAGCTGCAATGAAGACAGAAGTTGACAGAACACTGACAAGGTGAGTATCCGATTCAGGAAGGGGGGTGCAAGACATGCAGTGTCTCTTTAAATGAACCAGTAAGCCATGTCTTCCTTCCATCACAAATCTAAAAAAAATAGGATTCTTGTAGTTGAAGAAAATTCTTTTACAGTAAGTCCATTGAAGGACATGGGAAGTCATGAACTTTGGGTTACACTTCCACCTACATGAAGAGAAAGAAGATCACCGCTCCAGTTAAGTGCAGGTAAGCAATCGGTGTCTTTCCAGGAACCACGGGTGCTGGCAGTGCTGTTGATGCGAGAAAAGAAGGTAGAATATATGGACAGCCGCACTCCAAAACCATTGAGGTTGCCTTTATTGGGTGAAATACATGGGACACTGCAAGTCACAGCAAGAATAAAAGGGTACAGCCGACGCGTTTCACACTAGGGTCTGGTGCTTAGTCATGGCTAACACATAATGAAAATATACTTCAAATAAATACAAATGGTGCAAAAATCACATGGTCCGCAATAGCCAGTAAACATTGAACATCAATCAAGGGGAAATTAAGTGGTGTTAATTGTGATAATATGCAGGTGTGGATACTGGCTAGGTGGAAACAAATGTGAAAGAAAAACTATGATTGGGAATGTTAGGAGATGTGAATAGAAATTGAAGCAATTGTGTGCAAATGTATGTGATAAAGTGAAAAGTGTGTGAAAGAAGAAGAATAAATGAAAAAAAAACAAAAAAAAAACAAACACTACATGAACCCTGGCAAACAAATATCATAGGCCGGCTCAGGATATTACCTCTCCTACTTACCAGCATATCTAAGTTTTAAAACAATGTGGTTCCAAAAGCATGATCATAAATGCTGAGGAACTGAGACCTGTGTCCTTCAGTCCTTGTCCATTGAATGACAACAGGTTTAAACCTTCGAGATTCACAAAGCAGTCCAAATGAGGGGTGGGTATCGCAGCAAATAACCACAAAAAGGCACCATATAACAGGAACCAAGGACTGTCTGCAGCTCAATGAGCCATCCAAAGAACCTGAGACACAAAACTGGCTAGACGAAGCTGGAAAACGTGTGACATGAAGACCAGGTGGCAGCCTTACAAACCTGGCAAACAAAGCTCTGAAGAATAGGAGACACCCGCGGAACGGTGATAAAAAGCCTGCAGAGCCTGGGTGTGTGACACTAACAAATATAATTCTGACATTTATTTTTTATTTTTTTGTGCTAGGGTCTATTCCTCTTGTAGGTCCAATATTTAGGAATTCTTGTGTCTACCAGTGAATTTCAAGAAAATAATTCAACAGTAAAGGCAAGAATCCTACTTTTTTTTTTTTTACTTTTTGATGGAAGTCAGATGAGACCTGACTGATCTTTTTTAAAAGATGGACTGTTCAGGAGAAAGTGTCCTTGCAAAGGGCATGGACTTTTATGGTATATACAAAAATCCTATTATTTTTTGGACTTGTGATGGAAGTTAACCAAATAGTTGAATACACACACATTGTACATTATATAATACAGTAATAGAGTGGATTATAGGATTTTACAAGCATTTTAACTCTGTCCACACTGGGGATTCCTGTCAGGCAAAGAGGGAGTGGGGGAGAGAAGACAGCACATTACATGGTGAGACCTACCCCGAAAATAAACCCTACTGTGTCTTTTGTTGCCAAAATGAATATAAGACCCTGGCTTATTTTCGGGGAAACGCTGTATACAGTGGGTATGGAAAGTATTCAGACCCTCCTTAAATTTTTCACTCTTTGTTATATTGCAGCCATTTGCTAAAATCATTTAAGTTCATTTTTTTTTCCTCATTAATGTACACACAGCACCCCAGATTGACAGAAAAACACAGAATTGTTGACATTTTTGAAGATTTGTTAAAAAAGAAAAACTGAAATATCACATGGTCCTAAGTATTCAGGCCCTTTGCTCAGTATTTAGTAGAAGCACCCTTTTCATCTAATACAGCCATGAGTCTTTTTGGGAATGATGCAACAAGTTTTTCACACCTGGATTTTGGGATCCTCTGCCATTCCTCCTTGCAGATCCTCTCCAGTTCTGTCAGGTTGGATGGTAAACGTTGGTGGACAGACATTTTTAGGTCTCTCTAGAGATGCTCAATTGGGTTTAATTCAGGGCTCTGCCTGGGCCATTCAAAAACAGTCACGGAGTTGTTGTGAAGCCACTCCTTCGTTATTTTAGCTGTGTGTTTAGAGTCATTGTCTTGTTGGAAGGTAAACCTTCGGCCCAGTCTGAGGTCCTGAGCACTCTGGAGAAGGTTTTCGTCCAGGATTTCCCTGTACTTGGCTGCATTCAACTTTCCCTCAATTGCAACCAGTCGGCCTGTCCCTGCAGCTGAAAACCCCCCCACAGCATGATGCTGCCACCACCATGCTTCACTGTTGGGACTGTATTGGACAGGTGATGAGCAGTGCCTGGTTTTCTCCACACATACCGCTTAGAATTAAGGCCAAAAAGTTCTATCTTGGTAACATCAGACCAGAGAATCTTATTTCTCACCATCTTGGAGTCCTTCAGGTGTTTTTTAGCAAACTCCATGCGGGCTTTCATGTGTCTTGCACTGAGGAGAGGCTTCCGTCAGGCCACTCTGCCATAAAGCCCCGACTGGTGGAGGGCTGTAGTGATGGTTGACTTTCTACAACTATCTCCCAACTGCATCTCTGGAGCTCAGCCACAGTGATCTTTTGGGTTCTTCTTTACCTCCTCTTCTCCCTTGATAGCTCAGTTTGGCCAGACGGCCAGCTCTAGGAAGGGTTTTGGTCGTCCCAAACGTCTTCCATATAAGGATTATGGAGGCCACTGTGCTCTTAGGAACCTTAAGTGCAGCAGAAATGTTTTTGTAACCTTGGCCAGATCTGTGCCTTGCCACAATTCTGTCTCTGAGCTCTTCAGGCAGTTCATTTGACCTCATGATTCTCATTTGCTCTGACATGCACTGTGAGCTGTAAGGTCTTATATAGACAGGTGTGTGGCTTTCCTAATCCAGTCCAATCAGTATAATCAAACGCAGCTGGACTCAAATGAAGGTGTAGAACCATCTCAAGGATGATCAGAAGAAATGGACAGCACCTGAGTTAAATATGGGCGATAAAGAAGAGGGATGGTGCTGCGCTGTTTCTAGTGGATAGTAGATTAAATGTGCTAACTGATATCATAAATTGCCAAAGTGTAAAATTGCTAAACGCATAGAACATTTAAAAGGGCATAAAATATTCAATAGCAGTAAAACAATAATAATAATATTCCAAGGTGCATGGATGCAAAAATAGAAAAAAATCAATAAACGTGATATCAAAGTGCAGTGTGCATAAGGATCAATATGCATAAATGTCCATATAAAAACCAATGTGCAAATTAGCTGCAATGTGCAAAACAGAAAAAAAAAAAAAAACATTCCTGTGCAAGTGCAAATACTAAATGCAAATGTGCAAAAACACACTATGGTGCAATTGTGTCCAATCTGAAATGAAAATAAAGTCCAATCCAGCAAATTATGTGCAAAGAACACACATTCAGACTGAAGAAAGAATATACTGTCGTTATGCTCACAGAGTGTGATTATTTTCTTGTGCAGAAAGGTGCTGGAGAGATAAAAAAATCTCTTCTTCGTGTAACACACACAGTAATAGGAGTGGCCTCTTACCTTGCGGTAATAAGGCAACCGCATGTATAAGAATACTAGGGGTGGTTGTTCCTCCTTTATGGTCCTGGACCAGGTATAGATCCTAGGTAGTGTCTTTTGTCTCTCGGTGGTAGCAAGGATTAGAAAGAAAGAAGGGGAGGTCCGGATCATGTAGTACGTTTTAACCAATATGGTGTATTTAAGAAGGCAGTCAATGGGTACTCACATTTAAACATATAAAAACACACTTATCTCCTTACGAGCGGCGAGCTCGTCAGCCTGCGTCTATCTGCGTGCCTCTCCGTCCCTACGTGTGACGTCACTATCACGCGACTTCATCCCCTTTTTTTTTATCTCTCCAGCACCTTTCTGCACAAGAAAATAATCACACTCTGAAGAAAGAATATACTGTTGTTATGCTCAAAGTCTGAATGTGTGTTCTTTGCACATAATTTGCTGGATTGGACTTTATTATTTCCATTTCAGATTGGACACAATTGCACCTTAGTGTGTTTTTGCACATTTGCATTTAGCATTTGCACTTGCACAGGAATACGTTTTTGTTTTTTTCAGTTTTTTTCTGTTTTGCACATTGCAGCTAATTTGCACATTGATTTTTATAGGGACATTTATGCATATTGATCCTTATGCATGCTGCACTTTGATATCACGTTTATTGATTTTTTCTATTTTTTGCATCCATGCACCTTGGAATATTTATTATTATTGTTTTACTACTATTGAGTATTTTATGCCCTTTTAAACCTATGTTCTATGCGTTTAGCAATTTTACACTTTGGCAATTTATGATATCAGTTAGCACATTTAATCTACTACCCACTAGAAACAGCGCAGCCCCACCCCTCTTCTTTATCCGTTTTATTTATGGGTTTGGTTTAACCCTTTCGGTGTCCGGCAGTTTCCCTTTCTCATTTATTCTCTATGGTAGCGCAGGAATAATCACACATCTTTTTCACAGTTAAATATGAGTGTCACAGCAAAGGGTCTGAATACTTAAGACCATGCGATATTTCAGTTTTTCTGTCAATATGGGGTGCTGTGTGTACATTAATGATGAAAAATAATGAACTTAAATGATTTTAGCAAATGGCTGCAATATAACGAGTGAAAAATTTAAGGGGGTCTGAATACTTTCCGTACCCACTGTAGGTCTTTGGTCCCTGGTACAGGAAGCCGCCACAGCCAGGTGGCACGGGATTTAGCATATGCAATGTATGGAGAGAAATTTAAATGATGGGACTGCAGCGTCATTGACACAATCTCAACCGCCGTGCTGCCTGCTGCCTTAATCCAGGACCGATTGACTCCTCAGATGTCCAAAAAAAGCCAGTCTCTGTGACAGTTCAGGTAGTGGAAGCATTCATCCTTTTCCTGGCTGTAGATGTACACTGATTCTCAGTAGTGGCCCCGCTTTGTGCGGTGATGAGTGGAGTGGATATACGCTACATGTGTGTGGCTCCAAGACCGGGCTGCTAAACACTGTGGTGTTTATGCATTTCGCTCAGCTGTGTGAGCTTCCTCAACTCATCTAAGCAAAGCGGGCCACTACTGAGGAATTGGTCTACATCTACAGCCAGGCAAAGGATGAATGCTTCCACTACCTGAACTGTCCCAGAGACTGGCTTTTTTGGACATCTGAGGAGTCAATCGTACCGGATTAAGGAAGCAAGCAGCACGGCGGGTGAGTTTGTGTCAGGGACGCTGCAGTCCCATCATTTAAATTTCTCTCCATGCATTGCAAATGCTAAATCCCGTGCCATCTGGCTGTGGCGGCTTCCTGTAATAGGGACCAAAGACCTATGTCACATGTTCTCCCTATAGCCAAGTTTAGATGCCTATCATATTTTGAGGCTCATCCATACATATGTCAGTAACTTTGAACTATATGCTGGATTATCCTCTTCACAGCTGTCTGCATTATCTCACTGATTTTCAGGATTGACGTTTGTTTTTCCTACTGTGACACCACTACTTCCTCTATACTCGGGAGATTCCTGTTTCTTTGGTATTTCCATACCTGCTGTCACTGGAGGCTGATTTTAGACTTTCAACATTGAGTCTAACATACACCCCTCCCCCCACATGTTTGCTGTGTGTGTGTGTGTGTGTGTGTGTGTGTGTGTGTGTGTGTGTGCGCGCGCAAGTGAGCCCGGGCTGCTATGTTTTTCACTTTTATTGTGACAACGTTGTCATGATTTTTTAACATTGGTGAAGGTTTTACTGGTTTTTGTGGCTAATAGCCATACATTATTGGAATTGTGTTTCTTTTCTATTAATAAACTTTGCATCTTTGCCGCTGTGAGTTCCATATTGAAGCCCCTTTTACAAACTTGCTTGGCTTGTTTTCTTTTCTTTGCATATTCTATTTGGCTTTGGGAACCCCAACCTACTAAGTTGAGTCGCTAAAATACATACCTTCTAAACTTTCAGTGTTGATATTTTCCCTATTTTATCATGTCATTTTGGACCAATTCTTTTGTGCGTGTTACTGATGGGAGACAATGTCCTTCGAGTTACATCAGTTGATTTTCCTTTAGTATGTTTCTTCCCAGGGCAGAAGCTGGCACCTTTTCACTTTCTGCTTGTCACCCTATGTACTTTTTATGATGGTCTGTTTTATCAGAGGGAACTTTGTAAAGCTCAGACCTTTTGATGTCTGCTACTCTGTAGGACATATGTGGGAGAATGATATAAGGCAGAATTGTTGTCACCGTTCAATCTTCTTTTCCCTCCTCCCTTTTAGTATTTGTGTTTGAGGATACACTTGTGAGTATCAAACTTTGCACACCACCAGTTTTCAGATGACTAACTGCTTACAATGTTTTGTGATCGGAAAATATCTTCAACTGCTTAAACTTGAGTGGCTTATCCAATATTAAATTATGTGTCTTTTTACATTCTAGGTGTGCTTCTAGGAATTGCCATTCGAACAGGGAGTCCGCTAAGTCTTAATCTGGCTGAACCGGTGTGGAAGCAGCTAGCAGGCATGAATCTGACAATTGCAGACCTCAGTGAGGTAATTCTATACATGTCTGGGAGTATTCACATTTATCCAGGTCGTGGTATATCTAATAGTCACTATTCAACTGGATTTGTTCTTTAATATTGAAAATGTTTTGAAGCTTAGCCAAGAGCAGGATAGGGGAATGTGTGTCGGTAAGCCTGCGTAAGTGTTTGTTTCTATGTAGGCTTCCTGACACAAACTTGGGTCATACAGGTAGGACAGGTGGGCACCACAACTCGCACAATTTCTCATCCTGCTCTTGGACAACTGACATTTACAAATTCCATGGTGGTTGGATTAAGGTGTCCTGTTGTGAGTATAAATTCTGTGGTTTCTTCCTGACACTCTAGGAACCGAAGAAGTGGCTCAATAAGCTACACAACCTCTTCAGCATTACAGAACAAGCCCAGTTGAATGTGGCCAACTTCTACTATATAATTTTATACATGAATACTAGAAGATGGGCTCTTATTTATCCAGTAAAATATTGCTGTTGAATGCTGATAGGAACAAGGGTGGCAATCTATGACCTGATCCCAACAGCAAACTGTACCATGAAGGCTTTCCCTAATTCACAAAAAAGCCCTCTGGTCTCTGTAAGAATTCAACACTTATGCACAAACCACCGTATGAGGTTCGACCTCAACAAGATGAATTTAATGTTATTTGTTTTTGCGGTGAAATTGTAACTCCTGCTCCATCCCTCCTTCCCCATCAGTGACATAGCTGTGCATTTTTTCAGCTTCTCTAATACTTCCTTGTTCTCATATAAAAGCTGCAGAAGAGGATGATGGTAAACAACACATTTGTGGATGGACTCCTAGTTTAGTCCTATCATTCTCATTGAGGCAAGTGTCCATGTTTTACTGTGGTTGTAAACCCGTACAGACCACTTTTCACTACAGGTAAGCCTATAATAAGGCTTACCTGTAGCTACTGTGGATATCTCCTAAACCTGTTAAAATGGTTTAGGAGATATCCCCTGTATCAGCATGTGCCGACGTCATTGGCACATGCGCACTGAAGCAATGGCTCATTCGTGCCATTGCTTCAGCTGATGTTCCGTTACCGGCAGCTCCCGTGCGGGAGTGACGCCATCACGGATCCGGCCAATCACAGCCCTGGAGCCCGCGATGTCCAGAAAAAACTCTGGGAGACATATCGCCGGGCAGAGCAGTGTGCCAGGACTGCTGCGGGGGCTTCGATCAAAGGTGAGTATTTCATAATGAGCTAGTATGCTATGCTTTCTAGCTTATTATTCCTTTTTGTCTTGCAGGTTTTTTAATTTTTCAGTGGTTTACAACCACTTGAAAGTCTTTCTGGACACTCTTAGGGAATATTTGGCTGATAGGATCCTTTCATTGGCCCTTCAGATTTATGGTAATGCTAAAGGTTAATTAGACATTCAAAAGCAAAGTAGAGAACTGCAACAAAACAAAACACTGTTCATTCATAATTTAATTTAAACAGTCTCTTACTTGAATACTGTAAGCAGGATCATAATGGCGCTCTGTTGGATACAGTTTACAATATCTGAATGCCATTAAAGGTTGGCAGCCATACCAGTGACCTTTGTTTAATCCCTACGTTTGTACATGTTTTTGTAAATGATGTTCCCATGTTTTAAGGTGGATAAAGACTTTATCCCTGGACTTATGTACATAAGGGACAATGAAGCCACCTCCGAGGAGTTCGAGGCTATGATCCTTCCCTTTACAGTGCCAAGTGCAAGTGGTCAAGATATCCAACTGAGCTCCAAGCACACACATATTACACTTGACAATCGAGCAGAATATGTGAGGCTTGCAATCGGCTACAGGTAGGTATCTTACAATATTCACTGTGTGTTGAATGTAACAGACAATGGTAAATGATAGACAGTTGAGTTATATGATGGAAATAGTACAAAGTTGGGACGCTCAGCTTTTAACTGTACACTGTCTCTCACATTCTGCCAATATGAAGCTGTCTAGTGTATAATGTGAACACCAAAGAGCAGAGATTGGGGAGTCCAAAATTTATTGCAGTCTCCAAGAAAAGTTCAACAATATATATTCATACAGGAATACACATTTAGGTAACCAAGCAAAAAATTGCTCCTTTATCTTGCATAAGAATACAGTGTATGTTGTAAGGAATAGAACATGTACAAGTTCCAAAGAAGGGAATAATAAGCTTTTGTGGCTGTACAAAATTATTGTACACAAAGATTCTTTGCCTTTTATCTACACTCTTTTCAGCAACAGCTTTACCTTCTTAACAACATAATCACATATCGGTTCCCTCAGAAATGTTAGATGGTTTTATTTTTTATTTTAGCACAATAGGTAGTGAAAAGTCTTCATAATTATTTCACGCTCCAGTGATCTACTGAACTGCAATTACAGAACCATTTATCTATTTTGCATGCAAATGTTTTGATTTTTTTTTTTTACAGTTCTCCTATGTGCAACACATGGAAGCCATAGCTCTGAGCTGAAGGGCTTGGGAGCAAATGGGACTATTGTGAAGCACATCATTGTCTTTTTAAACCAAAAGTGTTCACTCCGCATCCTTTCCATCGTTGATATATAAAAAAAAAAAAGTGATTTCATTTAATTCCAACTTATTATCTCTGAAATTAAATTAATCTTTTAACTTGTCACTAAATTGTGCTTGAGGTCTCTGAAATTAAATTTATATTTTAATATGTCACTTCTGATTAAGATGGAGAGATAGCACTACCAAGACTTGGTTCTGGTAAACATTAGTTGCAGCGCCTATTCAAGTTATAGAGCTGCCTGTGTTTGGCTAAGCGCTTTCCCTTTCTCCAAAGGCTCACTAGGTGTATAGGTTGATCAAGCTGAGCATTGGGAGCTACTCACCAATTTTTACTTCCAAAGAGGTTAACACCGTGGGGCTGAACAAGGACGCTCTTTGCTCAGTGGAGTTTCTTGCACCTCCTCTGTGATCTTTTTTTACGTCCGGCATCCAGGAAAAATATCTTGATCCATTCCTGCTACCTGCTTACAGTGACTTGGGTCGCCTCTAGCCATCTAACCTTCACTTGCTACCAGCTGTCCAGGTTTCCTGAAATCTTGAGGCCTTGACTTGCCGTTTACCTTTTATGTTGCTTTACTGCACAACTGCAGCATAATGCCTGGTACATTAGGACTGTGCCTACAATCAGACGCCCCCCTCCAAGCTCACTTTTTATACTAATGTCCAATGGCTGCTTTCAGCGCACCTACTGATGGCATTGATGTCTGCAACCATCTGCTATTACTCCTAAATTAAATGACTGTTTCTGCTCTTATTAATGCAGTGCACATCATTGGAAAGCTAGAGGATCAGTCTGTTATATCTATGAGGTCAGAAGACTGAGATGGCCACTCCAGAACCTTCACTTTATTATGCTGTAGCCAATGACAGGTCGACTTGACCTTTTGTTTTTGGATCATTGTCATGTTGGAATGTCCAAGTACGTCCCATGCGCAGCTTCCTGGCTGATGAATGCAAATGTTCCTCCAGTATTTTTTTGATAACATATTGCATTCATCTTGCCAACAATATTGACCAAATTTCCTGTGCCTTTTGAAGCTCACAAATCCCAAAAACATCAGTGATCCACCTCCCATGTTTCACAGTAGGAATGGTGTACCTTTTCATCATAGGCCTTGTTGACTCCTCTCCAAATGTAGTGTTAATGGTTGTGGCCAAAGAGCTAAAGTTTGCTGTCATCACTCCAAATGACTTTGTGGCAGAAGGTTTGAGGCTTGTCTCTGTGTTTGGCGTATTGTAAGTGGGATACTTTGTGGCATTTGCGTCGTAATGGCTTTCTTCTGGTGACTCGACCATGCATCCCATCTTTCTTCAAGTGCCTCCTTATTGTGCATCTTGACACAGCCACACCACATGTTTTCAGAGTGCTGTATTTTACCTGAAGTTATTTGTGGGTTTTTGCATCCCGAACAATTTTCCTGGCTGTTGTGGCTGAAATTTTAGTTGGTCTACGTGACGGTGGTTTGATTTCAACAGAACCCCTCATTTTCCACTTCTTGATTAGAGTTTGAACACTGCTGATTGGCATTCTCAATTACTTGGATATCTTTTTATATCCCTTTCCTGTTTTATACAGTTAAACTACCTTTTCCTTTGAGAATTCTTTGCTTTCCCCATGACTCAGAATCCAGAAACGTCAGTGCAGCACTGGATGAAAGATGCAAGGGTCTGTCAGGAGTCCAGAAACTTTTTGACCCTTTATATATACACACACACACACACACACACACACACACACACACACACTAATTACAAGCAATCAGATCACAGGTGAGGATGGTTACCTTTTTAATAGCCATTCAAATCCCTTTGTGTCAACTTGTGTTGATGTTATCAGGCCAAAATCACCAGGGTATGTAAACTTTTGATCAGGGTCATTTGGGTAGTTTCTGTTGTGATTATGATTTAAAAAGAGTAAACACAGTTGATTGATAATAAATGGCTTCAACCAAACACTAAGCATGAGTGAAAGAAAAATGTTTGTGTTATTCATATTCTCTGAAAAATGGCCAAGAAATCATAAATTCTGCCAGGGTATGTAAACTTATGAGCACAACTGTATATCCAGCTTTAGAAGCCTATGGAGCTGACTGCTCCTGATCCCTCCTGTCTTCTTGTGGCATCCCTGGGAAACTAATACTGGCCATACACTAAGGGAATTTCGTTCTGGTTCTGGCCTAGTTACGAAATTTGCTTAGTGGTTTGGTTTGTACTGGCAGTCCTTTCCTGTCAGACATCCCTCCATTGAAAAAAATCGGAGCCAGTCAGGAAATTTTAGGCCAAACAGTGTGCCTGCATTCAGTCAGATGCAGCCACTGTTTAGGTATTTTAGCAGCTGGTGGGGCCGGCTGTCAAAATACAATTGCCATAGCAGGAAAGTCATCCATCTGCACTGTTTGCATGCATTGAGGATTTTCTTTTTCCATTTAGCCTGAACAGAAAATAAAATAAAATCAATATGTATGACAAGATCTCCTGTGTAGGGAACAGCCAGTGAGGGCTCTGTCAAACAAAACGCATCTCTAATTGCGTTTAGGGTTTAGGTTGATGTTGAACCATCAGAAATCTCTAACTTTTCTCTTGCTATATCTGGGACTGGTCCTGAACACGTCTCAAGCCAATGTCATCATTACCCAGGAGGAACTTTAGATTCTCTTGTCTCATTTTCAAGCTCTTTATTCCAGAAGCCGTACGACCTTCTGCTTCTTCATTAGTCTTGTTTAACTGGACTATTTTCTTTTTCGTACATCACGGGACACAGAGCGACTTAGTCATTACTAATGGGTTATATAGATTACCTTCAGGTGTTGGCACTGGCCAATTCCAAACCGGAAGTACCCTCCCCTATATAAGCCCCTCCCATCCGGGAGCACCTCAGTTTTTTGCCAGTGTCTAAGGTGTTGGCCAAAGAGTAACATGTGTTTTCACTGGGCTTGCGTACAGGTTCTTTTGGGCCTTAGTAAGCTGTTCCGGATCCCACCAAAAAAGCTTCATAGCTAAACGGTCGGTACCCGGGCCTTGCAGCAGAAGAGCAAGGTTTTGCCTGTAATGCTTCTATTAGGAGGGCTGGACCCTGGGATCCAGAGCTCTGGTCATACCCACGACCAAGATGTTGTCTGTGCAGGGTGCTATACAGGTCCAGGGGAGTGGAATCCTTGGGAACCCGGTCCCTGAAGGTTTAATTACAATGCCTGCCGTGATAGGTGAAGTTTGGACTTCTGTGGACCAAACAAAGTCCTGCGGCGGGGATCAGGTAAGTGGGGGCCCCCAGGAACTTGGTTCTATTGGGGGACCCCCAAGCCTAATTTGTCTTTCTGTCTGTTACCTAACGGTATTCCCGCTAAATATCTGTGTTTGCCTGTAACTACTGAAAATGTAAAATTTTAATAGTAGTCAAGAAAAAAAAAAAAAAAAGGGACCGCGGTACCTGTGTTAAACCACTAGAGGCCGCTGTAGTCCATTTTTCTTGTCATGTGGATCTTTGGTTCTCTCAAGTCAAAAGATCCAGGCAGCTGGTAAGTTTCTCTGTGGGAATCCACTTCCTCTGCCCGGTTGCTGCGCTCATCCACCGCACAGGCCCTCCGGCAAAAAGGGCCCTGGCTCCTAGTCCCCTGTTTGATTTTGAAAAGGGCGCCAATGGCACGCGCGCGGGCGCGTGCACGCGCCTCCTATGAAAAAAAGGGGCGGGGCGGGTGGATGACGCTCGATGCGCGCCGCGGCGCTTCTGCGCATGTGCGGGCGTCCCAGCTTGGTTAAGACACAGTACAAGTGTCAGCTGGATGCAAACAGAGCTAGCAACAAACAGTGGCACACAGAGGCGGTTGATGCAGGCATCCCCATAGAAAGGCACTTTAGTGGACACCAGCTGGTATATAGCAGCAACTTTGTTAGACTATTACCAGCAAAATTGGTGTATGACGGCGGGAATACCTCAGCTTTGTGCTTAAAGGATATGTCGTCCAGACGCTCCGGAAATAGATCTTCCAGGAAGCCAAAGGGGTCTCCATCGGGCTCTGAGGATATTGGGCATGCTTGTACTGCACCAATCTCCCCTGAGAATTCAGAGGTCAGTAGCCGTAGAAACCCCGCAGGAATGCCTGGTGCTGCGGCTGTCCCCAGTCCACCTGCTCCTGTATATATAACAGAGGAGGTTTTATCCTCAACTCTGGGAGGATTGGAAGAGAGATTAACAGCATTGATCACTGCTTCCCTGTCACAGGAAAAGCGCGTCCGATCTCCGTCTCCTCCTTCAGAGTGCCTGTTAGTGGAGGAACAGCCCCACACAGAGATCGACCTACCTGAAGGGGATCAGGATGAGGTTGATTCAGTTATGGAGGAATCAACAGTGGAAGAACCTTTGTCAGCATCTCAGGCTGAAAGATTATGGGTTCAGTCTCTGACTAATATGGTCCGATCAGCATTTAAAATGCCTCTGGCGGAACCACCATCCACTACGGTTTCCTCGCTGGGGTCGCTAAAAGCTCCCCAGGCTGTCTGTTCCTTCCCAATCCACCCTTTATTAGAAGGGCTTATTTACCAGGATTGGGAGCATCCTGATAAAATATTTGCTCCCCCCAAGAGATTTCCGGTGATCTATCCCATGGAGGATAAGTTCATAAAAAAATGGAGGGTCCCTACAGTGGACGCAGCCATCTCTTCTGTTAACAAATCACTGACATGTCCAGTAGATAATGTTCCAATGTTCAAAGACCCAATAGATAAAAAATTGGAGTCTTTACTAAAATCTGCTTTCTCTACAGCAAGCATGGTGACACAACCTGCGGTAGCAGCGATTGGAGTCTGCCAAGCAGTGAAAGATCAGTTGAAACAGGTCTTAAAGGACTTACCAGATCAGCAGGCTCTTGCCCTAGCTGACCTGCCTAGAGCCTTGTGTTTTGCGGTGGACGCCATAAAGGATACAATCCAACAGGCCTCCCGCTTTACGCTGTCTATAGTACATATGCGTAGGCTTCTGTGGCTCAAAAACTGGTCTGCTGAAGCTCCCTGTAAAAAACTGCTGGTTAGCTTCCCATTTCATGGAGAACGCTTATTTGGAGAAGATCTGGACAAATATATCCAGAAAATTTCTGCCGGTAAAAGTTCACTCTTACCGGTTAAGAACAAGGGTAGAAGTCCTTCTTTTAAGAGGCCTACTTCTCCAGTCCCGGGCACATCGGCTGTGAAGCAGTTCCGACGGCCTCTGCGGTCAAATTCAGGGGGCAGAAATCAGGGACAATCACAGGGTAACAAGAAGCCCTGGATCAAGAGAGGTACAAAACCTCCCCCCAAGGCATGAAGCGTTGCCCCCACTCAATCGGGTGGGGGGAAGACTTCAGTTGTTCACAGAGACCTGGCGGGACACCATCAGAGACAGATGGGTGCTCTCCGCAGTAAGTCTGGGATACAAGCTGGAGTTAAAAGGCACTCCTCCTGCCCAATTTATGAGGTCAAACGTGCCAAGAGATCCCCAAAAGAGAGGATCCCTCCTTCTGGCACTAGAACAACTATTGCTCCAAGGTGTAATCATGAAGGTTCCCCTGGAAGAAAGCGGATTCGGGTTTTACTCGAACCTTTTCACAGTCCCCAAACCAAATGGTGACGTGAGGCCCATATTAAATCTAAAAGGGCTAAACAAGTTCCTAAATATCAGGACTTTTCGGATGGAGTCGATCCGATCGGTGGCCACCGCCCTACAAGGGCAGGAATGGTTAGCCTCGATCGACATAAAGGATGCTTATCTGCATATTCCCATCTTTCCGGCCCACCAGAAATTTCTACGCTTTGCAGTAGAAGGGCGCCATTTTCAGTTCAGAGCCTTACCTTTCGGTCTGGCCACAGCACCACGAGTGTTCACAAAAATTCTGGCCCCATTATTGGCCAATCTAAGAACACAGGGTGTAACGATAATGGCATATCTAGACGACCTGCTACTAATAGACCACTCAGTGGAAAAGCTGGAAGTAGCTATTCACAAGACAATCAAGTATCTGGAATATCACGGTTGGATTATCAACCGGGACAAGTCAGCTCTAAGACCAGTCAAAAGTCTGGAATACTTAGGGCTAAGGCTGGATTCAAATCAGAGAAAGATTTTCTTACCTCCAGAGAAGGTGTCGTCTTTAAAAGATTTGACCCACTTAGTGGGTACAAAAAGAAAACCATCCATACGCCTCTGCATGAGGCTGCTGGGAAAAATGGTGGCTTCATTCGAAGCGGTACCCTACGGTCAATTCCATTCAAGGAATTTGCAAAGGGCCATACTGTCAGCCTGGAACAAAAAAGTTCAGGCTTTAGACTTACCAATGTCCCTGTCCCCTTCCGTTCGCAAGAGCCTCCATTGGTGGTTGGTGCCCCAGAATCTGGAAAAAGGGAAACCCTTCAGTCCGGTTTCTTGGAAGGTAGTCACTACAGATGCCAGCCTCATAGGCTGGGGGGCAGTACTGGAGCAATGGTCTCTCCAGGGCAAGTGGTCAGAAGCAGAAAAGGCCCTGCCCATCAATCTCTTAGAGATACGAGCAGCCTGGTATGCCCTAGTAGCATGGACATCCAAACTCCAAGGGTCCCCTGTCAGAATTCAATCAGACAATGCCACAGCAGTGGCGTATATCAATCACCAGGGTGGCACCAGGAGTCGTGCAGCCCAGAGGGAAGCAAATTGCATCCTGGAGTGGGCAGAAAAATATGTCCCAGCCATATCCGCGGTTTTCATCCCAGGAGTGGAAAATTGGAGAGCGGACTTTTTAAGTCGCCAACAATTATGCCCGGGGGAATGGTCTCTTCACCCCGAGGTTTTCCAGGCAATATGCCAGCGGTGGGGAACACCGGATGTAGATCTGCTAGCATCCAGATTCAACGCAAAGGTGGACAGATTTGTGTCTCGCACAAGGGATCCTCTAGCTTGCGGCTCGGATGCCCTAGTGTTCCCTTGGGATCAGTTCAAGCTGATATATGCATTCCCACCGCCACAATTGTTACCGCGATTACTCTGCAGAATCGGGGTAGAAAAGAAACCAGTGATTCTGGTGGCTCCAGCGTGGCCCCGAAGGGCATGGTACGCGGAGATTGTAAAAATGTCAGTGAGGAATCCTTGGACCCTCCCACATCGTCCGGACCTGCTGTCGCAGGGACCGATATACCACCCTTCCTTACCAGCCCTAGGTTTGACGGCCTGGCTATTGAAGCCCACATTCTGAAAAAGAGAGGGCTCTCTAATTCTGTGGTATCTACCATGATCAATGCCAGGAAGCCGGTATCCAGGCAGATCTATTATAGGATCTGGAAAGCGTACATTACGTGGTGTGAGGCCAAGAAATGGCATCCACGTAAGTACGTGATAGGGAGGATTTTGGACTTCCTACAGTGGGCTGTAGATAGGAAGCTGGCCTTGAGTACTATCAAGGGTCAGATTTCGGCCTTGTCAATATTTTTTCAAAGGCCCTTGGCTTCGCATTCACTAGTCAAAGCTTTCATACAAGGAGTGATGCGTATTAGCCCTCCGGTTAGTATTCCCATATGTCCTTGGGACTTAAACCTGGTTCTGTCAGTTCTACAGAAACAACCGTTTGAACCATTGCAACACATTTCCTTGGTTCTTCTCACCAGGAAATTGATTTTCTTAGTAGCCGTTTGTTCGGCTAAAAGAGTATCGGAATTAGCCGCCTTGTCCTGTAAGGAGCCATATCTGTTTGTCCATAAGGACAGAGTAGTATTACGTCCTCATCCAGCCTTTCTTCCCAAGGTGGTATCGAGGTTTCATTTGAACCAAGATGTGGTTCTTCCTTCTTTTTTCCCCAAACCTAGCTCGGTAGAGGAAAAGTTATTACATTCTTTGGATGTAGTAAGAGCAGTTAAAGCTTATCTAAAAGCCACTGCTCAGATTCGCAGAACGGATACTTTGTTTATTCTGCCGGAAGGCCCTAAAAAGGGTCAGGCAGCATCAAAATCCACTTTAGCCAAGTGGATTCGACAGGTCATAATACAAGCCTATGGCTTGAGAAAGAGACCGCCTCCGTTCAAAGTTAGGGCGCACTCCACAAGAGCAGTTGGAACTTCATGGGCAGTGCATCACCAGGCCTCCCTGGCTCAAGTATGTAAGGCCGCAACATGGTCTTCGGTACACACGTTTACTAGATTCTACCAGGTAGACGTTAGAAGTCAGGAGGATGTCGCCTTTAGGCGCAGTGTGTTGCAGGCCGCAAAAGATCCTCATGCCTGATGGCGCCCAGCTTATGTATCCCTCCCCTCATTTGGCATTGCTTTGGGACGTCCCATTAGTAATGACTAAGTCGCTCTGTGTCCCGTGATGTACGAAAAAGAAAAAGGGATTTTTATAACAGCTTACCTGTAAAATCCTTTTCTTGGAGTACATCACGGGACACAGAGCTCCCACCCCTCTTTTTGGGACACTTATTGCTTGGCTACAAAACTGAGGTGCTCCCGGATGGGAGGGGCTTATATAGGGGAGGGTACTTCCGGTTTGGAATTGGCCAGTGCCAACACCTGAAGGTAATCTATATAACCCATTAGTAATGACTAAGTCGCTCTGTGTCCCGTGATGTACTCCAAGAAAAGGATTTTACAGGTAAGCTGTTATAAAAATCCCTTTTTTCCTTTTTTTTATAAATTGAAATCTTTTAGTGTGTTCACATCGGGATGCTCTGTTTATGATGCTGGGTGATCAGATAATTTTCTTTTAACTAACTTGTAAGCGTGCCATCAGCATCCTAGTAGGCATTTTTCCTCATTAGGCATATTGACTTGAAAGAACAGCGGTGTCTTGGCCTAGTATAAATCAAAGGCTTTTCAGATGAGCCCTTTTTACTAAATGTATTATAGGGCAAACTCGGTTAATACTTTCCTTGTAGTGTTCTTACAATTTGGAGTGGGTTTCTCTTCATTTGCTGCCAATACTGTCTGCATCTTTTACCCTCTCTTGCTTTTTATCAGACTGCTACACAAACTGATGTTGGCAAGTGACATTGGGATAAAAGAGACTATGCGTTGGTCCTGGGTAGCGCTTGAGAGCAGATGCATTTTAATAGCACTGTCACTGGATGGAGACAAAAGTACATAATCGCAGTAGAAGCATAGAGCGATTGCTTTGTGTATTGCCTCAAGGCATTTTCATTATAGTGTTAAAAACAGAACCAAAAAGTTATAGAAATTATGCTGTACAGCATAATCCGGGCCATACTGCATCAGCACCTTTTTTTGTTTTATTTAATAAAGCAGTATACAAAATGGATTATGTTGGTTACTGCATTCAGAATGCATCTGACTACAATAAACCTTTTATTCTGGTTGGTGCACTTTTTCATATTTTCCTTTTGTCACATTGATAACCCTTAAAAAAGCAAATCTATTTAGCCTTACCTAGTTTGCTCAGCCTTTGTCATTGCCTAGATATTTCATTTACTGGAAATACGTGTGTATTTTGCTTTAAAATGAGCTTGTTAAACATAATATTGCACATTTTTCTATTTCAGGTTGCATGAGTTCCATGAACAGGTTGGAGCAGTCCGTGAAGGGATGGCACGTGTTGTTCCTGTGCCTCTTCTCTCTCTCTTTACGGGTTATGAACTTGAAACTATGGTATGCATGTTTCTCTCTATTTTTGTATCATGGCTGTGGTACTTATTAAGTTAGTAATTTGAAAACAACAATTTGTTTGCCTATCCCAAGCCAAAGCTAGAGTGTTTCTGGTTGTTTAGCATAAAACATAATTTTTTTTAATGTATTCCACATAGTTGTTTCTGCATGGTAAAAAGGACATATTCAAACTTAGTCTAGTAGTGTTTTTTGGACCTACATCACCGGTTTAATGTAGCTGTAATAAAGCGCATCCCATTTTCTGCTGGCTACTGGTTGGTGTAATAATCTCTCCCCCCCCCCCCTCAGTGATACCAGATACTCCCCACAGCTGTAATCTTTCGGGGATGTGAGGTTGCGCTACCCTTCCTCACTTTCATATGCTCTTTGCCGTTCACAGTATTCTTTCTATAGAATGAGTGAAATAAAGAGCAGCAGTCCTGTCATTCATTTACCCTTCCTCCATTTGCAGAATGCGTTGTGTTCTGAGAAAATAATACTAGGTGTTTTGTGAATGGTTAGGGGGGCTAGTCGGGGTGGGACTTTTTGTTCTGATCACGGCAGTGCTGGAAGATCAGTTGTGGCGTGCATTTGCCATCACTGATGCCAAGATTATTTCACTAACCAGCAGAGCATGGTATAAGCTTCATCAGAGGTACAATGTTAGATTGGTGCAGTTTGTTCAAAAAAGTGTTTACTAGACTTCAGCTTTATGCCTTTCAGCATCAGACATAAATGACGATGTTGATGGCAGCTGAACAAACTTCTGTAGCAACTTTGTTGTCCGCATAGTGGATAGAATAGGAGGCGGTTCACACTGCCACAACCTGAAAGTCGGCACAACTTTGTCAGGCAACTTGGAAGCAACTTCAGGGAATTCCTGGGTAATCTTCCTGTAATGTCGGATCCAAATCGCATCCATTAAGATAAGGATGTGGCTTGGAGGCAAATTTCATTAAAGTCTATGGGCACAAGTCGGGTAGAAGTCTCCTTGAAGTAGTACAGGAATCTTTTCTAAAGTCGCGCGACTTCAGTAGTGCTAATTAAGACAGCTGTCATTGACTTAAATGGCATTTACATGTCACGTGACTTGGAGTCTCACAAGTCTGATGCCAAGTTGCGGCAGTGTAAACCGAGCCTAATGGTCTGTCCTTCTGATAAAGATTATGGGGCTATTTTGAATAACCAAGTTGTTTATTATACTTTTTACATGCACAAGGCTTACAGATCAGTTAAGTTAAAGTCTCTAAGTGCTGAAACTGGTAAGTGGACATATTTGTGAATTGATTGGTCAGTGGTATGAAAGCCATAACTATTTTTATAAAGTTTTGCCCACTTTCAGTGACTGAGGTTTTGACTAAAGTGGGTAAAGTTTACTGTGACAGCTGTTAGTTAAGGCCCCGTCCACTGCTAGACTGTGTGTATAGAATATTAGACCCCTTTTACACTGAGGTGCCCATAGCGTCAGCGGTAAAATGCTGCTATTTTTACTGCCGACGCTATGGGCGGATTTGTGGCGCATTTCGGCCGCTAGCGGGTGCATTTACCCCCCTGCTAGTGCCCGAAAAAGGGTTAAAACCACCCGTAATGCGCTGCTGAAGCAGCGCATTGCGGGCAGTATAGCCGCGCTGTCCCATTGATTTCATTTCAATGGGCAGGAGCGGAGGAGCAGCGGTAAACACACCGCTGCTTCACCGCTCCAAAGTTGCAGCTAGCAGAACTTTTTTTACTGTCCTGCTAGCGCAATGCTCCAGTGTGAAAGCCCTCGGGCTTTCACACTGGAGACAACGGAGCAGCTTTTTTAGGGGCGGATTGCAGGTGCTATTTTTAACGCTATAGCGCCTGCAATACGCTCCAGTGTGAAAGGGGTCTAAATGTGAGAATATGCTTACATAGGACGTTAATAGTATTGTAACATGAATACCTCACTAAATATCTACAACTATCTTCTAATCAAATCGCCAATATCAATAGGGAACTAGTGGAAAGCAAGTTGTTTGTATGGCTGCAAAATGCATTTGATACATTTGTAGCCTGCACTTTTGTGGGCAAGTAATCTTGTGTTAATGTCATATAAAAGTCTTGTGCTTGACAGTTTGGTTCTTTGCATGCCCCCTCCTGAACATTTCTGTGTTGCCGTCGTTTGCAGTCTGAGGAAGAAAAATACATTGAAATCTTTCCTTTGTTTCTTTAGGTGTGTGGCAGTCCGGATATTCCTCTCCACCTTCTGAAATCGGTAGCCACATACAAGGGGATTGAGCCCACTGCCTCGCTCATTCAGTGGTTTTGGGATGTAATGGAGTCCTTTTCTAACACAGAGCGCTCGCTGTTTCTTCGCTTTGTGTGGGGCAGAACAAGGCTGCCAAGGACGATAGCTGACTTTAGAGGTCGAGACTTTGTCATTCAGGTAATGCTGAATTTGTTTTTGCCTCTTGCATGTTGACTTTCTTTTGCTATTCTTACTTAATTCTTACCGTTAGGTCCATTCAAAAAGAAATTACTCCTTTTTGGGTGAACTGTGGCTTCTTTAATCACACATCAGTTTGTTAAAACGCTTCAAACCATAAACTATTCTATAACCTACTACTTTGATTCCTAAATTGACTGTCAAGTATTTACACAATTTAACATATTCTTAAAGCGGACCTTCAGTCATTTTTTTAATTTTCCATCTATTAAATCGTCTGCCCTTGTTGTTTTAACTTTGGATAGTAAAACATTTTTTTTCTGCCAGTAAATACCTTATACAGCCCACTTCCTGTTTCTTGTCTGGTCATTAGCCTAGGCTTATGACGACATGCACAGCTCTCTCAGAGAGAGAGGAGAGAGAGAGAGTTTGCCAGGAAGTTTATAGTGAATGTAGGGGGCGCTGTATTTAAATTATTAGGTTCCCATAACACAAGGGGAACAGCAGTCCTTTTAGATATTTCGTTTTTTTTTTTTTAGAGTTGGTTCGGAGTCACTTTCATTAATTTGCCAGGAAGGAGGGGGGGAGGAGTCATAAGAGGGCCAATGAGAGATGCAGAGCTGGAGGTGTGTGTCTGTGTAAATCCAGGAAGCGAACAGGCAGCAGCTTCAGCTGTCCACAGTTAACATGGTTGCAGCTAGATTCAGTGGAGGGAGAATTCTGCAGCATATTTGGCAAGTACAGAATCACAGTATATATAAAATAATATGCAGAGTGGTTGAAGTTAAGCTTCAGAATGGCAAATATGTTTTTATTACAAATGATGTGAGCAGACTGCAGATCCTCTTTAACAAGTATTGAATGGCCTTTAAAGCAAGACTTTAGTAACCTCTGTAGCTGCAGGCATTGTAGAGTAATTTGTCCTCAAAGTTAACAAAAAAAGCAGTGAAATTAAAAGTGGGTGTAAAGGCAGAAGGTTTTTTTATCTTAATGCATTCTATGCATTAAAGCAGAGTTCCACCCAAAAATTGAACTTCCGCTTTAAGCGAAGGTGACCCCCTGACATGCCACATTTGGCATGCCATTTTTTTGGGGAATGGACGGAAGCCCTCTTTTTAGAGGGTTCCAGCTTCTACTTCCTCCCCGGGCACCACGGCGCCGGAAGGAAGTTCACCTCTCCCCCCTCCCTCTCGGCAATCGTCTGGGACACGTCATAGGTCCCAGATGATTGTCCGGCCAGTCACAGTGCGCCCACGGTGACAATGGCGGCACCATGGAGAGGAGGGGGAGACGAGCAGTGCTTTGTTACCCCACATTGCTGGACCCTGGGACAGGCAAGTGTCCGATTTATTAAAAGTCAGCAGCTGCAGTATTTATATCTGCTGACTTTTAATAATTTTTTTTTTTTTAGTCAGAACTCCGCTTTAAGATAAAACTTACCGGAGTCCCATCTCGATCCAGCGATGTTGCACGAGAAACTCTGGTGCCCGGGACTCTCCCTCCTCATTGACTGAGACAGCAGCGACGCACCATTGTATCCCGCTGCTGTCAATTAGTCAGTGAGCCAATGAGAGGGGGTGGGGCAGGGCCGTTGCTGAATACACAGGGAGCTGCCGCTTCGGTCGGCTTGGGTGCCCCCCCCATAGCCAGCTGCTTGCTGTGTGGGCACTCAGCAGGAGGGCGGGGCCAGGAGCACTAAAGAGGGAGTGGAGAAAAGGAGAATCTGGGCTGCTCTGTGCAAAACCACTGCACAGAGCAGGTAATTATAACAAAAAACAAGACTTTATTATATAGTTAAGACAACTCTCTGGGTGGCTATATCTCCCTATGCTTCCATCTCCCAGAGCACATGCTATATGCTTACATTGGAGATTAGATAACTGGAACGCTGTGCAGTACTTGCAGGAAGGAAAGGGCAGAGTGAGCTGAGGTGCTGCAAGAAAGTAAAAGTTTCTGTGGAGCAGAAGCTGAGAACTTTCCAACTGTTCCACTGTGCCTGTAGCTACAGAGGTCAGTGATGGCTTGTTTAAAAACACTTATTGCTTATTATGAATATGTGAATGCTTGAATATGCATGTCACGGCCTCGCGCTCACTATAAAGTGATTTGTAAAGCTTTGGTTTTTAATAAAAAATAAACATGTCATAATTGCCTTGCTCTGTACAATGGTTTTGCACAGAGCAGCCCCAATCCTCCTCTTTTGGAGTTCCCTGCTGGTGCTCATGGCTATTCTTCCCCTGCCAAGAGCCCCCATTGGAAGCCGATTCCTATGGGAGCATTCATACAGGCTGGCTCCTGAGCCAGGCTGTTTGTGTCTACTCAGACTTACAGCCTGGCTCAGCCCCTCCACCCACTCTCTGCTCACAGGTTTTGACTGACAGCAGCGGGAGCCAATGGCTTCCACTGCTCTCAGCCAAGCCTGTGAGGTGGGAGAGGGGTGAAGAACAGCTGCAGTTTACCACAGTGCTGTATCCAGATTACGTTTAGGTGAGTATTTGTGGGGGGGGGGGGGTTGACTAGGGGATGTGCCATCATTAAAAGGTTCTTTACCTTAATGCAGAGAATGCCTTAAGGTAAAAAACCTTTTACATTTACAATAACTTTAAAATGAACTTATCACAATGCAATTCACAGCACTGTGCAGTGTTTACAATGATGGGAGTTAAAATTTGTGAATTGATCGTACTTGCAGAATTCACTTAGTGAAAAGTGTGTACAAATGTTGATTTTAGGTTTCATCGTGTTTCCTTTCTTGACAGGTTTTAGACAAGTACAATCCTCCAGATCATTTCCTTCCAGAATCGTACACATGCTTCTTTCTGCTGAAGCTTCCTAGATATTCCTGCAAGCAGGTTCTTGAGGAGAAGCTAAAATATGCTATTCACTTCTGCAAATCCATAGACACGGATGACTATGCACGGATTGCACTAACTGGCGAACCAGCCGCAGATGACAGCAGTGATGACTCGGATAACGAAGATGCAGATTCTTTTGCTTCTGACTCTACACAGGACTACCTAACAGGTCACTAAGGGAGTGTAGCCCAAAAAAAAACCTGCCTCTCCTAATGCACTGAGGATTAAGGGAACCAGAAAGCCCAAAGCTTAGCAGTAGACTTTATGAAAATATGAAGAGACTTATTTGAACTTTTACATTGTGAGTAGGTGCCTATTCCTAATTACACTGCACTTCTATTGTGTTTTATTAAACGTGTTGTAAATGTTTATTACAAAAAATAGTGCAGTGTCAAACATATGGGGCCTCATGGCCTTTTACACGTGAGTGCAATAGATTTTTCTTCTTTTTAATTTTTTTTTTATTTAGGGTTGTGTTCCTGTGTACGTTTTTGATGGTTGTGGAGAACATGAAAGTATTAATCATTTTCATTTCCCTCTCCTTGCAACCTGCTTATTAAAATGTTTTCAGGAGCGACTAATCAGTATTCCATAGCGTTACATGTAAATTAGACAAAAGAGGGAGGGCCCTGCCTTTTCCTGACACTAGTTCTCTTTGTATATTGAA
Source organism: Rana muscosa (assembly GCA_029206835.1). Taxonomy (NCBI): domain Eukaryota; kingdom Metazoa; phylum Chordata; class Amphibia; order Anura; family Ranidae; genus Rana; species Rana muscosa. The sequence continues at coordinate 701,071,130 of CM055117.1, read as the reverse complement.
ATTCGCACATTATGCATTCAGTGGACTCTTGCAAAAGTCAGTATGTTTCATGAAAAGTGTGTGTGTGTGTGTGTGTATATAACTGAATAGTCCCACTTCATATGCAAACCGTCTCCCTATGAAATAAAATATGTCACAGTTATTGTGCTTTTTCGTGATGTCTGAAATTATTTTATTGGTGGTTTAGTCAAAAATAAAAACTACTTCAACTTTTTTTTTTTTTTCCCTAACGTACTGAAAAGCAGTAATGTTCTCCCATAATCCACATGTAGTCACCTACAGAGTGCAAATGGCTATCATTAGGTAAATTATGGCTAATGCTGGCCATACACAGTTCAAATTTTGGCCTATTCCTGCCTAATTAGATGATATTTGAGCCATGGGCAGCCCTGTTGGCACCACCAGGGTCCACAAACTTTGATTTGAAATTCGAAGAAGCTCGGCAGAAAATTCTTGGCTAAACTATGACTCCAGGCAATCAAATGTAGTCCTTGTTCCAGGTATTCTGAGAGTCACAGGAGCAGCGTGTGTCAGTGTATAAAAGCTGGCAGGGGAAACTCCCCCCATCCTTACTTTTTAGCATGGATGGGGGAATAAATTGATATATCTCATTCAACCTGCCTGAAAATGTTACCATGTATGGCAGGCCTAAAGTCTAGTACACACGGACCAAATGTCAGGTGGCATCGGATAGAAACCAGCAGACATTCAGACAGTGTGTACTGCAGTCGGTCTGACAGAAGCCAGCTTCTGTCGAAGGGGCATGACCAAAAAAAAGGTCTGCCGATTGGCTCCCGATCAGCTTGGCTGAGAGCGCTGACTGGAATGTTCTTGGGGGGGGGGGGGGGGGCGTCTCCCTGTCAGAACACATCAGAACAGCAGGGAAAATCACTGTACTAATGTCGGATAGTTAGTACAGTGGCTCCTCCTGAGCTGTCAGTTTTTTTTTTCGTTCAGCCCAACTACTGGTGTGTACTAGTTTTAAGGCTTGCTATGCTAATGGGCAAAAGCTACCCCCTTTGTGGTTTAGCTGCCATTCCCAAGATCCTTATTAATGGGTAATAACGTTTTATCAGGTCTCCTATTCCGTCATGAACAAGATGTAGCTACACTGTGCACATAATATCTAAATCTGTCTTGACCCCTTTCTGATCATGTGACCACTATGACGGTTAATCACAATGTTCACATGATCGGCAGATCTTTTCTGCCTCTTGGCGTTCAGAATTTTTAAAGGGAGGATCATTAGCGAGACCAAGAGCTGTCTTTCATAGCTTGGTGCCTGTGCTAGGAGTGCGCTCTCAGTACAGGAACATTGGCTGTCCAGCAACAGATATGTGCAGTTAAAGCCCACCCTTTTTAGTGTTGCACATGCAGTATCATACAAAAGTGAGTACAACCCTCACATTTATATAAATATTTTATTATATCTTTTCGTGTGTCAACACTAAAGAAATAACAATTTGCTACAATGTACAGTAAAGTAGTGAGTGTACAGCTTGTATTACAGTGTAAATTAGCTGTCCCCCTCAAAATAACTCAACACACAACCATTAAATGTCTAAACCGCTGGCAACAACAGTGAGTACACCCCTAAGTGAAAATGTCCAAATTGGGCCCAATTAGCCGGTTTCCCTCCCTGGTGTCATGTGACTCATTAGTGTTACAAGGTCTCAGGTGTGAATGGGGAGCTGGTGTGTTAAATTTGGGGTTATCGCTCTCACACTCTCATACTGGCCCCCCATGGCAAAGAACTCTGAAGATCTGAAAAAAATAATTGTTTCTCTACATAATGATGGCCTAGGCTGTAGCAAGATTGCCAAGACCCTGAAACTGAGCTGCAGCACGGTGGCCAAGACCATACAGCGGTTTAACAGAACAGGTTCCACTCAGAACAGGCCTCGCCATGGTCGACCAAAGAAGTTTGAGTGCACGTGCTCCGTGTCCTATTCAGAGGCTGTCTTTTGGAAATAGACGTATGAGTGCTGCCAGCATTGCTGCAGAGGTTGAAGGGGTGGGGGGTCAGCCTGTCAGTGCTCAGACCAATACGCCGCACACTGCATCAAATTGGTCTGCATGGCTCTTCTAAAGATGATGCACAAGAAGACCGCAAACAGTTTGCTGAAGACAAGCAGACTAATGCCCCATACACACGATCGTTTTTCATGCCGTTAAAAATGTCATTTTTAAAAATGGGCATTAAAACCGATCGTGTATATGCTCCAGAGCATTTTTAACGACGTGAAAAACGGGCATTAAAAATTTCGAACATGCTCTATTTTTTCACGTAGTTTTTCATGTCGTTTTTTTTTAACGACGTGAAAAGCGATGGTGTGTATACTTTTACGAGGTGGAAAAAAACGCGCATGCTCAGAATCAAGTATGAGACGGGAGCGCTCGTTCTGGTAAAACTAGCGTTCGTAATGGAGATGGCACATTCGTCACGCTGTAACGGACTGAAAAGCACGAGGCTGAAAAGCACGAATCGTCGCTCAACAAACTTTACTAACATGAAGGGTGGCGCCATCTTAACGGAACTTCCCCTTTATAGTGCCGTTGTACGTCACTGCGCTTTGCTTGAACGTTTTTTAAAATGATCGTGTGTACGCAAGACAGGCTTGAGAGGAAACATGAAAAAAAACGACGAGAAAAACATCGGTTTAAAAAATGGCATGAAAAACGATCGTGTGTACGCTGCATAAGGACATGAATTACTGGAACCATGTCCTATGGTCTGATGTGACCAAGCATGGTGGTGGGAGTGTCATGGTCTGGGGCGGCATGAGTGCTAACGGGACTGGGGAGGAGCACCAGTTCATTGAGGGAACCATGAATGCCAACATGTACTGTGACTTACTGAAGCAGAGCATGATCCTCTCCCTTCAGAGACTGGGCCACAGGGCAGTATTCCAGCATAACGACCCCAAATACACCCCCAAGGCGACCACTGCCTTGCTAAAGAAGCTGAGGGTAAAGGTGATGGACTGGCCAAGCATGTCTCAAGACCTAAACCCTATTGGGCATCTGTGGGGCATCCTCAAATGGAAGGTGGAGGAGCGCAAGGTCTCTAACATCCACCAGCTCCATGATGTCGTCATGAAGTGGCAACCTGTGAAGCTCTGGTGAACTCCATGCCCAAGAGGGTTAAGGCAGTGCTGGAAAATGGTGGCCACACAAAATATTGACACTTTGGACATTTTCACTTGGGGGTGTACTCACTTTTGTTGCCAGCGGTTTAGACATTAATGGCTGTGAGTTGAGTTATTTTGAGGGGACAGCAAATTGACACTGTTATACAAGCCGTACACGCACTACTTTACATTGTAGCAAAGTTTCATTTCTTCAGTGTTGTCACATGAAAAGATATAAAAAACTATTTACAAAAATGTGAGGGGTGTACTTACTTTTGTGAGATACTGTGTGTGAAGCAGTCCATAAATGATTAGATTTTTCCTTCCATGGGTCCTGCACCATTTTGGTGTGAATGCAATAGGATTTCAGCCATATAGTTTGTATGGCTGAATTCGCATCGCACAGACATGGCATGTGATCTGCACAGCAATGCAGTGCGAATCACATGCAATGTCTGTGATCGCACAAGTGTGAACCCAGCCTCAGTCTTTTGCCTACACCTTGCTGTAGTCTATAATACAATTTTAGGATCTGAAATGGATCACCCATGTATTTTAATCGGAATCTTTACGCAAACGCAGTTTTGAGGATTACTGTATTTATTGGCGTATAACACATTTTTTTACCCTGAAAATAGAGGATAAACTGTGCCTGTGTGTTATACGCAGGGGGCTGTGGAAAGTTTTTTCCCTGAAACTTCCCTCTTAAAGTTAGGGTGCGTGTTATACGCCGATAAATACGGTAATTATTTAGAAGCAAACAAAAATTGCAAAGAAAAGCACACAACTGTCATTGAATGTTTAAAAATAATACCTCATCACCTTCTCAGCTTTTCGTCTACTCTCTTTTGTATATTGTGTTTTTTTTTCTTTTCTTATTTTTCTGTCCGTGCTTTGAGTACTACTTATGGCTTATTTTTGCTTCACCACATAATTAATCTGCAGACTGCCACAATGCACTGCAGAACATTTCAAAGGTTATGTTCTAATTGGTAGCACGATGAGTGATCCTTGGGAGATTAGAGGGCCTTATGACTAAAAATTGGTGGAAAAAAAGAACATATGCTGCTTATAGAAGACGGGTTGATTTCAGCTCTTATTTTTAGTGTAGGTAGAAGAAACCGAGAGACTGTGTGTCTTTTGAGCAATAGCCATTTTCATTTCAGCTAGTATGCTGTTTGGAACGCATATGATTTCTTAAAGCATGGTAGAAATGTTGAATATTGTATTTTTTGTGGGTCAAGGAAGGCAAAAGCACTGGGGGGGGGGCGCTTCGGCAGCGGCGATAGTCACATTTAACCCTTTCTTCGACCGCTAGTGGGGGTTAAAAACACCCGTCTGTGCCCCCTGCATATTTCAATATCTCTTTGTCTGTCACTACTGTGTACCCCCTCTCCACAACTGCACCTCTTTACATTACACAGCACCCCACAGCTCTGGACCCTTTTACATTACACAACCCCCTGCACCTCTGGACCCCTTTATATTACACAGCACCCCACAGCTCTGGACCCTTTTACATTACACAACCCCCTGCACCTCCTGGACCCCTTTACATTACATAACCGCCTGCACCTTTGGACTCCTTTACATTACACAACCCCCTGCACCTCCTGGACCCCTTTACATTACATAACCCCCTGCACCTCTGGACTCCTTTACATTACACAACCCCCTGCACCTCTGGACTCCTTTACATTACACAATTCCCTGCACCTCTGGACTCCTTTACATTACACAACCCCCTGCACCTCTGGACTCCTTTACATTACACAACCCCCTGCACCTCTGGACGCCTTTACATTACACAGCATCCTGAAGCCTTTGGGTTCACACTGGTGTCCTGAAGTTTGTCGTAGTGCTGCGGTATATGCAGTTTTTCGGCATTTTATCCCCATTTTTAGCTGCAGTCCCACAGACGTCTATTAGCTTGTTTAATTTTACTGTGTTTTCTGAAAACAACCAAAGATTCAGTATAGAGAACATTTGGTGCGCTTTCAGAAAATGTTGCAAAAATGTGTAATCTAATAGAAGTCTGTGGGACTGTAGTGAAAATGGAGGTAAATGCAGGAAAACTGTATACACCAGCACTGCAACTGAACCGCAGTGCATCAGTGTGATCCCACTTGAGTCCTGGTTAACATATATGCGATACTTCGATTCCAGTGCAGACCAAAAAAAGGGTCCTGCACCGTTTTGGTGCAAATGCGATTTCAGCCATACAGTTTGTATGGCTGAATTTGCATCGCACAGACATCGCATGTGATTTACACTGCAATGTGGTGCAAATCACATGCAATGTCTATGATCACACACTAGTGAAACCTGGCTAAAGGAACATGATGGGGCCAAATATCAGCATAGAGTTAATGAAAGACTCTGCTGGAGGACAACAGAGGAAAGAGGGGGAGTGAAAGATTTGGGAGAGAGAGGGCAGAGTACACAGTGACAATGCTGATAACTCACTTGATGTTCCCAGGATGCTCACAGTCTCACACTAGTAGTTTGGTCGGCGGCTCAGCTGTCGGCTACTTGTTTAAATGTTCCCGCCCACACATTCCTTTCAGACGCAGCACACGAGTCCAGAGATGTCCAGCATAGACGATGGTGGGGAGGGAGGGAGGAGGCAGAGCCGATGCAGCCTCTTCCATTTCTGTGGAGGGGGGGGGCGGGGAGTTGCACTCACTGGGATGTTGAGAGTGAGACACACAGCATTGTGAGAATGGGTCAGTCCACCTGAGTTTTCCCTGCGCTGTTAGCATGTCACATCTCCGCTGCACTACCAATCCCGTCCCGCGCTCGTTGTTTCACACAGGGAAGGATGGGGGAGCCGCCTGACCCCCCCCCCCCCCCGATATGTGGCACCCAGCCAGCAGGCAGCAGCAGAAAAAAAGTCCACGGTGGCCATTGCAACACAGGGGGGCAAGTCAAGTGTCTTGTCTTATGATTCCAGGGGGGGGGCACTCTCCCCCCCCCTTGCCCTATGGAGCAGACGCCTATGCGAAGGAAACACCTGGATAACGGGAAAGGTCAGTGGCGGTGGTAAGCAGAGATTGGAAACCGTGCCTTACGACTCCAACTCTTCACAACCTCAACTATTCTGCACCCAATACTATTGCTCCCTACTATAAGGCTCCAAAAGTTTCCCCTAGCTTCAACACATTAACGCTGAACTCCGGGCAATTATGTTCTTCCATATTCAAATTGTTAATTTAGTACATTCAATGCAGTCTTCTAGCAAGTAATAAATCCTCACTTGACCCCAATTCAGGTTTATTCTCCTTTTCCTCCCTTTAATTAGACTGGTAGCTGCTGTGCTTGCTCTTTCTCCCGCTACTGGTCTTGTAAAATCCTCTCTGTAGTTCCTACCTAAGTGAGTAAAGACTTACCAGGAATATGAAATGTTGGATTTACATATTCTTTATATGCCTATGCTGTACCATGTACTTGTATGAAAAAGTACCCTGTTCTCTTCCTTTGTGTGAAATACCTGGTGATCCTGCCAGTCTCTCTGCTTTCCTGACCTCACCAGGCATGGGAGCACAGCATGGTCAGTTTTCTTCCTGTGCTGGGAACTCTGCCTGCTCTTCAATGATCACATTTGTGCTGACAATACACACACACACACACACACACACACACACACACACACACACACACACACACACACACATATATATATATATACTGGGAAGTTTAGTGTGTTGCTGTTTCTCGTCCCCCAGTTCTCTAAGCTCCTTATGCAGATGAGAACAGATGGTATGTGAATACTTACAAAAAAATGAAAAAAAGCTATTTGTTTTTTTACATATATACACACAAATGGTTTGCCTTTCATTTTTATTTTAAACAATGTGTTTTACTTACTTTAAGAACATTGGTGCTCGCTGTAGTGGTTGAACCTGGGAGTTTGACCTGCTTACTGGCTGAGCCTTGTTTAATGGACAGGAGAAGCATTCTAAATCCCCTCCCACTATGCCCAAAGCCTATTCTTACCACAATTCCCATAACATTATGGGAATAATTTGTTTACATTGGCCATGCTCACTGTAAGAAGGTGATGTTGGCGCTTCAATGCTACCACTTTCAGGTGCATGGGTATAGATGCAGTGTCTGAATGAGTGATTATATCACGGCTTTTATTACTACAGGTTTGCTTTAACGTATATGTCATCCCCAACAATAAACTTATTTGCTCTGTTTTGCTCTTTTTTTTTTACCACATGACCGCTGGAAGATTTACCCTCACTTCATGACCAGGCCACTTTTTGCGATACAGCACTGCATTCCTTTAACTGACAATTGCGTGATCCTGCGACTGTTACCAAATAAAATTTCTAATTGTTTCCCCCACAAATGGCTTTCTTTTGGTGGTATGTGATCACCACTGCGTTTTTATCAATTTTTACATCTCTAGAATCTAGATACTCCTGTTCCCTAACCAGCATATATTTGCTAGTTTTTGGTTATATTACATGGCATTATATTACATGGCAGAAAAAGCCTCAGCATTAATAGGCTGGCTGTTAAGTATAAAACCTATAATAAAATAATAATTGGCTCACTTATTGTATCTTATTTGGTAGAATGTTTGTTGTGGGTTTTTTTTTTACGATTACAAACTCCCTTTTATTTTATACTCGGCACATCTTGGCAGCCTTGCATTGAATAATGGATTATGGTCAGTGGGGTGTGCTAATGTGCCCAAAGCACATTTTGGCACAAATTATTATATAGTGTTTTGATCAAATTAACCAAATTCATCGTCATGCTGATCAAAGGTAGACTGAACTGATGTTACAATCTGTCTTTTTTTTTTATGGGCCTTCTTTCTGCAGCAGCAGTAACATTGTAGACCTAGGATCAAATGATAGAAAAGCATGGGCACAAAAGGAGTAACGCTTGATAAGGAAAAGGAGTATAATTTAGGTCAGTCACAATAATAACTGTTCTAAATAATGGAATCCGTAATCTTGTACCCTGAATTTTTCTTTGTTAGAGCTAAATAGGAGTTTCAGCTTCTTTAAATCAAAGCATACCTCTTGTTAATGGTGAGATGGCAGGTCCCTGCAAAACTGTGAATATAGATGGTGGGGCTTCATGTAGGTGCTCATTTAAAGGAAAACGTATGTTTTCATGGATGATGTCTGTGCTTTAAAAACACGTTGGATCTTTTATTATATTCACATATAGCAAGCAACATAATTATAACCTCTTGCCTCTGCATTTTCATTCCCTGTATTTTGATAGTGGTGATCACAAACCCAGGACATTGTAATATATTTCTGTTTAGCCTGCCGGTGTACTGTAAGCAAACGTAACGAAAAAGGCATTTGCCCCATACATGATTCTTTTTTTTTTTCCTTTTTTGTCCAACCAGCAGGTTGAGTGTTTAAAAATAAATTAAAAAATGAACAGATTTCCTCATCCACACTTTCAGTGTGAATGGGGGAAGCACTCCTGCTGAGCTACTTCTGCCAGCAGGGAGCCTTCTTCGGTAGCAGGATCCAATAATCAGTGCTGCTGGCTATAGCCGGGCACTGATTGTTTAGAAAAACCCAACAGGCTGGTTGGTTGTACACAAGTCAATTGATTTGTACAACCAGCTAGCCCATACGTGGATCGAAATTCAGCTGGTCCCTACTGAACTGGCCGAATTCCGATCCATGTATGGCTGGCTTAACTGAGTCCTTGTGGTTAATTTACTAAAGGATTAGAGGCTTTTGACTTGGGGAATCAAAGGTTCACTTTCTAAAGCATATGTTCACTTTACAAAGTGAATGTTAACAAGCTGTGTTCACTTTAAGTGCAAGATACTGTTTGAATATCAAATTATGTTTAAAAGAAAACAAAGTGAACACAGTTTCACCTCCATTTACTAGCATTGCCAGTGGACATTCACTTTTCTAGGTAAACCGCCTCTAATGTTTTAGTAAATCAACTTTGTCTACACCATCAGGAGCTAAAACTGGTATTCTAGAACTATTTTCTGTTATCTCTTGACCAGGACTGAGGACAAGGTTTTCTCACCAGGGATTCCTCTACTTGTGTATGTGTATGTTTTGAATCACATGTAATGGGTGTGTGGGGAGGCTGGCTAAACTTATTGAAAGTCAGCCTGCATCTAGCGATCTGTGATCTTCAAATGCTAATTATGGCTTTTGGAAATAAAGAATTGGGGTTGATATGTTTACAAAAGGATCTTTCCACTGGAAAAGATGGCTCTCCTCCCACACTTTAAAGACATGCTGGTAGGATTATTGTCTCTGATCCAAAATGACCCTAGTACAGGGATTCGGCAACCCCCGGCACACATGCCGGAAATGGCACGCAGCCGCATTTATGATTGCACGCGAGGGAAGCTTAGGGCATCCACTAATCACATCAGAAAAGCCAGCCGTTGGTTGCGGCTGACTACACAGGAGGGAGCACAGCTGGTTCTTTCCCAGCTCTTTTTCAGCCACCTCACCCAACTTGCCGACACTTAAGTGGTGTTTGGTGAGCACAGCCGGATCCCCTCCTCCCATGAAAACTGTCTGCCCAAGTCTGTAAGCTCCCCCTCTCATTCTTGAAGGGCACGCAGTCTCTTCAGTGGAAAATGTAGTGGAGCTGCTGCTCCTCACACAGCTGAGAGCAAATTGTTTTACAAACATCCTTGATCTTCACAGTGTTACTGTAGCTGGCTGTTGCAGTTCTCATATTGGAAAAGCAGCACAACTACAAAAGCCAGTGTTACACACTGCAGATCCAGGTTGTTTTTGTAAAAAAACTGACCACCATTGTCTGCAGTGTGGGAAGGAGCATCCTCTGCCGTGCTAACCCCCTTCCTATTGCCTGCGGACCCTGACCTACTGACCCCCTGTACTGTGCCCTGTGGTCCCTGTCCTGTATCCTACTGACTCCTGTCCTCTACTCTGCAGACCCCTGTTCTCTACTAGTGGACCCCATTCTGTGCCCTGCAGACCCGTCCGGTAGACACTGTCCTTTGCCCTGCTGACCCCTTCCTTTGCCATGCAGACCAAATCCTCTTCACTGCTGATCCCTGTCCAATGCCCTTACTGACCCCAGCCCTATGCCTTTTTTCCCCCTGTACACTGCCCTGCTGACCCCTGTTCTATGCCCTGTAGACCTCGTCTGCACTTCTGACCCCATCCTTTTCCTTGCTAACCCCTGTTCCCTGTACTGCTCAACCCTTTTGTCCAATCTGTACAGGGGTCAGCAAAGCAGAGAACCGGGTCCAGCACATTCCTGCTGACATCCCATCCTCTGCCCTGCTGGCTGCTGTAGAATGCCCTACGAACCGCTGACATAATTTGCCCTGCTGACAAATCACTCCTCATCCCCTCCTGAAATTTTTATTACACCCCCACATAAGACAGGCTTTGTCAATGGAGTTGAGTCAGATGCCCCAAGCTGCCTGTTCTTATTTCGGTCTGGTAATTAAGTAGCTATTGGGAACTACTAATTTAGAGGTGCAGGTATTGAAACTGATCTGAGGTGTGAAGGTGCTGAAATGGCAGATGATCTGAGATGTGGTGCAGGAATTGGAGTGGTCTAAAGGGTGAAGGTGCAGGATTTAGGGTGATCTGAAGTGTGAAGGTGCAAGAATTGGGGCTGAACTGAGGTGTGATGGTTCAGGAAATAGGGTGATCTGATATGTGAAGGCAGGTATTGGGGCTGATGAGGTGTGATGGTCCAGGAACTGGGGTGATCTGAGGTGTGAAGGTGCAGGCAATGGTGTGATCTGAGGTGTAAAGGTGCAGGCAAGGGTGTGATCTGAGGTGTAAGGGTGCAGGCAATGGTGTGATCTGAGGTGTGAAGGTGCAGAAATTAGGATGATCTGATATGCGATGGTGCAGTAATTGGGGCTGATCTGAGCTGTGAAGGTGCAGGAATTGGGGCTGATCTGAGGTGTGAAGATGCAGCAATTGGGGCTGATCTGAGGTGTGAAGATGCAGCAATTGGGGCTGATCTGTAGTGCCGAGGTGCAGGAATTGGGGCTGATCTGTAGTGTGGAGGTGCAGCAATTGGGCTAATCTGAAATGTGAAAATGCAGGAACTGGGCTGAATTTAGGTGGGAAAATGCAGGAATGGAGCTGATCTGAGGTGTGAAGGTGCAGGAACTGGGCTGAATTTAGGTGTGAAAATGCAGGAATTGGGCCTGATCTGAGGTGTGAAAATGCAGGAATGGGCTGTTCTGAGGTGTGAAGGTGCAGAATATGGGGCCGATCTGAGGTGTGAAAATGCAGGAACTGGGCTGAATTTAGGTGTGAAAATGCAGGAATTGGGGCCGATCTGAGGTGTGAAAATGCAGGAACTGGGCTGAATTTAGGTGTGAAAATGCAGGAATTGGGGCTGATCTGAGGTGTGAAAATGCAGGAATGGGGCTGATCTGAGGTGTGAAGGTGCAGAAATTGGGGCCGATCTGAGGTGTGAAAATGCAGGAACTGGGCTGAATTTAGGTGTGAAAATGCAGGAATTGGGGCTGATCTGAGGTGTGAAAATGCAGGAATGGGCTGTTCTGAGGTGTGAAGGTGCAGAATATGGAGCCGATCTGAGGTGTGAAAATGCAGGAACTGGGCTGAATTTAGGTGTGAAAATGCAGGAATTGGGGCCGATCTGATGTGTGAAAATGCAGGAACTGGGCTGAATTTAGGTGTGAAAATGCAGGAATTGGGGCCGATCTGAGGTGTGAAAATGCAGGAACTGGGCTGAATTTAGGTGTGAAAATGCAGGAATTGGGGCTGATCTGAGGTGTGAAAATGCAGGAACTGGGGCTGGTCTGAGGTGTGAAGGTGCAGAAATTGTGGCTGATCTGATCTGAGGTGTGAAGGTGCGGGAATTGGGGCTGATCTGAGGTGTGAAAATGCAGGAATTGGGGCTGATCTGAGGTGTGAAAATGCAGGAATTGGGGCTGATCTGAGGTGTGAAAATGCAGGAATGGGGCTGGTCTGAGGTGTGAAGGTGCAGAAATTGTGGCTGATCTGATCTGAGGTGTGAAGGTGCGGGAATTGGGGCTGATCTGAGGTGTGAAAATGCAGGAATTGGGGCTGATCTGAGGTGTGAAAATGCAGGAATGGGGCTGGTCTGAGGTGTGAAGATGCAGAAATTGTGGCTGATCTGATCTGAGGTGTGAAGGTGCGGGAATTGGGGCTGATCTGAGGTGTGAAAATGCAGGAATGGGGCTGGTCTGAGGTGTGAAGGTGCAGAAATTGTGGCTGATCTGATCTGAGGTGTGAAGGTGCGGGAATTGGGGCTGATCTGAGGTGTGAAAATGCAGGAATTGGGGCTGATCTGAGGTGTGAAAATGCAGGAATGGGGCTGGTCTGAGGTGTGAAGGTGCAGAAATTGTGGCTGATCTGATCTGAGGTGTGAAGGTGCGGGAATTGGGGCTGATCTGAGGTGTGAAAATGCGGGAATTGGGGCTGATCTGAGGTGTGAAAATGCAGGAATTGGGGCTGATCTGAGGTGTGAAAATGCAGGAATGGGGCTGGTCTGAGGTGTGAAGGTGCAGAAATTGTGGCTGATCTGATCTGAGGTGTGAAGGTGCGGGAATTGGGGCTGATCTGAGGTGTGAAAATGCAGGAATTGGGGCTGATCTGAGGTGTGAAAATGCAGGAATGGGGCTGGTCTGAGGTGTGAAGATGCAGAAATTGTGGCTGATCTGATCTGAGGTGTGAAGGTGCGGGAATTGGGGCTGATCTGAGGTGTGAAAATGCAGGAATTGGGGCTGATCTGAGGTGTGAAAATGCAGGAATGGGGCTGGTCTGAGGTGTGAAGATGCAGAAATTGTGGCTGATCTGATCTGAGGTGTGAAGGTGCGGGAATTGGGGCTGATCTGAGGTGTGAAAATGCAGGAATGGGGCTGGTCTGAGGTGTGAAGGTGCAGAAATTGTGGCTGATCTGATCTGAGGTGTGAAGGTGCGGGAATTGGGGCTGATCTGAGGTGTGAAAATGCAGGAATTGGGGCTGATCTGAGGTGTGAAAATGCAGGAATGGGGCTGGTCTGAGGTGTGAAGATGCAGAAATTGTGGCTGATCTGATCTGAGGTGTGAAGGTGCGGGAATTGGGGCTGATCTGAGGTGTGAAAATGCGGGAATTGGGGCTGATCTGAGGTGTGAAAATGCAGGAATTGGGGCTGATCTGAGGTGTGAAAATGCAGGAATGGGGCTGGTCTGAGGTGTGAAGATGCAGAAATTGTGGCTGATCTGATCTGAGGTGTGAAGGTGCGGGAATTGGGGCTGATCTGAGGTGTGAAAATGCAGGAATTGGGGCTGATCTGAGGTGTGAAAATGCAGGAATGGGGCTGGTCTGAGGTGTGAAGATGCAGAAATTGTGGCTGATCTGATCTGAGGTGTGAAGGTGCGGGAATTGGGGCTGATCTGAGGTGTGAAAATGCAGGAATTGGGGCTGATCTGAGGTGTGAAAATGCAGGAATGGGGCTGGTCTGAGGTGTGAAGATGCAGAAATTGTGGCTGATCTGATCTGAGGTGTGAAGGTGCGGGAATTGGGGCTGATCTGAGGTGTGAAAATGCAGGAATGGGGCTGGTCTGAGGTGTGAAGGTGCAGAAATTGTGGCTGATCTGATCTGAGGTGTGAAGGTGCGGGAATTGGGGCTGATCTGAGGTGTGAAAATGCAGGAATTGGGGCTGATCTGAGGTGTGAAAATGCAGGAATGGGGCTGGTCTGAGGTGTGAAGATGCAGAAATTGTGGCTGATCTGATCTGAGGTGTGAAGGTGCGGGAATTGGGGCTGATCTGAGGTGTGAAAATGCGGGAATTGGGGCTGATCTGAGGTGTGAAAATGCAGGAATTGGGGCTGATCTGAGGTGTGAAAATGCAGGAATGGGGCTGGTCTGAGGTGTGAAGATGCAGAAATTGTGGCTGATCTGATCTGAGGTGTGAAGGTGCGGGAATTGGGGCTGATCTGAGGTGTGAAAATGCAGGAATTGGGGCTGATCTGAGGTGTGAAAATGCAGGAATGGGGCTGGTCTGAGGTGTGAAGATGCAGAAATTGTGGCTGATCTGATCTGAGGTGTGAAGGTGCGGGAATTGGGGCTGATCTGAGGTGTGAAAATGCAGGAATTGGGGCTGATCTGAGGTGTGAAAATGCAGGAATGGGGCTGGTCTGAGGTGTGAAGATGCAGAAATTGTGGCTGATCTGATCTGAGGTGTGAAGGTGCGGGAATTGGGGCTGATCTGAGGTGTGAAAATGCAGGAATGGGGCTGGTCTGAGGTGTGAAGATGCAGAAATTGTGGCTGATCTGATCTGAGGTGTGAAGGTGCGGGAATTGGGGCTGATCTGAGGTGTGAAAATGCAGGAATTGGGGCTGATCTGAGGTGTGAAAATGCAGGAATGGGGCTGGTCTGAGGTGTGAAGATGCAGAAATTGTGGCTGATCTGATCTGAGGTGTGAAGGTGCGGGAATTGGGGCTGATCTGAGGTGTGAAAATGCAGGAATTGGGGCTGATCTGAGGTGGGGAGGTGCAGGAATTGGGGCTGATTTGAGGTGTGCAGGTGTAAAGCTCAATATTCATTTCTTACTATTATTTAAGTCTCTTACATCATTTCCTTTTTTTTTTTTCACAATTTTTTTATTGCAGTTTTACGACATAAAACAAAAGGTTCAAACAAAAACTACAACACCGAGAACATGCTCCTAATTCAGAATATTATGAAAATCCGGGCAGTGTGCAATAATAAACTATATATTGCATCTATCAGTGGATATAAACATCAACAGAAGAGTAAGCGATAGGATTTTTAAACATCCTGGGCATAACAGAAGTTCCTGTTTAATACAACACTCACAAGGTGAACCCCTGCCATGGTAGTACAGGGAAGAGGGTCAGTGGGCTAACCAGCCACCTGCCCCATATTTTGTGGAATGCTTTAGTCCTCTTACAGAAGTCAAAGTTTATATAGACAAGGCAGGAAATCATTGACAAGTTTCAGCCACATATTGCACGTTGTGGTCTCTGACCCTTTCCATGTCAGCAGGAGGGACTTCCTCGCATAGAAATAGAGGCTACAAAGTAGTCTCTTACCCTAAGGCTGGACAGCGAGGTCACCAAATATGCCCATCAGACAGTTTTTAGGGTGAACTATATTTGGCAAACCCAGGGCAGAAGATCTGAAGGATACTATGTCAACCCAGAAATCGTGTACCAGTGGAAAAGTCCAAAAGCAGTGGAGAAAATCATCAGTTTGTCCGCAACCGCGGAAGCAGTCAGCAGAGGGAGATAGTCCCATTTATATAGTCTAGCAGGGGTGAGGTGTGAATGATGTAAAATTTTTAGTTAAATCACCCTGTCCCTTGAGGAGATTACAGCGGTTTTGAACGTATCACAGAACTCAGACCAATCCTCTTCTGTGATAGAGATATCAAAGGAGGCCCACCTCTCTTGAGCCCTCCGAAACTGATGCCCCATACACACGATCATTTTTCATGCCATTAAAAATGCCATTAAAAAAAATGGCCATTAAAAATGATCGTGTGTATGCTTCAGAGCATTTTTAACGACGTGAAAAACGGCCATTAAAAATTTCGAACATGCTCTCTTTTTTCACGTCGTTTTTCATGTCGTTTTTTTTAACGACGTGAAAAACGATAGTGTGTATGCTTTAACGACGTGAAAAAAAAACGCGCATGCTCAGAATCAAGTATGAGACGGGAGCACTCGTTCTGGTAAAACTAGCGTTCGTAATGGAGATAGCACATTCGTCACGCAGTAACGGACTGAAAAGCACAAGACTGAAAAGAGTGAATCGTCTCTCAACAAACTTTACTAACATGAAGGGTGGCGCCATTCGAACGGAACTTCCCCTTTATAGTGCCGTCGTACGTGCTGTACGTCACTGCGCTTTGCTTGAACATTTTTTAAAATGATGGTGTGTACGCAAGACAGGCTTGAGAGGAAACAAGAAAAAAAATGACAAGAAAAACGTCAGTTTTAAAAATGACATTAAAAATGATCGTGTGTATGGGGCATAAGAGTTAGTGTCTGTCATGAGAGTGGAGTAATATGTGTGTAGCACACAGATCCCTGCCCTGCTTACCTCCACCTGCAGGGTAAGACACCAGCATCTTCCATTTTTTAGAGGGTGAGCGGTGTTAACAATTTTGGGTCCTGCAGCGAGTTACCTCCTTCCGTTAGTTCTCGTCCCTAGAATGTAGGGAAAAGTCTATCTTGTCTCCTTAAGAAGGCCAATGTCCAGACACAGACAGTATCAACTCCAACAAAAGAGTTTATTTTTTGTTTGCTTGTAATTAACAGGGAAAGTTGAATAGAGAAAAGAGTTGAACAGGGAGGCAGGTTCAGGCACACAACGCTTATTTATCTTTCTCACCACTCAATCCCGAGTGGACCTTGTTCACCCGGATAGTCCCCTCTCACGGTACTAGCAGCCAGAGTGAAACACGAACAGTTACTTTAGATTTGTCCCCTCCAAGGACAGGTTCAGGAGATCCTCTGCCACAGAATCCTTTAGTTCCTGAATCTAGTACTCTTTAGCACCTGTAACTTTAGAGACCATAGGTGCCAATGAGGAACGTTACAGGAGCTGTCTTACAGATCACGGAATCCTTCCCTCTGATAGGCAACCAGGCCTCTCCCGAGACAGTGACTTCCTTCACCAATCCTCCAGGCAGGTCCTCCCCTGGTTTCCTCTCCTTCAGAGCAGGTAACCCTCCCACGGGCACCCTGGGATTCCTGTGGTTTGGTTTGTAGGCCTCAGTTGAAGGTACCGGGCCTACCTGGAATGATGCAGCCTCGGGCTAAAGGTGCCCGGGACTGAACCAACTCACGCACCCCTGGCCAGCAGGGCCAAAGGGCGCGACTCAGAACTCCCTAACGCATGGCGTCTGCCCCTTATGTACCCCCTCCCGGCATGCACATCAGGTAGACCAGGCCCACTGCACAGCTGCCGAGAGAGGACACCCAATCACGCCACAATGCCACCTGTGGTTCGACCCGAGACCTGGGCAACAATGCCACCTACAGGTCAAAGGGGAACTATACACCCAGGGAACACCACAGCAGAGCAGAGTCCAATTTAAGGAAATTAAATAGCCTGAGCCAAACTTTGGCTCAGGCTACCCTCTAAATTTCAGGCATAGAGACCCCAAATTTAGGGGTCCACTACATGTGGATATAAGTTTCGTCTGGTCCTGGTCTCTCAGAAGTTTTTCCATGTCAGGTGTCTTAATAGGACTGAGCAGACAAACAAACTGAGTATGTATAGCATGTCTGAGTTGGAAATAGAAAAATAGGTATGTCGATAGAGTTGCCACCTCATCCCTTTAAAACCGAACACATATTAATTACACAGATTCTGTGGCTGATTAAGGTGGTAATTAAACTCACTTGGTGCCTTATCTGCATTAAATTAGCCTCAGAACCTGTGGAATTCATATGTGTTCAGGTTTAAAGGGATGAGGTGGCAACCCTATATGTTGATGGCATGTCAAAGTCCGTCTGTAATCGAGAAAAGGATTTAAAACCCTGGGGGGTATATAGATGACATAGGTATTTCACTCCCTTTGATGTCCATCTGATGGGGTCAGGTATAGAACATAACTCCTTAAGGTTAGGGTTGAACCACAAGGGACTGTTGGGGGACATTTTTGCAACTACATACGGAATAGGGAGAGGGAGGTTTGGATTATCGACATGCCCGGTCAAGGTGGTGTGCATCCCCTATAGACAATGTTGTGGAGTGTCTCAAATGAGGAAACTATGGCTCTCTCAGTAGTGGCGCAGGCATTATCAGAGTTAGGGTGGAGCCATTCATGAATGTTAACCAGCTGGGATGCTAGGTAGTAAATGTAGAAGTTAGGAAATGCCAGACCTGCCATATGTGAGGGAAGGCGCAGAGTTTCTAGCGCAACTCTAGGGGACTGTCCTTTCCAAAGGAACGCAATACAGATGGAGTCAATGCTTTTAAAAATGGATTTGGGAATTTTGCAAGGTGAATTAGCCATAACATACAATAGTTTATGTAAGTAAATCATTTTAAGGACATTGGCTCTCCCAATGAGATCCAGGGGCAGATCTTTCCACTGTTTGGTCTGTGTCTGTAGTTGTAGCAGTAGGGAGCGTAGATTATTGGCAATATACAAGGATAGTGGTAACTGAACTATAACCCCTAGATATCTAAAAGAGGTAGCGACTTGCAGTTTAGAGTTTGATTGAATCAGCGGGAGTACAGTTTGATCTAGTGGAAATAGGATAATTTATCCCAATTCACCCGGAATCCGGAATGGTCACCAAACGTGTTAACTTCAGACAAGGGATGTATGAGTGTCCGCTAGATAGACTAGAGTATTGTCAGCATAGAGAGATTTTGTCAAATCTCTGGTGTGAGGCCGGATTGCTGAGAAGGGCGCCCCTTGCGGCAAAGTGCACCGCACCCCTGGGGATGAGACAGGGAGTGCAGGGCCCAAAGGTGCACGGATTGCCAGTACTGCTGCTGACTGGGTAGATGCAGGCAGAAGGTAGCTGGGGTGCGCTGGAAGAGCGGACTCAGTAGCTGTGCAAGGAAGGGTTCTGGTGCGGTACCATAGGTAAACCAAGTCTGGAGCCAGGCCAGGGGTCATACACAGGAATCAGTCCAAGGGAATTTACAGGAACAAGCCGGGTCATACACAGGAGCAGAAGATAATAGATTAGTCAGCCAAGTCGCGGTCAGATGCGAGGAGATAAGCAGAGTCACAGGTTCAGACGTAAGCCAAGGGTCAAGCCAGAGATTCAGGATACAGGAGACACAGGAAACGCAGGAAGCTGATGATAATCCAGCAACCTGTATGCGCCAGTGACAGGTTTAAATAGGCCGGGGAGAGCGCCCACACAGTCACGGCGCGCATGCGCACCTGTGTGCGTCTGTACGCGCCGTCCGGCGTGTACGGGCAGCTGCCTTGCATCTGCGTGCGCGCATGCGCATGGGAGTTAGTCTGGCGTGGCCATGATGGACACTGGCAGGAATGCCATTAACTCGGCTATTTCCCTGACAGATTTACGCTCTTCAATGTCATTTATAGGAAGACCCTTAATAATCAGAGAGTTACGGATCCTTACAGCAAGGGGCTCCATAGCCAAAGCAAACAGGAGGGGCGATAAGGGACACCCCTGCCTGGTGCCTCTAATAATCAGAAAGGGCTCAGTAAACTGAGAGTTAATTCATAATTAATTCAAACCAATATAGTTGCAATACCCAAAATAGATAAGGCCACTCTACACTATCGAAGGCTTTACAAGTGTCTAGTGACACAATCACACGGGTAGAGGTACAGTCATGGGGATAGGTCAAATTGCAGAACAATCTACAAATATTCATTCTGGTTGAACGGCCTGGAATAAATCCCCCTTGATCACTCCCAACCAATTTCGCAACAACCCCATTCAGATGGGGGAGGAACATATATGTTCACTAGTGTAAATACTACAGAGATAATTTGTATAGTAATTAAAATGAATCTCCCCTCTGGGTCTGTCTTAATCAGTGGCGGTGCGTCCATAGTGGGCGCAGGAGCGCCGCCCCCTCTCTCCCCTGCACCCATCAATCAACAATACATAGATTCATTCATTGCATGAATCTATGTATTGTCGCCGGCGCTGATTCCGCCAACTCTTCAGGTGTCTGGCCCCCTGGCGAGCACCGGCCATTTGAATTAGAGCGGTGGCCGGCAGTGGGTGTGTTTTGGAAGTGCCTATCAGAGCCAGCGGCTCTGATAGGCTTCCCGTTTACAGCCTGTGGGCTCTAATCGGCTTCCATATGGTTAACCAGAGGGTGCACAGGGTGTGCGTTCCCTGGTTAACACTGACACGCATCTCAGTCAATCAGGTTCACCGGGTCTGGCTACCGGTAACCTGATTGGCTGAAGCGACATTGAGGGCGGGAGAAGACATTGACGGAGCGTGGAGGAGGATGGCTGACTCGAGAAAGGTAAGTGCCGGGCGGGGGGGCAAACTGTCGGTTTTTGAGGGGGTAAACTGGCAGCAATTGATGGCACAGTGGCTGCGTTTGATGGCACAGTGGCGACAATTGATGGGCACAGTGGCGACAATTGATGGGCACAGTGGCTGTGTTTGATGGCACAGTGGTGACAATTGATGGGGACAGTGGCGACAATTGATCGGCACAGTGGCTGCGTTTGATGGCACAGTGGCGACAATTGATAGCACAGTGGTGACAATTGATGGGCACAGTGGCTGCGTTTCATGGCACAGTGGCGACAATTGATGGGCACAGTGGGGCTGCAATTGATGTTTGTTTTTTCTTCATTTGTTTGCACCCCCCCCAAAAATTTTGAACACCAGCCACCACTGGTCTTAATCCACAGGATTTCAGTCGGGAGGGATTTTGCTAGCAAGCTAGAAACCCCATGGGAGTAGTTCAGTTGGTATGTGTAGCGTGGTACTCTGTAGCCAGCCAAGGGCGTTTAACCACTTAACAACCACCTGCCGACAAATAACGTCGACAAGGTGGTTGCTTAACTCTGGGAGGACGTTATATAACGTCCTCCCAGAATCGCGCTCCCGCGTGCCCCCTGGGGCGCGCACACGGGAAACTCCGTGACCGCCGGGTCCAGAGGACCCGGCGGATCACGAATCGCGGTAAATCGCCGCTGATAGCGGCCGTTTACCACGTGATCGCTCCGTCCAATGACGGAGCAATCACTTGTAAACAGACCGGCGTCATTTGATGACGCCGGTTCCTCCCTCCCCTCTCTGTACCGATCGGTACAGTGTGAGAGGGGAGGGGGAGGGAGCGGATGGCAGCAGCAGCACTGTGGGCTGGATCTGTGACAATTGCAGTCACAGATCCAGCCATCCATCCATCCCTGCTCAGCCATCCCTGTGCTATACCCTGCCAATACTCTGCAATACACCCTGCCAATACTCTGCAAAATACCCTGGTGCAATACTCTGCAATACCCTGGTGCAATACTCTGCAATACCCTGCAATACCCTGCGAAATACTCTGCAATACCCTGGTGCAATACTCTGCAATACCCTGGTGCAATACTCTGCAATACCCTGGTGCAATACTCTGCAATACCCTGGTGCAATACTCTGCAATACCCTGGTGCAATACTCTGCAATACCCTGCACAATACTCTGCAATACCCTGCACAATACTCTGCAATACCCTGCACAATACTCTGCAAAATACTCTGCAATACCCTGCACAATACTCTGCAATACCCTGCACAATACTCTGCAATACCCTGCACAATACTCTGCAATACCCTGCACAATACTCTGCAATACCCGCCACAATACTCTGCAATACCCGCCACAATACTCTGCAATACCCTCCACAATACTCTGCAATACCCTCCACAATACTCTGCAATACCCTCCACAATACCCTCCACAATACCCTGTGCAATACCCTCCACAATACCCTGTGCAATACCCGTGCAATACCCTGCCATACACCGCAATACCCTGCCATACACCGCAATACCCTGCCATAGTCCGCAATACTCCGCAATGCCCTGCAATACTCCGCAATGCCCGGCAATACTCCGCAATGCCCGGCAATACTCCGCAATGCCCGGCAATACTCTGCAATAACCACTTCCCGCCCTCCGGCCGTCATATGACGTCCTTGACTTTGTGCGGGGATATCTGAATGATGGGAGCAGCTACAGGCATCATTCAGATATCAGCTTTTTCAGCCGGCGATTCCCTACACCATAAGAACAATCATAGCGGCTGTTCCGCCGCTTGATCATTCTTACGGGAGGCGAGAGGGGATGTCCGTCCCCCCCCCGCCGCCCTCCGGTGCTTCTACCGACTCACCGCTACGATCAAAGCCAGGATTGTTGTTTTTTTTTTTTGTTTTTTTTTCAGGCTTCCCAGCCTAGAGGTGAGATGTGGGGTCTTATTGACACCCCCCCCCCCATATCTCACTGTAAAGAGGACCTGTCATGCCATATTCCTATTACAAGGGATGTTTACGTTCCTTGTAATAGGTATAAAAGTGATCAAAAAAATGTTTAGGGCGGAAAAACATGTCAAACTAAAATAAATAAAGTAAAATGAAGAATAAATTTTTTTTTTTTTTTTAAAGCGCCCCTGTCCCCGTGAGCTCGCATACAGAAGCGAACGCATACGTAAGTCCCGCCCACATATGAAAACGGTTTTCAAACCACACATGTGAGGTATCGGTGCGAACGTTAGAGCGAGAGCAATCATTTTGGCCCTAGACCTCCTCTGTAACTCAAAACATGTAACCAGTAAAAATATTTAAAGCGTCGCCTATGGGGATTTTTTAAGTAGCGAAGTTTGGCGCCATTCCACGAGTGTGTTCAATTTTTAAGGGCGACATGTTAGGTATCTATTTACTCGGCGTAACTTCATCTTTCACATTATGCAAAAACATTGGGCTAACTTTACTGTTTTTTTTTTTTTTAAGCACAAAACATTTTTTTTCCGTAAAAAACGCGTTTAAAAAATTGCTGCGCAAATATCGTGCGAGATAAAAAGTTGCAACAACCACCATTATATTCTCTAAGGTCTTTGCTAAAAAAACATATATAATGTTTTGGGGTTCTATGTAATTTTCTAGCAAATAAATGATGATTTTTACATGTAGGAGAGAAATGTCAGAATTGGCCTTGGTGCTCCAGAACGCCTGAAGGTGCTCCCTGCATGTTGGGCCTCTGTATGTGGCCACGCTGTGTAAAAGTCTCACACATGTGGTATCGCCATACTCGGGAGTAATAGCAGAATGTGTTTTGGGGTGTAATTTGTGGAATGCATATGCTGTGTGTGAGAAATAACCTGCTAATATGACAATTTTGTGAAAAAAAAAAAAAGAGAAAAAAAAAATCTTGATTTTGCAAAGAATTGTGGGAAAAAATGACAACTTCAAAAAACTCACAATGCCTCTTTCTGAATACCTTGGAATGTCTTCTTTCCAAAAAGGGGTCATTTGGGGGGTATTTGTACTTATCTGGCATGTTAGGGTCTCAAGAAATGAGATCGGCCGTCAGTACTTCAGGTGTGATCAATTTTCAGATATTGGCACCATAGCTTGTGGACTCTATAACTTTCACAAAGACCAAATAATATCCACCAATTTGTACTTATTTTTACCAAAGATATGTAGCAGTATAAATTTTGGCCAAAATTTATGAAGAAAAAATAGTAATTTGCAAAATTTTATAACAGAAACGAAAAAAAAATCATTTTTTTACAAAATTTTCAGTCTTTTTTCTCTTATAGCGCAAAAAATAAAAAACCCAACAGTGATTAAATACCACCAAAAGAAAGCTCTATTTGTGTGAAAAAAAGGACAAAAATTTCATATGGGTACAGTGTTGTATGACTGAGTAATTGTCATTCAAAATGTGAGAGCACCGAAAGCTGAAAATTGGTCTGGTTATTAAGGGGGTTTAAGTGCCCAGTGGTCAAGTGGTTAAGGGAGGTTTAGCATTGGTGAGGTGAGTCTCTTGAAGGCAGACAATATGTGGCTTATATTTTTTAAGTAAGGAGAATTCCAAGGACCGCTTAAGAGGTGAGTTCAAATCCCTGACATTCCAAGAGATCAGTTATAGCACATTAGCCATATTCAGTCATATACAGCATAACAACATAGGGGGGATCATGGGGAGATGCAATACAACATATAAAACATTGCACAAGAGAGACACCGGAATAAATGCACTGTAGCAACAGAAATGAATCTGCAATAGGAGCAGAAAAAACGGCAGCAGAAAAAAAGTCCAGCCAGTCCCAACAACTAAAACATGAGAGGGGTCAAAAAAGAAAAAGAAAGAAAACTGAAATCCCTTTCCCCCTACCCTGCTCAACCATCCAAACATAATGAGCTTTTGTTCCCTAAGCAAGAAAACAAAAAAACTGTGGCCTTGCCACCTACTGGAGTGGGGGAGGTAGTGGGTCCAGAGAGGCTCTTTGTAAGGGCAAAGGTTATATCCGGCAGGATATAACCGTGACCTGTAAAAGAAGGCACAAACAGTGGTAGTCATATAAGGCAAGGCAGGGGTTACCCGCCGATTAGGACAGGTGGTATAGTCTACAATGGTATCTGACAGTTCCGTCACAGGGGTAACATAGCAGGAAAGAAGGGGTGGGTGCAGTCCTCAGGTCATCTGTAGCAATGGAGTTTAGGAGGGAAAAGGAAGGATAGGGTGACCCTCAGGTGCTCTAGCTTGCTTCAGGAGAGATGAGTAGTGAGGCAGAGAGGAAGAAAAACTACTGAGTACAGCATCAGTTGTGGCCTTGCCTAGGTTGTTTCCCAAAACGAGCGTCTATCCAGGCCATAGCATCCTTTGGACAAGTGCTTACATAATTTCCTTAAAAAAAAAAAAAAAAAATCCCTTTTTAATGTAGTGGCCTCACCCCATCTCTTTTGTCTAGGGGTATGTCACACGACAGGGTGAGATGCGCTACGGCCCATGTCCTCCCCATAGCTGTGGGTGAGGTGAAGGCCAGTACCAGATATTTCCTCGGGCCTATGTGCTTTTGTAAAGGAGTAAGTCCTGTTGTGCCAACACTTCCCTTTGCTCCCATTAACCAGAGTTCCACACACCGATCACAGTCCAACTCTTGTTTTATTGCATTCCTCACAATAAACAGTGCTTCAGTAGCCAACTGGTTGTGACTTGTTAACATTTGGATCAGGGGATGAGCAGGTCGAGGCACTATCCTAATTCTCAACTAAACCACTGCGATCTCGCCAGCGGTTACTATAGCCATAGCTTGAAAGGACTTAGAGCTTGAGAGTCTCTACCAGCGACTCAAGAGAACATAGATAGGAGTACCTTTGCTGCGTTACGCTCCTGTCAGGGGAAGATGTCCCTCCAAGGGAGTTACCAGAGGCCCATTCGTCACTGGGTTGATGCTGCTCCAGACTCTCCGAATGGGTAACCTCCCCGGTCTCCTCACCTCAGACATGGGCCCCATCCACTTCAGGGACCCTCAGACTTCTCCACCCTCGTGGGACCCAGTCAAAGTCACTGGGCCCCAGGCCTCCTGGTTTAGTACCTCACCCCAGGCTGAAGGTGCCTGGGATGGACTCCAACTCTATTCCGGTCAGGCCTAGGGCGCCTGGGCTGGAACTCCGGAACCGCCCGCAAACAGGCCTAAGGTGCCTGGGCGCGCGAAGAAGATCCTCCTGAAGACCTCGTGGTTAGGGCGTCTCCCCCTTTTATCCCCTCCCATCGACACCACGGCAGGTTCCCCGCCCTCGCCGTACCATCTCCGGAGAGGGACAAAAAGGGTAGCACTGTGACGGCCAATCTACCGTGAGCCTACGGGTACCCCGCCACCCAGAGGCCAAGGAGATTATTACACCGTCCAATCCTCCACGAACACAAATGGTCCATTATTCCCATACTTACACACCTTAGTGTCCTACCTAAATTTAAGGACCACGCTACACACTCCCCCCTGTAATTTGACGCTGGTCCCCAGCGTTTGGTGCAAACCCATGTCTCCCAAAGGTGGAGACATAAGTCTGACCCCAGAGGCATCCCTAAAATTTTTAACCTCAACCATACCAAGACCTGCTCAAAGGGAAGGGGAACATAAAACAATAAAACTTTTCCCTAAAACCATCTAACATGTACACATATACAATCCCTCCCTTCACTGTCTAAGAACCACCCCACACTCAGTAGTCTTGATAGAAGAATCTTCTGCAGAAGGGAAACAAAAAGAAAACACAACATCCTAACATTTTGTGTTAATTTGGAATGAATGGGTCCATCAGTCAACAGACCCATTCGCTCCAATGAGTAAAGTGATGCGCGTGAGGAAAAAAACAAACAACCGTTGCACAACACTGCCACCTGGTGACAGTGCCGCGGTAATGACACTTGGTGCAATCTTCATTCTTCCTGCGTCCCTACACTGATTCTACCCCCAAAGTCTGTCTTTGAACTGTGAGGAAGAGAGAACAAACAAAAACTGCTCTCATTCCTCCAAAGAGTAGAAAAACAAAACCCAAATAAAAAACTAGGGTACAGTTCGGATGCTCCGGCAGGAACACTTCTGGAAATTTGTCACAGGAAAATAAGTGAGTCTCTTCTCACAAGTAAAACTTCGGGTCAGGCAAAAACAAGGGCTTCAGATGCTTATCGAAAACCTTGATTGAATAGTCTGCGTCCTCTCCATCTTTCCTGCAGATGCGCACCTTGTCTGCGTGAATATGGCGACCCCACATCCAATCCGCTCTGCAGTCTCTGAACTTTTTCGACACGGGTGGCGAACAGGACAAGTATCGCCGGGCATGAGGCACTTTAAGTTTCTCCCAAACAAATTCGTCATACCATCTCTGGCGTATGACCTCAACTTCAAAAAGTAAGTCCCGAGGCAAGTAGGGATATTCCCACCCATACTCACGGGCGACTCTCTGCGAGAAAAGTCATTGCAATCTGGCCAAAGGAGGCATGGCATCCCGCTCACCTTCTCCGGTTTGAACGATGGCCTCCGGGTGCCGAGGTACTTTCACTACCTCTGATGGATTTTCTCTCGGTGCACGTAGTGATGCGCGTTGCATCCCCGCCACAAAGACGGGCGATGTTGTAGATTGTGGGAAGGTAATTTGAGGACTAGACTTCCTCGTAGACGCCGGGGCTTGTACCTGGGGCGTGCTGTCTCCTATTGACATAGGGGAATCCTGCGGTGCACGTAACGTAGACAACGGGCGTTTGTCCCAGCCCTTCTGGTGAAACAGTTAATCGATCTCACCATCATCTCCACAATCCGACAGTGACTCTAGGTCGGAGGTGTCATACATCTCCGCGGGAAGGTAGTCTCTGGTAGACGTGGTACTACCCTCCCTTGCGGGCTCCACCGACTGTGGACCCCCGACACCTCCAACCACCACCACAGTCCCAGCCCCTGGCTCACCTTGACCTTTTGTAGAACTGGGATGTCCAGGACTCTTCCAACCGGATCCATCCAGGCCAGGCAAGCGACGGGGTGAAGCCCTTCCACGACCACAGGAGGCCTGCACCAGGCCGAATTTCCTCTTCGGAGGTGGGAGCAGAGAATCTGTGGTGACCGAAGCAGCATCCTCTGATTTTTCTCTTTCAGTCTCTGATTGGGCAGTCACATCGCCCTGGTCAGTGCGTACGGGAATCTCCGCAAAGGCCTGGATCTCCCCTTCCGAAGTAGCGGTACCTGTGAGGTTGTTGAGGCGAAGGGCCCGGGGCCTTACTGTGGATGGCTCCACCTCGTACAAGAACTCTTTGCATGCTTTGCAACGCCCAAATGGCTTTAGGTGAACCACCAGTCCCGAGCATCCGGGACAGATCACACCGAGGGCCTCCGTGTCTCTGCAGGTGTACAGAGCCAACTGTCCTCGGGGCCTGAGTCTTATCCCTGTGTCTGTAAGGGGAGCAGCGAACGTAGTCATCTTCGTGGGGTAGGGAACCGGAATCCACGGGGAGCTTGAGGCCATCCCGACTGTCTGCTGCTCCATCACGCACTGACCACGCGCCGAAGTCTCCACGTGAGTTCCTCCACATGGCCA
This sequence comes from Rana muscosa, assembly GCA_029206835.1. Classification (NCBI taxonomy): domain Eukaryota; kingdom Metazoa; phylum Chordata; class Amphibia; order Anura; family Ranidae; genus Rana; species Rana muscosa. The sequence goes on along the minus strand of CM055117.1, from coordinate 701,043,487 downwards.
GACTCCTCCCACGACTTGCACGTTTTCGCGGGCTTCCATCAAGCTCCGCCCATGAACTGTGTAGTCACGGGGTGCCTCGTGGCGCAGTGCAATAAAAGCCCCCACATGTAGTACGTCACACGGCTGGACTCTTCCCTCTTCTCGCTCCTCTGCACAGGCCTTTCCCGTCCTAGGGTCATTTCCACGACTTTGAGCAGGGATGCACTTTGGCCGATCACATGGCCGACCTGCTCGGAACTCCTCCGGGCAGCAAAGTCTAGACACAGCCATTCTTACTTCCAAAGTCAAAACACATATCATCCCGGACTCACGAGCCCCCACGTGTAGCGGCCTCACGCCATCTCTTTTGTCTAGGGGTATGTCACACAACAGGGTGAGATGCGCTACGGTCCATGTCCTCCCCATAGCTGTGGGTGAGGTGTAGGCCAGTACCAGATATTTCCTCGGGCCTATGTGCTTTTGTAAAGGAGTAAGTCCTGTTGTGCCAACACTTCCCTTTGCTCCCATTAACCAGAGTTCCACACACCGATCACAGTCCAACTCTTGTTTTTTCTTTCTCGTACATCACGGGACACAGAGCGACATAGTCATTACTAATGGGTTATATAGATACCTTCAGGTGCTGGCACTGGCAACTTCCAAAACCGGAAGTACCCTCCCATATATAAGCCCCTCCCATCCGGGAGCACCTCAGTTTTTTGCCAGTGTCTAAGGTGTTGGCCAAGAAGAAACATGTGTTTTTCACTGAGCTTGCGTACAGGTTCTTTTGGGCCTCAGTAAGCTATTCCGGATCCGACCAAAAAAGCTTCATAGCTAAACGGTCGGTACCCGGGCCTTGCAGAGAAGAGCAAGGTTTTGCCTGTAATGCCTCTCTTAGGAGGGCTGGACCCTGGGATCCAGAGCTCTGGTCATACCCATGACCAAGATGTTTTCTGTGCAGGGTGCTATACAGGTCCAGGGGAGTGGAATCCTTGGGAACCCGGTCCCTGAAGGTTTAATTACAATGCCTGCCGTGATAGGTGAAGTTTGGGCTTCTGTGGACCAAACAAAGTCCTGCGGCGGGGAACAGGTAAGTGGGGGCCCCCAGGAACTTGGTTCTATTGGGGGACCCCCAAGCCTAATTTGTCTTTCTGTCTGTTACCTAACGGTATTCCCGCTAATATCTGTGCATGCCTGTAACTACTAAAAAATGTAATAATTTTAATAGTGGTCAAGAAAAAAAAATAATATATATATATATATATATATATATATATATATATATATTTAATATTTTAGACTGCGGTACCTGTGTTAATCCACTAGAGGCCGCTGTGGAACGTTTCTTGTCATGTGGACTAGTTTCTTTTTATCAGAGCAAGTCCAGGCAGATGGTGAGTTCTCTTGTGGGAAACTGCTTCCTCTGCCATGTTGCAATGCTCGTCCACCCCCCGACCTGCGGCAAAAGGGGCCCTGGCTCTTGTCCCTGGTTTCCTTTTCAAAATTAGCGCCGAAGGCGCACGTGGCCGCGTGCGTGCGCGTGCACGCGCCTCTATATATAGAGGTGAGCCGGAAAAGGGGGCGGAGCTTGGGGGATGACGCTCTGTGCGCGCCGCAGCGCTTCTGCGCATGTGCGGGCGTCCCAGCATGTTAAAAACCACAATTATGTGTTGTGAGCTGGCTATGGAGTGCAGAGACAGAGCTGGCAACATTTAAAAAAGGCATACAGCAAGCGGTTGATGCAGGCATCCCCATAGAAAGGCACATTAGTAGACACCAACTGGTTTTATAGCAGCATTTGTGCTAGACTATTGTCAGTAAGTGGTGTATTTCGGCTGGAATACCTCAGCTTTGGGCTTAGGAATAATGCCGTCAAAAAAACTCCGGGACTAAAAATTCCAGGAAGCATAGGGGGTCTCCATCGGGCTCTGAGGATCTTGGGCATGCTTCGGCTGCACCAGTCTCCCCTGAAGAATCAGAGGTTAGTGACCGTAGAGCACCCTCAGGAGTACCTGGTACTGTGGCTGTCCTCAGTTCACCTGCTCCTGTGTATGTAACAGAGGAGGTTTTTTCCTCAGCTCTGGGAGGGCTGGAAGAGAGATTGTCAGCATTGATCGCTGCTTCCCTGTCAGAGGGAAAGCGCGCCCGATCTCCGTCTCCTCCCTCAGAGTGCCTGTTAGCAGAGCAACAGTCCCATACAGGGATCGACCTGCCTGAAGGGGATCAGGATGAGGTCGATTCTGTTGTAGAGGAATCAACAGTGGAAGAGCCATTCTCAGCATCACATGCTGAAAGGTTATGGGTTCAGTCCCTGACTAATATGGTCCGATCAGCATTTAAAATGCCCCTTGCCGAGCCATCATCCACTTCTGTCTCCTCGTTGGGGTCGCTAAAAGCTCCCCAGACTGTTTGTTCCTTTCCGATCCATCCTTTACTGGAAGGGCTCATTTACCAGGATTGGGAGCATCCTGATAAAATATTTACTCCTCCCAAGAGATTTCAAGTGGTCTATCCCATGGAGGATAAGTTCATCAAAAAATGGAGGGTCCCTACAGTGGACGCAGCCATCTCTTGTGTGAATAAATCACTGACATGTCCAGTGGATAATGTCCAAATGTTCAAGGACCCAATAGATAAAAAATTAGAGTCCTTATTAAAATCTGCTTTTTCTACAGCAGGATTGGTGACACAACCAGCAGTGGCAGCTATTGGGGTCTGCCAAGCAGTGAAGGATCAGTTGAAACAGGTCTTAAGGGACTTGCCAGATCAGCAGGCTCTTGCCCTAGCTGATCTACCTAGAGCCTTATGCTTTGCGGTGGACGCTATAAAGGATTCAATCCATCAGGCCTCCCGCCTTACGCTGTCTGTAGTACATATGCGCAGGCTTTTATGGCTCAAAAACTGGTCTGCTGAAGCTCCCTGTAAAAAATTGCTGGTCAGCTTCCCATTTCATGGTGAACGCTTATTCGGCTAAGACCTGGACAAATATATCCAGAGAATTTCCAGCGGTAAAAGTACACTTTTGCCGGTTAAAAACAGAGTTAGAGGTCCCTCTTTTAAGAGGCCTGCTTCTCCAGTCCCTAGGACATCGGCTGTGAAACAGTTCCGACGGCCTCCTCGGTCAAATCCCGGAGGTAAAAATCAGGGACAATTGCAGGGTAACAAGAAGCCCTGGAGCAGGAGAGGTACAAAACCTCCCCCAAAGTCAAATGCATGAAGGGTTGCCCCCGCTCAATCGGGTGGGGGGAAGACTTCAGTTGTTCGCAGAGACCTGGCGGGACACGATCAGAGACAGATGGGTGCTCTCCGCAGTAAATCTGGGATACAAATTGGAGTTAAAAGACTCCCCTCCTTCCCACTTTATAAGGTCAAACGTGCCAAGGGATCCCCAGAAGAGAGGATCCCTCCTGTTGGCACTAGAACAATTATTGCTCCAAGCAGTAATTATAGAGGTTCCCCTGGAAGAATGGGGGTTCGGGTTTTACTCAAACCTCTTTACAGTCCCGAAGCCAAACGGGGACGTGAGGCCCATATTAAATCTAAAAGGGCTAAACAAATTCCTACATATCAGGACTTTCCGGATGGAGTCGATCCGGTCGGTGGCCACTGCCCTACAAGGGGAGGAATGGTTAGCCTCGATCGACATCAAAGATGCTTATTTGCACATTCCCATCTTTCCAGCCCACCAAAAATTTCTACGCTTTGCGGTAGAAGGGCGCCATTTTCAGTTCAGAGCCTTACCCTTCGGTCTGGCCACAGCACCACGAGTGTTCACAAAAATTCTGGCCCCATTATTGGCCAATCTAAGAACACAAGGTGTAACGATAATGGCATATCTAGATGACTTGTTGCTGATAGACCACTCAGTGGAAAAACTAGAAGTGGTTGTTCACGAGACAATCAAGTATCTGAAATATCACGGTTGGATTATCAACCGAGACAAGTCAGCCCTAAAACCAGTCAAAAGTCTGGAATACTTGGGGCTAAGGCTGGATTCAGACCAGAGAAAAATTTTCTTGCCTCAAGAAAAGGGGTCGTCTTTGAGAGATTTGATCCACTTAGTGGGTTCAAAAAGACAGCCATCCATACGCCTGTGCATGAGGCTGCTGGGAAAAATGGTGGCATCATTCGAAGCCGTACCCTACGGTCAATTCCATTCAAGGAATTTGCAAAGGGCCATACTGTCAGCCTGGAACAAAAAAGTTCAGGCTCTGGACTTACCAATGTCCTTGTCCCCTTCCGTTCGCAAGAGCCTCCGCTGGTGGTTGGTTCCCCAGAATCTGGAAAGAGGGAAATCCTTCAGTCCGATTTCTTGGAAGGTGGTCACTACAGATGCCAGCCTTATAGGCTGGGGAGCAGTACTGGAGCAATGGTCTCTCCAGGGCAGATGGTCGGATGCGGAAAAGGCCCTGCCCATCAATCTCTTAGAGATACAAGCAGCCCGGTATGCCCTAGTAGCATGGACATCCAAACTTCAAGGGTCCCCTGTCAGAATTCAATCAGACAATGCCACAGCAGTGGCATATATCAATCATCAGGGAGGCACCAGGAGTCGTGCAGCCCAGAGGGAAGTAAATTACATCCTGAGATGGGCAGAAAGATATGTCCCAGCCATATCTGCGGTATTCATTCCAGGAGTGGAGAATTGGAAGGCGGACTTTCTAAGTCGCCAACAATTATGCCCAGGGGAATGGTCCCTTCATCCCGAGGTTTTCCGGACAATATGTCAGCGGTGGGGAACACCGGATGTAGATCTGCTAGCATCCAGATTCAACGCAAAAGTGGACAGGTTTGTCTCTTGGACAAGGGATCCCCTAGCTTGCGGCTCGGATGCCCTAGTGTTCCCTTGGGATCAGTTCAAGCTGATATATGCATTCCCACCGCCACAATTGTTACCTTGATTACTCCGCAGAATCAGGGTAGAAAAGAAACCAGTGATTCTGGTGGCTCCAGCGTGGCCCCGAAGAGCATGGTACGCGGAGATTGTAAAGATGTCTGTGGGGAGTCCTTGGACCCTCCCACATTGTCCGGACCTGCTTTCGCAAGGACTGATATACCACCCTTCCTTACCAGCCCTAGGTTTGACGGCCTGGCTATTGAAGCCCACATTCTAAAAAAGAGAGGGCTCTCTAATTCTGTGGTATCTACCATGATCAATGCCAGGAAGCCGGTATCCAGGCAGATCTACTATAGAATCTGGAAGGCGTACATCGCCTGGTGTGAGGCCAAGAAATGGCATCCACGTAAATACGTAATAGGTAGGATTCTGGACTTCCTACAATGGGCTGTAGATAGGAAGCTTGCCTTGAGTACTATCAAGGGTCAGATTTCGGCCTTGTCAATATTTTTTCAAAGGCCCTTGGCTTCGCATTCACTAGTCAAAGCCTTTATACAAGGAGTGATGCGTATTAGTCCTCCGGTTAATATTCCCATATGTCCATGGGATCTAAACTTGGTTCTGTCGGTTCTACAGAAACAACCATTTGAACCATTACAGCATATTTCTTTGGTTCTTCTCACCAGGAAATTGATTTTTCTAGTAGCCATTTGTTCGGCTAAAAGAGTGTCGGAATTAGCAGCTATGTCCTGTAAGGAGCCATATCTGGTTATCCATAAGGACAGAGTAGTGTTACGTCCTCATCCAGCCTTTCTTCCTAAGGTGGTATCAAGGTTTCATTTGAACCAAGATGTGGTTCTTCCTTATTTTTTCCCCAAACCTACTTCGGTAGAGGAAAAGTTATTGCATTCTTTGGATGTAGTAAGAGCAGTTAAAGCTTATCTAAAAGCCACTGCTCAGATTCGCAGAACGGATACTTTGTTTATTCTGCCGGAAGGCCCCAGAAAGGGTCAGGCAGCATCAAAATCTACTTTAGCCAAGTGGATTCGACAGGTCATAATGCAAGCCTATGGCTTGAGAAGGAGACCGCCTCCGTTCAAAGTTAGAGCGCACTCCACGAGAGCAGTTGGAACTTCATGGGCAGTGCATCACCAGGCCTCCCTGGCTCAAATCTGTAAGGCCGCAACATGGTCTTCAGTACACACGTTTACTAGGTTCTACCAGGTGGACGTTAGAAGTCAGGAGGATGTCGCCTTTGGGCGCAGTGTGTTGCAGGCCGCAAAAGATCCTCATGTCTGATAGCGCTCAGCTTATATATGGTGTATCCCCCCCCTCATTGGGCATTGCTTTAGGACATCCCATTAGTAATGACTATGTCGCTCTGTGTCCCGTGATGTACGAGAAAGAAAATAGGATTTTTATAACAGCTTACCTGTAAAATCCTTTTCTTGGAGTACATCACGGGACACAGAGCTCCCACCCCTCTTTGGGGACACTTATTGCTTTGCTACAAAACTGAGGTGCTCCCGGATGGGAGGGGCTTATATAGGGGAGGGTACTTCCGGTTTTGGAAGTTGCCAGTGCCAGCACCTGAAGGTATCTATATAACCCATTAGTAATGACTATGTCGCTCTGTGTCCCGTGATGTACTCCAAGAAAAGGATTTTACAGGTAAGCTGTTATAAAAATCCTATTATTGCATTCCTCACAATAAACAGTGCTTCAGTAGCCAACTGGTTGCGACTTGTTAACATTTGGATCAGGGGATGAGCAGGTCGAGGCACTATCCTAATTCTCAACTAAACCACTGTGATCTCGCCAGCGGTTACTATAGCCATAGCTTGAAAGGACTTAGAGCTTGAGAGTCTCTACCAGCGACTCAAGAGAACATAGATAGGAGTACCTTCGCTGCGTTGCGGCCCCTGTCAGGGGAAGATATCCCTCCAAGGGAGTTACCAGAGGCCCATTCGTCACTGGGTTGATGCTGCTCCAGACTCTCCGAATGGGTAACCTCCCCGGCCTCCTCACCTCAGACATGGGCCCCATCCACTTCAGGGACCCTCGGACTTCTCCACCCTCGCGGGACCCAGTTGAAGTCACTGGGCCCCAGGCCTCCTGATTTAGTACCTCACCCCAGGCTGAAGGTGCCTGGGATGGACTCCAACTCCATTCCGGTCAGGTCTAGGGTGCCTGGGCCGGAACTCCGGAACCGCCCGCACCCAGGCCAAAGGTGCCTGGGCGCGTGAAGAAGATCCTCCTGAAGACCTCGTGGTTAGGGCGTCTCCCCCTTTTATCCCCTCCCATCGACACCACGGTAGGTTCCCCACCCTCGCCGTACCATCTCCGGAGAGGGACAAAAAGGGTAGCACTGTGACGGCCAATCTACCTTGAGCCTACGGGTACCCCGCCACCCAGAGGCCAAGGAGATTATTACACCGTCCAATCCTCCACGAACACAAATGGTCCATTATTCCCATACTTACACACCTGAGTGTCCTACCTAAATTTAAGGACCCCGCTACATCAATATTGAGAGTGTGAAGTTGACTTTTTTTATGTAGCCAGCACTCTGAATTTCTTTGAAAACCCTTTTCAGTACACTATGCTCAAAAGGTTGCATACCCCTGTCCTAGTATGTGCATGTGTGGGGGACCTTAGATTGTAAGCTCAGTGAGTGCAGGGACTGATGTGAATATATATTATGTAAAGCACAGCTTAAATTATCAGCCCTATATACTGTAAATACCTATTAGAAGTTTAAGTGGAAAATGAACTTGGTGAATCAGCCCCCTTAAATAAAATGAGAATTTGGTCCACATTTGTAGTATAGATTGATCTATGATTAAATAGATCAGAGAGGGGCACCTGGGTTTAGTTTCTGTGAATGCGCTAGTATAATAAAGTTGGTTTTATGGAAGTGGTGAGCAGCACTATACTACATGTGTGTGGTTTTTGGGTGGAGCACACTACTGAGGAGTGGGCGCCCATGGACTGGAGAGAGGCAGCGGCAGTCTTCAGAGCCACACCACACTAATTGTGAGGAATATGGATTGCTTGTGATCAATCCTTGTCTACAGTTATAGTGCAGGTTGTAGACAAACATGCTGTAAATAGAGCAATGTTGCACGCTCAAAGCATAATGAAAGACAATTTTAAATAGAATCTGTTTGCAATTTCGCATCCTGTCCCTTATTATATATATAAAAAAAAAATGTGTTTTTAAAACGTATCCTGTAGAAATCATTTTATTGAATTTTTACAAAAGCCATTGTGTAATATAATGCTATTAAAAGAATGCCTTTCTGCTTTAATGTGCTGCCAGCCATGATTTTACAGCAGTCATGGCAACCTTTAATAGGATTTCTGAAAATCTTTATCTGCTGCTCCTGTACATGGGTTGCTGCTTTCTCTCACAATCTGCACAGACCTTAAAGTAGATCTACCTGTATAGCCAAAGCGTTTTTTTTTTTAATGTAGTTTTGGAAGTGTTTATTTGACACATGCAGAAATACAATCCTGATAGCTATTCTCACCCCTCCCAATCCTATCCAAAAATATTTGGAATTTGCATACACTTTCAGTTTATATAGCCCGTATGGCATCGATCATAATGTTGATGACATGTTCTCAGGTTTCTTACACTAGGATGGCATGCATACGATTCCTGGATATACAGAATCCTAACTAATCATTTGATCGTAAAGACTAAACCGCCCGCTGAGCAACTATTTTGAGAGTTTGTAAATTGGCTTGAATGGCTCATTGCAGTATCTACCCAACAGAAGCAGGCAGGAAAAGATCAAATAACATTTGTGATGGAACGTCCCACACTTTGCTTGAGTGCTTCCGTCAGGATATTGCTTCCTAAGTCCTGGAACACTAGACCAATGGATCTGGCTATAGTAACCCCCAAGAACCAGACAACACCAGTCTTGGAGTACATCAGAAATAGCCTGCTTTATTTGACATCTCACACAAATATATACACCAGGATGACAATACAAACTGTAACCAGAAACCTAATTAACATGAGCTAATTAACTAATCCTTTAACCAGACGAGGTCACTCAGAGATATGACCTTTCAGGGCAGCCTTGATGTCTCCTAGCTCACCAACTATACAATACACATTATCATAAATATCAACGCAGAACTCCTTCACACAATAGCAGAGTTAATTAGCACAAACAACAATGGGTGAAAGACTCTTTGAAGCCATGCTAGACTTATTTACAATAAACACATGATAGCAGACAACAGACAGACAGGTGGCTGAAGTTGACGACATCAGCATCGTCTATGAGTCCCAACAGTATGAATCGGTCACTATTTCTAATACGGCATATACAGGGTTCCCAGAGTCTGTGTGTCTTGTGGGGACATGGACCTGAATCCAAAGTAACATCACCTCAAGGGTCCCCAGGCATACAGCTCACAAAGAGCACTGTTCCCCCAAAATCCAGGGCCCATAATTAGTAGGCAAGAGGCCAACATTCAGTCCCCTCCAAAAGCCTCTGTCCCGGGTGAGTCCATTACAACATTTTCTTAATTTTTGCAATGGTATATGGTTGATCATGACAGAACTGATATACTCTGAGCAAAAATTGGATTTAAAGTGTAAAGCTTGCCTATACACTGAACTAAATTCGGTAGCAGGGCTGACCAAAATTCAAGCAGTGTGTGTGCTCCCCTGGCTGGACTGATTTTGATTGTTTAATCGACTTTTGTCAAAAGGGATATGTTGGAAAATGTTGCACGGTTAGCAGCTGGCAGATGCTGATCAGTGTAGTGCAGGTGCCGCTGTCAGTGGTCAATGTTCTGGCAGGGGGAATCTTTCATCCACCTCGTTTTTGGAATCTATTACTAACAGTATATTGCCAGCTCTACTCATGCATACTCTACTTTTATTGAAGTGAATGTTGTAAGTCATATTCCCTTATTGGTTGTGTAGGATGGTACATGCGTGAACACATCAACAATATCAAAGAATGGAGAAAAAAATATGGTATTTCCAAGTATTTTAGAGAAGTTCATGATAGGAACCCCAAACAATTAAAATTCTGGACGATTGAGAAGGTTAAACATCATTAGAGCGGGGGGCAACTTTATAAGACAATTGAGTCAACGTGAGTCTGCCTGGATATATGAGACACAGGTTTTGGCACCCAGGGGGCTTAATATAGATTTTGATCTAAACTGCTGCATCTATAATAGTTAAATGGATTCATATAAAATCTATAAAATAAACGTGCAGTAATGAATATGAAAGAAAAATAAAAAATAAAAGTTTTTTGAGAAATAATTTTTAAAATAATGTTTTAAACAATTTTTTATATTATATATAAAGAAAATAAATATTTTTAAATTAATATGAGATTGGTCCCCAATTAAAATAATTATAGAATTGGTATGATATATACATATAGCGGTGTTATCGCTTAGTCAACTTATTTTTATGTTAGATTGTACGGGATGTTGCCACGGAGGTCAGTGGTGGATTGGAGTGAAAGCGCACTGCAGACGTATATATTGAATGGTCTGCTAGGGTGACACACTTCCCGGTTTAAATTAATTTGAACTCCAGAGTACAGAGGAAGTGGGAGTGTCCATTGAGATCATGCCTAGGCAACATTATGGTATATAGAGGTTCATGGGAATCGGCCCACCCATCTACTGATGAAGGCCAATGAGAGGCCGACACGCGTTTAGAGTAAGGTGACCAGATTTTTTAAATGAAATCTGGGGACATATTTTTTTTTTACTAGTAATGTCGGCAATCAGCGACTCTCTGCCCGTCGCCACCGCCGCCCGCCTCACAGCCTGTCGAGTCTTACTCTCCGGGTCCCGGCTACTACTGGGTGGGGAGTGGAGGAAGATCACTCCGCCAGGGAAGGCAAGGAGATAAGCAGGCAGGCGGCTGGCCGGGACTTGAGCCAAGGCAGAAGAACATGCGAGCGGAGCTGAATGGGCATGCACCCGAAACTGATGAAATATTCCCTCCACTCCGACCAGCACATGATCATCAAAAAAGGGGTACAAATAATGGAAAGAATGTAACCCCTAAGCTAGTAGGAGCGAGGGTGTGTAATTCTGCTTTTTTTTTTTTATTCTGCACTGACTGTCTTTGAAATTGCCCCAGCCCCTGTTCAAATCCCATCCGGGGACAAAACTGGGGACAGACTTGATCCGGGGACAGTGTCCTCAATCCGGGGACTGTCCCCTGAAACCGGGGATGTCTGGTCATCCTAGTTTAGAGGGGAGGAGCCGAATCTGTGACGTCAGGCGAAGCACCTTGCGTCCACATCTGCAGTGACTGAGCTGATGTCTTTATACATGCTGTTTTAAAGTGTTTATCTTCTAAGTGTATCTTTTACGTTGGGGGCTTTTAATAAATTTACAAACAGAGAGCACTATAGTAATTGTGTTTGTTATTTGCATGCCATTAACCAATGGAATTAAAAACGGAGCAGAGCATTAAGGAGTGTGAAAAGGAAGGTGTTTCCTTGATGCAATCCAAACAGAATTATCAATATAGATGTGCAGTCTGTGGACTGTAGGATTTACCACCATAAGGAAGTAAAGGAGAGTGATCGTGGCGGACTCAAGGAGTGATTCGTTTATGAGTATTAGGGATGAGCTTCGAGTTCGAGTCAAACTCATGTTCGACTCGAACATTGCCTGTTCGCCCGTTCGCCGAACAGTGAACAAATTGGGGTGTTCGCGGCAAATTCGAAAAGTCTATGGGAGAAATCTAAAGTGCTAATTATAAAGGCTTATATGCAAGTTATTGTCATAAAAAGTGTTTGGGGAACCGGGTCCTGCTCCAGGGGACATGTATCAATGCAAAAAAAAGTTTTAAAAACTGCCGTTTTTTTGGGAGCAGTGATTTTAATAATGCTTAAAGTGAAACAATAAAAGTAAAATATTCCTTTAAATTTCGTACCTGGGGGGTGTGTATGATATGCATGTAAAGTGGCGCATGTTTCCCGTGCTTAGAACTGTCCTTGCACAAAGTGTAATTTTTGAAGGAAAAAAGTCATTTAAAACTCACTCGCGGCTATTAATGAATTGTCGGCTCCCGGCAATACATAGAAAAGTCATTGATAAAAAAAAAAAAAGCGTGGGGGTCCCCCAGAATTCAGTTACCAGGTCCTTCAGGTCTGGTATAGATATTAAGGGGAACCCTGCCGCAAATTAAAAAAAAAATGCGTGCGGTTCCCCCAAATATCCATACCAAGCCCTTCAGATCTGGCATGGATTTTAAGGGGAACTCCACCCCAAATTTAAAAAAAAATGGCGTGGAGTCCCCCCCAAAAATCCATACCAGACCCTTATCCGAGCACGCAACCTGGCAGGCCGCAGGAAAAGAGGGGGGGACGAGAGAGCGCCCCCCCCTCCTGAACCGTACCAGGCCACATGCCCTCAACATGGGGAGGATGTCCCCATGTTGATTTGGACAAGGGCCTCATCCCCACAACCCTTGCCCGGTGGTTGTGGGCGTCTGCGGGCGGGGGGCTTATCGGAATCTGGAAGACCCCTTTAACAAAGTGTCCCGCGGCGATCCGAATAGACTGCGGAGGAAGTTCCCCATCAGGTCCGCTCAGGCTCAGCCAATGACGGACAGCGCTGGACATCGGATCGCCGCGGGACACTGGATTTCACCGCTGGAATGTTTTTTTTTTTTTTTTTTAATAAAGGACTTTTCCAAGGTGTTGGTGTGTTTTTTTTTTTTTTTGACACTTTCTTCGTGAAATGGTAGGGGTACCAATTCACATAGGGGGGGCGGGATCTGGGGGTCCCCTTTGATAAAGGGGTCTTCCAGATTCCGATAAGCCCCCCACCCGCAGACCCCCACAACCACCGGGCAAGGGTTGTGGGGATGAGGCCCTTGTCCCCATCAACATGGGGACATCTTCCCCATGTTGAGGGCATGTGGCCTGGTATGGTTCAGGAGGGGGGGGCCCTCTCTCATCCCCCCCTCTTTTCCTGTGGCCTGCCAGGTTGCGTACTCGGATAAGGGTCTGGTATGGATTTTTGGGGGAACTCCACGCCATTTTTTTTTATTTGGGGTGGAGTTCCCCTTAAAATCCATGCCAGATCTGAACGGCCTAGTATGGATATTTGGGGGAACCGCACGCATTTTTTTTTAAATTTGCGGCGGGGTTCCCCTTAATATCTATACCAGACCTGAAGGGCCTGGTAATTGAATTTGGGGGGACCACCACACTTTATTTTTATCAATGACTTCTCTATGTATTGCCGGGAGCCGACAATTCATTAATAGCCGCGAGTGAGTTTTAAATGACTTTTACTCTTTCGTCCATGGACCGACACAGCTTCTCTATTGACAAAGTGGGTATTATCCGTTAATTAGGAGTGACTAGGCAGAAAAACTTGTAAAAAGTGTTGCATCACACCTTCTACAGTACCGCCCAGGGGGCGGACCCTCTGGGTATACCCTCTCAGTCTGCACATCGCAGATCAGTTTTTTTCTGTCTAGCAAGGAGTAGGACATGGCTCCCTTCGGGCTCATTGGTCCGGGGAAAAAAGATATATATATTTTTTATTTTTTTGCTACATTTGTTGTTTCCTGCGATCTTCGATCAACTGCCGACTGGGTGACAGGCTGGATCCTCGATCCTTGTAGTCTCCCCAGTTTCGGCCATCGAGCGTGTGCCGACCCTAGCTACGCGCTGGGTTTTCCACGACATGCCCGTCGCTCCACGGGTGGCCGGTGAGCCTACGCTCCAGGGCCTGCATCGGACCGCTCAGCTTCGGCTGACCTTACGGCCGAGTCGCAGCAGCCTGGCCGGTGAGCTTACGCTCCAAGGCTTGCATCGGACCGCTCAGCTTCGGCTGACCTTACGGCCGAGTCGCAGCAGCCTGTCCGGTGAGCGTCATGCTCCAGGGCATACATATGATCGTCCCTTCTGGGTCCAATCACAGCATGCCTGGCCAACAGTCACCTTCCGTGCGCGGACGATGATCTGTTTGGAATGTCTTCCAGCAGAATACATGCAGGATAGGTAAGTAAAACTCCCCTGCCTCGGCTGGGTGATTTAGCTGGACATTCCTGGAGAGATCAAGTAAGTGGTTGTGGCCCCTTTCTTCCCTCTCTCCCTGCCTTTCCCTCCTCCCTGGGCTTCTAGCTAAAGGTTGCTGGGTGCTGGGGGTCACCTAGGGGGTCCCACTGGAGCGGGGCTGGCTGTAACTAACATTTAAAAGAAATGTCATTTTTGCTTACCTGTGTTTCTGTGTCTCCATGCTGTCGGCGGCCATTTTGAGGTGGTCCATGGCAAGTTTGGCCTCTTGTAACTGCCTGGCGGCCATCTTCCTGTAGTTCGGCCACACCCACTGGCCCCTATCAGGTGATCGGCGGCCATGTTTGTCCACCCTGTATGCAGATATTGCCGTTCGGCGGCCATCTTTTTTGTGGGCTATGGCTGCCTGACCTCTATCTTCTGTCGGCGGCCATTTTCTTAGAGCCCACATTATCTTCCATACAGACGGTTTTGGCAACCATTTTGCGAGAGCCTCCGGCCTCTAGGGTGCATTACACTGGCGCGAAAATTCACACAGGAAGTGCTGATAAAAGAAGCAGACTGACACAGCAGCAAGGGGACAGCATCATAGGCGCAGCATAGCAGTACCTATCCAGGGTGTTGAGTCCTCTGGGTAACCCAGCATCTCTGCAGCGCAGGAGGGTGGCCTATTGATATCTTGCCTGGAGCCCTGTGAGTGTCAGCGTGTGGTCAGCATGGCATCTGAGCCAGATGTCTTCTCCCCTGAAACACCAGATTTAGCAGCTGGTGTCCCTGAGGTGTCTATGGACGCTATGTCGGCAATCCTAGAGGCGTTTGCTGCCAGGGTGGAAGCAGCACACGGGAATACAGGGGGTAATAAACGCCCCCGTCCCCTGCAATCTTCTGGGGATATTTCTGATGCAGAACCAGGTCCAGCTACGGCTCATGGCCCAGATTCTGATGCATCAGAGACTGCAGACCGTGACCGATCGGACAGTGAGGAGGACTCCAAGTCCAGGTCAGTACGCGAGACGGCTTTGGTATCTGACCTTATTACTGCAGTGCGGGATACGCTAAAGTTGGAAAGGACTGAAGAAGTAGCAGATACTCCAGTCCCCTTTGGGTTTCGTAAACCTGCCCGCACTGCTAAGGTGTTCCCTTGTGTGTCTTATTTTGACAAACTCTTATACAAGGAATGGGAGAACCCACTGAGGGTCTTTACAGCCCCAAAGAGGTTTGCAGTACGGTACCCCTTTGAGGAGAGTTTTCTGAAGATATGGACCTCTCCCCCTATAGTGGACCCTTCGGTGTCCAGACTTAATAGAGCCACCACTATTCCAGTAGAAGGGGCTCCTGTTTTCAAGGACCCTGTGGATAAGAAGGCTGAAGCACTCGCTCGCTACCTATACTCAGTGGTAGGCTCAGCAGTACGCCCGGCATTGGCGGGGGCCCTAGTGTCTCAGACACTTACTGAATGGGCAAAATTGCTACTCCAGGGGTTAAAGGAGCGAGATGCTCCTCCTAATGAGATAACTTTGGCCGACCAGTTGGTCCAGGGCCTTAAGTTTGTCTGCGAGTCAGACATGGATACTATTCCCCTGCTGTCAAGAGCTTCGGTTTATGCAGTAGCAATACGCCGCCTGATCTGGCTAAAGGGCTGGTCTGCGGACCAGACTTCCAAGAAAGCCCTATTGGATCTGCCTTTTAAGGGCGACAGACTTTTTGGGGCTTCTCTGGATGACATCATCAAGGATGCTACAGGAGGTAAAAGCACTTTGCTTCCCCAAACTAGCAAGGGTAGGGGACCACGCCAAGGACAAGGGCCCTCCTTTACTGCACGTAAGCGGTTTTTTTCGCCCTCTTAAGGCGACAGGGAAAAGACCCCAGGCCGATAAAGCGCCTGCCCAAGGACAAAAGCGTCCTTGGTCCCGCAGACCCAACAAGCCTGTGGACAAATCTGCGTCCACATGAAGGTCCGCCCCCACCCAGCTCTCGGGTGGGGGGACGTCTTCGCAAATTCGCGACTCAGTGGACTGCTCTAGTCTCCGACAGGTGGGTTTGCGAAGTAATCTCCTCAGGCTACAAGATAGAATTTCTCTCTTGTCCACCAGACAGATTCATCACCTCCAATCTCCAGCTACTACCGACCCGTCGGGAGGCCCTGTATGGGGCGGTCCAGGGTCTACTGGAACGCGGGGTAGTTATTCCAGTTCCAGAACAGGAACGGGGTCAGGGTTTTTACTCAAATCTGTTCATTGTGCCAAAGAAGGAGGGGGTTCGTCCAATCTTGGATCTCAGAGCCCTCAATTGCTTTGTGAAGGTACAAAGATTTCGGATGGAGTCGGTTCGATCCGTAGTCACGGCTCTCCATCCGGGGGACTTTCTGGCCTCCTTGGACATCAAGGACGCATACCTGCATGTCCCCATATACTCCAGACACCAGAGGTTTCTGCGATTTGCTATCGGGAAGAACCACTACCAGTTTGTGGCCCTCCCGTTTGGCCTTGCCTCAGCACCCAGGACGTTCACCAAGGTGCTCGCTCCGATTCTGGCACTTCTAAGACAGCGGGGTATCGCTATCACAGGTTACTTGGACGACCTTCTGCTGAAGGGCCCTTCAAGCTCAGAATTAGAGGTAAGCGTGTCCATTACCTGTCAGACTCTTCGAGACTGTGGTTGGATACTAAACACGCAAAAGTCAGTATTGGTGCCCACTCAACGCCTAGTGTACCTGGGGTTGATTCTGGATTCCTCAGAGGCAAAGGTATTCCTCCCTGTGGAGAAGTTGCAGACCCTCCGGGCTGCAGTACGGCAGCTGACTTCCAGGAATTGGTCGTCACTCCGTTTTTGCATGCGAGTGTTGGGCCTCATGGTAGCCTCCTTCGAGGCGGTCCCATATGCTCTATACCACACTCGAGTGTTACAGAGGGAAGTTCTGTCCAGATGGAACAGATGCCCTTCATCTCTGGATTATCAAATCCGAGTGAGCCACCTAGTCAGGAGATCCCTGGTATGGTGGCTGACAGCACCGGCTCTAATGGCCGGGAAGTCATTTCTTCCGGTTTACTGGATAGTGATCACGACGGACGCAAGCCTTACAGGTTGGGGGGGAGTCTGGGGTGTCCAGTCGGCGCAAGGTCGCTGGACCCCAGAGGAAGCCCTCCTGCCGATCAATGTCCTGGAGATCCGGGCGATCAAGCTGTGCCTCTTCAAATGGTCTCAGAGACTGCAAGGGCGTCCAGTCAGGATCCAGTCAGACAACGCCACAGCAGTGGCATATGTCAATCATCAAGGAGGAACAAGAAGCTCAGCTGCAGCATCGGAGATCGCTCGCATCCTGAAGTGGGCAGAGAGGAGCGTACCGGCACTGTCGGCCGTGTACATTCCGGGTGTGGAAAACTGGCAGGCGGACTACCTGAGCCGCCAGATGCTGGACCAGGGAGAATGGTCCTTACACCCGGAGGTGTTCCAACTCCTCTGCCAAAGATGGGGCACACCAGACGTAGATCTTCTGGCTTCCCGACTCAATCGGAAGGTATTGAGGTTTGTGGCCCGGTCAAGAGACCCATGGGCAGACGCAACGGACGCGTTGGTAGCATCGTGGGGCCAGTATCGGCTAATCTATGCCTTCCCTCCCTTAAGGCTTCTTCCTCTTCTGCTCCGCAGAGTGGAGGCAGAGGGAATTCCAATGATCCTAATCGCTCCAGATTGGCCTCAGCGTCCTTGGTACGCCGATCTAGTACGTCTGGTAGCAGACGTCCCCTGGCGCCTACCACTACGGAAGGACCTGCTGTCGCAAGGTCCCATATTCCATCCTGCTTTACAGTCATTGGCTTTAACGGCATGGCTGTTGAGAACCAGGTACTGAGAGACCGGGGCCTGTCAGACTCAGTAATTTCTACTATGAGAAGTGCTCGGAAACCGTCCTCTAGGAAGGTCTATCACCGCACTTGGAGGGCCTACATCTCCATGTGTGAGGAAATGAAATGGCATCCGCGTACCTATTTGGTTTCCAGAATCCTGCTGTTTTTACAGCATGGGGTAGACCAAAGGCTTGCCCTAAGTACGATTAAGGGACAGATATCTGCCCTGGCTGTCTTTTTTCAGCGACCCCTGGCGACTCACTCTCTCGTGAGTACATTTGTGCAGGGGGTTCGACATGTGGCCCCTCCGGTCCGCCCCCCGTTACCTCCGTGGGACTTGAACCTGGTCCTCTCGGTGCTTCAGAAGGCACCGTTTGAGAATATTAGAGATATTCCCCTGTTGACACTTTCTCAGAAGGTGGTCTTTTTGGTGGCTGTTACGTCAGTTAGACGAGTCTCTGAGCTGGCAGCCTTGTCCTGCAAGGCTCCCTATTTGATTTTCCACAAGGATAAGGTGGTGCTGCGGCCGCAGCCTTCCTTTCTTCCGAAGGTCGTTTCGGCTTTTCATCTCAACGAAGACATTGTACTTCCATCCTTGTGTCCTCAGCCGTCGAATCCTCAGGAGTCGGCGTTGCATTCCTTGGACGTTGTCCGAGCTTTGAGAGTATACATATCTGCTACTTCCCTGTTCCGGAAGTCAGACTCACTGTTTGTTTCGGTGGCTGGTCCCAAGAAGGGCCAAGCAGTCTCATCGGCCACCATCTCTAGGTGGATCCGACAGATAGTAATCCAGGCTTACGCCTTAAAGGGTCAGGCGCCCCCCTTTCCTGTCACGGCGCATTCGACCAGGGCAATAGGTGCCTCTTGGGCTTTCCGACATCAAGCGTCTGTTTCCCAACTATGTAAAGCGGCGACTTGGTCGTCCGCTCACACTTTCACAAAATTCTACAAAGTTGATGTAGGTGCATCTTCGGATGCCTCTTTCGGCCGCAAGGTTTTGCAGGCGGCTGTTTAGAGTTACAACTCCTCCGTTGGAGGAGTGCTGTTTTGTGTTTGGGGTGAAGTTTATTTTTATGCTGTAACCACCCCTCGTTTTTTCTCTGACACTGCTTTGGGACGTCCCACTTTGTCAATAGAGAGGCTGTGTCGGTCCATGGACGAAAGAGTAAATAGGATTTTTTACTCACCGTAAAATCCTTTTCTCTGAGTCCATGGACCGACACAGCACCCACCCCTCCTTTTAAGTTTGTACTGCTTTTTGACGAACTGATCTGCGATGTGCAGACTGAGAGGGTATACCCAGAGGGTCCGCCCCCTGGGCGGTACTGTAGAAGGTGTGATGCAACACTTTTTACAAGTTTTTCTGCCTAGTCACTCCTAATTAACGGATAATACCCACTTTGTCAATAGAGAAGCTGTGTCGGTCCATGGACTCAGAGAAAAGGATTTTACGGTGAGTAAAAAATCCTATTTTTTCCTTCAAAAATGACATTTTATGCAGGGACAGTTCTAAGCACGGGAAACATGCGCCACTTTACATGCATATCATACACACCCCCAGGTACGAAATTTAAAGGAATATTTCACTTTTATTTTTCCATTTTAAGCATTATTAAAATCGCTGCTCCCGAAAAAACTGCAGTTTTTAAAACTTCTTTTTGCATTGATACATGTCCCCTGGAGCAGGACCCGGGTCCCCAATCCCTTTTTAGGACTGTAGCGACCTCACCCCATCTCTTTCTTCTAGGGGTATCACACACGACAGGGTGATATGCGCTACGGCCCATGTCCTCCCCATAGCTGCGGGTGAGGTGAAGGCCAGTACCAGATATTTCCTCGGGCCTATGTGCTTCTGTAAAGGATTAAGTCCTGTTGTGCCAACATTTCCCTTTGCTCCCATTAACCAGAGTTCCACACACCAATCACAGTCCAACTCTTGTTTTATTGCATTTCTCACAATAAACAGTGCTTCAGTAGCCAACTGGTTGCGACTTGTTAACATTTTGATACAGGAGATGAGCAGGCTGAGGCACTATCCTAATTCTCAGCTAAACCACTGCGATCTCGCCAGCGGTTACTATAGCCATATCTTGAAAGGACTTAGAACTTGAGAGTCTCTATCAGCGACTCAAGAGAACATAGATAGGAGTACCTTCGCTGCGCTGTGGCCCCTATCAGGGGAAGATGTCCCTCCAAGGGAGTTACCAGAGGCCCATCTGTCACTGGGTTTATGCTGCTCCAGACTCTCCGAATGGGTAACCTCCCCGGCCTCCTCACCTCAGACGTGGGCCCCATCCACTTCAGGGACCTTTGGACTTCTCCACCCTCGCGGGACCCAGTCGAAGTCACTGGGCCCCAGGCCTCCTGGTTTAGTACCTCACCCCAGGCTGAAGATGCCTGGGATGGACTCCAACTCCATTCCGGTCAGGCCTAGGGCACCTGAGCCGGAATCCGCAACCGCCCGCACCCAGGCCTAAGGTGCCTCGGCGCGTGATGAAGAACCTCCAGAAGAGCAAGACCTCGTGACTAGGGCGTCTCCCCCTTTTATCCCCTCCAATAATGCAACAGCAGGTTCCCCGCCCTCGCCGTACCAACTCCGAGAAGGGACAAAAAAGGCCAGCATTATCGCAGTGAATCTACCTTGAGCCTGCGGGCACTCACCACCCACCGGCCAAGGAGATTATTACACCGCCCAATCCTCCACGAATACAAATGGTCATTACTCCCATACCTACACACCTGAATTTAAAGACCCCGCTACATACTCCCCCCTCTGATTTGACGCTGGTCCCCAGCGTCTGGTGCGAACCCATATCTCCCAAAGGTGGCGACATAAGTCTGACCCCAGAGGCATCCCTAAAATTTGAACCACAATCATACCAAGACCTGCTCAAAGGGAAGGGGAACATAAAACAATAAACTCTTTTTTTTTTTTTTTTTAACTCTCTAAGCATGTACACATATACAATCCCTCCCGTTTCTGTCTAGGAACCACCCCATACTCAGTAGTCTTGACAGACGAATCTCCTGCAGAGGGAAGAAGAGAAAAAAAAACAACTCGCAAGGAAAACCACATCCTGACATTCTGTGTAAATTTGGAATGAATGGGTCTATCAGCCGAGAGACCCACTCGCTCCAATAAGTAAAGTGATGCAAATGTACAAGCAACAGCCGTTGCGCAACACCGCCACCTGGTGACGATGCCACGGTGATGACACTTGGTGAAATCTTCAATCTTCCTGCTTTCCTACTCTGACTCTACCCCCAAAGTCTCTGTCTTTGAACTGTGAAGAAGAGAGAACAAACAAACAGCTCTCATTCCTCCAAAAAGTAGAAAAAACAAAAACCCAAATAAAAAACTAGGGTACAGTTTGATGCTCCGGCAAAAACACCTCCGGAAACTTTTCACAGGAAACAAGTGAGTCTCTTCTCACAAATAGAACCTCGGGCCAGGCAAAAACAAAGGCTTCAGATGCTTATCGAAGACCTCAATCGAATAGTCCGCGTCCTCTCCATCTTTCCTGCAGATACGCACCTTGTCTGCGTGGATATGGCGACCCCACATCCAGTCTGCTCTGCAGTCTCTAAACTTTTTCGACACTGGTGGCGAACAGGATAAGTATCGCCGGGCATGAGGCACTTTAAGCTTCTCCCAAACGAACTCATCGTACCATCGCTGTCGCAGAACTTCAACCTCAAACAACAAGTCTCTGGGCAAGTAAGGATATTCCCATCCGTACTCGTGAGCGACCCTCTGGGAAAAGAGTCGTTGCAATCAGGCTAAAGGAGGCATTGTGGCCCGCTCACCTTCTCCTGGCTAAACGATGGCCTCCGGGTGCCGAGGTACTTTCACTACCTCTGATGGCTTCTCTTTCGGTGCCCGTAGTGATGCTCGCTGTTTCCCCGCCAACAAAACGGGTGATACTGTGGATTGTGGAAGAGCAACCAGAGGACTAGGCTTCCTCGTAGACTCCGGAGCTTCCGCCCGGGGCGTGCTGTCTCCTATAGACATAGGCGAATCTTGGGGTGCACGTAGCATAGGTAATGGGCGTTTGTCCCAGCCCTTCTGGTGAAACAGTTCATCGATCTCACCATCATCTCCACAATCCGACAGTGACTCTAGGTCGGAGGTGTCATACATCTCCGCGGGAAGGTAGTCTCTGGTAGACGTGGTACTACCCTCCCTAGCGGGCTCCACCGACTGTGGACCCCCAACACCTCCAACCACCACCACAGTCCCAGCCCCTGGCTCACCTTGACCTTTTGTAGAACTGGGATGTCCAGGACTCTTCCAACCGGATCCATCCAGGCCAGGCAAGCGACGGGGTGAAGCTCTTCCACGACCATAGGAGGCCTGCACCAGGCCGACTTTCCTCTTCGGAGGTGGGAGCAGAGAATCTGTGGTGACCGAAGCAGCATCCTCTGATTTTTCCTTCTCAGTCTCTGATTGGGCAGTCACATCGCCCTGGTCAGTGCGTACGGGAACCTCCGCAAAGGCCTGGATCTCCCCTTCCGGAGTAGTGGTACCTGTGAGGTTGTTGAGGCGAAGGGCCCGGGGCCTTACTGTGGATGGCTCCACCTCGAACAAGAACTCTTTGCATGCTGCGCAACGCCCGAATGGCTTCAGGTGAACCACCAGTCCCGAGCATCCGGGACAGATCACACAGAGGGCCTCCGTGTCTCTGCAGGTGTACAGAGCCAACTGTCCTCGGGGCCTGAGTCTTATCCCCGTGTCTGTAAGGGGAGCAGCGAACGTAGTCATCTTCGTGGGGTAGGGAACCGGAATCCACGGGGAGCTTGAGGCCATCCCGACTGTCTGCTGCTCCATCACGCACTGACCACGCGCCGAAGTCTCCACGTGAGTTCCTCCATATGGCCAGACTCCTCCCACGACTTGCACGGTTTTGCGGGCTTCCATCAAGCTCCGCCCACGAACTGTGTAGTCACAGGGTGCCTCATGGCGCAGTGCAGTAAAAGTCCCCACATGTAGTACGTCACACGGCTGGACTTCTCCCTCTTCTCGCTCTTCCGCATGGGCCTTTCCCGTCTTAGGGTCATTTCCACAACTTTGAGCAGGGATGCACTTTGGCCGATCACATGGCCGACCTGCTCGGAACTCCTCCGGGCAGCAAAGTCTAGACACAGCCATTCTTACTTCCAAAGTCAAAACACATATCATCCCGGACTCACGAGCCCCCACGTGTAGCGACCTCACCCCATCTCTTTCTTCTAGGGGTATCACACACGACAGGGTGATATGCGCTACGGCCCATGTCCTCCCCATAGCTGTGGGTGAGGTGAAGGCCAGTACCAGATATTTCCTCGGGCCTATGTGCTTCTGTAAAGGATTAAGTCCTGTTGTGCCAACATTTCCCTTTGCTCCCATTAACCAGAGTTCCACACACCAATCACAGTCCAACTCTTGTTTTATTGCATTTCTCACAATAAACAGTGCTTCAGTAGCCAACTGGTTGCGACTTGTTAACATTTTGATACAGGAGATGAGCAGGCTGAGGCACTATCCTAATTCTCAGCTAAACCACTGCGATCTCGCCAGCGGTTACTATAGCCATATCTTGAAAGGACTTAGAACTTGAGAGTCTCTACCAGCGACTCAAGAGAACATAGATAGGAGTACCTTTGCTGCGCTGCGGCCCCTATCAGGGGAAGATGTCCCTCCAAGGGAGTTACCAGAGGCCCATCTGTCACTGGGTTTATGCTGCTCCAGACTCTCCGAATGGGTAACCTCCCCGGCCTCCTCACCTCAGAAGTGGGCCCCATCCACTTCAGGGACCCTCGGACTTCTCCACCCTCGCGGGACCCAGTCGAAGTCACTGGGCCCCAGGCCTCCTGGTTTAGTACCTCACCCCAGGCTGAAGGTGCCTGGGATGGACTCCAACTCCATTCCGGTCAGGCCTAGGGCACCTGAGCCGGAATCCGCAACCGCCCGCACCCAGGCCTAAGGTGCCTGGGCGCGTGATGAAGAACCTCCAGAAGAGCAAGACCTCGTGATTAGGGCGTCTCCCCCTTTTATCCCCTCCAATAACGCCACGGCAGGTTCCCCGCCCTCGCCGTACCATCTCCGAGAAGGGACAAAAAGGCCAGCACTATCGCAGTGAATCTACCTTGAGCCTGCGGGCACTCATCACCCACCGGCCAAGGAGATTATTACACCGCCCAATCCTCCACGAATACAAATGGTCATTACTCCCATACCTACACACCTGAATTTAAAGACCCCGCTACAGGACAATAACTTGCATATAAGCCTTTATAATTAGCACTTTAGATTTCGAACGTTAGAGTCCATTGTATTTAATAGGGTTCTAAAGTTCACGCGAACATTCTGTCTGTTCGCAGGTTCTGGTGCGAACCGAACAGTGGGGTGTTCGGCTCATCCCTGATGAGTATTATACTCATCTTTGAGGTGAGCAGGCACTTTAGCTGGTGGAGGTCTACACAGAATATCGATTCTTTTGAGGACGAAAATACACAGTGGTGATTGTTCTGGAAGCACTGATACAGATGAACTGTTTTCTTATTTTTTCTTATTATCATTTATTTGAATTTTTTTATATAGATTGGTTGCACAATGTACATTGATTAAGGAATATATATTAACTAATATTCAGTTTTTTATATATGGTTTATTGTGGCACAGTACTGCACTATTAAGAGAGTATAATAAGATACCTTATACAGCCCACTTCCTGTTTCTTGTCTGGTCATTAGCCTAGGCTTATGACATCATGCACATCTCTCTCTCTCTCTCTCCCTCTCTCTCACTCTTGAGAGTTTGCCAGGTAGGGAGGGGGATGAGTCATAAGAGGGCCAATGAAATCTGCAGGGCTGCAGAGCTGGAGGTGTGCCTCTGTGTTTCTGTGTAAATCCAGGAAGTAAACAGGCAGCAGCTTCAGCTGCCCATAGTTACAATGAATGCAGCCAGACTTGGTGGTGGGAGATTTCTGCAGCATATTTGGCAAGTACAGAATCACAGTACCAGTACATATAAAATAATATGCAAAGTGGTTGGAGGGAAGCTTCAGAATGGCACAGATGTATTTATTACAAATTATGAGAGCAGACTGCAGTTCCTCTTTAATGCAACGCACCCTAATGTGCAAAGAAAGTGAAATTATGCAATGCACCAGTAAGCCAACATGAAAACAGACCCAAAAAGTTTAGTCATGAGTTTAATTTGTCATTGTAGAGACTTATCTACCGCAGACAGATATAACCTCTCTTAATTAAATATTTTACATAAGCAGCTGTTGGCATCACTCAACTTTTATGTGACTGCTCAACCAAAATGAAATGCTACTAAATGCTGTGCCAGTTTGTTATGAAATCTGATTTAACGTGTAAAAGCTTGATAAGGTTTTAATGCTGCTGACAACTTAAACATAAATTATCCTAATGGAAGAATGCACTTGTCATACCTGTAGTAATAAACATAATGATTTAAAAACCAAGAAAAGTAAACTCTGTAGTTAAAATGAGAAATTCTGGTTTAAAAAAATAAATCAATTCAAGCATGTATTCTTAAAGCGGAGTTCCAGCCAAAAATCAAACTTCCGCTTTTGGGAACCCTCCCCCCCCTTGGGTGTCACATTTGGCACCTTTCAGGGGGGAGGGGGGGCAGATACCTGTATAATACAGGTATTTGCACCCTCTTCCGGGGAGAGACTCTCACGGGAGTCACTCCACTTCCCGTTCCGTCCCCCCCCCCGCTGCCTTTTCGGAAACACACTGGTCCCAGGAGACAGCGTGGACCACTAGGAACGCACCGCGCTACTCGCGCATGCGCAGTAGGGAACCGGGCAGTGAAGCCGCAATGCTTAACTTCCTGATTCCCTCACCGAGGATGGCGGCGGGGGCAGCTGAGAGACGAGCGATTGCTCGGCTTCGGCTGCCGACATCGTGGGCACCTTGGACAGGTAAGTGTCCATTTATTAAAAGTCAGCAGCTGCAGTATTTGTAGCTGCTGGCTTTTATAATTTATTTATTTTCCCGGGACCTCCGCTTTAAAGTGTTACTAAAACCACTGCAGTAAAAGCAGTCTGTATATGCAGTAAAGCATGTTTGCTATACTCACTGTGGAACCTAAGGGATTGATCCTCTGCATTGTATAAAAAGGCTGTTTGAGCACTTTTTTTGGAGAAAATACACTTTTATAAATAAAAAAATAAGACAACAGTAAAGTTAGGCCAATTTTTTTTATTTTGTGAAAGATAATGTTACGCCGAGTAAATTGATACCCAACATGTCATGCTTCAAAATTGCGCCTGCTCGTGGAATGGCGACAAACTTTTACCCCTAAAAATCTCCATAGGCGACGTTTAAAAAATTCTACAGGTTGCATGTTTTGAGTTACAGAGGAGGTCTAGGGCTAGAATTATTGCTCTCGCTCTAATCTAATCGCAACAATACCTCACATGTGTTGGTTGAACACCGTTTTCATATGCGGGCGCTGCTCGCGTATGCGTTCTGCGCGCTAGCTCGTTGTGACGGGGCGTTTAAAAAAATAAATACATTTTTATTTATTTTACTTTATTTTATTTACTTGGACACTGTTTAAAAAAAAAAAAATTGGGTCACTTTTATTCCTATTACAAGGAATGTAAACATTCCTTGTGTAGCGGGGTGTCACTTTATGGTGTTCATAAGAGACTATGTTCCACCAATTGGATCCGGATCTCCCTTGGTCTCCTATTGGATGATCTGCTGACTATTGCTTGACTATGAGTGGGGAAGAACATGGTGGGATTTGTGGTACCGGGAGAGTTGGACTCCAATGGCAAGGATACTGCATAGACTACTATACCCATAGTGCAACTGAACACCCATCGTGCATTGCCCGGCACAAGGTCTGCTGGGGATGGACTATTTAAGGGGAGGAGGAGCAACGCGCGGTCTCTTTGGACATCGCCCGCCCAGCAACTTGGAGCCTGTTCGGGCCTATCGTGTTGGTCTAGGCCGGAGAGTCTGGGCCTACCGAGCTGGAGAAAGCCTGCTGGTCGGAGAAGGAGAGAGACCTCATCCAGAGAGCTTGCTGACATCTCGGAGTTCCCAAGAGTCGAGCCACCTTCACCTGCCCATCGGTTGTCCGGAAGATCGGAGACTACGGGTGACCGGGAGTTCGTGTGCTGGAGTCTAGCAGCGGGATCGGTTAAACGGATTGGTCTGGTCGGATGAGAGAGTACTTGCTCAGGACTCTTAAACTGTTTGCTAGGCCTGAAACCCCTTCGCATAGAGTCCGCCGCCATTACAGCAGTGTGTTGCGCAGTTAGAATTGGCGCCTAGTTGCTTGTGACTTTAGGCCCTAAACTATAGCAGGATCACAGCTAACGGTGGACGCCCCTTTGGATTACAAATATAAAAGTGCACCAACATTGCTAGCGAAGATCCCTTCTATCAGAATAACTGTGTGTGTGTGAGGTAGTCAGGCCTGACTGTAACTCACGGAGACATTATTGGGCGCCATACTGCCCACGAGGGGAAAGCTCGCGAGCGTAGTTCTTTTAAAGACATTTTAGAGTGTATAAGATTTGTATATCTAGATATTGGTTACATTGTGCATACATTTGACTTTGCAGGGCCCTGCATATGTAAATGCTTGTCTGTTAACCTAACCTCTTTTCTATCTAGTAAAGATATTTTATGGTTAAGCAAACGTTGTGTGGAGTATTAATTGTCCCGGAGAGAGAGACTGCCAGCACAGGTACTCTAGTTCTGAATGGTGAATGTATACTGCATTGTGGTTTTTCATTACCAGTAGGTTTCACAATCTCATTTGCTTAACCGCTGTGCCAGTGGAGGGTCAGAGCCAGTTTATTGGGGGTTGACAACAGTAAGGTACAGGCCCAAATTAATACCAGCAGCTCTCTTAACTGGGGGTGTGCTACACTTGTAATTGAAAAAAGCATGACAGGTCCTCTTAAATATGAGATCTGGGGTCAAAAAGACCTCAGATCTCATATTTGGACTAAAATGCAATAAAAAAAAACAAATTTTGTCATTTGAAAAAATGACAAAAAAATGGCCCTTTAAGAGCTTTGAGCAGCTGCTGCCATAACCGAGATATCCGTCTTTAAAGTGCCGACGTATATATACAGTGGGCGGTCCAGAAGTGGTTAAGTGTTATGGGGAAAGTTCTAAAGAGAGATGATCACTGATACACAACAAACCAAAAAGTCAATTCAATTAATTTTTAATATTCAAAACAAACTCACCCATCCATTCATATCTCCGTGTTTTATTTTGCTCAGAAATAACTTTCCTATCTCTTTTTTTCCCCTCTCTCCCATTATCTCTCTTTCTATGATCCTATCCTCCCTGCTCTCCCTCTGCCTCAACAGTAAATGTCTAGGGTTTTTGAGGTTTGGGATGTTCCTCTGTGATTCCAATGGCAATGGTTAACCTGATTTACCTTAATGTTAGGGGTTTACATGCTCCCGGAAAAAGACACAATCTATTCAGAGAACTTAAACGTTTCCAAGGAAACCCACCTCACCCATACCACTTCAGTTAAGCTTTCTTCGCCAACTTATCCGACCCGGCATTATAGTCTTTCAGATGTGAGTAAAGCGAAGGGTGTCGCCATTGGATTTCACAGGGGAGTTTCTCATACGAAACTTCTTTGATAGATTACTGTGGTAGATATATATTCCTAAAAGGCACTCTGGGTAATTCACCATGTTACATAGTTTACATAGTAGGTGAGGTTGAAAAAAGACACAAGTCCATAAAGTCCAACCTATGTGTGTGATTTATATGTCAGTAGTATCTTGTAGAACCCTGAATGTTGTGGTTGTTCAGGTGCTTATCTCAAAGTTTCTTGAAACTATCGATGCCCCCCCGCTGAGACCACCGTCTGTGGAAGGATATTCCACATATTTGCCGCTCTTACAGTAAAGAACCCTCTATGTTGGGGGTGTCCAAACTTTTTTCAAAGAGGGCCAGATTTGATGAAGTGAACATGGGCAAGAGATGAGCTTGGGCATATTATTTGGATATACCGTATTTATTGGCGTATAACAGGCACCTTCACTTTAAGAGGGAAGATTCAGGAAAAATCTTACATTTTAAATAAAGAACTGTGAAGCAAAATAAGGATCAGTGCCCATCTGCAGCTTTACAAGTGCCCTGAATGCAGCACCCCCGTTGCCCTGAATGCAGCACCCCCCCTTGTCCTGAATGCAGCATTCCCCCTTGTCCTGAATGCAGCACCAGCCCTTGTCCTGAATGCAGCACCCCCCATTGCCCTGAATGCAGCACCCCCCGTTGCCCTGAATGCAGCACCCCCCCGTTGCCCTGAATGCAGCACCCCCTGTTGCCCTGAATGCAGCACCCCCTGTTGCCCTGAATGCAGCACCCCCAATGCCCTGAATGCAGCACCCCCGTTGTCGTGAATGCAGCACCCCCCTTGCCCTGACTGCAGCACCCCCCTTGCCATGAATGCAGCACCCCCATTGACCTGAATACAGCACCCATTTTGACATGAATGCAGACTCACCGTTGCCATCAGTGCAGCCTGATTCATGCAAATCTGCAGCCTTGAAGGAGACAGGGAGGGGACAGGACAAGCGCCGACAGACATACAGGAGAAACTCCTGTTTTATCGGCGGCCTCTTTATTAGAAAGTCCTGCCTCCTATGATGGACAGAACAGTCGTCCAATGACAGCGCAGGAGATGGGACTTTCTTTTACAGAGGTCGCCGTGTAAACAGGGAATACTCCTGTACGGCGCTTGTATCGCCCCCTCCAAGGCAGCCAGCATGTACATCTTTTGTGGCCCCCGGCGCTCAGGGATTCGTTGGGGGCCTCAAAAGATGTACATGTCAAAATGACCAGGCGGGCTGTCCGAAACCGGAACGCGGGCCGCGATTGGCCCGCGGGCCGGACTTTGGACATGCCTGCTCTATGTAGTTTAAGGTTAAACCTCTTTTCTTCTAATTTTAATGAGTGGCCACGTGTCTTGTTAAACTCCCTTCCGCAAAAAAAGTTTTATCCCTATTGTGAGGTCACCAGTATGGTATTTGTAAATTGAAATCATATCCCCTCTCAAGCGTCTCTTCTCTAGAGAGAATAAGTTCAGTGCTCGCAACCTTTCCTCATAACTAATATCCTCCAGACCTTTTATTAGCTTTGTTGCCCTTCTTTGTACTCGCTCCATTTCCAGTACATCCTTCCTGAGGACTGGTGCCCAGAACTGGACAGCATACTCT
Organism: Rana muscosa; assembly: GCA_029206835.1. Taxonomy (NCBI): domain Eukaryota; kingdom Metazoa; phylum Chordata; class Amphibia; order Anura; family Ranidae; genus Rana; species Rana muscosa. The sequence continues at coordinate 701,013,558 of CM055117.1, read as the reverse complement.
AGTTGCGGCCGGACCAGAGTCTTGTAGAGCGGGAGAATTATCTTTTTATCTCTGGAGTCAATCCCCTTTTTAATACATGATAATATTCTGTTTGCTTTGTTAGCAGCAGCTTGCTGAGCCTATCATCTACTAGGACCCCCAGGTCCATTTCAATCCTAGATTCCCACAGAGGTTCTCCCCCCAGTGTATAGATTGCATTAATGTTTTTGCCACCCAAATGCATTATTTGAAATTTTTCTACATTTGACCTCATTTACCATGTAGTTGTCCACCCCATTAATTTGTTCAGATCTTTTTGCAAGGTTTCCACATCCTGCAGAGAAGTTATTGCCCTGCTTAGCTTAGTATCTTCCGCAAATACAGAGATTGAACTGTTTACCACATCCTCCAGGTCGTTTATGAACAAATTAAACAGTATTGGTCCCAGCACCGAACCCTGGGGGACCCCACTATTCACCCCTGACCATTCTGAGTACTCCCCATTTATCACCACCCTCTGAACTCGCCCTTGTAGCCAGTTTTCAATCCATGTACTCGCCCTATGGTCCATGCCAACAGACCATATTTTGTACAGTAAACGTTTATGGGGAACTATGTCAAATGCTTTTGCAAAATCCAGATACACCACGTCTACGGGTCTTCCTTTATCTAGATGGCAACTCACTTCCTCATAGAAGGTTAATAGATTGGTTTGTCAAGAATGATTCTTCATGAATTCATGCTGATTACTGCTAAAGATACAGTTTTCATTACTAAAATCTTGTATGTAGTCCCTTATCATCCCTTTCAAGAGCTTACATACTATTGATGTTAGGCTAACTGGTCTGTAATTCCCAGGGATGTATTGTGGCCAAACTCCCAGTTGCTATCGTGGCCGGGAGGGCGAATAAGGAGAAGGGGAAGAAACATACCCAGAGGCGCTCCCGAGTACATCTGCGAGAGGAGGAGAGGGAGGTGGAAAAGAAGAGCCTGCAACGGCTCTCTCTCCACACAGAGACACAGCCGCTCCAATCTCCTGCTGTTCTGCTCCCTCCCACTGACAGGAGGTGGGAGGGGGAATGGGCAGGAAACACAGAGAGCCCTCAAATCTTTCAGCAGCAGCTCAAGCACGGGGGTGAAGGAGGTCTCCTTCTTGGACCTGCTCCTGTCATTTGCAGAGCAAGTGGGGGGGGGGGGAACGCGGCACCTGGTACTACATGCATTAGGTAGATTAGGCGGGCCACAAGGCCCCTATGAGCATGAGGCCTAAGGCGACTGCCTAAGTTGCCTAATTAAAGAGTCGCCTCTGCAGCCCAACTTTACATTAACGGTACTCTAAGTGATACCTTCACTTTATACAATGGTACCAGACAGGGATGCCCTCTTTCCCCAATTTTATTCGCCCTTCCCTTAGAACCCTTTCTTGCAATGGTACTACGCAATAATATACATGGAATCCAGTTTAGGGCTTATGTACATAAATATGTGGCTTATGCCAATGACATATTGTTTTATGTCCAACAGCCCAGTGTTCCTTTACCTGATCTCATGTCGACTTTTGAGACCTTTGGGTCCCTCTCCAAGTTCAAAATCAACTTATCTAAGTCCGAAATCTTAAATATTTCTGTACGACATAAAACTGCTTCTCTCCTGAAACCCTCCTTCCCCTTCTCCTTGCAGCCCCATTAACTAAAGTACCTTGGTATTTTTTTGCTCACACCCAACCCAGTGTCACTGTTCTGTGAAAACTACACCCCCTTATTAAATTCAATGCGCCAAGACCCCCATAAATGGAACCAGTTGACTCATATGGTTGGGAAGAATTTGCATTGTGAAGAAGAACATTTTACCCAGACTGCTGTTTTTATTTCAAATTATTCCCTACAAGGCTCCTCCGGGTTTCTTTACAGTGCTGACATCTTTGGTGTGCAAATACATCTGGCACCGTGAACATCCCTGCATCTAGCGAATCCAACTCCCCAACCTAAAATCCGAAGGAGGGTTAGCTCTCCCTGATTTCAAAAACGATTTCTTAGGAATTATCTTGAATAGGATATCGGACTGGAAACATCATAGAGAGTCCAAGCTATGGGTGCAAATGGAACATGACCTCAGTGGTGTGGAGTTGTTCCCACAGCTCTGGATCCCCAGGAACTTCCGCAACCTGTCTACAAGTACCTTACCTGTAACCAGATCTACATCACAATTTGGGACTTTCTCTGTAAATCAAATAAATGGCTCTACAACTCACCTTTGATGCACTTGACAGGTCACTCATTCTTCCCACGGAGGGAGCTAGATCCACAGTTCCACACTTGGCTCCCCCAAATACCTATTCTTATTCACCATGTCATATCTTCCAGCGGACTCCTTACAATAACCTCTCTACTAAAATCTACCAAGGTTACTGCTATGGATCAATAGAGATACCAACAACTTGCTATGTTTGTCAAGTCCCTACTGAAACCACTGCGCACAATCGCAGACCTAACTCTGGTGGAATGCATATTGGCCTACACACAATCATTTCTTTACTTTACAAAACCTTACTATTACTGAAGCCCAAATCCTGGCCTACCTTCCTAACAAGCCGGGAAAAGGATCTACAACATCCTTTAACAGATAGCCAACGTTCCATTGTTCTCCAACTGGCTCACACTTCTTCCATCACTTCTAAAGTTACAAACCAGTTATAACCTTCTGACCAGATGGCACTACACACCTGGTGCTCTTTTATAAAGTTTTTCCAGATATCTCTGCTCTTTGTTGGAGAGGTTGTGGTGCGGTAGCCACACATGCACATATTTGGTGGCAGTGCCCACTCATTCGCCCATATTGGTCATCTGTTTTATACTGGATTAAAGTGATACAAGGTTCATCAGTTGTTAATGATCCATGGATTGTGTTGTTCTATTGTACGGGTGAATCAGTAGGCCATTATAAAAAAGTCCATTACCACACACCTTCTAAATGCGGCAAAATCACTCATACCTAGATATTGGAAACAGACCACCATCCCGACATTACGACAATGGCTTCAAGTTGTGGATCATATTTATCATATGGAAGATCTTACATATGAATTTAGAGATCAGGCCTCTACTTCACATAAGATATGGGCCTGCTGGTTCGCCTTTTCATTCTCCTCAAAATATGCAGATTTTATGTCCCAATCTGAGTAATCACTTTCATTTTTCAACACAGCATACCTATTTCTGGTCATTTCTGTATGAGGCAGGCATTGTCCCTTATGAAAGCCCAAATAAAGGAGAAATAGAGGGGGAAAAAATCACTTAAATGGTTTAGCCAATAATGTTCTGCATATTAGATTGTTGGGTTCTGTGTAACTGGGCCCATGGCAGGGATGCATCCTTTGCATACACACTGTGTACTAAAATGTGTCCCTCTCATGCGCATGCGCAGGTGGTGTGCCTGGGCACATCCTGATCACCCTGTGTGGCGCAGATTCCCCCTGCTGATATTTCACCAAAGCCCCAATGGGGCTCCTAAAATAAAATAAAAAATTATAATAATAATAAAAAAAACTACTGACACTGTCCACTGCCCTATTAACACTGTCCATATTTTAATACACTTGGGGTGAAAATCCTAATGCAATAGGCTGCGCACACCTATGGTTACTCTATCATTTCAGAAGGTTGGAAGGTATGAGTTATGTAGTTCCAAAGCATATCTAAAAAGCTAATCTAAAGGGTATATTATTATATTATATGAATAAAATGCTTACATATAATATGTTTTAGCATCCATCCAGGATCATCATTGAACATAGAGGAATTTCATGTTGTAAATCCTGCAGGGCATTTGACTTTTACATATCTGGGTGTTTGATGATACTGGCCCAAGTTCTGATGCCTACCTGGATGTCAGACATGTTCAGCATAGACTAAAAGAAAAGTGGAATGGCTCTTAAAAATATCTGTCTAATTTTCGGTTTCAGTATGGAGTACTTTATGAATATGACAGACCAGTTGGCATAAATGCTGCTTGCTCATTGAACACGCATAGAGCATATGGCAAAGGTGAACGGAATTTTTGACTGCATGCGTTATTTATTCTTCATGTAAAATTAAAAGGCCTTGCGGGTGCCAATTAAAGCAAATACATTGTCATATTCAGCATTTCACATTGAAACGGTACAATACCACATTTTTTGCAGCTGTGAGAATATTCACCTGCAGTTATATTGGATAATTAGGCTGGAGGTAAAGTAGCATTTCTGTAAAGAATCCTCAACAGGAGTGAATTAACACAGTCCGTTGAGTTATTTTGCCATATCTTATATTACTTCAATTGCTGGAGGATCCTCAACAAAATGAGAATTTCACTTGCTAGAAATTCAGTGTTTTACGCTTACTCTAGGCTATGCCTATCTCTTCGTTTATTAAACAATTGCCTTTTTAAAACCAGGCGATCAATTTAAAAAATATGTTTTTTGCCCTGCCCCAAAACCTCTGGTAAACGGTAAAAAAAAAAGAAGTGCTTTAAAGATAATGTTTTTAGCATAGAAATGTGGGAGTTACAACTGCGCTCTGATACGTTAAGGTGCAAGGAACCGTAGGCAGCACCAAATCTATTGACACATTTAAACAATACCAATAACCAGACAACTACAACTTTATTGTGAATAAATGGGTTTTAGCACTTTATTGGTTAATCTTAACATTAAATAATATTAGCTCAGTGATCAAGATCCAGATCAGAAATAGAACATCAGAATAAACAATGTCTCCTCCTCTCAATAAAGCATTGTGATATAAGGGAAGGAAAGGTAGGGTGCTTGTTCCTTTAGTGATCTAGTCCAGAGCAACTGCTATCATAGAAGTCCATATACATACCATTCAAGTTTAAACACTAGGAATAACTGTCATGGCCCTTACCCTTCAATGGCCATACTGCAATGGACATAGTGAGTAACAATTTTAATAATCATTTATACAGTACTATAAATGGCAGTACCAATGAGGAGACAGTGGCAAACCTTTGTATATGAGCTAATGTGCATAATAAAACCAATAGGTATAAATGGACCCTTAACTACTTCAAGCCTGGATGATTTTGCTCCCTTCCAATCCAGGCCAAATTTAAGCTTTCAAGGCTGTCACATTTGGAGTGACAATTACTCAAGCATGCAGCACTGTACCCAAATTAAATTGTTATAATTTTTTTGTGACCAATAGAGAATACGTTTTTGCAAATAAAAAATCTTTTATCATAAATATAGGCCAAAATGTATTCTACATTTTTACGTAAAAATAACCCAAAACAGTGTGAGTTATTTAGTCTGTGTGAAAGTTATACAGTCTACAAACTATGGTATGACGTATGGTGGTGGTCAGGATGCTGATATGGGTTATGGTCGTGATTAGGACGCTGGTATGGCATATGGTGGTGATCAGAATGCTGGTATGATATAGTGGTGATCAGGGTGCTGATATGGTGTATGGAGGTGATTAAGATATTGGTATAGGGTATGGAGGTGATCAGGATGCTGTTATGGTGTATAGTGGTGATCAGGGCGCTGATATGGTGTATGACGGTGATCAGGGCATTGGTATGGTCTATGGCGGTGTTACTATGAGCACTGGTGACACTGAGATAGGTGACAGGTGCTGGCTGCACTCTTTATTTGTATTATGCTTGGGGCAATGATCAGGGACACTGGGGCTACGTCTGACAGGCTGCTGTACACTCAGCAATGGTTCTCTCTGCTCTCACAGCTGATCTGTGTGAGAGCAGAGAGAACCGATGTTTACATACGGTTTTCATTGTGTACCATGTGTTTGCTGTGATTGAACACAGCAATCACATGGTACAAGACCATGTGACCCCCTGGACACAGCAGTAATGTGATCCACTGTGTCCAGGGGCCATAGCGATAACTGGGCTCTCAGGTGCGCTCTCTGGGAGCCGCTGAAGCAGGCTGACGTAGAGGGAATTTAATCCGCATTGGCACTGCTTCCCACCCATTATTTATAGGCTGTGGGCTTACAGGAAGTGGTTAAAGGTGGACCTAAACCTAAAATGCAAACACAAGATTAAACAGGGTGCTGAATTCCAATTATCTAAGGGACACTGAAATTGTCAATGAGCACACTGGCTTCACTTTGGCTGCACTCCACAAAACGGGGACCACCCTTGGGAAAAAGGGAATGGAGTTGAGAATTCACACACATACAGTCCAATTAGAGAGCCAAAAAAGAGTCCAAAGTAATGATAAAACTGATTAGCAGTAGATAAACCCAATGCATTTCAGGGGCCAAACACCCTCCCCCTTCATCAAGGCTTAAGAATTCTGGCTGTGCTTAAAGCGGAGGTCCACCCGAATTTTTTTTTTTTAAAAAGCCAGCAGCTACAAATACTGCAGCTGCTGACTTTTAAAAAATGGACACTTACCTGTCCAGCCCGCCCGCGATGTCGGCAGACGAGGCCGAGCAATCGCTCGGTCCTCGGATGCTCCCGCCACCATGCTCGGTGAAGGAATCAGGAAGTGAAGCCTTGCGGCTTCACTGCCCGGTTCCCTACTGCGCATGCCGTCACTGGTCCACGCTCTCTCCTGGGACCAGTGTGTTTCCCAGGAGACAGCGGGTGGGGGGGGGGGGGGCGGATAGTGGCGTAGACTCCCACGGGAGTTTATGCCCGGAAGTGGGTGCAAATACTTAGACAGGTATCTGCACCCCCCTCCCCCCTTAAAGGTGCCAAATGCGACACCGGAGGGGGGAGGGTTCCGAAAAGCGGAAGTTCCATTTTTGGGTGGAACTTCGCTTTAAATAGACTCAGATAAGCAAATAATGCTGCACTGGGATTTACTGCTTGGAAAGTTTCATGAGGGCAGATTACACCAGTGATAATGAACGCAGCAAAGGTTAGATCTAAGGAACAGGGTAGAAAATAGTGGCCCTAAAGCATTATCACTTGCATAATAGAAAAGATCTATTTAGAACAGTTGTCTTTTGGTTTTGGTGCACACTACTATACTTCTTTTTTATGTTTGTGCTAAAACCTATAAATGTACTCACGTGAAAAATGTAATGTGCAGTTAAATAAGAACAAATGGCTTTCACATAAATGGGTGTAGGGTCTGGCCTATGCTATATGGTGGAATTTAAAATAAAATCTGCTCATTCTCTCTGTAACTGTTGCTTCTAACATGTTCTTGTGTATGGAACAAGCTCCCCGCCCTCCTATATTCTTACTACATTTTCAAACAAATTAACTAAATGATACATTGATGATACTATATTGGGGAGGTGAATTGTAATCATACAGCATTAAGTAAATCCATGTTATTAGAATAATGCCATGATCTATAGGAGATGTGTGGTGCTTGAGTCTAAGGCCTCATGTTCATTGCAGTTGTCAAACCCCAGAGATCTGACCAGTGGCGGCTGGTGGATTCTTCTGTGGGGGGGCGGCAAATCAAAAAAAAATCCCGGTTGCGTGGCACAGCACCCCCCCCACCGGGCGGTCTGGCCCGGCACCTACCCGCTCATTTGGCGGGGCTGTGGTGTGCTCTCCCGGGGTGTGGGCAACGGCCACGGTGGCTCCGGTGTCCGCTCCTCCAGCTTCCTCCACCGTGTGTCTTCCCTCAAAGCGCTAGGCACCCAAAAGAATCGCCTGACACTTTGGCCAATCTGGAAACAGGTCTCACAGACCCTCCCTACTGATTGGCAAGGAGGAACTTTAGTGTGATATTAGCGAAAATTCATTCACTATGGTCACACAACTGGGTGGGCTCAGAGCGCAATGCTCTGTGCTCCGAGCTCACCCCCTTTTGAAGCCTATTAGAGCCTCTGGTTCTAATCAAATGCTTCAGAAAAACACCCCGTAGCATTGGAATCCGTGGTCTGGCGTCCCTGATATTTAGATCAAGGGACTGGATGCGTAGATAGGGGAGGCGGTGCCCGTGCACCCTCTATGGACAGGCCGCCACTGGATCTGAATGCACCAAACGTTTGGACAGAAAAAACACCCAATGGGCCTAAATGCATCTAAACTTTAGGCACTTTTAGGCGCTTGAGCATTCATTCATTGATTCAATCAATGAATAAACGTTCAAACGATCGATCGGGTTTAAATGCTACTTTTCTCTTCCAAGGAGAAAGGCGTTCAGAAGAGAATAGTGTGCATGAGTCCTAAGACATACTTGTCCCCTCTATCCCATTTTGCTTTGTAAAACCAATCCCATCATCCTTTGACCTCGTTGTTTCGGTTAAGTCTCATTCTCCCCAGAAGATAAAGAAGTATTTGCAAAATGTGACAGCTGTTGCATATTGATGGCTTCTGATTTCCCATTACAAATAAAGAAAAAAAAAAAAAAACCTGCTGCCTTGTGCTAAACAACACTCATCTGTGACTAAATTAATTTAAGGAAATACTTCACTTACAGAAATAGACTAAAATAAATTGGCAATCAGTCTTTTTTTGTGGAATCAAATCTCAGCACGCGATTAGGTTTAAAGGAAATAACTATTCTGAATTGCTTCCACAAGTCAGGCACTGCAAGTCTGATTGATATACTGACTTTAAATGAGGGTTTAGAAGGTTGGCCGAACACATTTTTTCCTTTACATTTCTAGTAGGTTTTAGGAGGTGAAATGTGAACACAAAAATGTTTCAAGTCTCCTGTCTGCCATGACATCGTGGAAGTTTAAAATGAGTTCCAAGCAGCAGGTAATGAGCTGGCACAGAAAGCAATTTCTCCCATACACTAATAATTATCAAGAGAACAAAATCAGTAATGCATAGAAAATGGTAATGTTGGGTTAAAACACAATTTTTACGAATCAAAGAGAGACACTTGTAAACAAGGATTTGATGTGGATTGGGATTTGGTCACTGCGGCAAATACAAAAAACTTGTATTATTGTGCTTCTGATTTATGAGCATATAACTATGAGCATCTAATAATGCACTGAAGCATAGGAAGTTATTTAACTAGGCACAGTTGAGTGAGCACATCATCAGTATTGTCTCGCTTATAGCAGGTAAGGAGGATTTAACATGACATTCAACTGCTTGCTCTTTCCTCTGGTTTAGGCTAAAGAGAGATAATATGATAAATATGTACATGGATATAAAAAGTCTACACACCCCTGTTAAAATGTCAGGTTTCTGTCATGTAAAAAAACTAGACAAATATAAATAATTTCAGAACTTTTTTCACCATTAATATGACCTATAAATTGTACAGCATCCACTCGAAAAACAAACTGAAATCTTTTGGGGGGGGGGGGGGGGGAGTAAAAATAAAAAAATAAAATAATGTGGTTGCATAAGTGTGCACACCCTCTTATAACTGGGGATGTAGCCGTGTTCAGAACTAAGCAATCACATTCAAACTCATGTTAAATAGGAGTCAATAAACACCTGCCATTATTTAACGTGCCTCTGATTGACCCCAAATAAAGTTCAGCTGTTCTAATAGGTCTTTCCTGACATTTTCTTAGTCGCATCCTACATTACAAGCCATGGTCCGCAGAGAGCTTCCAAAGCATCAGAGGGATCTCATTGTTAAATGGTATCAGTCAGGAGAAGGGTACAAAAGAATTTCCAAGGCATTAGATACCGTAAAGAAGGTCATCATCAAGTTGAGAAAATATGACACAACAGTGACATTACCAAGAACTGGACATCCCTCCAAAATTGTAGAAGAAAACTGGTTGGTAAGTCTGCCGAGAGGCCTACAGCAACATTAAAGGAGCTGCAGGAATATGTGGCAAGTACTGGCTGTGTGGTACATGTGACAACAATCTCCTATATTCTTCATATATCTGGGCTATGGGGTAGAGTGGCAAGACAGAAGAAGCCTTTTCTTACCAAGAAAAACATCCAAGCTCAGCTAAATTTTGATAAAACACACCTGAAGTCTACCAACGGCATGTGGGAAAATGTGTTCTGGTCTGATGAAACCAAGATTAAACTTTTTGCCCATAATTCCAAAAGATGTGTTTGGTGCAAAAACAACACTGCACATCACCAAAAGAACTTCATACCCACCGTGAAGCATGGTGGTGCCATAGTCAAGGTAGAAGGAATTATGAACCGTTCCAAATACCAGTCAATATTGGCAAAAAGCTTCTGCTAGAAAGCTGAACATAAAGAGGAACTTCATCTTTCAGCATGACAACGACCCAAAGCATACATCCAAATCAACAAAGGAATGGTTTCACCAGAAGGAGATTCAAGTTTTGGAATGGCCCAGCCAGACCCCAGACCTGAATCCGATTGAAAATCTGTGTTGTGATCTGAAGAGGGCAGTGCACAGGAGATGCCCTCGCAATCTGACAGATTTGGAGTGTTTTTGCAAAGAATAGTGGGCAAATATTGCCAAGTCAAGATGTGCCATGCTGATAGACTCGTACCCAAAAAGACTGAGCGCTGTAATAAAATAAAAAGGCGCTTCAACAAAGTATTAGCTTAAGGGTGTGCACACTTATGCAACCACATTTTTTATTTTTTTATTTTTACTTCCCTCCACCTAAAAGATTTCAGTTTGTTGTTCAACTGAGTTGTAGTTTATAGGTCACATTAAAGATGGAAAAAGTTGTTCTTGTTAAAAAAAGATGGAAAAAGCTCTGAAATGATTTATCTTTGTCTCATATTTTTGCATCACAGAAACCTGACATTTTAACAGAGGTGTGTACACTTTTTATATACACTGTAGGGCGAACGCTGATATTGGTGAAACTGTTTTAAGCCGCAGCAGCAAATCCATAAAATGGTGGGAGTAGTGTGGCATGCATCACTTTTTTTTTAAAGTCATTGACAGCTCTGTCCTAATGCCGCGTACACATGACCATTTTTCTTGTGGGGAAAAATTAAATTACTCTTTCGTCCATGGACCGACACAGCTTCTCTATTGACAAAGTGGGTATTATCTGTTAATTAGGAGTGACTAGGCAGAAAAACTTGTAAAAAGTGTTGCATCACACTTTCTACAGTACCGCCCAGGGGGCGGACCCTCTGGGTATACCCTCTCAGTCTGCATCTTCGCAGATCAGTTTTTTTCTGTCTAGCAAGGAGTAGGACATGGCTCCCTTCGGGCCCATTGGTCCGGGGAAAAAAGATATATATATATATATATATATATATATATATATATATATATTTTTGCTACATTTGTTGTTTCCTGCGATCTTCGATCAACTGCCGACTGGGTGACAGGCTGGATCCTCAGTTTTGGCCATCGAGCGTGTGCCGACCCTAGCTACGCGCTGGGTTTCCACGACATGCCCGTCGCTCCACGGGTGGCTGGTGAGCCTACGCTCCAGGGCCTGCATCGGACCGCTCAGCTTCGGCTGACCTTACGGCCGAGTCGCAGCAGCCTGGCCGGTGAGCTTACGCTCCAAGGCTTGCATCGGACCGCTCAGCTTCGGCTGACCTTACGGCCGAGTCGCAGCAGCCTGTCCGGTGAGCGTCATGCTCCAGGGCATACATATGATCGTCCCTTCCGGGTCCAATCACAGCATGCCTGGCCAACAGTCACCTTCCGTGCGCGGACGATGATCTGTTTGGAATGTCTTCCAGCAGAATACATGCAGGATAGGTAAGTAAAACTCCCCTGCCTCGGCGGGGTGATTTAGCTGGACATTCCTGGAGAGATCAAGTAAGTGGTTGTGGCCCCTTTCTTCCCTCTCTCCCTGCCTTTCCCTCCTCCCTGGGCTTCTAGCTAAAGGTTGCTGGGTGCTGGGGGTCACCTAGGGGGTCCCACTGGAGCGGGGCTGGCTGTAACTAACATTTAAAAGAAATGTCATTTTTTCTTACCTGTGTTTGTGTCTTCCTCCTCCATGCTGTCGGCGGCCATTTTGAGGTGGTCCATGCCAAGTTTGGCCTCTTGTGACTGCCCGGCGGCCATCTTCCTGTGGTTCGGCCACACCCACTGGCCCCTATCAGCTGATCGGCGGCCATGTTTGTCCACCCTGTATGCAGATATTGCCGTTCGGCGGCCATCTTTTTGTGGGCTATGGCTGCTTGACCTCTATCTTCTGTCGGCGGCCATTTTCTTAGAGCCCACATTATCTTCCATACAGACGTTTTTGGCAACCATTTTGCGAGAGCCTCCGGCCTCTAGGGTGCATTACACTGGCGCGAAAATTCACACAGGAAGTGCTGATAAAAGAAGCAGACTGACACAGCAGCAGTGGGACAGCATCACAGGCGCAGCATAGCAGTACCTATCCAGGGTGGTGAGTCCTCTGGGTGACCCAGCCTCTCTGCAGCACAGGAGGGTGGCCTATTGATATCTTGCCTGGAGCCCTGTGGGTGTCAGCGTGTGGTCAGCATGGCATCTGAGCCAGATGTCTTCTCCCCTGAAACACCAGATTTAGCAGCTGGTGTCCCTGAGGTGTCTATGGACGCTATGTCGGCAATCCTAGAGGCGTTTGCTGCCAGGGTGGAAGCAGCACACGGGAATACAGGGGGTAATAAATGCCCCCGTCCCCTGCAATCTTCTGGGGATATTTCTGATGCAGAACCAGCTCCAGCTACGGCTCATGGCCCAGATTCTGATGCATCAGAAACTGCAGACCGTGACCGATCGGACAGTGAGGAGGACTCCAAGTCCAGGTCAGTACGCGAGACGGCTTTGGTATCTGACCTTATTACTGCAGTGCGGGATACGCTAAAGTTGGAAAAGACTGCAGAAGTAGCAGATACTCCAGTCCCCTTTGGGTTTCGTAAACCTGCCCGCACTGCTAAGGTGTTCCCTTGTGTGTCTTATTTTGACAAACTCTTATACAAGGAATGGGAGAACCCACTGAGGGTCTTTACAGCCCCAAAGAGGTTTGCAGTACGGTACCCCTTTGAGGAGAGTTTTCTGAAGATATGGACCTCTCCCCCTATAGTGGACCCTTCGGTGTCCAGACTTAATAGAGCCACCACTATTCCAGTAGAAGGGGCTCCTGTTTTCAAGGACCCTGTGGATAAGAAGGCTGAAGCACTCGCTCGCTACCTATACTCAGTGGTAGGCTCGGCAGTACGCCCGGCATTGGCGGGGGCCCTAGTGTCTCAGACACTTACTGAATGGGCAATATTGCTACTCCAGGGGTTAAAGGAGCAAGATGCCCCTCCTAATGAGATACCTTTGGCCGACCAGTTGGTCCAGGGCCTTAAGTTTGTCTGCGAGTCAGATACTATTCCCCTGCTGTCAAGAGCTTCGGTTTATGCAGTAGCAATACGCCACCTGATCTGGCTAAAGGGCTGGTCTGCGGACCAGACTTCCAAGAAAGCCCTGTTGGATCTGCCTTTTAAGGGCGACAGACTTTTTGGGGCTTCTCTGGATGACATCATCAAGGATGCCACAGGAGGTAAAAGCACTTTGCTTCCCCAAATTAGCAAGGGTAAGGGACCACGCCAAGGGCAAGGGCCCTCCTTTACTGCACGTAAGCGTTTTTTTCGCCCCCTTAAGGCGACAGGGAAAAGACCCCAGGCCGATAAAGCGCCTGCCCAAGGACAGAAGCGTCCTTGGTCCCGCAGACCCAACAAGCCTGCGGACAAATCTGCGTCCACATGAAGGTCCGCCCCCACCCAGCTCTCGGGTGGGGGGACGTCTTCGCAAATTCGCGACTCAGTGGACTGCTCTAGTCTCCGACAGGTGGGTTTGCGAAGTAATCTCCTCAGGCTACAAGATAGAATTTCTCTCTTGTCCACCAGACAGATTCATCACCTCCAATCTCCAGCTACTACCGACCCGTCGGGAGGCCCTGTATGAGGCGGTCCAGGGTCTACTGGAACGCGGGGTAGTTATTCCAGTTCCAGAACAGGAACGGGGTCAGGGTTTTTACTCAAATCTGTTCATTGTGCCGAAGAAGGAGGGGGTTCGTCCAATCTTGGATCTCAGAGCCCTCAATTGCTTTGTGAAGGTACAAAGATTTCGGATGGAGTCGGTTCGATCTGTAGTCACGGCTCTCCATCCGGGGGACTTTCTGGCCTCCTTGGACATCAAGGACGCATACCTGCATGTCCCCATATACTCCAGACACCAGAGGTTTCTGCGATTTGCTATCGGGAAGAACCACTACCAGTTTGTGGCCCTCCCGTTTGGCCTTGCCTCAGCACCCAGGACGTTCACCAAGGTGCTCGCTCCGATTCTGGCACTTCTAAGACAGCGGGGTATCGCTATCACAGGTTACTTGGACGACCTTCTGCTGAAGGCCCCTTCAAGCTCAGGATTAGAGGTAAGCGTGTCCATTACCTGTCAGACTCTTCGAGACTGTGGTTGGATACTAAACACGCAAAAGTCAGTATTGGTGCCCACTCAACGCCTAGTGTACCTGGGGTTGATTCTGGATTCTCAGAGGCAAAGGTATTCCTCCCTGTGGAGAAGTTGCAGACCCTCCGGGCTGCAGTACGGCAGCTGACTTCCAGGAATTGGTCGTCACTCCGTTTTTGCATGCGAGTGTTGGGCCTCATGGTAGCCTCCTTCGAGGCAGTCCCATATGCTCAATACCACACTCGAGTGTTACAGAAGGAAGTTCTGTCCAGATGGAACAGATGCCCTTCATCTCTGGATTATCAAATCCGAGTGAGCCACCTAGTCAGGAGATCCCTGGTATGGTGGCTGACAGCACCGGCTCTAATGGCCGGGAAGTAATTTCTTCCGGTTTACTGGATAGTGATCACGATGGACGCCAGCCTTAAAGGTTGGGGGGGAGTCTGGGGTGTCCAGTCGACGCAGGGTCGCTGGACCCCAGAGGAAGCCCTCCTGCCGATCAATGTCCTGGAGATCCGGGCGATCAAGCTGTGCCTCTTCAAATGGTCTCAGAGACTGCAAGGGCGTCCAGTCAGGATCCAGTCAGACAACGCCACAGCAGTGGCATATGTCAATCATCAAGGAGGAACAAGAAGCTCAGCTGCAGCATCGGAGATCGCTCGCATCATGAAGTGGGCAGAGAGGAGCGTACCGGCACTGTCGGCCGTGTACATTCCGGGTGTGGAAAACTGGCAGGCGGACTACCTGAGCCGCCAGATGCTGGACCAGGGAGAATGGTCCTTACACCCGGAGGTGTTCCAACTCCTCTGCCAAAGATGGGGCACACCAGACGTAGATCTTCTGGCTTCCCGACTCAATCGGAAGGTATTGAGATTTGTGGCCCGGTCAAGAGACCCATGGGCAGACGCAACGGACGCGTTGGTAGCATCGTGGGGTCAGTATCGGCTAATCTATGCCTTCCCTCCCTTAAGGCTTCTTCCTCTTCTGCTCCGCAGAGTGGAGGCAGAGGGAATTCCAATGATCCTAATCGCTCCAGATTGGCCTCAGCGTCCTTGGTACGCCGATCTAGTACGTCTGGTAGCAGACGTCCCCTGGCGCCTACCACTACGGAAGGACCTGCTATCGCAAGGTCCCATATTCCATCCTGCTTTACAGTCATTGGCTTTAACGGCATGGCTGTTGAGAACCAGGTACTGAGAGACCGGGGCCTGTCAGACTCAGTAATCTCTACTATGAGAAGTGCTCGAAAACCGTCCTCTAGGAAGGTCTATCACCGCACTTGGAGGGCCTACATCTCCATGTGTGAGGAAATGAAATGGCATCCGCGTACCTATTTGGTTTCCAGAATCCTGCTGTTTTTACAGCATGGGGTGGACCAAAGGCTTGCCCTAAGTACGATTAAGGGACAGATATCTGCCCTGGCTGTTTTTTTTAAGCGACCCCTGGCGACTCACTCTCTCGTGAGTACATTTGTGCAGGGGGTCCGACATGTGGCCCCTCCGGTCCGTCCCCCGTTACCTCCGTGGGACTTGAACCTGGTCCTCTCGGTGCTTCAGAAGGCACCGTTTGAGAATATTAGAGATATTCCCCTGTTGACACTTTCTCAGAAAGTGGTCTTTTTGGTGGCTGTTACGTCAGTTAGACGATTCTCTGAGCTGGCAGCCTTGTCCTGCAAGGCTCCCTATTTGATTTTCCACAAGGATAAGGTGGTGCTGCGGCCGCAGCCTTCCTTTCTTCCGAAAGTCGTTTCGGCTTTCCATCTCAACAAAGACATTGTACTTCCATCCTTGTGTCCTCAGCCGTCGAATCCTAAGGAGTCGGCGTTGCATTCCTTGGACGTTGTCCGAGCTTTGAGAGTATACCTATCTGCTACTTCCCTGTTCCGGAAGTCAGACTCACTGTTTGTTTCGGTGGCTGGTCCCAAGAAGGGCCAAGCAGTCTCATCGGCCACCATCTCTAGGTGGATCCGACAGATAGTAATCCAGGCTTACGCCTTAAAGGGTCAGGCGCCCCCCTTTCCTGTCACGGCGCATTCGACCAGGGCAATAGGTGCCTCTTGGGCTTTCCGACATCAAGCGTCTGTTCCCCAACTATGTAAAGCGGCGACTTGGTCGTCCGCTCACACTTTCACAAAATTCTACAAGGTTGATGTAGGTGCATCTTCGGATGCCTCTTTCGGCCGCAAGGTTTTGCAAGCGGCTGTTTAGAGTTGCAGCTCCTCCGTTGGAGGAGTGCTGTTTTTGTGTTTTGGGGGTGAAGTTTGTTTTTATGCTGTTACCACCCCTCGTTTTTTTTTTTCTCTGACACTGCTTTGGGACGTCCCACTTTGTCAATAGAGAAGCTGTGTCGGTCCATGGACGAAAGAGTAAATAGGATTTTTTACTCACCGTAAAATCCTTTTCTCTGAGTCCATGGACCGACACAGCACCCACCCCTCCTTTTAAGTTTGTACTGCTTTTTGACGAACTGATCTGCGAAGATGCAGACTGAGAGGGTATACCCAGAGGGTCCGCCCCCTGGGCGGTACTGTAGAAGGTGTGATGCAACACTTTTTACAAGTTTTTCTGCCTAGTCACTCCTAATTAACGGATAATACCCACTTTGTCAATAGAGAAGTTGTGTCGGTCCATGGACTCAGAGAAAAGGATTTTACGGTGAGTAAAAAATCCTATTTTTTTCTCTTTGACGAGAAAAACGACCGTGTGTGGGCTTTTCATCATTTTTCCCGACTAGAAAAACGTCAAGAATCACGACGAGAAAAATTAGAACATGCTCTAATTTTTCTCGTCGTGATTCACGGCATTTCTTTCCGTGGCAGTTTTCCCATAGGGAAACACTGCCAGGGAGCCTACACACGGTCGTTTTTCCCGACCAAGAGAAAAAATTTCAGGAAAACCAGCCATGTGTAGGGGACCAAGCCTTTCCTCATTTTTCCCATCAATTTTCTCGACGGTGTTTTCACCATCGAGAAAATCGATCGTGTGTACACGGCATTAGGTTGAGCCTCAGCTACTGGGAGTGTCTACAGATGGCAGCAAGTACCAACAGGTATGTAAGTAAGCAGCAGATAAGGGAAAAGATAACATAAGCAGTTGCAGAATGAGATTACAACTTGATTAGGGTGTGAAAAAATTACCAATGATGTTATAATATTTGATTAAAAAAAGTGCATGTGGGGGCGTGGCCAACGACCGGGATGTGAAGACGTGCTTGGCCTGAGCTCCGTCCATGCCGCACACATCCTGACTCAATCCTACTGACCTGTTCGCCATCCAGGGATCCTGTTTGTCCCCACAGCATCCAAAAAACCTTGTGCCCACCGGGAGATGGTCAAATACGGCCCATCGATGGAGGAAGCCTCAGGATCCGTCCCGACACCCCTGCCATGCAAACAGAGGCAAGATGGCGCCAGTCACCATGCTGCAGACACACACAGCCAGCCATCCTCATACTCCTCAGCGCTGAAACCGAAGCATGCAGGGAAGGGTGAGTCACACTGTTCCCCCCCCTGTTCTAAGCCTGGAAGATCCTTTCCTACTCTCTCCGGCTGAGGATATTGCCCCTGATACCCCCAGCAAGGACACTGCTGATGCAGGCCATGCGGAGCCATCCCTGTCCCAGATCATGGAGGCCATCCAGCACAGCCATGCTTCTCTGACCACCCAAATGGACTCCATAAAAACTGACTTATCCTTCCTAAAACAGGATGTCCCTAACCTCCGCCACAGGGTGTCTAATGCTGAGCAGCACATTAGCACGCTGGAGGATGAGACCCGTCCATTACAGGGCTCTGTTAGGGAGCTACGCCAGGCCCAAGATTACACAGCAGATAAGCTCACTGAAATGGAGGACCGTTTACGGAGGAGCAATTTACATTTCCTGGGGTTCCCAGAGGGGGCTGAGGGTAGAACCCCAGAGTTTTTTATGGAAAGATGGCTAATCACCACATTCGGCGATTCAACCTTTTCACCGTTATTCGCCATTGAACGGGCACATAGGGTCCCCATGCGCCCCCTCCCACCTGGGGCCCAGCCACGTGCCATGATTATCAAACTGCTTCACTTCAGGGACAGGGAGGCAATTCTTGGTGCTGCCAGAGTAAAGGGAAGGGTGTCCTTTAATGGGAGTGGAATTACTATTTTCCCTGACTTCTCTGTAGCTACACAAAAGCAGAGGGCCACTTTCCTGGCTATTAAATGCAGGCTCCGTGAACTTCATCTCCCCTATGGCATGCTATATCCTGCTCGATTGAGGATTGTTTACCAGGGCAAGGCCTACTTCTTCACAGATCCTAAGGAGGCATCTCACTGGGTGGATACCCTGGGACATCCTGAACGCCGGAATCAGAATCAAAGATCCCCTCCGCGCTGACATCGCACCAAACCTGCACTTTTTTATAGCTACACCTTGTGCCTTATGTGGCCTACGTTACCCCTTTCCAGCAAAGGACAGCTGAGGGGGGGTAGGAGTGGGCCTGGAAATCCTTACTGGGCCTGTGATCATCTCACTCCCCTCTTTACAGTTATATGAAAGTGGCGAACTACATTCTACTAACTATGTTTGTTTCTTACTTGTTTGATCTGGATGACTGCTGCATTTTTTCCTTCAGACTCAGGGTTAACTAGCATACTTGTACTGTGCGGACACGGACGGTGGCCCGCGTCTAAGGGACTTTAACGCTCCTCAGGGTTGGTTAGTTTAGGGTCTGTGTCATGCTTTGCAGTTTTGGTTTTGGGAACAAAGCTCTCATATGTTTGGGTTTGGGAGCCGGGAGGGTTAAGGTGGGTGGGGATGTTTGGGGATTTTTGTTTGAAGTTTTTATTTTTATGTGTTTTGTTTTGCAGGTCTGGTATCCATTTGTGCATGTCCATTTACAGGCTGGTATAACTGACCCTTATGATATGCATCTGATCACTTTATTTCCTATGCTCTTGCCTTATCTTTTTGACCTGTTTTATACCTTGCGCACTTCCCCTGGTTCGCGGGACTTCGGGCCTTGCTTGTGTCCGGCGGGCCATGGGAAGTGGGTACGGTTAGTCATGTGCTTTACGCCTCCCTATGTCTAAGCTACGTTTAGTGTCTTGGAATGTACGGGGGCTGAATTCCAAAGTGAAAAGATCTCTGATGTTTGACTACTTGGCACGCCACAATCCGCATGTAATCCTACTTCAGGAAACCCACCTCCAGGGCTCTAGAGTCATGGCCCACAAACAGGCAAAAATTGCCTACGCCCTCCATTCTACATACTCCACATATGCCAGGGGGACCTCCATCCTAATAGCCAAATCAGCCCCGGTTAGTATAAATCCCCTTAATAACCAGACCAATTTTCAGCTTTTGGTGCTCTCACATTTTGAATGACAATTACTCAGTCATGCAACACTGTACCCATATGAAATTTCCGTCCTTTTTTTCACACAAATAGAGCTTTTATTTGGTGGTATTTGATCACCTCTGTGGTTTTTATTTTTTTCGCTATAAATGAAAAAAGACCGAAAATTTTGTAAAAAAATGCATTTTTCTTCATTTCTATTATAAAATTTTGCAAATAAGTAATTTTTCCTCATAAATTTGGCCAAAAATGTATACTGCTACATATATTTGGTAAAAATAACGCAAATTAGTGGATATTATTTAGTCTGGGTGAAAGTTATAGGGTCTACAAGCTATGGTGCTAATTACTGAAAATTGATCAATTTGATCACACCTGATGTACTGACAGCCTATCTCATTTCTTGAGACCCTAACAAGCCAGTAAAGTACAAATATCCCCCAAATGACCCCTTTTTGGAAAGTAGACATTCCAAGGTAGTTACTAAGAGGCATAGTTAGTTTTTTGAAGATGTCATTTTTTCCCACAATTCTTTGCAAAATTAAGATTATTATTATTATTTATTTTTTTCACACCAAATTTTCATTATAACAGGTTATTTCTCTCACATGGCATGTACATTCCACAAATGACACCCCAAAATATATTCTGCTGCTCCCCCCGAGTATGGCGATACCACATGTGTAAGACTTTTATACAGCCTGCCCACATACAGAGGCCCAACACTGAAGTAGCAACTTCAGGTGTTCTAGGAGCATAAATTGCACATCTAATCTCTCAACCACCTATTACACTTTTGAAGGCCCTGGAGCACCAGGACAATGGAAGTGCCCACAAAGTGACCCCATTTTGGAAAGCTAACACCCCAATGTATAATCTATGAGGCATTATGAGTCTTTTGAACGGTTCATTTTTTTCCAGAAGTTTTTGGAAAATGTGGAAAAAAAATTAAAACGCAATTTTTTTTACACAAAGTTGTCCATTTATAGGATATTTCCAACACATATCATCTACACAGCAAAAATGACACCCCAAAATATATTCTGCTGCTCCTCCTGAGTATGGCGATACCACATGTGTGAGACTTTTATACAGCCTGGCCACATACAGAGGTCCAACACTGAAGTAGCAACTTCAGGCGTTCTAGGAGCATAAATTACACATCTAATCTCTCAACCACCTATTACACTTTTGAAGGCCCTGGAGCACCAGAACAATGGAAACGCCCACAAAGTGACCCCATTTTGGAAAGCTAACACCCCAACGTATAATCTATGAGGCATAATGAATCTTTTGAATGGATCATTTTTTTCCAGAAGTTTTTGGAAAATGTGGAAAAAAAATTAAAACGCAATTTTTTTACACAAAGTTGTCCATTTATAGGATATTTCCAACACATATCATCTACACAGCAAAAATGACACCCCAAAATATATTCTGCTGCTCCTCCTGAGTATGGCGATACCACATGTGTGAGACTTTTATACAGCCTGGCTACATACAGAGGTCCAACACTGAAGTAGCAACTTCAGGCGTTCTAGGAGCATAAATTACACATCTAATCTCTCAACCACCTATTACAATTTTGAAGGCCCTGGAGCACCAGAACAATGGAAACGCCCACAAAGTGACCCCATTTTGGAAAGCTAACACCCCAACGTATAATCTATGAGGCATAATGAATCTTTTGAATGGATCATTTTTTTCCAGAAGTTTTTGGAAAATGTGGAAAAAAAATTAAAACACAATTTTTTTACACAAAGTTGTCAATTTATAGGATATTTCCAACACATAGCATGTACACAGCAAAAATGACACCCCAAAATATATTCTGCTGTTCCTCCTGAGTATGACGATACCACATGTGTGAGACTTTTATACAGCCTGGCCACATACAGAGGTCCAACACTGAAGTAGCAACTTCAGGCGTTCTAGGAGCATAAATTACACATCTAATCTCTCAACTAGTGATGAGCCGAACACCCCCGGGTTCGGTTCGCACCAGAACCCGCGAACGGACCGAAAGTTCGTACGAACATTAGAACCCTATTAAATACAATGGATGCGAACGTTCGAATTCTAAAGTGCTAATTATAACAACTATTATGCATGTTATTGTCCTAAAAAGGGTTTGGGAACCCGGGTTCTGCACCAGGGGACATGTATCAATGCAAAAAGAAGTTTTAAAAACGGTCGTTTTTCGGGAGCAGTCATTTTAATGATGCATAAAGTGAAAAAAAAAAAGTCAAATATTCCTTTAAATATCGTACCTGGGGGGTGTCTAAAGTATGCCTGTGAAGTGCCACGTGTTTCCCGTGTTTAGAACTGTCCCTGCACAAAATGACACTTCTAAAGGAAAAAAAAGCCATTTAAAACTGCTTGCGGCTTTAATGTAATGTCTGGTCCCGGTAATATGGATGAAAATCTTTAAGAAAAATGGCATAGCTACCCCATGACCCCCCCCCTACCCCAGCCCATTACCAGCCCCTTTGGGTCTTGTATGGATATTAAGGGGAACCCCGCACATAAAATAAAAAAGGCCCTATATACTCTGAACAGCCGTATACAGGCGGTGCATACAAGACAGGGACTGTAGGTTTGTTCTTATGTAGAATGTGTTTGTAATTTTGAACAGGTACATTGTTGAAGTGTAGCTCCAGCCCAAAAATCTATTTTTAAACTTTTTGGAAAACATAGGTAAGGGTTATCACCCCTGTAACATTTGTTTTGCTGTCTGTGCCCCTGTTCAGAACATTTCACCTCACTTTCCGTCCCAATGACAACTGTTTTTGAAATGTGGTGTTTTTCTTGAAACAAGGATTGCTGATAAAGCATCAGTACAGAGGAGACACCTTTCTCCCATATTTATTCTTACAGGAGAGAATTTTCCTTCCTAGTGGTAGATTTCCTCTCACTTCCTGTTGTCTTCTTGCGTTTGCAAGTAGGAGTCGTTTGTAAGTTGGATGTTTGAAAGTAGGGACCTGCCGTATATACTCTGCAGAAATAGGCCCCTTAGTTGTTGGTGTTGGCACAACACTGTAAGCACTCACAGTTACTCTTGGTTGGTGCTGGAACGCCCTGCTGTCAACTATTATATCAGGAATTTTAATTACATATAATTGTTGAACAGTGGTAGTAAAAATTGGGCCTTTGATGGTGGTGCTGGTGCCACAACACTGTAAGCCCTGACAGTTACTCTTGGTGGGTGCAGCAATGGGCCCTGCTGTGAATTATTAGATCAAGAATTGTAATTGCATGCCCCTGTTGAACAGGGGCTGAAAAATTGGGCCTTAGGCACTGGTGGCACAACACTACAACCCCTCACAGATACTGTACTTGGAGCACAGCAATGAGCCCTGCTGCAAAGTATTGCTTCAAAAATTGTAATGACACGCCCCTGTTAAACAGGGGCTGAAAAATTGGGCCTTAGGCACTGGTGGCACAACACTACAACCCCTCACAGATACTGTACTTGGAGCACAGCAATGAGCCCTGTTGCAAAGTATTGCTTCAAAAATTGTAATGACACGCCCCTGTTAAACAGGGGCTGAAAAATTGGGCCTTAGGCACTGGTGGCACAACACTACAACCCCTCACAGATACTGTACTTGGAGCACAGCAATGAGCCCTGTTGCAAAGTATTGCTTCAAAAATTGTAATGACACGCCCCTTTTAAACAGGGGCTGAAAAATTGGGCCTTAGGCACTGGTGCCACAACACTCCAACCCCTCACAGATACTGTACTTGGAGCACAGCAATGAGCCCTATGGCAAATTATTGCTAAAAAAATTGTAATTACACGCCCCTGTAAAACAGGGGCTGAAAAATTGGGCCTTAGCCACTGGTGGCGGCACCCATAAACAAAAATGATCTTCCAAGCTATCATCATCAATCGTATCATTGAGGACTCGGAGGAGGAGGATAGCCAGTCAACATAACAGCACAGGCACTCAGCATCAGCATCAGTCTTGAAGGGATGTGACATGTTAAAATCAATTAGTCTGTTATATCAGCATCAGGTGTGTGGTAGCTGGTGGTGATCCAAGACTGGTTCATCTTGATGAAAGTCAGTCGATCAACCGAGTCGGTGGACAGGCGCACCCTGTGATCCGTGACAAATCCTCCAGCAGCACTGAATGTGCGTTCCGAAAGAACGCTGGATGCAGGACAGGCCAGTAGCTCAATTGCATACTGTGCAAGCTCTGGCCAGTGATCCATCCTCAAGACCCAGTAAGCCAGAGGATTTTCGGTGGGGAAGGTGTCCAAGTCTGACCTTGCCCCTAGATATTCCTGCACCATGTTTATCAGACGCTGGCGATGGTTGCTGGAACTGATCATACTTTGGGGCTGCGGACTAAAGAATTGTCTGAACGCATCGGTCAGACGGCCACCTTCCCCACCGCTCCTTCTTTGACTGGCCGAAGCCTCAGCAACTCGTTGTCCAGGACCAGGAGTTTGTAACCTCCCAGTCTCTGGGAACGCGTTGCACAGACCTTTCTGCAAGGCCTCCCGGAGTTGTCTCATCCTCTGCTCCCTCTGCGAAGGTAACATAAGGTCCGCAACTTTACCCTTGTACCGTGGATCAAGGAGAGTGGCCAGCCAGTAATGGTCCCTCTCCTTGATCCGAAGAATACGAGGATCCTTCCGCAGACTTTGCAGGATCAGGGAGGCCATGCAGCGTAGGTTTGCTGAGGCATTCGCTCCGGAGTCCTCTGGGTCACTAAGGACGACATGATCCGCAGCCACCTCCTCCCAGCCACGTACAAGTCCACTGGTTTCTTGGGACTGTAAATCATCCCTAAAAGACTGCTGCTGATGATGCTGAGTGCCAGCCTCCACCTCCATGCTGACACAATCCTCCTCCTCCTCCTCTTCCTGTGCGATGGGTGGGACAGAAGGAACACTGTCTGGGTAAAGGGGGCCTTGAGAGGCAAGGAAGTCCTCCTCTTCCTGCCTCTGTTCTGCCTCAAGTGCCCTGTCCATTATTCCACGCAGCGTGTGCTCCAACAGGTGGACAAGAGGTACAGTGTCACTGATGCATGCACTGTCACTGCTCACCATCCTCGTGGCCTCCTCAAATGGTGCCAGGACAGTGCATGCATCCCTGATCATGCCCCACTGGCGTGGAGAAAAAAAACCAAGCTCCCCTGACCCTGTCCTGGTGCCGTAGTCGCACAGGTACTCATTGATGGCCCTCTGCTGCATGTGCAGCCGCTGCAGCATGGCCAACGTTGAGTTCCACCTGGTGGGCATGTCACATATAAGGCGGTTCTTGGGCAGGTTCAACTCCTTTTGCAGCTCAGCCAGGCGAGCACTGGCATTATAAGATCTGCGGAAATGCACACAGACTTTCCTGGCCTGCCTCAGGACATCCTGTAAGCCCGGGTACCTGCCCAAGAACCGCTGCACCACCAGGTTAAGGACGTGAGCCACACAGGGCACATGGGTCAGTTGTCCCTGTCGGAGGGCGGAGAGGAGGTTGGTGCCATTGTCGCAAACCACCATTCCTGGCTTAAGCTGCCGTGGCGTCAACCACCTCTCGGCCTGGCCCTGCAGAGCAGACAGGACCTCTGCCCCAGTGTGGCTTCTGTCCCCCAAACACACCAGCGCAAGCACGGCATGGCATCTTTTTGCCTGCGTACTTGCGTAGCCCCGTGAACGGCTACGGAGCACCGCTGGTTCATAGGACAAACCACAGGAAGAGGCCATGGAGGAAGAAGAAGAGGAGGGGGTGGAGGAGAGAGGTGTGTCACAACCAGTAGTAGCATTTTGGAGGCGTGGCGGTGGAACAACCTCCAACACTACTGCACCTTGTCCTGCATCCTTCCCAGCTGCCAAAAGAGTGACCCAATGGGCCGTGAAAGAAAGGTAACGTCCCTGTCTATGCCTGCTGGACCATGAGTCAGCGGTAATATGCACCTTACCGCTGACCGCCCTGTCCAGCGAGGCCAAGACATTGCCTTCCACATGCCGGTAGAGAGCCGGAATAGCCTTCCGTGAGAAAAAGTGGCGTTTGGGAACCTGCCACTGAGGAACCGCACATTGCACAAACTCACGGAAGGGGGCCGAGTCTACCAACTGAAAAGGCAGCAGTTGAAGCGCTAGCAATTTAGCCAAGCTAGCATTCAACCGCTGGGCATGTGGATGGCTGGGAGTGAACTTCTTTCGACGGTCCAGCAGCTGGGGCAGGGAAATTTGCCTGCTAGAATCGGACGTCGGTGTACTGCTAGCAGAGTGGCCGCAAGTACTTGGCTGTGACACACCTAATTCTACACCTTCATTCCTCTCAGTGCATGTTTCAGAGAGGACTGAAGTTATAGTGGGGTTGGAGATCCCAGCTGATGCGGTGCAAGGAGAGGTCCGCTTTGTTCTTTGGTGTGGGTCTTTGAGGTAGGCTTGCCAACGAGCTGCATGGCAGGTCAACATATGTCTGGTCAGGCATGTGGTACCCAAGCGGCTGATGTTTTGGCCACGCGATATACGCTTGAGACATATGTTGCAAACAGCAGCTGTGCGATCTGATGCACTAGCCTCAAAAAAGGCCCACACCAAGGAACTTTTTGAATGACGGGCAGAGGCAGCGCCCTGCACAGGCGGAGCTCTGCGGTGTGATTCTGTCGGTGTACTGCCCTTACGCTGGCCACCAAAGGGCATCCTGCCTCGTTGGAGATGTGCCTCCTCCTCATCCTCCTCCTCCTCCTCTCTCCTATTAGGCACCCACGTGGAGTCAGTGACCTCATCATCCCCTCCCTCCTCATCACTGGAGCCAATCTGGCAGTATGCTGCAGCTGCTGGAACATGACTGCCAGATTGGTGTCCTTCTTGAGCATCCCCTCTGTCTGCTCTCACGCTACTGCCTTCCTGTAGCTGGGTTTCATCATCAGACCCTTCGAAACGCTGGGCATCCTCCTGGAGCATGTACCCAACACTGTGCTCAAACAGTTCGGGGGACTCCTCAGGAGGAGGACATGGTGGGTCTAGGGAAGGAGTGACTGATGATGAGTCTGACATTGATACCAGGGAAGAGGACGCTTTGGCAGCTGCTTTGCCAGTACCCTGAGCCTGGGTGAGAGAGGATGAGGAGGGCTTGGTCATCCACTCTACCAAGTCTTCGGCATGATGTGGCTCAACATGTCCAGCTGCCGAAAAGAAGGACAAGCGTGTCCCATGGCCATGTGCTGATGACAATGCACCGCGTCCACGACCAGCACTGTTGCCCCCAGACACAGAGCCTGCTTGCCCTCTTTTATTGCCTCCTGACTGTCTGCCTCTCCTTGTTTGCCTTCCAGACATTCTAATAGATGGCCTGCAGGGAGATGGGAAAAAAGCAATAAGGGCTACCTTCAGGTGTCCTTCTCTGTCCCTTTACTTAAGGATTTCTAAATATGGTTGAGGATGATTGCTTTTGCACAGAATAGCACAACGACAATTTCCCTGACTGTCCAAAAAACAAGGATTTCAAAGATGGTTGATGAGGAATGCTTTAGCACACTATAGCACAAGGAGAATTCCCCTCACTTTCCTTCTTTGTCCCTAGAAACAAGGACTCGCACAGTGAAAGAAACTGACACTCTCCCTACCTAGAGTTTTCTGTCCCTAGAAAAAATGTTTTTTTAAAGCACACTATAGCACAAGGAGAATTCCCCTCACTTTCCTTCTTTGTCCCTAGAAACAAGGACTCGCACAGTGAAAGAAACTGACACTCTCCCTACCTAGAGTTTTCTGTCCCTAGAAAAAATGTTTTTTTAAAGCACACTATAGCACAAGGAGAATTCCCCTCACTTTCCTTCTTTGTCCCTAGAAACAAGGACTCGCACAGTGAAAGAAACTGACACTCTCCCTACCTAGAGTTTTCTGTCCCTAGAAAAAATGTTTTTTTAAAGCACACTATAGCACAAGGAGAATTCCCCTCACTTTCCTTCTTTGTCCCTAGAAACAAGGACTCGCACAGTGAAAGAAACTGACACTCTCCCTACCTAGAGTTTTCTGTCCTTAGAAAAAATGTTTTTTTAAAGCACACTATAGCACAAGGAGAATTCCCCTCACTTTCCTTCTTTGTCCCTAGAAACAAGGACTCGCACAGTGAAAGAAACTGACACTCTCCCTACCTAGAGTTTTCTGTCCCTAGAAAAAATGTTTTTTTAAAGCACACTATAGCACAAGGAGAATTCCCCTCACTTTCCTTCTTTGTCCCTAGAAACAAGGACTCGCACAGTGAAAGAAACTGACACTCTACCTACCTAGAGTTTTCTGTCCCTAGAAAAAATGTTTTTTTAAAGCACACTATAGCACAAGGAGAATTCCCCTCACTTTCCTTCTTTGTCCCTAGAAACAAGGACTCGCACAGTGAAAGAAACTGACACTCTCCCTACCTAGAGTTTTCTGTCCCTAGAAAAAATGTTTTTTTAAAGCACACTATAGCACAAGGAGAATTCCCCTCACTTTCCTTCTTTGTCCCTAGAAACAAGGACTCGCACAGTGAAAGAAACTGACACTCTCCCTACCTAGAGTTTTCTGTCCCTAGAAAAAATGTTTTTTTAAAGCACACTATAGCACAAGGAGAATTCCCCTCACTTTCCTTCTTTGTCCCTAGAAACAAGGACTCGCACAGTGAAAGAAACTGACACTCTCCCTACCTAGAGTTTTCTGTCCCTAGAAAAAATGTTTTTTTAAAGCACACTATAGCACAAGGAGAATTCCCCTCACTTTCCTTCTTTGTCCCTAGAAACAAGGACTCGCACAGTGAAAGAAACTGACACTCTCCCTACCTAGAGTTTTCTGTCCCTAGAAAAAATGTTTTTTTAAAGCACACTATAGCACAAGGAGAATTCCCCTCACTTTCCTTCTTTGTCCCTAGAAACAAGGACTCGCACAGTGAAAGAAACTGACACTCTCCCTACCTAGAGTTTTCTGTCCCTAGAAAAAATGTTTTTTTAAAGCACACTATAGCACAAGGAGAATTCCCCTCACTTTCCTTCTTTGTCCCTAGAAACAAGGACTCGCACAGTGAAAGAAACTGACACTCTCCCTACCTAGAGTTTTCTGTCCCTAGAAAAAATGTTTTTTTAAAGCACACTATAGCACAAGGAGAATTACCCTCACTTTCCTTCTTTGTCCCTAGAAACAAGGACTCGCACAGTGAAAGAAACTGACACTCTCCCTACCTAGAGTTTTCTGTCCCTAGAAAAAATGTTTTTTTAAAGCACACTATAGCACAAGGAGAATTCCCCTCACTTTCCTTCTTTGTCCCTAGAAACAAGGACTCGCACAGTGAAAGAAACTGACACTCTCCCTACCTAGAGTTTTCTGTCCCTAGAAAAAATGTTTTTTTAAAGCACACTATAGCACAAGGAGAATTCCCCTCACTTTCCTTCTTTGTCCCTAGAAACAAGGACTCGCACAGTGAAAGAAACTGACACTCTCCCTACCTAGAGTTTTCTGTCCCTAGAAAAAATGTTTTTTTAAAGCACACTATAGCACAAGGAGAATTCCCCTCACTTTCCTTCTTTGTCCCTAGAAACAAGGACTCGCACAGTGAAAGAAACTGACACTCTCCCTACCTAGAGTTTTCTGTCCCTAGAAAAAATGTTTTTTTAAAGCACACTATAGCACAAGGAGAATTCCCCTCACTTTCCTTCTTTGTCCCTAGAAACAAGGACTCGCACAGTGAAAGAAACTGACACTCTCCCTACCTAGAGTTTTCTGTCCCTAGAAAAAATGTTTTTTTAAAGCACACTATAGCACAAGGAGAATTCACCTCACTTTCCTTCTTTGTCCCTAGAAACAAGGACTCGCACAGTGAAAGAAACTGACACTCTCCCTACCTAGAGTTTTCTGTCCCTAGAAAAAATGTTTTTTTAAAGCACACTATAGCACAAGGAGAATTCCCCTCACTTTCCTTCTTTGTCCCTAGAAACAAGGACTCGCACAGTGAAAGAAACTGACACTCTCCCTACCTAGAGTTTTCTGTCCCTAGAAAAAATGTTTTTTTAAAGCACACTATAGCGCAAGGAGAATTCCCCTCACTTTCCTTCTTTGTCCCTAGAAACAAGGACTCGCACAGTGAAAGAAACTGACACTCTCCCTACCTAGAGTTTTCTGTCCCTAGAAAAAATGTTTTTTTAAAGCACACTATAGCACAAGGAGAATTCCCCTCACTTTCCTTCTTTGTCCCTAGAAACAAGGACTCGCACAGTGAAAGAAACTGACACTCTCCCTACCTAGAGTTTTCTGTCCCTAGAAAAAATGTTTTTTTAAAGCACACTATAGCACAAGGAGAATTCCCCTCACTTTCCTTCTTTGTCCCTAGAAACAAGGACTCGCACAGTAAAACACACTGACACTCTCCCTACCTATCCTTCCCTTTCCCTAAACTAAAGGAATCCAGGTTAAGCAAGAAAGAAATAAATGTCACTGTCCCTGCCTATGCTTGTCTTTCCCTGCTCCGGAACACACTACACTAGGCCGCCGTGCTGGCGGCCTTTTATAGTGTGGGGCGTGTACTAAACACCCTCAGCAATAATTGGCCACAGGCATCCTGCCTCTGGCCAATCATTGCTCTCCTCGCTGCCGGCGCTGTGATTGGCCAAGCATGCGGGGTCACAGTGCATGCTTGGCCAATCACAGCGCCTGGATGACACTGCGATGGCGTAGTGCATTGTGGGCCGTTCGCGTCACTCGAATTTGGCGCGAACGGCCCAAATCGTTCGATCTTCGTCGAACGATCGAACAGCCGATGTTCGAGTCGAACGTATGTTCGACTCGAACACGAAGCTCATCCCTACTCTCAACCACCTATTACAGTTTTAAAGGCCTCGGAGCACCAGGACAATGGAAACGCCCACAAAGCGACCCCATTTTGGAAAGCTAACACCCCAACGTATAATCTATGAGGCATAATGAATCGTTTGAATGGATAATTTTTTTCCAGAAGTTTTTGGAAAATGGGGAAAAAAAATGAAAACGCAATTTTTTTACACAAAGTTGTCCATTTATAGGATATTTCCAACACATAGCATGTACACAGCAAAAATGACACCCCAAAATATATTCTGCTGCTCCTCTTGAGTATGGCGATACCACATGTGTGAGACTTTTATACATCCTGGCCACATACAGAGGTCCAACACTGAAGTAGCAACTTCAGGCGTTCTAGGAGCATAAATTACACATCTAATCTCTCAACCACCTATTACACTTTTGAAGGCCCTGGAGCACCAGGACAATGGAAACGCCCACAAAGTGACCCCATTTTGGAAAGCTAACACCCCAACGTATAATCTATGAGGCATAATGAATCTTTTGAATGGATCATTTTTTTCCAGAAGTTTTTGGAAAATGTGGAAAAAAAATGAAAACGCAATTGTTTTACACAAAGTTGTCCATTTATAGGATATTTCCAACACATAGCATGTACACAGCAAAAATGACACCCCAAAATATATTCTGCTGTTCCTTCTGAGTATGACGATACCACATGTGTGAGACTTTTATACAGCCTGGCCACATACAGAGGTCCAACACTGAAGTAGCAACTTCAGGCGTTCTAGGAGCATAAATTACACATCTAATCTCTCAACCACCTATTACACTTTTGAAGGCCCTGGAGCACCAGGACAATGGAAACGCCCACAAAGTGACCCCATTTTGGAAAACTAAGACCCCAACGTATAATCTATGAGGCATAATGAGTCTTTTGAAAGGTTAATTTTTTTCCAGAAGTTTTTCGAAAATGTGGAAAAAAATGAAAACGCATTTTTTTTACACAAAGTTGTCCATTTATAAGATATTTTCAACACATAGCATGTACATAGCAAAAATGACACCCCAAAATATATTCTGCTACTCCTCCTGAATATGGCTGTCAGGGTCACCTGTGGCCAGGTGACAGATGCACACCGTAGGGGGACAGGAGTGCACCGCGAGGTAGTGAACCCTATGGCTGGCTTCTGTGGGTAGGAAACTGGGTGGTTGTGGAAAGCGGGACCAGAGGAGCACAACCGGGATCCCAACGGAAGCGAGAGCCAAGATTCCCCAGGGCGCGGAGTCTAAGACCCAGCTGGTCTTCTCCAGGGCCTCTAGTGGTGAGGATGTTACGCTGCAGGCTGGGACCAGGTCGCGGCCCCTGGAGTTTCCTAGCTCACGCCCCGTAGGATAAGGGGAAGCAGCGGCACACGATAGAGAGAACCGAATAACAAGCCGAAGGTCAGGGGCCACAAGCAGACAAGGATAACGAAGAACGAGCCGAAGGTCAAGGGTCACGAGCAGACAGGGATGGTCGGGGACAAGCCAATAACGTAACAGAGAGACAGACGTAGCACACGGCAGGCAGGAACCCAAACACACAATGCCTAACAAACACGTTGATCAGCAAAGCAGGCTTGCAGTGCACAGGTTAATATAGTGTTCAGTGATAGGGCCTGGGGTGGAGTCAGGCTGGGAGGAGATTATAAAGGAAGCCAGGTGAAGGAGGTCTGGTCTCTAGATGAACACATGAGGAGGAAGGTAAGATGGCAGACAAACACTACTGCATATCCATGACAGTACCCTCCCTCTTATGGGCCCTCCCCCGCCTGGACCCAGGCTTAAAGGGAAATCTCTGATGAAACCTTCTCAACAGATGAGGTGCAGCGACATCAGATGCAGCGATCCAAGACGCCTCCTCAGGACCAAAACCTCTCCAATGCACAAGGTACTGAAGAATGCCTCTGCAGAGCCGAGAATCCAGAACTTGTCTAACCTTGTACTTAAGATTATCCTCAGAGACTGAAAACGAGGTAGGGAGATGACAAGAAGATCTATTGAGGACCAAAGGCTCTCTAGGAATAAGCAAGGGCATGAGACGATCAACAGGAATCTGAGGAGGGTCCCCTAGACCCTTAAAGGGGAACTGGTCATCTTGCACAGGACCATCAGACTGGGCAGATGTCAGTGGAACCCTGAAGTCAGGTTGGTTAGAAGGTGACATGTCGCCGGAGTCAAGCTGAATAGCTGAAGGACAAGCAGAATGTCCCGAACAAGAAAAAGTGAGAGGCTCACTGGGCATGGGCTGGACTGGCATAACTAGTACAGAGGCAGAGTGAATAGCTGAGTCAGGTGTAGCGACTACCTGAATCGCATCGCAAGACGTAGCGACTGCAGGACTTGTAGACAAGCTAGCCTGGCTGTGCGTCCAAGGGTGGTTAGGGACAGAGAAATGTAAATGGTTATGCAACCTGGAATGAATGACCGGCTCAGATTCACAGGGGGCAACCTTGGGTAGGCAGGACGAGGAACAGGAGGGACCCCAAGCCAGGATCTGTCCAGTAGTCCAGTCCACATGAGGAGAATGGAGCTGTAACCATGGGAGACCCAAAATTATAGGCGTTGAGGCCTTGGGTAAGATAAGGAAGGATATCCACTCCTGGTGGAGTGTACCCACCGACATCTTAACAGGGAGGGTCTGGAAGCGGATAGGTCCCCCTGGGAGAACAGTACCATCAATCGCCAAGACCACCAATGGCGTGGTGAGGGGCAAAAGAGTAAGTCTCATGGACGATGCGATTTCCCAGTCCATGAAATTACCAGCGGCTCCGGAATCCAGATATGCTGAGACCGAATGAGAAGAAGCACCAACATGAAGGAACACAGAAAGCAGAAGACGAGAAGGGGAAGGTGATATTTCTGGGTCCAATACTCCACTTTCCAGATGAAGTGGACCCGGACGTTTTTCTGGACAAAGAGAGCAAGTGTCACGAAAATGACCTTTGCCCCCACAGTAAAGACACAGACCAAGAGTTCTGCGCCTAGCACGTTCCTCGGGGGATAGCCTGGTCCGACCCAGCTGCATGGGTTCCTCAGCTGGTAGGAGATGCTCTACGGGTCGAAGAGAGGGGAGCTCAGGCTGACTAAGAACCAAGGAGTGCTGGCGTTGCTTTTCTAAGGTCCTCTCCTGAAAGCGAATATCGATCTGGTTACACAAGGAGATAACGCCGGCCAGATCAGTGGGGATGGTTCTTCCTGCTAATTCATCCTTCACTCTATCAGACAGGCCATGCAAAAAGGTTGCGACTAAGGCCTCATTGTTCCAGCTCAACTCAGCCGACAGTATGCGGAAATGAAGGGCATACTGTCCCACAGAAGCAGACTCTTGGCGGAGACGTAAAAGGGTGCTGGCCGCTGAAGAGACACGAGCCGGTTCTTCGAAGATATTCCGAAAAAGTTTCAAGAAGCCAGACAGGCTAGAAACCACTGGATCATTCAGTTCCCACAGAGGGGCTGCCCAGGCTAAAGCTTCACCAGAGAGGAGGGAAATGATATAGGCTACCTTAGCCCGATCAGACAGGAAGTTTTGGGGCTGGAGCTCAAAATGAATTGTGCATTGACTAAGGAACCCCCTGCAAGCCTTGGAGTCCCCAGAGAAACGGGACGGAGCTGGCAGTTGTAGTGAGTGTGTGGCTGCGACTGGTGCAATAGGTGCAGCCGCTGGTTGTATTTGAGGTTGCGGATTCAGGGTTCCCAAGGAGGCCTGAAGCTGCTCAAAGCGAGAAGCCAGATCCTGGAGGAATCGCATCACCTGAGTCTGATTCGATTCCTGGGTTTCAAGTCTGCAAACTATGCCCTGCAACGGATCATCCACGGGTAACGGGATGTCAGCCGGGTTCATGGCTGATCAAACTGTCAGGGTCACCTGTGGCCAGGTGACAGATGCACACCGTAGGGGGACAGGAGTGCACCGCGAGGTAGTGAACCCTATGGCTGGCTTCTGTGGGTAGGAAACTGGGTGGTTGTGGAAAGCGGGACCAGAGGAGCACAACCGGGATCCCAACGGAAGCGAGAGCCAAGATTCCCCAGGGCGCGGAGTCTAAGACCCAGCTGGTCTTCTCCAGGGCCTCTAGTGGTGAGGATGTTACGCTGCAGGCTGGGACCAGGTCGCGGCCCCTGGAGTTTCCTAGCTCACGCCCCGTAGGATAAGGGGAAGCAGCGGCACACGATAGAGAGAACCGAATAACAAGCCGAAGGTCAGGGGCCACAAGCAGACAAGGATAACGAAGAACGAGCCGAAGGTCAAGGGTCACGAGCAGACAGGGATGGTCGGGGACAAGCCAATAACATAACAGAGAGACAGACGTAGCACACGGCAGGCAGGAACCCAAACACACAATGCCTAACAAACACGTTGATCAGCAAAGCAGGCTTGCAGTGCACAGGTTAATATAGTGTTCAGTGATAGGGCCTGGGGTGGAGTCAGGCTGGGAGGAGATTATAAAGGAAGCCAGGTGAAGGAGGTCTGGTCTCTAGATGAACACATGAGGAGGAAGGTAAGATGGCAGACAAACACTACTGCATATCCATGACAATGGCAATACCACATGTGTGAGCTTTTTTAACAGCCTGGCCACATAGAGGCCCAACATCCAAGAAGCACCATCAGGTGTTCTAGGGACATAAATTACACATCCAATTTCCTTACAATCTATCACATTTTTGAAGGCCCTTCATATTTCTAACACAGCATGTACATACCAAGAATTACACCCTAAAATACATTCTGCTGAGTAAACGGTAAAAAAAAAGATTACCTGTGGTTTTAGTAGTGCAATTGTCCACAGGAGGAGAGCCCTGATCCAGGCAGCAGGCAGGGACGTGGTCAGCGACAGTGAATGGAATTGTCCAGGCAGCAGACAGGAATATTGTCCATAGTCACTACAGGCAGGAATACTGTCCATATACAGTCCAGGGTCAGTGCAAGTAGAGACATTGCCAGCAGTGCCATAATATTGGTCCTGGTAATAAGCAGGAACATGGTCCAAGTAGCAGGCCAGGAAAGAATGGGGACAGGGGTAGAGGCTTCTCCCACCCAAATCTCTTTGAAGCCTCCGAGTCTCCAGACCCTAATCCGGGAATGAGAAAACTAAAAAATAGTTTTCTTCATCCAGAAAAACAATTCTGGAGCCCCTCACATATGTGAGACCCCTGTGTTCCCACTAGCATAGCAGGGTAAAAGATCAATCCAAGAGGCAGGCAAAAAACGTGGTCAAACTGTCCAGGGTCAGTTCCAGAGCAGGCAGAGGTAGGTACAGTTAAGCGTTAGGCAGAAGAGTGGTCGTATAACAGGCCAGGGTCAGTTCCGGAGAAAGCAGAGGTAGGTACAGTTTAGCGTTAGGCAGAAGAGTGGTCGTATAACAGGCCAGGGTCAGTTCCGGAGAAAGCA
The DNA here is from genome assembly GCA_029206835.1 of Rana muscosa. Taxonomy (NCBI): domain Eukaryota; kingdom Metazoa; phylum Chordata; class Amphibia; order Anura; family Ranidae; genus Rana; species Rana muscosa. The sequence continues at coordinate 700,977,822 of CM055117.1, read as the reverse complement.
GAGGTATGTTTAGCGTTAGGCAAAAGCGTGGTCGTATAACAGTCCAAGGTCGGTTCCGGAGAAGGCAGAGGTATGTACAGTTCAGTGCAGTGGCATAAGGGGTGTGGAGGAAAATGACAGGAAATGAGAATTGCATTTACCATACTTCCCTAATAGTGTACAAACTTATGGTAACGGCGGAAACATTCGCCTATACAGAGGCCTGGTTGGGAGGGACAATCGGGACAATAATACACAGTGTCTCTTCGAATTCCTCCTCTGGAGCACACCCGACATCTCTTCTGACGTCTGTAGCCTGTTTCACGGGGGACGGCTTTCTCAGGGAAGTGGCGCTCGTGGAGTCTGCTCACGGAATCAGAGCGAATATTTTCTGGTGGGCTTTCAGCGTACAAAAGGGCGGAGATAACTTCTTCTTGGTAGAGTAGATAGGATACGGGGTTCTCTGTTGATTTTTTGTAAATAACTTAAGTGTTATACATGGCCAAACTAAAAAAATAAAGGGACACTTTCTTATACCAGTGGCGGGATTTTCTTGTGGGAAGATAGGGTTCAATCATCTGATCGTTGAGGTCCACTCCCCCCATAAACAAATTATAATCGTAGACACAAGCTGGTTTCTGGATTGTGCCGTTTCTTTTGGGGACTTCAACGTAGGTGTCGTTGTGGATTGAAGTGAGCATGTGGACGTTTCGTTTGTCCCTCCACCTGACAGCCAATATCTCTTGGTTCCTCAATGATGCCGTCTCCCCTCGTCGTAGCTTTTCATTGACAAGTTTTTGTGGGAAGCCTTTTCTATTGGGTCTTACTGTGCCACATGCTGGGGTGTCCCTCTGGTAAAGATTGCGGAACAGGGGCAAGCTGGTATAAAAATTATCCACATAAAGGTGGTATCCCTTTCCAAGGAGTGGATAGATAAGCTCCCAGACCACTTTTCCGCTGACTCCGATGTACTCTGGGCATTCAGGGGGATGCAGTTGGGAGTCCTTCCCTTCGTACACCAGGAAGGCGTAGATGTACCCCGTAGCTCGGTCACATAGCTTGTACATTTTAACCCCATATCGGGTCCTTTTGCTGGGGATAAACTGTTTAATGCACAGCCTGCCTGAGAATTTTATAAGGGACTCATCCACGGAGATATTCTGTTCAGGGATATACAACTGGGAACATTTTTCAGAGAAAAAATTTAGGAGTGGCCGAATTTTATATAGTTTGTCAAAAGCTGGGTCATTTCGGGGAGGGCACTGGGTGTTGTCATTAAAGTGGAGGAACCGCATAATCATTAGGTATCAGGATCTTGGCATAATGGATGAGAAGAGTGGCATGTGGTGGATGGGTTTGGTAGACCAGTGGGAGTACAGTTGTTTTTTTTTTGAGAGTCCCATAGTAAAAGTTAGGCCTAGGAAAATTTTGAATTCCTCTACGGTAAGTTCTCTCCACTCAAAGGGACAGGCGTAACTAGACCCAGGGTTGCTTACGATGTACTGCTGTGCGTAGAGGTTGCACTGGGCCACAATGGAGGATAGTAAGTCTTCGATGAATACTAAATGAAAAAAATCGAGCATGGAAAAACCATCGGTGTTCACCTGGACACCTGGCTGGGCGGTGAAAGGGGGGATATTTGCTGCTCCGGAATTAGGGGGAAGCCACAGGGGGTTTTGAAGGCCATAGGGAAGGCTGGCATGGCCCCTATCCCTTTGGGGCTGAGATGACACCCTACTGGTGCCTGGCCTTTGTTGCAGTGGCACTGCGCTTGGGGTGGACGGCACTGCGCTTGGGGTGGACGGCACTGCGCTTGGGGTGGACGGCACTGCGCTTGAGGTGGACGGCACTGCGCTTGAGGTGGACGGCACTGCGCTTGAGCTGGACGGCACTGTGCTGCTGGTAGTAGGCCGCTTCCCCATGCCAGAACCCCTTGTTTTCACGGGCACACATTCCTCTTCTGATTCTGTATCAGACCCACTGTCTGTAATGGGTTCATAGGCCGAATCCGAATCGGACTGAGACTCCTCGCTGCTCTCATCGGTCATGATTAGACGCTGGTAGGCCTCCTCACAAGTAAAGAATTTTTTTGCCATGCTGGTGGCTGGTGAGGCTGCACTGCAGAGCACTGTGGTGGCACTGGTGGGCACAGGCGGCACTGATGTGGCACAGGTAGCACTGGTGTGCACTGTAGTGGCACTGGTGTGGCTCTGGTGGCACTGATTAGCACACAGGCGGCACTGGTGGGGACAGGCGGCACTGGTGGGCACAGGCGGCACTGGTGGGCACAGGCGGCACTGATGTGGTGCTGATGGGCACAGGTGGCACTGATGGGCACAGGTGGCACTGATGGGCACAGGTGTGGCTCTGGTGTGCACTGGTGTGGCTCTGGTGTCACTGGTGGGCACAGGCGGCACTGGTGGGCACAGGCGGCACTGATGTGGCACTGCAGTGGCGCTGATGGGCACAGGTGGCACTGGGCACAGGTGGCACTGATGGGCACAGGTGTGGCTCTGGTGTGCACTGGTGTGGCTCTGGTGTGCACTTGTGTGGCACTGGTGTGGCTCTGGTGGCACTGGTGGGCACAGGCGGCACTGGTGGGCACAGGCAGCACTGATGTGGCACTGCAGTGGCGCTGATGGGCACAGGTGGCACTGGGCACAGGTGTGGCTCTGGTGTGCACTGGTGTGGCTCTGGTGTGCACTGGTGTGGCTCTGGTGGCACTGGTGGGCACAGGCGGCACTGGTGGGCACAGGCGGCACTGGTGGCACTGGTGGGCACAGGCGGCACTGATGTGGCACTGCAGTGGCACAGATGAGCACTGATGGGCACAGGTGGCACTGATGGGCACAGGTGGCACTGATGGGCACAGGTGGCACTGGTGTGGCCCTGGTGTGGCCCTGGTGTGGCACTGGTGTGGCTCTGGTGGCACTGGTGTGGCTCTGGTGTGGCTCTGGTGGCACTGGTGTGGCACAGATGGCACAGGTGGCACAGGTGGCACAGATGAGAGATGAACTTGTCCTGACCCCAGTTTGTTTACATTGTGATCGCGCCGTCATTGGACGGCGCGATCACATGGTAAAAGGCCACTGTCATTGGCCATTTACCTTGATCTGTGTTGCTACGGGTCCGGTGGACCCGGCGAGCACAGTAGTTTGCGTGTGCGCGCCCGCGGGCGCGCGCAGGAACGATTCTAAGGGAGGACGTTATATAACGTCCTCCCAGAGTTAAGCAACCACCTTGTCGCCGTTATTCGGCGGCAGGTGGTTGTGAAGTGGTTAAACTGGAACCGCAAGGGTGTTTTGTAGTGGTTGTACTTAAACTTATGGGTAGACCATATACCGTGACAAGCCTGTATGCCTCTCCCCCTTCACTAAATTGTTCTTTGAAAGGGTTATGACCTCCATTCTGGCGATTGCAGAAGGTCCTTTACTAATAGCGGGTGACTATAATACAGTACTGGATAATTCCATAGACAGGTTACGTTGTTCTTCATTACCCCCCAATCCCCTGTGTTCTTTCTTAAATCAATTTGACTTAGTGGAGGCCTGGAGGTGGAAGCATGCGGACAGGAGGGAGTATTCGTGTCACTCTGAGTCACACGGTACTCTGTCTCATATAGATTTGTGTCTGGTCTCGTCGGATCTGCTTTCTATGGTATCAGAGGTTAAATACCTCCCTAGGGCGGTGTCTGACCATTCTCCTTTGATGGTGGACCTTGCCCTGGGCCCCTCCTCCTCCTATTGGGTGTGGGGACTGAGCCCACTGTGGTTGGCGGATGAGATCGTGGTGAACCAATGTATGACAGAGATGAAATCATACTGGCTACTTAATAAACAGAGTGCAACCGTTCCAGTGGTATGGGGTGCCTTTAAGGCCGCTACACGTGGCTCTTTTGCTGCGGCGGTTGGTCAGACACGCAAGGCCTCTATGTCCAAGTTGATGGATGCAGAGGGGGCTCTCAGGGAGGCAGAAGCCGTTTATACCGCGACTCCCTCTCCTGAGACACGTGCTGCCTGGAAGCATGGGTCCAGAGAATTGGACCTAGTGCTTTTGGAACGCACCCAGAAGAAGCTGTTATACCAGAATCAGCGAATCTTTGAGTTTGGTGACAAGAGCAGCCGTTTGTTGGCGTATCTTTCTAAACCTGACTATCAGCCATGCAGCATACCCAGAATTAAGAGCGCAGAGGGCATAGTGGTAGAACAGAACAATGAGATCATGGAAGCCTTTATCTCCTTTTACTCCTCCCTATATGCTACTAGAGCTCATTACACGATTGTGGAATGGGATGACTATCTTGCTGATATTTCGTTGCCCAGACTTCAGACCCAACAGGCGTCAGACCTTGATGCTCCTCTGACGACTGAGAAAATTGGAGAGGCTATCCAATCCTTTGCCAGAAACAAAATCCCGGGACTGGATGGGTTCCCCATCGAGTGGTGTCTGCAATACAAAGATTTGCTTATACCCCATCTAAGCAGGGTGTATGATTTTGCTATGAAAACGGAACAGCTACCCCCCTCTATGTCGGAGGCATTGATTGTCCTCATTCCTAAACCACATAAGGATCACCTCCTATGCGAATCTTACAGAGCAATATCACTCATCAACTCGGATGTTAAGATTTTGGCCAAGGTGCTCGCCCGGCGATTAAACACAGTTATTACTACCATTATTGGTGCAGACCAAACTGGGTTCATCCATGGGCGATCGACCTCCATCAACCTGCGGAGATTGTTCACCAATCTTCAGGCCACTCATGTGGAGATGGGTTCCAGGGCTGTTCTGGCCTTAGACGCACACAAGGCATTTGATTCAGTCGAGTGGCCTTATCTGCTGGAGGTCTTGGCAAAGTTTGGTTTTGGCGGTACCTTCATCAGATGGGTCCAGTTGTTATATTGGAAGCCCACTGCTCGACTGAGGGTGAACGCAGCCGTGTCTGATCCCTTTCCGATAAAGAGAGGCACCAGACAGGGGTGCCCTCTGTCGCCGTTGCTCTTTGCACTGGCGATAGAGCCCTTGGCAGCACTGATAAGATCTTGCGGGGAGGTTGCGGGACTGACGATTGGGGGTATGGAGGAGAAGGTGTCTCTTTATGCTGACGACATGTTAATATATTTGTCGGACCCCCAGTCGTCTCTCCCAGTCCTGCTGGAGATTATTGGCAAGTTTGGGCATTTCTCCGGGTTCCGGGGTTAACTGGGACAAGTCCATCCTATTTCAGATTGACCAGGCAGACCCACCCAGGCTACCTTCCTCTTGCCCACTACAAATAGTCACCTCATTCCGATATTTAGGAGTTCTGGTACAGCTCCCTATTACCTTAAATGCTAAACTCAATATAGACCCCCTTATAGGGAGAATGAAGACCACATTCAAATCCTGGGCAAATCTCCCACTTACCTTATTAGGCAGGATTAATATTTTTAAAATGATATTCCTGCCACAATTTCTGTATGTATTGGGTAATTCACCAGTATATGTCAGTAAGCTTAAATTTAAAGAAATAGACTCCATCCTTACTTCCCTTTTGTGGAGGGGGGGAGTAGTCAGGATTGCCAAAACCACCCTCCAGTTACCGGAACTGGAGGGCGGATTGGCCTTACCCTGTCTCCACACCTATTATATTGCCTCACAATTAGCTCATGCACATTGGTGTTTTTTTCCTGAAGCCAACAACACAGCCACTGCTTTGGAGGCTGCTATTCTTACCTCCTATGAATCCCTGCAGAACCTGATTTATCGTATGTCCCTTAGAGGGCGGGAGGGTACGAGTGTCCTGGCAATGGTTATAAGGCTTATTAAACTAACAAAACTACAGTCGTTCGCTGACAGTAATACTTACTCGCCGAACACTCCACTCTGGGTGAACCCGACTCTACCAGAGTTCTTCCGCAGATCTGACGGGGGATTCTGGACGAAAAGGGGGGTAAAAACTATTTTGCATTTATTCTCAGACAATGTGTTTCGTTCTTTTGATGAATTTCGTAGAGATTACAATCTACCACGCACAGCTTACTTCCTCTACCTACAGATACGCCACACTGCAGCAACGCAGTTTGCTCTTCGCAACATATCTATTCAGCTCTCCCCACTGGAACGTATGTTGACCGACTCCTCTCACACCAAGCTAGTTTCTACATATTATAGGTCCCTTCTGCATTCCACGACTCAAAGGCTGAGCAAGACGGCTGCCAGCTGGAGAGCTGATATCCCTGAGCTGACGGAGGAAATCTGGCAGGAGCTTTTGTCCCTCCAGGTTCCCTCTGTCATCTCTTCTCGTGACAAAGTAATACAAACTAAATTGTTATACAGATCCTACTTTACTCCATGCTTACTATTTAAACTGAATAGATTTCCCTCTGCATTATGCTCTCGTTGCGGCATGGCTGATGGCACGTTCTTTCATTTAATGTGGGAGTGTGCTCCGATCAGGCAGTTCTGGTCGGAGGTCACGGCCTTCATTAGTTCATTGACACAATTACCTAATGTATGTAATCCTCTAAGGTGTTTACTGGGCTATATTGATGATGATAGTATATCCGAGAATACACAAACATTTCTGAGAATAGTATTGTTTTATGCTAAGAAAGCAATAACCTTCCATTGGAAGTCTCCATCCTTGCCCACTATTGCCTTCTGGCTCACAAATATTAACCATGGTGTATCATTATACAAACTGACATATGAGGCTAGAGGGTGTCCAAAAAAATTCAGGAAGGTTTGGGGCTACTGGGTTGATTCTGAGAGCACTGTCTCTCCTGCTCCTTAAAAATGTGACTGAATATTGTCTTCCTGATATATGACAATTGTTTACCAGCTTTCTAAAAAACATTTTTTTGCAGTGTACTGGATTGGGCGATGTTCGCTCCATATGTGTCTGTTTGTTGTCTATTGTATGTCTTGTTTTGAAAAAAAAACGTAAATTTTTTTTTACCTGTAAAAAAAAAAAAGTGCATGTACAGAATAATGGCAAATAACTTCTGACATGAGATGAGCACTGCTTCCTTTTTACATGGAAAAGGGGAGGACATTTTCTGAAGCTAGACAAAAGAAACTGATGAAAAAAACATTGGTGGATGGATCCCTGTCAGATTTTATATATGTGATTGGGCTTGTGGATGGGAACCTGCAAATCAAATCATGGTGGGGGTTAGTTGTGGCGGTATATGATAATATTATAACACAAATGATAAATTTGTTGCAATGTCATAGAAGCAAGTCATTTCAGATCAATGGAGTGCAACAAACCTCCGTTCAATATATAAACAGCTTGATATAAAGCAGAATGTGAACATTGATGTAGCATAGCCCTGCCTAGTGAGGTATTAAGATCATAATCAAGATAATGGTATTTTACATGTACTATTAGGAGACTATCAATGTCAATTCAGTTCTGTTAGGTGTACAACAGACCAATTATTCATAGAGAGGCTGTCCTATTGTTTTCATTTACAGAATCATTCAAAAGTTTGTAATCACTAAAGAAACTCCGTTTTTTTTCTCTTTTTTTTTTAACCACTTAAGCCCCGGACCATTTGGTAGCTAAAGGACCAGAGGTGAATTCAGAATTTTGCACTGCGCTGCTTTAACTGTAAATTGTGCGGACATGCAATGTTGTACCCAAACGAAATTTGCGTCCTTTTCTTCCCACAAATAGAGCTTTCTTTTAATGGTATTTGATTGCCTCTGCGATTTTTATTTTTTGCGCTATAAACGGAAAAAGACCGAAAATTTTGAAAAAAAATGATATTTTCTACTTTTTGTTATAAGAAAAATCGAATAAACTCAATTTTAGTCATACATTTAGGCCAAAATGTATTCAGCCACATGTCTTTAGTAAAAAAAATGTCAATAAGCGTATATTTATCGGTTTGCGCAAAAGTTATAGCGTTTACAAACTAGGGTACATTTTCTGGAATTTACACAGCTTTTAATTTATGACTGCCTATCTCATTTCTTGAGGTGCTAAAATGACAGGGCAGTACAAAACCCCCCCAAATGACCCCATTTTAGAAAGTAGACACCCCAAGGAAATTGCTGAGAGGCATGTTGAGCCCATTGAATATTTTTTTTTTTTTGTCCCAAGTGATTGAATAATGACAAAAAAAAAAAAAAAATTACAAAAAGTTGTCACTAAATGATATATTGCTCACACATGCCATGGTTATATGTGGAATTGCACCCCAAAATGCATTCTGCTGCTTCTCTTGAGTACGGGGATACCACATGTGTGGGACTTTTTAGGAGCCTAGCCACGTACGGGACCCCGGAAACCAAGCACCGCCTCCAGGATTTCTAAGGGCGCAAATTTTTGATTTCACTCCTCACTACCTATCACAGTTTTGAAGGCCATAAAATGCCAAAATAGCACAAAACCCCCCCAAATGACCCCATTTTGGAAAGTAGACACCCCAAGCTGTTTGCTGAGAGGCATGGTGAGTATTTTACAGCTCTCATTTGTTTTTGAAAATGAAGAAAGAACATTTTTTTTTCTTTTTTTTTTCAATTTTCAAAACTTTGTGACAAAAAGCGAGATCTGCAAAATACTCACAATACCTCTCAGCAAATAGCTTGGGGTGTCTACTTTCCAAAATGGGGTCATTTGGGGGGGTTTTGTGCCATCTGGGCATTCCATGGCCTCCGAAACTGTGATAGGCAGTGAGAAGTGAAATCAAAAATTGACACCCTTAGAAAGCCTGAAGGCGGTGCTTGGTTTTTGGGGTCCCGTACGCTGCTAGGCTCCCAAAAAGTCTCACACATGTGGTATCCCCGTACTCAGGAGAAGCAACAGAATGTATTTTGGGGTGTAATTCCACATATGCCCATGACATGTTTGAGCAATATATCATTTAGTGACAACTTTGTGCAAAAAAAAAAAAAATAAAAAAAAAAAATTATTTTTTCCGCAACTTGTGTCAACATATAAAATATTCCATGGACTCGACATGCCTCTCAGTATATAGCTTGGGGTGTCTACTTTCCAAAATGGGGTCATTTGGGGGGGTTTTGAACTGTTCTGGCATTTTATACACAACATTAGGAAGCTTACATCCACTCTTCTAACCACTTGAAGACAAAGCCCTTTTTGACACTTTTTGTTTACATGAAAACATATTTTTTTTTGCAAGAAAATTATGTTGAACCCCCAAACATTATATATATTTTTAAAGCAAAGGCCCTACAGAATAAAATGGTGGGTGTTGCATTTTTTTTTCTACACAGTATTTGCGCAGCGATTTTTCAAACACATTTTTTTGGGAAAAAATACACTTTTTTTAATTTTAATGCACTAAAACACACTATATTGCCCAAATGTTTGATGAAATAAAAAAGATGATCTTAGGCCGAGTACATAGATACCAAACACGACATGCTTTAAAATTTCGCACAAACGCGCATTGGCGACAAACTACATACATTTTTAAAAGCCTTTAAAAGCATTTACAGGTTACCCCGTTAGAATTACAGAGGAGGTCTACTGCTAAAATTACTGCCCTCGATCTGACCTTGGCGGTGATACCTCACATGCATGGTGCAATTGCTGTTTACATATGACCCCAGACCGACGCTTGTGTTCGCCATTGGGCAAGAGCAGGGCAGGACAGGGGTGCTTTTTTTTTTTTTTTTTTTTTATTATTAATTTTGCTTTTTTATTTTATTTTTAAACTGTTGCTTCCATATTTATTTATTTTTATCACTTTTATTGTTATCTCAGGGAATGTAAATATCCCCTATGATAGCAATAGGTAATGACAGGTACTCTTTTTTGAAAAAAACTGGGGTCTATTGGACCCTAGATCTTTCCTCTGCCCTCAAAGCATCTGACCACACCAAGATCGGTGTGATAAAATGCTTTCCCAATTTCCCAATGGCGCTTTTTATATCCGGGGGGGGACATTCCCTCCCACTGCTTGTAAAAGCAGTCCAGAGGCTAATTAGCCACTAGGATTGCTTTTACATGAAAGCCGGCCGCTGGCTGAAAAGAATGATACCAAGATGATACCTAAACCCGCAGGCATCATTCTGGTATAAACATTCAAAGTCCAGCAACATACCAGTACGTTGCTGGTCCTTGTTGGACATGTATTGTAATCTTTTTTTTCATGCAGCCTGTTGGCTGAACGAAAAAAAAAGATTGATTGGTGGGTATGCCCACCATTAGAATACCGCCCTTCATCCACCCACTTCTAATGATGGGCATACATGCACCATTTATATATACCGAAGCATGGGGGCATCTTCCCGCAAAAGTTATGCCGCGTACACATGGTCAGACTTTTCCACGGGCAAGCCTCCGTCGGAATTTCGACCGTATATACGCGGCATTAGGAGCAAAATCGCTCCTCCGCTCCTGCTGCCCCAATGCTTCGGCATATATGCTTTTTTTTTTTAACTGTGGTGGTGAAATTACCTCCTACAGCACTGGAGTCGCAGGGACCAGGCCTGTCTCTGCGAACGCTGCAGTTATGTGTGTTGTGTTTTGCAAGTGACAGTGATCGATCGATACTGCACTTCGGTGGCCTGGGCTGGACGGAGGGGCAAAACGCAGGTGCTAGCAGGTATCTGGGCTGATCCCGCTAACACTGCGTTTTTGGGAACCCTAAACTGCTGGGGACGCTAGTATAGATCTGATCAGATCAGATATTGAGCTGATCAGATACTATACCACTAAGGGGGGTGTATGCTTCACGTGTGGGTGTTAGCGCTACTGGCACTAACCTGACGCTGCCTGGGGTGTGACGCAGACCCTCTCTGACGCTAAAACCTAACTGATATCACCCGCCGGGCGATCAGGGGGTTAAACCTTTATTGGGTTATATACGGCGGGTGCCCTGACACTATAAAAAGCAAACTAACTAACCAGTGTCACCCGTAACACTTATATGATGATCACTGGTGAAAGGGTTAACTAGGGGCAATTAGGGGGTTAAAACCTTTATTAGGTAATATATGGGGGTACCTGACGCTATATAAAAACCTGACGGCGAACCTAAAAAAAAATTACTGGCTACCTATCGGCATCACCGACACTAAGACAACGATCATAAAAACGATTGCTTAGCGACAGTGGTGATAGGGGGTGAAAGGGTTACCTGGGGGGCGATCAGGGGGTTAAACCTTTATTAGATAATATATGGGGGTACCTGACGCTATAAAAACCTGCGGCGAACCTAAAAAAAATTACTGGCTACCGATCAGCATCACCGACGCTAAGACATCGATCAGAAAAATGATCGCATAGTGACGGCGGTGCTAGGGGGTGAAAGGGTTACCTGGGGGGTGATCAAGGGGGTTACACCTTTATTAGGTAATATGTGGGGGTACCCGACGCTATAAAAACCTGCGGCGAACCTAAAAAAAATTACTGGCTACCGATCAGCATCACTGACGCTAAGACATCGATCAGAAAAATGATTGCTTAGTGACAGTGGTGATAGGGGGTGAAAGGGTTATCTGGGGGGTGATCAGGGGGTTAAACCTTTATTAGGGGGGGTTAGGGGGCTACACTGGACCTAAAACTAAATGTAGTGACACTTTTACAGTCACAAATGTCACTGATTGCAGTGATCACTAAATAAATGGTCACTGCAATCAGTGGCACTGTGACTGGGGGCTGGGGGGGCTGGGGGGTGATCTGGGGGTGTCTGGGGGGGCCTGGGGGGGCGATTTATGTGCCTATGTGTCCTGGTGTCAGTGTGCTGTTTTGTGTACTAACCTGGCATCTTCTCCTGTACGGCGCTCGGTATATGTGAGCGCCCCAGGAGAGATGACATCACTTCCTCCTTCCTGGCAGGCAGGGGAAGCTCTCTCATTCGCCGGGAGCGATCGAGAGGGGGTGGCCGGAATCGAACGGCCGTCCCCTCATGTCGGATCGCTCCCGAAGGTAAAACGACCGCTCACTGTAAAGAAGGGGGGTCCGATCGGACCCCCCAACTATACAAAGGCAATCACGTACATATACGTGATTCTGCCTGTCGGTGCCATTCTGCTGACGTATATTTACAGTGGGCGGTCGTTAAGTGGTTAAAGGTGCCATTCTATTCATTTATTTATCCGATTTCCTCCCACATCTTAAAGACATGCTGGTAACTGGCTCCTGTCTAAATTGGCCCTAGTATGTGTATGTATGAATGTGAGTTAGAGACCTTAGATTGTAAGCTCCTTGAGTGCAGTGAGTGATGTAAATGTATAAATATAATGTAGCGATACCCCCAGCTAAGAGGGCCGCTGGTATGATTTGTTTCGGGCCCTGTAACACTCACTGTCAACCACCAGCAATTGGCTCTACCCTCCCTTGGCACAGTTAGTAGGGGATGATGGGATTGTGTAACCTGTGATTCTTGGCCACACAATCCCACAATAAAGGCACACAACAGTATGGTGTAGCTATCACTAACCGCTTCTCCTGCACAGTAAATTACACAAATGACTGGTATACTTAACCCTGGCACTTTACTGAGAATAATGGTTAGGCAGGCAAAACAGTATACATAAACATATGCAGAGCGCTGCAATGAAAGAGTATTTTAGCAAACAGACAGTTATACAATTCTATGACAAGGAACTAACGGATCCCGCTGCAGCTCTTCTCCCTCGTGGGCAAAATGGCGCCCAGAAATGTCTACACTTCTAAGTCAGGCCTGACTGTACTATGTGAAAGTTCTGCAGAAAAAGATCTTCGCTAGCAAATGGTGGTGCACTTCTGGAACAATTTGTAATCCACAAGAATAAAGGGATTTGATAACTTGGTGAACACAGGATAAATCTACTAGCGTTATCCAATGCACTGTCCCTCCGGCGTGCAACTGCAAACACTAACGTTAGTTCCGAACAACAGTTACTGGGTCTAGAGATCCTGTATTATTCTCTGAGCAGGTGCTCTCTCACCCAACCGGACCAGTCCGTGTCCGTATCTTCCATTGCTGTGTCTTGGTACACAGATTCCACGACACCCGGGTCTTCGGTCCTCCTGGTAGTAGCAGAACAGCAGCAGGATGAGACGTCCCTCAGGCTCCTCAGTGGGTACGGAATGCTCTTTGGAGTAATACAGGCCTAGGCTTCAGGCCTTGTATTCTCAGCAGACTCAGCACAGAGTTCCACTTGCTGGGCGGGCGGTGTCCAAAGAGACCATACTCCAGTCCGCCCCCTTGTTAAATTCCCCCGCCCCAGCAGTCCTTGCACGGGGAAATGCATCCTGGGTATGGTAGTCTCTGGGCCTTAATGCAAACACCCTCTACAATAATTAAAATGCTGTGTAAATTAACAGTGCTATATACAGTAAGTACCTGTAATAAACGTAGTTGTGTTAGCATACCCAAAACATAGTTACATAGGTTGAAAAAAGACACAATTCCATCTAGCTCAACTGAAAAAAAAAAAACATACAATCCCATATACACAATCCTATACCCAAAGTGGATCCAGAGGAAGGTGAAAAACCGCAGCAGAGCATGATCCGATTTGCTACAGCAGGGAAAAAAAACCTTCCTGATCCCCTGAGAGGCAACTGGATATTTCCTGGATCAACTATACCTAGAAATGTTAGTACCCAGTTATATTATGTACATTTAGGAAAGAGTCCAGGCCTTTTTTCAAGCAATCTACTGAGCTGGCCAGAACCACCTCTGGAGGGAGTCTTTTCCACATTTTCACAGCTCTTAAGCCCTGTACACACGATCGGTTTGACTGATGAAAACCGTCCGATGGATGGTTTTCATCAGACCAACCGATCGTGTATGGTACCCATCGGTCTTTTTTCCATCGGTTTTAAAAAATAGAACTTGTTTTAAAATTTTCCGATGGATCAAAAACCGATGGTAATTTCCGATCGTCTATGGGCAAGTCCATCGGTTAAAAAACCCACGCATGCTCAGACTGAATTAGGAGACGGGAGCGCTCGTTCTGGTAAAACTAGCGTTCCTAATGGAGAGAGCACATTCGTCATTCTGCAAGTTATTGCCTCGTTTAATGCAGCGCATGTTTTTTTGCTTTAGAATGGTGTTTAAAATGTCATTTTTGCTGCAGATCTTTATCACGAGTTCTGACAAACTTATGTCTTTTTTCTTTCTTGTGATCTTATGAATAATTAGTTTAATTCTTAAAGGCCGACCTCACAAATTACACCAAACCTTCTTTTTTTTTGTATTTAAATTTGTTGTGCATTTTTTGCTGTGTTTGTCGTGATATATGTAGAGAGACAGCACAAACCATTACTGTACATAAGCCATGTTTACTGAAAGAACCAGCAGGAAACAGGAAACACAACACAGGAAGAAGTACAACAGAGATGCACCATAGAGTTGCATTTAAAGAAACATGTCATCCATAACATCTCCCCCTTTTAGTGTTAATAAATGAACATTGTGAAATTTAAAAGAGACAAAGCAATAACACATTCTACAGGTTAAGTCTCATAGGTGGTTTTGAACATCTACCACTACGGGTGAAGACTGGCGGGTTTGTGCTGTCTTTCTACATATATCACGACAAACATGGTGTCAGAAGATTTGGATCCATGCTCTTTCTACACATTTGATGCTGAGAGCCTGCTAGCCTTCATGTGAGTGTTCTTGGAACTGATTGTGCCTCCTGACAATTGCAGTCCTGTCCTGGATGCTGAGTGTTTGCAGCAAGGAAAACAGCATCATGGCAGCTAACAGCATTCCACTGCCTGAGGCAATGAGGGTGAGTGGAGATGTTGGCAGTAACTGGGACAATTTCAGGGCTGAGTTTCAGGACTATTCCCTAGCCACAGGGTTAAATGAGAAGTCTGCAGCAGTGCAAGCAGCCACGCTGAGAAGGATAATGGGCAGTGAATGCTTCCATGTTTACAAGCATAATCTGAACCTCACAGAGGAGCAAAAGAGTGACACCAAAACCATTCTGGATGCATTAGAAGCTTTCTTCAGACCTTCCAAAAATGTCATCTATGAAAGATATATATTTGGCTGCTGTAAGCAAGAAGACTGTGAATTAATAGACAGGTTTGTCACACGGCTAAGAGCAAAAGCTGCAAGCTGTGAGTATGGCTCTCTGAGAGATGAACTTATTCGTGATAAAATAGTTTTGGGTATCACCAGTGAAAGCACACGCCGCCACCTATTGAGGAAACATGATTTAGATCTACAAACAGCAATTGAGATATGTCGCACTGATGAACTTACTGACAAACATATGAAAGCTATGGAGCAGGATAAACTGATTGACGATATCAATGCAGCCTCTAAACAACAGCAAAACTTCAAAAACCACCAGCATAAGTTTCAGCACAAGGGTCACCTACACAACTCACCTGGGAGGAAGCCTGCATCATGCAAGTATTGCGGCAATGTGCATGTACGAGAGAAAGGAAAGTGTCTTGCATATGGGAAAATCTGTACTGCATGTGGTAAACCAAATCACTTTGCAAGAGTGTGTCTCTCCAGTAAAATGGAAGCAAGGAAGCTGCACACAATTGAGCAAATGTCAGATCCGGAGAATGCACACCTGCTTAGCACTGATATGGTTTACTCCTCAGAATGCATTGGTGCTGTAAACACAAAGGGCAAAAAATGGTTTGTAAACCTCAGATTAAACAATATAATCCAACCCTGCCAGCTGGACTCGGGTGCAATGTGTGATGTCATGAGTATAAAGGACAAAATGAAACTGGCACCCAGAGCACCCCTTCAGCCTTGTAGCACCAAACTAAAGTTGTATTCAGGGGAACTAATGGAATCATTGGGGCTATTCCAAACAGAATGCAGCATACGTGATTGTATACACAAACTGAACTTTGAGATTGTTGATGCCGATCAGAAACCGCTATTATCAGGTTCAACATGTGAGCGCCTTGGACTGATGCTGTTCACCATTCCTGCTGAGCTACATAATGTTGATAATCAGCCTGCAAAATCTCTGACTAGGCCACTGACAAAACAGCAAATTCTTCACACCTACAGTGATGTGTTTGAGGGCCCGATAGTCTCTGTTCCAGGAGAGGTTCGTTTTGAACTTGATCCTACCATTCAACCTGTACAATGTGCCCCACGCAATGTGCCTATCGCCATTAAGCCACTGGTTAAAGTTCAACTAGATAAATATGAAGCTGAAGGACATCTAACTTCAGTAACAGAGCCTACAGATTGGATCAGTAACATGGTTGTTATCAGAAAGCCTGAGAAGATCAGAATATGCATTGATCCCAAGTTTCTGAATATGGCCCTGAAACGATCACACTACTTAATGCCAACACTCGATGATATTTTGCACAAACCATTACTGTACATAAGCCATGTTTACTGAAAGAACCAGCAGGAAACAGGAAACACAACACAGGAAGAAGTACAACAGAGATGCACCATAGAGTTGCATTTAAAGAAACATGTCATCCATAACATGGTGTGTCAATTTCTCACAACAACATTTTATATTTTAACATTTCCTCATGGAGGTTGGTGTCCCTTGTTATTAATTACACATTGTATTTATGAAATGTTATTGCTACTCCTAAAAAAAAACACATCAGGCATGTATGTTGGCTGAAATCAAATCTCCATTTATTTTGGCAAAAAAGCAAACAAAAATCGAAGGGCAACTATTCAGAAATTAGCACAAAATATCAAGTCATTAGACCCCAAATGCAGACATGACTATGATGAACAATAAGATCAACAACAGCATGAAATCAGGAGCAGCAGCCAAAGACATGCATCATCCCAAGCTGTGGTACTCCATAAACCTGCAACTTCTGGAAGAGCAGCTCGAGGCCAGAGAATCACCTCCTGCTCTTCCCTGTAGCCTTCCTTCCACGCTTCCCTGCAGCGGTCTCTCCACGGCCCCGTCCACGCACCCTTGCAGGCTGGGCCACTGTGGGTGGTGATGTGGCAGGAGGAGGAGGAGAAGGAGGAGAGGGATTGGCCTGCTGAGAGATATGGGTGGCCTCTGTCAGCTGCCCCCTCACCCCCATGTCTACGGCCATATAGATAAGGTGTTCACAGAGGGCCCGTTGTCCCGCCTCCATTTGGAGCAACTTATCTGACAGATAAGTACTGAAACCCTCCGTAGGGTTGAGGGGGGCCCTCATGATGGCAGCAGCCTCACGGATCATCTTTAGTGACTCCTCCTCCACTTGTGTCATCCGCCGATGTTTTGGCGGTCTGACGTGGAGGGGAGCCACTTGTGAGACTGTACTGCCACTAGGCCTGGGGACCTGCTGAGTCCCACTTGGCCCTGCCTCCTCCTGCCTGCCACATTCCTGAGCCTCTTCCTCCTGGCTTGCCTCATCCTGTTTTTACAAAAATAAAAAAAGTTTGATTATTCGGGGAATCTATCACACACAATTTGGATATCATGACTGGTGCATATTTTTTTGTGTGGGGGGGGGGGGGGATGTTATCATTTTGGGCTAATCCAACAATTTCATCACAATATTACTTAGAGGGCAATAATTATGTGCAAAAATACTATACCTGGCTGAAGATGCGAAGATCTGGCTCTTCAAGTTCAGGTGGCTCCTCCTCTGCCTCTGCAGGGGTGGAGGGAAGGGTGGAAGGAACGCTGGAGGGAAGGGTGGAAGGAAGGGTTGAGGGAAGGCTGGAAATAGATTCCCTGGCCTTGATCTGGTCATCCAGAAATTGAAGATGTTTGTAGTACCACAGCTTGGGCTGTACTACATCGTCGGCTGCTGCTCCTGATCTCTTCGACTCGCGCACTTCCTTGTATTTTTTTTATAGGAATTACACAGGTTGTTGATTTTATTATTTATCATAGTGTAGTCTGCATCTGGGATCCATGGCTTCATATCCTCTGCTAATTTGGTAATAGTTGCCCCACGTACATCACTCTTGTGGTACGCTGGGTGTTTCAGTTCCCACAGGTTGCGCAGTTCCTTATATTTATCAATAAAAATCAACATGACCACCGGCTCACGTAGTTTATGCATCTTTTTGGATCAGCAAGTAAAAAAACAAGGATAAAAAAAGACAGATCAGATTTGATTCTCCTCAACTTATCACAATATTGCCCTTTACAATCAGGAACCATTATAGGCCACTGCAGGCCCGAGTTCCCTTCTTACCTTAGTTGAGTTTGTTTGTGCACTTCCGGTCGTCCTTACTCCGCGCATCCCTAATAACTTCTTTCCCCTTTTTATACCCTGCGCATGTGTGTAAATCCACCTTCGTCGCCCACCCATGACTGTCTTTTTCTGCATTTCCCCGCCCCTTAACGATCGGTGCACAGTGTGAGACGGCGACATGTCGCAGACACAGGTGGCTTCTTTATTAGAAATTACAGACGAGGAAAGCCCGGAGGTGGAAACTTCCCGAACCAGTAAAAAAAGATACAAGGCGACTAATATGTCATTTGCTGAGATGGCGGAGATGGTGGACATTCTGCGGAGGAAGGATTATGACGGCAAGCATGGCCCATACGACACCCCTAATCTCCGGAAGTCTCAAATTATGGACAAAGTGGCGAGGACTCTCTATAAAAAATATGGGGTCAGGAGATTCAAGGAACAACTCCGTAAAAGGTGGTCTGACCTAAAGCTGAGGGAGCCGGAGCAGTATAGGAAGCTTCAAAAAAGCATAGACAAAAGTAAGCTTTTTTTTACTGTGTTCTTTCACATTGTAATATGTATTCTTCCATGTTTTGCAACATGTGCTTGGCTTGACTGGTTTCACATTTTAAAATGTCAACTTTTATGTTAAGTTGAGAGTCCACTTATTTGGTAAATGTGTTGTAAAAAACACTTGATGGTCTTCCCCAAAACATGTTTGTCACATATCCACGTAAACTACATGTGGGCATGCCTCATTTTAATTAAACAATGTTTATCTACACATTGTTGGCTAGATGATGTGTTGTAAGTAAAACTAGAATGTGAATGAAAGGCTAAACTGGATTCTGGGTAAAGGAGATGACACTCCAGCAGTTGTGTACTCATCTGGATCAAGATACTATAGTCTGGGCCACATGACCAAATTTATAAACGGGGTCACACACAGGTGGTCCAGTGGATACCTTGGTGGTTATCCAAGTGTATTTGTGAGTGACCTAAAAAAAAACATGTTGCTTTGTAGAGTTCGCAAGATCTCATATGTTCATCTTGGAACTCAGGGCCAAATATCAATTGTACCCCACTTCAAAACAAGGAATCCATTTTCAGGCCTAAAATCTCTGTGTGCTAAAGGATACATTATTTTTGTCATTCCCATAGGGGAGAGGAGACTGGGAGGACACCAAGCTGAGGAGACGAGGAACCAAAGACCACAGAAACTCCCCGAAGATCACAAAGCAGACCAAGATCAGCATGTTCAGGAAGCGGAGGTGGAGGAAGCGGAGGTGGAGGAAGGGGAGGTGGAGGAAGGAGAGGTGGAGCTTATCAGCACAACAGGTCAGTGTCTGTCACCACAACTTCGAGTTAAATACAGATGTAGGCCTGCATAGTTCAAAATGTTTTATTTTTTTTTAGGGACTGAACGTGGTGGTGTGTCAGGAACTCCAAATCCTCCATTCTCGAGTGCTAGCGCCAAAATAATCATTCAGGAAATAATGGAATGTAGTAGCGAAATGGACATTATGCGAACTCGAATGAATGTGATTGAGCAGAAATATAAAAATATAATTGATATTTTGGGCCGAATAGTCTGAGCCCCCCCCCTTTTTAAGTGTGCTATTTGGCATCCAAAATGTGCAGCGGTATTTCAACCTGCCCAAATGTGAAGATGCACACAGTGACTCAACATGTGCTATCTGCCGTCACAGGATATCTATGTCCCTGTTTTGGGGGTGCAACCTCTTCCTCCCTACTCAAGTAGGTGAGAGGAAGGGTTTTTACCCCCAAAGCACGTCCATTGATCCCCCATGATGGCAGATAGCACATTTTTACCTTAGCCATGGGATCATGTTGAAGATACCCATTTGAGCCCCAAAAAGAAAGTGTGGTTCTTCACATTTGGGATGGATCAGGGGTGACATCACCCCATCTCATGTTTGTCTTTTTCACTGTGTTATTTTTTTAGTTTTTCAACAAAAAGTTTGGGATTTTGACCCATGCATGTTTCTGCAAAAAAAGCCTCCCAAAAAATAAAAAAAATGCTTAATATAGAAAACCACCAACAAATGTGGTGCACAAAGTAAAAAGATTCTGGAAGTCTAAAAAAGGTGTGGCTTGTTCTTTCTATGCTCAATATCAGTTCTGAAGATGCAAAATCAAGGTTTTTACCTGTGAGAATTGAGGCTATTTACTAAGGACAAATACACTTGGCACTACTAGAACCTGGGAGACACATAAACCCAAAATACAAGAATGACAAAACAAGTTTGTAGTAAATATAAAAAATATTTTTATTAGCAAAAAGCTATAAAGGTCAGATGTGGTCTGGCATTGCGATGGCCCCCCTACCCGTGAAGTACTCAACGTATTTATCACGTACTTCACGGGCACTTTGGGGGGCCAAGCCAGTACGGGCAGTGTTGAGGCCGGTCAGAATGGTCATCTCGGATGGACCGGCCTCAGGCCCAACTGTTGACACATATGTTGTTGAATAATGTCTTAGGAAATTGTGCATTATGCAGCAGCAGTACACAATGTTGTTCAGTTTGTATTCCGCCAAATGGATAGCTGTCTGAAATAGGCGGAACCGGCTGGCCATTATCCCGAAGGCATTCTCCACAACTCTCCGGGCTCTGGCCAGCCGGTAATTAAAAACCCTCCTCTCCGGGGTGAGGGTGCGTTGGGGAAACGGCCGCATGAGGTGTGGTCCAAGTCCAAAAGCTTCATCCGCGATGAAAACAAACGGTAGTCCTTCCACGTTGTCTGCGGGGTGGCGGCACTATGTGGACGTGCTTCCCATCAATTGCCCCACCGCAGTTGGGGAAGTCCCACCGCTGGGCAAATTGATCTGCCACAGTCAGCCATTCCTGTGGTGTGCTAGGGCAGTGTTTCTCAACTCCAGTCCTCAAGGCGCCCCAACAGGTCATGTTTTCAGGATTTCCCTCAGATGAAACAGTTGTGGTAATTACTAAGGCAGTGAAACTGATTAAATCACCTGTGCAAAACAAAGGAAAGCCTGAAAACATGACCTGTTGGGGCGCCTTGAGGACTGGAGTTGAGAAACACTGTGCTAGGGAACTGTGGAGTCAAACAAAAAGAAGACATTAGTACGGTTTATTTTTACAGTGCAAGCAGATTACACACAAAGACATTGTTGACCAACATCATTCTAACTTTATTATTTAAGGGAGTATTTCCTACCAATAAACAAAGGCCCACTTAGCAGATGCCTCACCCCCGCTGAGTGGACATTCTAAAATAATCTAAGGGGGGGGGGGCTTCAGGTGATTGTGGGGGATCCAAATAAAGGCTCTACCACTCTGCTGATCTTGATTGAGATCTAAAACTATTTTAAAATTTTTAGGGGGGGGGGGAGGGAGGGTTGTCAAACTACGAGGGCACTGACCCCAAAATTTTTAAAAGGAAAATAGAAGGCTAGCTGGGTTTGGGCCCAGGATAGCATGCTGGAGAGGTTAGTGAAGGGAAATAGGCATGTAGGGCCCAAAAAAGGCCTTTACAGGTAAAAACATGCATGGTGAAAATGGGGACATTACCAGGATATTACAAACAAGGCAAATTTGGGAAGGAGGATAAAAATTTAGAACATTATCAAACAATCCAAACATATAATGTGATGTTAAAGGAGCTAACTTACCTTCATATAGTCCTTCTGCAGGACCTGAATGATGGCCGAACACGTCTCAGGGATAATGATCCCGAGAGCCTGGGGGGAGATGCCTGTTGAGAACTTGAGGTCCTGCAAGCTTCTCCCAGTCGCCAGGTATCTCAATGTGGCAATAAGCCTCTGCTCGGCAGTGATGGCCTGGAGCATCTCAGTGTCCTGCCTCGTTATATAGGGAGACAGCAAATCCAACAGACGGTGAAAAACGGGGTCCGTCATCCTGAGATAATTCCTAAAATCATCAGGATTATTCTCATGGATTTCCCGCAGCAGAGGCATATGAGAGAATTGGTCCCGCTGGAGCAACCAATTCTTAGTCCATGAACTCCTCCTCACCCTGTTCACAGACTGAACTCGGGTTACAGTGTTAACTGCAACACCAAGTCCAAAGACAGCACGAGCTCGAGAACGAGAACGCACTTCAAACATGGTCTTAAACCAGTCGGCTGGTCAGAATGAACTCAAACAGAACGCACCGTGGAACAGCAAGGCCTGAGAAAAACGACCTGAAAAACAGTAAACGAACGGCCAAGAAGGCACTGCAAGGCAGTAACGACCTGACTGCACGCACTGAAGAACAAATACAAATCCACAAGCACAAACTGAACACCAGGAAACGATCTGCAAAGCACGGAGACTGAAAAGCGCGAATCGGCTCTCACCAAACTTTTACTAACACGCGGTAACACGAAATCAGCAAAAGCAGCCCAAGGGGTGGCGCCATTAGATTTGTTCAGCCCTTTTATAGCGCCGTCGTACGTGTTGTATGTGCCCTCGTTTTCTTGCCGTCGGTTTTTTGACTGATGGTGTGTGGCCAAGACTGATGAAAAACAGTTTCATCGGATTTCCGATGGACAAATCCATCGGACGAAAATCCATAGGTTATCCGATCGTGTGTACAGGGCTTTACTGTGAGGAAACCTTTCCGTATTTGGAGATGAAATCTCTTTTCCTCTAGATGTAACAAATGCCCCCTTGTCCTCTATGATGACCTTAAAGGGAATAACTCAACACCAAGTTCACTATATGGACCCCTTATATATTGAACCACTTGCCAATTCTGACATTTCTCTCCTACATATAAAAATCCATTTTTTTTGCTACAAAATGACATAGAACCCCCAAGCATAATATATGTTTTTTTAGTAGAGACCCGAGAGAATAAAATGGCAGTCATTGAAACTTTTTATCTTGCACAGTATTTGCGCAGCAATTTTTGAAACGTGTTTTATTTTGAAGAAAAAAAAACAGTTTCATGCTTTAAAAAAAAAAAAGAGTAAAGTTAGCCCAATTTTTTTGCATAATGTGAAAGATGATGTTACGCCGAGTAAATAGATACGTAACATGTCACGCTTCAAAATTGCACACGCTCGTGGAATGGCACCAAATTTTGGTACTTAAAAATCCCCATAGGCGACGCTTCATTTTTTTTTACTGGTTACATGTTTTGAGTTACAGAGGAGGTCGAGGGCTAGAATTATTGCTCTCGCTCTAACGTTCGTGGCGATACCTTACATGTGGGATTTGAACACCGTTTACATATATGGGTGTGACTTACGTATGCGTTCGCTTCTGCGAAAAGGGGCACTTAAAAAAAAAAAATGTATTGTTAATTTTACATTTATATTTCTAGTTTGATCATTTTTTTTTTACTTTTTTTTAATCACTTTTATTCTTATTACAAGGAATGTAAACATCCCTTGTAATAGGAATAAGCATGGCAGGTACTCTTTACAGTGAGATATGGGGTCAATAAGTCCCCACATCTCACCTCTAGGCTGGGAAGCCTGAAATAATAAAAAAAAAACGATCTCAGCTTCCCAGCAGAGTTTTTTCTAATGCAGAGGCCAGGTGTGACGTCATAACATCGCGTCCGGCCTCTGAACAATCATAGAGACTCCGGGGTACATCTGGTCCACCGGAAATCTCTATGGTCAGCATCCGGGGCCGGCGGATCCCTTCTCTGGAGAAGCACCGGAGGGAGGGTGGGATATCCCCTCTCGCTGCTCGTAAGAGCGATCAAGCGGCTGAACAGCTGCTATGATCATCCTTATGGTGTAGGGAATCGCTGTCTGAATAAGAAGATATCTGAATGATAACTGTAGGCATCATTTAGATATCACTGCACAAAGTCAAGGACGTCATATGATGGTCAGCGGGTGGGAAGCGGTTAAAGAGACAAATAGTGTAGGGCTCAAAGATAAGTGAATGTGAACATTATGTTGCAAACACTAAAACCTTAAAGTGAAATGATCCAAGTAAAATAAATCAAATATATCATATTAGTCCATCTTGAATAGACAGTATAAATTATATTGATGTAAAAAAAGTCCATAAATGATGAATGAAATCCAGTGATGGACCTTGAAAGATTCTTGATCATGAAGTGCAAACAGGAAGGAAAGTAAGGTTGGCACGCTTACCAGACAAGATGGACACACGTACTATATAGCACATAGGTCAAACAGGCTTTGCAGAGGAAATAACCTCAATAAAATCATCCATGCGGAAAGCAATGAGTGGAAGATAAACTTCAATCTGGAACAGGTGATCCCACAACAAAGGATAGACTCCATGGTGAACAGCAAGTAAATCTCAATTGTGAGATTATCCCGTGGCATTAGACATGTAAGATAAAAAAAAATCCACATTTTATTCAAAAAAAGAGGGCTTTAGACGTACAAGAAATTGAATAAAAACAAGCTTGTCCCCTAAAATATATGTAGCAGAGGAACAAAGCAGCAGATAAAAGTGACACTAATGCCGCATACACACGATCGGAATTTCCGACAACAAATGTTCGATGTGAGCTTTTGGTCGGATATTCAGACCGTGTGTAGGCTCCATCGGACATTTGCTGTCGGAGTTTCCGACAACAAATGTTTGAGAGCTGGTACTCAATTTTTCCAAAAACAATAGTTCTTGTCGGAAATTTCGATCCTGTGTATGCAATTCTGACGCACAAAAATCCACGCATGCTCAGAATGAAGCAGAAGAGCCGCACTGCCTATTGAACTTCATTTTTCTTGGCTCGTCATACGTGTTGTACATCACCGCGTTCTTGACGTTCGGAATTTCTGACAACATTTGTGTGACCGTGTGTATGCAACACAAGTTTGAGCCAACATTCTGTCGGAAAAAAATCCACGGTTTTGTTGTCGGAATGTCCGATCGTGTGTACGCGACATTAGGCTACTTTCACACAGAGGCACTTTACAGCGCCTGAAAAGTACCTGTAAAGCGCCCCTCCTGTCACTACAGTGTGAAAGCCCGAGAGCTTTTACACTGGAGCGGTGCGCTGGCAGGACGTGTTGTGCTGTGGAAGGGCGGGAGCGGGCAGCTTAGGCTCTCATCGGCTCGCTGAGAGGCTGAGCCAGGTGCCGATCCTGACTTCATTGTTGCGATCTTGCCCCAGCCTGCACCGACTCTGTGTCTTCAGTCGACAGTGGGCTTCAACCAAAAATGGACCGCAGGAGTGCAGGACGAACTGTACTACTGTGATCCACAGGAGAAGTACAGCCAAACAAGCTTTGGCTGTACTTCTCCTTTAAATAGGACCCTCAGGTCTGCGATCCTTCCACCTTCCTATTTTGCTACACATTGGTGCAATAAAATCTTTAAAAATCCCCAAAAAAAGTGACTGTCACCCATCTTTCTAACCATCCATAGACAAGAACTACACCCAGAGAGAAATGTACCTGAGACAAGTATTGCCAAATAAGTGGTCCTAGGACATTTGCAATGTATTCGCAAGTGAACTGAAGTTCATTATTTAGCTTTATCTACTGAGGGTCAATAAAATGGCATTTCACTTTGAAAAAATCTATTTACTGGGGATGTGGAGTGCTGTATCTGAAGGACTGACAGACACAACCACTAGATGTCAAAGATCTGCAAAGCTGTAATGGATACAAGTAAAGGATTCGCCGATGAATGTAAAGAGAGGTAGACAACTTTAACCTTGGCAGCATGTTATTTTGTCAGATAACACTGATATTCTGAGTGTTGATGACATTGATATTTTATCTTGAGACCTTAAGGAATACTTTATACCGCAATCCCCAACCCTTTTGGTACCAGGGACAACACGTGCCAGCAGCTACTACACTAGTATATTTTAGATAAACTTTGTAGCCGGATTGCATTTCTGTGCCAGACAGAAAAAAACGATGCTGGAGTTCTGATAATTAAAGGAAAGTAATTTCACTAACATTTTTAACATTAAGACCAATTTCACACTGAGGCGCTTTTCAGTCACTTTCACGCTAAAAAAAGCGCCTGAAAAGCTTACGAAAACGTATTTCCATTAAAATCAATGAATGCTTTCACACTGGGGCAGTGCGCTGAAAAAACGCCCCTCTCCATTGAAATTAATTGAAAGCGCGTCAAAAGCGCCTGAAAAGTGCTTCAAAAGCGCTCAGTGTTTTACTGGCAGTTTTTCAAGCGCCTCCGTGTGAAAGAGGCCTTATGTATTTTAGTACTTCTCTATGGTGTTTTTTACACCTGCAAAGCATAAGGTAATTGTGCTATTTGTTATTTTGACAAGGATGGAGCCATATGCTGTTTGTAGCAAAACTAAGTAAGGAGATGCAAAAGGATGGTGATAATATCTGCAAGAGCATTTCGCCCCAGGATCCCTTTGAATTGGTTTTATTATCAAGAGAATAAATCTCCTGCTTGTCGGAGCAGTTGAGGCGTATTTTGAAATAGTGTATATAGGGATGATAAAAGACTGATTTCCATAAGACAACCCCTCCTCTGTGGATAATACAAATCAATTCTCTGGATCAGAGTATTTCTCTCTTAGACATTGCTACTTTATGTGTCAATAGTTTTTATTAAAGTTTTTCAATACAAGGTACAAAGATTGACTTTTCATTGCACAGTATACAACATATTTAGGGAGTCATACATTGAATATTCTAAAAGACTTGAGGAATTCACCTTGTATAGCATAAATGGACCGTTATCATGATGTGGACTGTAACACATCTGCTCAATTAAGTATGGTACATGTACCTGTCTCAACCAAGAATCTTAAACTGCACACAGTACCACTGTGTCTATAACCTAAAGCAGGTTCCCAATCCATGGACCTGGCGTATGTTCCACCCGCTGGGAAGAACCAGCTCCCCATCCGACTATCGGGGGAGTCTGGTTCCTCCTGTCGCGTGGGTGTCTCCTTCCATAGCCCAAGTAGGCAATGGTCCGCCGAGGTTGAGTGAGAGAAACAACATAACAAATGAAACAAAAATTGAAACCCAATAATTAGAAATTTTTAAAAAATGAGGGGGTGAAACAAAGTGGAGAAAAAGTGTTAAGGAAAGGGCAGAGAAGGGAGAGTTGGGGGGGGGGGGGGGGAGGGGGAGCTACGGCACTGTGCCCAGAGACCCATCTCTTGGAAAGAGGTCTAGTTTGTGAGTGTCCTGGGGTCGTTTGTCAGGTATCTAATCCATGGATTCCATACTTTGTGAAACTATTTCATCTTATCTTGTGCTATGGCTGTCAACCTTTCATTTAACATAAGCCACAACATTTTGTGTTTAAGCTGATCAAATGGCAGGGCAGCGGACCTCCAATTCCTGGCTATAGTTATTTTCGCTGAAATGAATATAAATGTAAGAAGCCATCTTTGGGACTTGGAGGCCTCCGCTACCCTGCTACCCAAAAGTGCGTGTTTTGCTGATTTCGTCAGGTTAATCTGGGTAAGGGTATATATAAAATTGTAGACCCTGATCCAAAATCTCCTGACCTTGGGGCATGTCCACCATATGTGATAGGTGGATCCCACTTGGCCACATCCTCTGAAGCACCTAGAGGTGGCTCCGGGTACAAAGGTGGCCAGTCTGGCCGGTACACCATCTTAATAAGACCTTATAGTTAGCCTCTATAATAGAGGTATTGATAAGCGATCGAGATGCTGTCTCTGATATCGCGTGCCATTCTTCAAGGTCAAGAGTTTCCTGAAAATCTCGTTCCCATTGGGTCATGTAATTCAGTTTCGTTGAGACATACATCAAAATTGTATATATAGCAGATATGTGACCTCTGATTTTGTCTTATTGACTACATAAATGTTCCAAGGGCGTCAATGTCACTAAATCACCCTTACGAGCTACAGTTTGTACATAATGGTGTATTTGAGTATATCTATAGCGTTCAGCGGGTGGCATTTGATATTTGTCTATTAGAGATAGGATAGCATACCTTTGTGGTCGCAAAGATCGGCTATTCGTATTAGGCCCTTGTTGGTCCACCATTCGAACGCAAGGGGAGTGAGGCCCGGGGTGAACTCTCTATTTTTCAATAGCCATGCTAGTGGATTGTGGGGTGACTTGAATTTCTGAGTCCTTGAGACTCTGTCCCATAGGACAGAGTAGGACATAATATAATCGTTCTCTCTTTCATTAGGAGCCACCTAATGTGAGAGATTGGTTCAGGACGACAGGAATAGGATTCCATAGTCATCCATATAGCTTGGGGTTGTTGGGAGTGAAACCTAGAGAGTTGGGCTACCTGGCCCGCGTAGAAATATTTCTGTAAATCAGGCAGACCAAGTCCCCCTTTCTGTTTTGGAGTGTACATTGTACCTTTGTTCACCCTAGGCCTCTTATCTCCCCAGATAAACTGGAGGATTTTATTTTGAAATGTTTGGAGGTCATTTCGAGCCAATGTCACAGGTGTGGTGCAAAATAAATATAGTATCCTCGGTAACACGTTAATTTTTATCGAGTGTAGTCTGCCAAACTACGATGGGGGGGTGAATCTGCCATTTAGCTAGATCCTCAGTCAACCGCTTGAACAGGGCAGGGTAATTCCTTTTATATAGCGTTTGAATTGAGGAGGTTAAATGTATCCCAAGATATGGAAGGGCCTCTGGTTCCCATAGAAATTGGTAGGACTTTTCTAGCGTTTTCTGGGTGGCGCTCTGCAATGGGAGATTCAATGCCCTGGATTTGCTATGGTTAATTTTTAGCCTGGAGAATGGTTGTAAGATTGCATATAAATTGGGGAGGGAAGTGATCGGTAATGACAGAGTCAGTAGTAGGTCATCGGCAAAGAGTAGGCATTTGTGTTCACTGGCACAAAAGCAGTGCAGCGCAGCAAAAAAAATATAAATAAAAATAAAAATAAAAATAAAACCCACAATAAATCATAAAAAACAATAATACTGAGAACGGTAGTAAATAGTTAAAAACAATGTGTCCATAGAATTCCTCTTAGCAAGAATAGAAGCCCAAGACAGTGTCCATATAGGAAGTGACTCCTAAAGATTATCAAATGGTGACTTATGTGATATTCCTCCACCACCGAAATAGGTTTGCAGCTCACCTCAGAGCATGGACCCCTGAACCAGTCAGTCAGGTCATGCAAGCATGTTTCCCTTGTGGGACAGATATTCCAAGGTAGATAAACTCAGGAAGGCAATACGATAGGGGGAAATCCACAGGTCACTAGATCAGAGCTCCGGTCCGGGTGTAATAATATGCAAGAGAATATATAGAGATCTAGTGCTCTCCGTATGGTACAACATATGTTTATTTAAAAAAAAGAAGAAATGCACTTACATACATAGCACTGTATAAACCCCAGTGCATGGGAATGCCGGCATGTAATAAAACGAGTGACCGGGTGTAGCGAGTGTCAGCATGGAAGAGAGGCGCGGGTGACGTCACATCTGCTCACGTATTCCGTACGCGTTGCGTCCTAGCACTGGGCGGGACTTCATCAGCGGTACGGAACAGCGTGAATCACCCGCTATAAATATCAATGGAACGTGAAACCGGCCAATCACAGCACAATCAACAATCGATTGTCATGGAAACCCTGCCAGCAGGGGAATAAGACGGAGGCCGGTACGGACCAAAATAAAGAAAAAAGCAAAGATCCCTTTAAAAGGGAAAAACTTTACTGCACCACTTGCGTGGAGCATATAATTTTGCTCAATTGATTATCAAATCAAGAAACAAATGAACAGTATGTGAATCGTAACCCACGTCTCCTGCTGACACTGAAAATACAATATATACTATCCCAATGTATTAAGAAAAAAATCTAAAAGAAGGGAAAGATAGCTGGAATCAGGGAAATCAGTGACAGGTCATGCATATCTAAAATACACTGTTGACCCTATTGAAAAATTCCTAAACAAATAATTTAAAAAAATACATATAAATAATGTAAAATGAGCATAATAAAAATACCACAGAAATTCATTTTAAAATCAGGCAAAATAAAATAAAATATGGCAAAATTAAAATTCAACGATCAGAGATAAAACAATTTAAATCAAATTCAACATTCAAGCCAGCAGGTACTAAAACTTGTGTCTCGTGTATCCACTGAGATTCCCTGCGGCTTAACTGGCGTATAAAACTACCACCTCTCCAATGTTTGATTACTCGTTCGATGCCCCAAAATTTCAAACCTCTAGGGTTTTGATTATGCATCAATTTAAAATGTCTAGACACATTGTGTGTTTTAACTCCTCTTTTAATGTTGTTCACATGCTCCCCTAGACGGACGTGAAGTGGTCTAGAGGTTCTACCAATATACTGAAGACCACATTCGCATTCTAGCATGTAAACAACACCTATAGTGGTGCACGTAATCAACTGACCTATCTTATATGATTTTTTGGTAGCAGTGGCAAGAAAATCTTTCCTCTTTTTTATATTGCACTTAGAATGCTTGCAGGCTGTGCATCGCCCGCAAGCATAAAAACCAGCGAGGAAGGAGAAGAGTCTGTTTTCAGAATGCACTGGGGGGTCAACAACTCCTGGTGCCAGACAATCACGCAAAGACGGAGCTTTCTTATAGATAAATGCTGGGCGTGATGGCAACAGCGGGCCCAAAACCTTGTCTTGCTTTAGTATTGACCAGTTATTTGAAACAAGTTTTTCAAATTTCTTATATTGTACGTTATAATTAAGTACCATTTTGAAATTCGAGATACTAATATTGGTTTCTCTGACTTTATCAGCTACCAATGATCCCCTATCCAAGGAACGTACATTCTCTATCTCTTTATCTAAAGAGTCCCTATTATACCCTTTCTGTTGGAATCTGGATGACAAAATCTGTGCCTGTGTGAGAAAGTCCTCCTCCCTTGTGCAATTTCGCCTGAGCCTAATAAACTGACCTTTCGGTATATTGCATAGCCACGATTTATGGTGGCAACTATCAAGTGGTATGTATGCATTACGATCAGTAGGCTTAAGATAATTACACAGGCGGAATTGCTCACTATCCTTCCAGATTTCCAAATCTAGGAACACAATATTTTTCATACTAATATTCCAGGTTAATTTAGTATTCTTGGTATTCTCATTCATTGTCCCGATAAAATAATCAAGACTGGGACGATCCCCCTCCCAAATTAGAATGAGATCGTCTATGTACCTTTTGTAACAGACTGACTGGGGGGGACGATTCTTGAAAACCACGTCCTCCTCCCAGTGGGCCATAAAAAGGTTGGCCACACTGGGAGCAAAACGGGCTCCCATCGCGACCCCCCTTGTCTGCAAAAAGAACTGACGATTGTACCAAAAATAATTTCTAGATAAACAAAAACCCAGACTGGTCAAAAGAAAATCCTTATGTTTAGCCGGAAGATCTGAAGATGCTAAAGCCCACTGCACGGAAGACAAGGCATCCTCATGTCCTATTATAGTGTACAGTGAGCCTACATCCGCAGTGACAAGGATACTGGATGGTGAGCATGTGACAGCCTCCAATAATTGAATAATATGTTTGGTGTCCCTAAGGTAGGCTCTAGTTTCTGACACCAGGGGTTGCAGAAATGAATCTATATACTGCCCCACTCTCGAGCTAATGGAGTCAATGCCATTAACGATAGGCCTCCCCGGAGGGTTGGCACTATCCTTATGGATTTTTGGAAGGCAGTATATGATTGGTGTTCTACAGAACAAAGGATCTAAATAGAGGGCCTCCTTTTTATTAAGGACACCCATAGTTTGTCCTGATTCTACTAACAGATGAAGCTCATCCTTATATGTCAGCATAGGATCCCTATTCAAAATACGGTAAGTGTCATGATCACTCAATAACCGATCCATTTCTGCTGTATAAACAGCTTTATCTAGAATAACCAATCCACCCCCTTTATCCGCCGGACGGATAATAATTTCTTTACGTTTTTCTAGAGATTCCATCCCCTTTTTAATGTACTGTGGGTCCATCACTTTCCTTATCCTCATTTTATCTAAGTCATTGAACATCATATGTTTAAACACCTCTAAGTATTTATTATCAACATTCAGAGGGTTAAAAGTGGACTTATTACGTAGGTTGGAATGGACACCATCAGCTACTCTAGTTGATTTTATGGGGTTAGTCAAAAAATATTTTTTCATATTGAGGTTTCTAACAAATTTTTGAATGTTGACATAAGTTTGGAATTTATTGAGATTTTTTTGTTGGGGCAAACTTCAAACCCCTATCCAACACTCGTAACTCGTCATCATCCAAAGTGCAACTGCTCAAATTATAGATCCCTGTGCCTATTGGGGTTTTGGTCTTTTGTATTCTCCTTCCCCCTCTCCTTCCTCTCTGGCCTTTCTTTTTTGAGATTGACCATTTCCTTGTGGAATCTGTTGAGGTTGGTGCCTCCACCAATGGCCTGGGTTTGGTTGGTATGAGGGACCCCTCCCTGACCCTTGGTTCGATTGATTGTACGGAGGACCCCTCCCTGGCCCACTCTGGGCCCCTGAAAAATCCCCTCCCTCCCTTATAGCCTGATTTTGGAGGGGGGTAAATCTATTTATAATAGGTACCTGACCACCTCGTGGGAATGTAGGTTTGCCCCTATTTTGATTATGAGAATAGGGGACTTGATCATATCCATGACTCTCCCAACCATGGGGGGATTCATATTGATATTGATGGTGGGGGTAATTTCTAGATGGAGATTGATAAGAGGATGAATTTCCTCTTTTACCTCTACCACCACCTCTCTTTCCCCTAAAGTTATTACCTCTATATGGCTGATCTCCCCTCTGGGGCGGGGGGCCTACTACAGAATAATCATAACTATGAATCGTTTCTCTAATAGGGGTGGGGGCAGATGATGGAATAATGTCCTGAATAGGAACATTATCTGAGACAAGCGGATTGGAAACGTTGACATTTTGCCATTTAAAAATATTGCCTTTATTAAAATCATCAAAATCCCGGATGAATTTTTTCTTTTTCTTATTTTGGATTTCTATATCCCATTTACACAATTTGTTTTTGAGTTCAGCTGATAACCGCAGGAACTCTTCACTTTCTTTGAGGGGTTCTATAAGATTTTTTATGTCCCGAATCTGAGATTCTATCGCTAACATCTTTCTTTCTTTACGTGAAAGTAAAAATTCTAGCAATTGTAAACCTTTTAGGACAAAAAATTCTCCCCACTCTTTCATCGACTCATCATCTAAGAGCCCATCATTAGGTGGGACATCCCATCTTAAACGGCGTGGAACCAGTTTAGCAGCCAAATACTGTCTAAAAGATGCAATGTCCCACCATATTTTAACCTTTTTCTCAAATAAATGGCCCAATTTTTTGAACGAATGAGCCACATCATTAATTTGTTCATTGGGTGGGGTTCGGGAAAAAACATCCCCTAATTTGACCTCACGTATCTCTAGATATTGAAATACATCCATAAATGCAGCTGAATTGTGATATATTGATAAACAAGCAGTACTAAAGCAGATCAACCAGCGCAAATAAAATTAACACAAAAAGAATTGCAGCTGGACACTGAGGGTCAAAATATCAAATCCCCAAGTAAACTGGCACAAAAAGCAGTGCAGCGCAGCAAAAAAAATATAAATAAAAATAAAAATAAAACCCACAATAAATCATAAAAAAACAATAATACTGAGAACGGTAGTAAATAGTTAAAAACAATGTGTCCATAGAATTCCTCTTAGCAAGAATAGAAGCCCAAGACAGTGTCCATATAGGAAGTGACTCCTAAAGATTATCAAATGGTGACTTATGTGATATTCCTCCACCACCGAAATAGGTTTGCAGCTCACCTCAGAGCATGGACCCCTGAACCAGTCAGTCAGGTCATGCAAGCATGTTTCCCTTGTGGGACAGATATTCCAAGGTAGATAAACTCAGGAAGGCAATACGATAGGGGGAAATCCACAGGTCACTAGATCAGAGCTCCGGTCCGGGTGTAATAATATGCAAGAGAATATATAGAGATCTAGTGCTCTCCGTATGGTACAACATTTGAGAAAAAGGTTAAAATATGGTGGGACATTGCATCTTTTAGACAGTATTTGGCTGCTAAACTGGTTCCACGCCGTTTAAGATGGGATGTCCCACCTAATGATGGGCTCTTAGATGATGAGTCGATGAAAGAGTGGGGAGAATTTTTTGTCCTAAAAGGTTTACAATTGCTAGAATTTTTACTTTCACGTAAAGAAAGAAAGATGTTAGCGATAGAATCTCAGATTCGGGACATAAAAAATCTTATAGAACCCCTCAAAGAAAGTGAAGAGTTCCTGCGGTTATCAGCTGAACTCAAAAACAAATTGTGTAAATGGGATATAGAAATCCAAAATAAGAAAAAGAAAAAATTCATCCGGGATTTTGATGATTTTAATAAAGGCAATATTTTTAAATGGCAAAATGTCAACGTTTCCAATCCGCTTGTCTCAGATAATGTTCCTATTCAGGACATTATTCCATCATCTGCCCCCACCCCTATTAGAGAAACGATTCATAGTTATGATTATTCTGTAGTAGGCCCCCCGCCCCAGAGGGGAGATCAGCTATATAGAGGTAATAACTTTAGGGGAAAGAGAGGTGGTGGTAGAGGTAAAAGAGGAAATTCATCCTCTTATCAATCTCCATCTAGAAATTACCCCCACCATCAATATCAATATGAATCCCCCCATGGTTGGTAGAGTCATGGATATGATCAAGTCCCCTATTCTCATAATCAAAATAGGGGCAAACCTACATTCCCACGAGGTGGTCAGGTACCTATTATAAATAGATTTACCCCCCTCCAAAATCAGGCTATAAGGGAGGGAGGGGATTTTTCAGGGGCCCAGAGTGGGCCAGGGAGGGGTCCTCCGTACAATCAATCGAACCAAGGGTCAGGGAGGGGTCCCTAATACCAACCGAACCCAGGCCATTGGTGGAGGCACCAACCTCAACAGATTCCACAAGGAAATGGTCAATCTCAAAAAAGAAAGGCCAGAGAGGAAGGAGAGGGGGAAGGAGAATACAAAAGACCAAAACCCCAATAGGCACAGGGATCTATAATTTGAGCAGTTGCACTTTGGATGATGACGAGTTACGAGTGTTGGATAGGGGTTTGAAGTTTGCCCCAACAAAAAATCTCAATAAATTCCAAACTTATGTCAACATTCAAAAATTTGTTAGAAACCTCAATATGAAAAAATATTTTTTGACTAACCCCATAAAATCAACTAGAGTAGCTGATGGTGTCCATTCCAACCTACGTAATAAGTCCACTTTTAACCCTCTGAATGTTGATAATAAATACTTAGAGGTGTTTAAACATATGATGTTCAATGACTTAGATAAAATGAGGATAAGGAAAGTGATGGACCCACAGTACATTAAAAAGGGGGTGGAATCTCTAGAAAAACGTAAAGAAATTATTATCCGTCCGGCGGATAAAGGGGGTGGATTGGTTATTCTAGATAAAGCTGTTTATACAGCAGAAATGGATCGGTTATTGAGTGATCATGACACTTACCGTATTTTGAATAGGGATCCTATGCTGACATATAAGGATGAGCTTCATCTGTTAGTAGAATCCGGACAAACTATGGGTGTCCTTAATAAAAAGGAGGCCCTCTATTTAGATCCTTTGTTCTGTAGAACACCAATCATATACTGCCTTCCAAAAATCCATAAGGATAGTGCCAACCCTCCGGGGAGGCCTATCGTTAATGGCATTGACTCCATTAGCTCGAGAGTGGGGCAGTATATAGATTCATTTCTGCAACCCCTGGTGTCAGAAACTAGAGCCTACCTTAGGGACACCAAACATATTATTCAATTATTGGAGGCTGTCACATGCTCACCATCCAGTATCCTTGTCACTGCGGATGTAGGCTCACTGTACACTATAATAGGACATGAGGATGCCTTGTCTTCCGTGCAGTGGGCTTTAGCATCTTCAGATCTTCCGGCTAAACGTAAGGATTTTCTTTTGACCAGTCTGGGTTTTTGTTTATCTAGAAATTATTTTTGGTACAATCGTCAGTTCTTTTTGCAGACAAGGGGGGTCGCGATGGGAGCCCGTTTTGCTCCCAGTGTGGCCAACCTTTTTATGGCCCACTGGGAGGAGGACGTGGTTTTCAAGAATCGTCCCCCCCAGTTAGTCTGTTACAAAAGGTACATAGACGATCTCATTCTAATTTGGGAGGGGGATCGTCCCAGTCTTGATTATTTTATCGGGACAATGAATGAGAATACCAAGAATATTAAATTAACCTGGAATATTAGTATGAAAAATATTGTGTTCCTAGATTTGGAAATCTGGAAGGATAATGAGCAATTCCGCCTGTGTAATTATCTTAAGCCTACTGATCGTAATGCATACATACCACTTGATAGTTGCCACCATAAATCGTGGCTATGCAATATACCGAAAGGTCAGTTTATTAGGCTCAGGCGAAATTGCACAAGGGAGGAGGACTTTCTCACACAGGCACAGATTTTGTCATCCAGATTCCAACAGAAAGGGTATAATAGGGACTCTTTAGATAAAGAGATAGAGAATGTACGTTCCTTGGATAGGGGATCATTGGTAGCTGATAAAGTCAGAGAAACCAATATTAGTATCTCGAATTTCAAAATGGTACTTAATTATAACGTACAATATAAGAAATTTGAAAAACTTGTTTCAAATAACTGGTCAATACTAAAGCAAGACAAGGTTTTGGGCCCGCTGTTGCCATCACGCCCAGCATTTATCTATAAGAAAGCTCCGTCTTTGCGTGATTGTCTGGCACCAGGAGTTGTTGACCCCCCAGTGCATTCTGAAAACAGACTCTTCTCCTTCCTCGCTGGTTTTTATGCTTGCGGGCGATGCACAGCCTGCAAGCATTCTAAGTGCAATATAAAAAAGAGGAAAGATTTTCTTGCCACTGCTACCAAAAAATCATATAAGATAGGTCAGTTGATTACATGCACCACTATAGGTGTTGTTTACATGCTAGAATGCGAATGTGGTCTTCAGTATATTGGTAGAACCTCTAGACCACTTCACGTCCGTCTAGGGGAGCATGTGAACAACATTAAAAGAGGAGTTAAAACACACAATGTGTCTAGACATTTTAAATTGATGCATAATCAAAACCCTAGAGGTTTGAAATTTTGGGGCATCGAACGAGTAATCAAACATTGGAGAGGTGGTAGTTTTATACGCCAGTTAAGCCGCAGGGAATCTCAGTGGATACACGAGACACAAGTTTTAGTACCTGCTGGCTTGAATGTTGAATTTGATTTAAATTGTTTTATCTCTGATCGTTTAATTTTTAATTTTGTCATATTTTATTTTATTTTGCCTGATTTTAAAATGAATTTCTGTGGTATTTTTATTATGCTCATTTTACATTATTTATATGTATTTTTTAAAATTATTTGTTTAGGAATTTTTCAATAGGGTCAACAGTGTATTTTAGATATGCATGACCTGTCACTGATTTCCCTGATTCCAGCTATCTTTCCCTTCTTTTAGATTTTTTTCTTAATACATTGGGATAGTATATATTGTATTTTCAGTGTCAGCAGGAGACGTGGGTTACGATTCACATACTGTTCATTTGTTTCTTGATTTGATAATCAATTGAGCAAAATTATATGCTCCACGCAAGTGGTGCAGTAAAGTTTTTCCCTTTTAAAGGGATCTTTGCTTTTTTCTTTATTTTGGTCCGTACCGGCCTCCGTCTTATTCCCCTGCTGGCAGGGTTTCCATGACAATCGATTGTTGATTGTG
Organism: Rana muscosa; assembly: GCA_029206835.1. Lineage (NCBI taxonomy): Eukaryota > Metazoa > Chordata > Amphibia > Anura > Ranidae > Rana > Rana muscosa. Next base: position 700,940,109 of record CM055117.1, on the reverse strand, counting down.
CTGTGATTGGCCGGTTTCACGTTCCATTGATATTTATAGCGGGTGATTCACGCTGTTCCGTACCGCTGATGAAGTCCCGCCCAGTGCTAGGACGCAACGCGTACGGAATACGTGAGCAGATGTGACGTCACCCGCGCCTCTCTTCCATGCTGACACTCGCTACACCCGGTCACTCGTTTTATTACATGCCGGCATTCCCATGCACTGGGGTTTATACAGTGCTATGTATGTAAGTGCATTTCTTCTTTTTTTTAAATAAACATATGTTGTACCATACGGAGAGCACTAGATCTCTATATATTCTCTTGCATATTATTACACCCGGACCGGAGCTCTGATCTAGTGACCTGTGGATTTCCCCCTATCGTATTGCCTTCCTGAGTTTATCTACCTTGGAATATCTGTCCCACAAGGGAAACATGCTTGCATGACCTGACTGACTGGTTCAGGGGTCCATGCTCTGAGGTGAGCTGCAAACCTATTTCGGTGGTGGAGGAATATCACATAAGTCACCATTTGATAATCTTTAGGAGTCACTTCCTATATGGACACTGTCTTGGGCTTCTATTCTTGCTAAGAGGAATTCTATGGACACATTGTTTTTAACTATTTACTACCGTTCTCAGTATTATTGTTTTTTATGATTTATTGTGGGTTTTATTTTTATTTTTATTGTTATTTATATTTTTTTTGCTGCGCTGCACTGCTTTTGTGCCAGTTTACTTGGGGATTTGATATTTTGACCCTCAGTGTCCAGCTGCAATTCTTTTTGTGTTAATTTTATTTGCGCTGGTTGATCTGCTTTAGTACTATTTGTGTTCACAGTCTCCACATGCTATCCCCCGGATATCCTGGCTTGTGCGAATCCTGATAGCCAGGGGCTCTATCGCAACATTGCTACTTTATATTAAAAAATTACCGGTACTTCAATTAATAAAACATTCTGCAGATTATAAACAGTCTTGATACAAAGAACCCTAGCTAAATTGGCGGAAAAGCTTATTTCATATACTACTGATGTCCCCTTGTCCTTTGTATAGCTCTTGGGATAAAACGTTCATAAGTCATATTTTTATAATGGCTTTGGATATTTTTTTCCTGAACTATCCAAATATAACATATTAATTTAGTTGTCAGACCATGAACCCTGTGTTCTTTGTACAATGTGATGACCAAACATTCTAGAACATTCTAGATGTGGCCTTACAATTTATTTATAGTAATGCTGAAATGTTGTTTTCATTTGCAGCTTCCACTTGCCATTGGGTGGTGCTGTTAATCATGTATATATTTCTGCTCCATTGTTTTTAGCCACTCTGCCCATCCCTCCTCTCTGCTTGCCCAGTCAAAGTAGGTTTTGTATTATGTAAACTTATCCTCAGCAAAGGGTATCTCTCCTGTCAAAGTACTGGAAGTATAGTGATAGCTGTACTCCCGGTGCTTAGTAAAAATGTAAATTGTAAATAAAATGTAAAAGTCTAGACCTCCTTGGACTTAACCTCTATAAACCAGCATATTTTGCTGTATATCATGTAGTTCTGCTTTAGCTCAATGTAAACTTTGCTTGTTTACAGTCAGTCTTCTGCAAGCTTCACCCTACAATGTAGGGATCAGTATGTTTGTAGACTAGGACTGAGGACATGAAAGTAATCGGGAATCGATCTAATAATATATTTATATAATTATATAGGATAAAGAAATGGTCAGAAAGCTCCCATATTTTGCTATTTGTGATCTATTTATTCATTTATCATTTAGGCCCCCGGATATTAAAGCGGAGTTCCACCCACTTTTTAATCTTCACATCATCCGCTTCTGAACTGACCATAAAAGCAGCATTGGGTGTTTTTTTCTCTTTCCTTACCTTGTTTCCAAGGCTTTCTTTATCTCTTCCTGTTTCCTCCCTCCGCGGTGATGTACGTAATTTCCTGCCGCGCACTGGCTCCAAGAAGATGTGTGTCATGATTCCCAGGAGTTAGTGGGCATCACCGCCTCTTAGAATCGCGCTGCTCTGTGTGTTTAATGTGCATGTGCGAGATCAGGAGGTGCATGCTGGGTAGACAGCAGCACCTTATCCCGGAAAAGAATCCTAGTGGGCTTCACATGCCCGCAAGCAAGATAGAAGTGCTCGAGAAAGAAAACACAAAGGTTAGTTTAAAAAAAAAAGAGAAGGGAATACAGCAGTTGTTTTCTTGAAAATATCGTTTAGACAATGACATTAATAACAAGAGAACAGGTGCCTTTGAAAAAAAAAAAATGTGGATGGAACTCCGCTTTAATCAAACAGATAAGTATAGTGCATTCCTTTGTTGTTGTTTTTGGTCCTGACCTATAATTGAGTTGCCTTCTGTATGCCATAAGATGCAGAATACAAACAGAGAAAATGCAAATAAAGCAATGTTTACACTGGTCTGGTGCTAAGAGGTTTTATTTGCAAAGGTGTTTAGTGACCATGGATATATATATATATATATATATATATATATATATATACAGTATATCCACAAAGTGAATGTGTTGTAAATGTTATCCTTTAAATACATGTACTGTTTTATTTTTGTGTGTAACAAATATGTTCAAAATAATTGTTTTTTGCAGTGCATTTTTCAGATGGATCTGGATCAGTTTGGGCAGCTGAGCAACGTGAACAGAGCTTTATGAAAACAGATTGTAAATGCACTTGTGACATGTTTGACAAAGGCTTTAACCTTAAGGCCTCATGCCCACTGGCGTTTTTACAGCTGCGTTTTTTGCAGCTTAAAAACGCCTGTCCATGTTATTGTAAATATTTTTTTTTTTTTTTTGAAAAAAAAAAAAAAATAATAAATAAAAAAAAAACGGAGCTAAAAACGCGACCGCGCGTTAGTGCGCGTTTTTTGCGCGTTAGTGCGCGTTTTTGCACGTTTTTTGACGCTCGCGTTTTTTCCTGCCTAATTCTGACGCTGAGGAACGCACTGGTCCTGGGTTTTTTGTACAGCTCAAAAACGCCTAGGTGGGCATGAAGCTATAGACTAACATGGACAGGCGTTTTTAAGCTGTAAAAAACGCTCAAAAACGCGGCTGAAAAAACGCCCGTGGGCATGAGGCCTAATTCAGTAAGATAGATGAGTTTTATGTCCATTCATTATTTTATCCCATAACAATTTTCCTCTAAAACTGTCCAATTCAGTGAAATATAACGTAGGTGTGGAATAATTATTTTGTTTTATGAAAATTTAACGGTTGAAAGCCTTATTTTCCTATAAGTCATTATTTTGTTTAACAAAGTGTTATCTTATAACCACGTCAAACAGCTACTTTTCCTGCTTCCTCACTGAATCCACAGTTATCTCTAGCCTGAGGATATTCATTTAAGGAGCCATAACATGTATGATAATCCTTGTAAATCCTTGTAAATTGGCTCATAAATACAAAATACCAAACAACTGTTCAAACATTGTGCATGTGGAAACTATAATCCTTCATGAAATGGAAAAATAAAATAAAAAATGTATTGATAAAAAAATATTGTTATGAATAATCCGTAGTATGCTATATAGTTTTTATTGAACCTATTGTGAGAAATAAAAGACATCCAAAGATGTCTTTCAAACTTCAAATGCATAATTTTTTTTTTTTATGCTTACCCTACAGCAGGAAAATCCATACCTTGTTTAAAAATTGAAAGTAATCCTACAGTTCCTTGAAAAACTATTCATACCCCTTAAAATGTTCCACATTTTGTCATATTACAGCCAAAAACGTGAATATATTTTATTTGTTTTTTATGTGTTAGACCAACACAAAGTGGCACATAATTGTGAAGTGGAAGGAAAATGATAAATGGTTTTCAAAATTTGTTTACAAATAAATATGTGAAAAGTGTGGCGTGCATTTGTATTCAGCCCCCCTGCCTGCAAGTCTTTTTGGGGATGTCTCTACCAGCTTTGCACATCAAGAGAAGAAAAGGGAGGAGCAAAGAATTTGGCTCCACCCACCTATGGGACTGGGGCAGACTAAGGGTTAAGTTGACAGTTAGGTAAAAAGCAATATGATTGGCTAAAAGCATGTCACATGTTAAACTGACACGAGCTAGCCCATATATAATGAATTTAAAGTGCGCAGGAGATTCAGTCAGCAGCGGAGCAGCAAGAAGAAGGAGCATCCCAGGACAGAGGTTCAGGTTGCTTACCATGAAGACTTTACTTCGTCAGCTGATGGAAAGAGCCGGCGCTCCCGACGGTGATGAGTGGATGAAGCAATGCTTGTCCTTATCTTCATTAGATACATCTTCTGTTTCTCATCTCCCTATGGCTTCTAATTTTACTCCTCCGTTTTCTGATCCTGTTCTTTCATCCTCTCATGTATCACTTCAGTTCCCCCATCTTGGTGACTTGCAAACTTCTTCTTCCAGTTCAGCATTAGTTTTCTCTCCTCCCCCTGACCTCTCTTCATCTGACGTCCCTGCAATACCACAACAAATGTATGTGACTTCCGAGAATAATGTCAGTGCAGTTCCGGCTTCGGCCTCTGGGGACAGCAGGAGACGGATTCCTATCTCTAACACTGGAAAAATTGATGACGCACATAGGAATGTCTCAGCTTGTCAGCAAATTCTTCCTTCTCATGCTGAATTTCGTTCAATCCGTCCTTCAGTGTCTTCAAGGGGCAGAGTTCAAAAAATACGCCGGATCAACTCCCCATCTCCTCCACGCACACAAGGTGGTAAGCAACCTCCCTATCCTGCTAAGAAGCCCAGCAATTCTCGTAGTTCTCATTCCAGAGCTGTTTCTGCAAAAAAAACTTCACCTACTGATTTTTCTGTCTCTGTCCTTCCTTCCCAATTAAGCATTTCCCCTTCAGAATGTTTGCAGACTGCTTCCTTTTCTCAAGCTCAGCCATCATCTTCAGCTGCTGCTGCTATTGCTACCAGTCCTATTGCTGACGTCACTGATGTTGCTGCAGATCTGCAGAATGTTAATCCTGCTTCTATGTTTGTCCCACCACGTCCGTCTGATACAAAAGTTTCCCCTCACAGGGCGGGACTTTATAGGCATGGATTTATATAACCACTAGGGTAAAGTGTAAAAGTAATTTTATTACAAAGTTGAAAAACATAAATACATAAAATTGTATGCAAATAAAAAAGACTTGATATATGCAAGGGTTGCAGTCAATAATTCAATGGAATTGGTATTGGATCATGCACAATGCATCGCATGCCCAGGGGAAGAATTTTGCCCTGGACTGCAATGCTAGTGCATGAACATATCAAAATAAGAATTTGTACATATATAGGTCAGATCCTACGCGTTACGGAGATAGCTCCTTCTTCAGAGATAATCCGACATATAATTCAAAATTGAAATCTAAAACAGAAGAGAACACAATTGTCTCATATGATGGCATTCATTAGACATAAACATGGAACACAACAGTAGATATTCCAATAACAGTGGACATGGAAAGCACATAATTGGCAGAATACTCACCTCAACAGCCACACATCAAGCTCAAATATCAGTCATCATACACCACGTCCGTCTGGTGACTCGCAAAACTATCAATTTTTGTGTGACTTTGCTCGCAATTTTAGTTCTTTGATAGAAAAAATGGGACAGTCTCATTCTTATATGCCTAATATTGATTCTGGTGTAGAACAGGTTTGGTTGCGTAACGATCCTATTTCTACATCTACAGTGCCCTCTGTTAATGTGACGCCAGTTTTGCCTGCAACTCCTTTGGTGTCAGAAAACAAAAATATTACTATCCCTGAGAGTTCATTTGGTGAGGTTCTGCCTTGTGAATTGTCACCGCTAGGCTTTCATTTACCTCTAGTACTTAAAGAAAAAATTAAAAACGGGGAATATGTTGATATAATGTCTTTGATTTCTTCATCTAAAGATTATAGATTTGAACGGAAAGATTCAGAAAAATTTGTGGATGACAAATCTAAAACTATGCCATGTAATTTTTCTAACTGGCTCCATGCTTTCTGCATTTATGCCAGTGTCTTAGGTGTCTTAGGTGAAAAAAAGCTGTGCAGCAATCTTGTTCAACATGTTGACATCATATTGGAGGCATATAGAAACTTTAATGGCCTCACGTGGTTCTTTTATGATGAGGCTTTTCGCCAAAAACTTTCTGTACATAAGTCTTTGAAATGGGGGGTTAAAGATGTTGGTTTGTGGTTGAACTTGTTGTTGCCACAGAAGCAATATGTGAAGCCAACAACTCCGGTTTCTTCTACTTTCCGTCGCGGCGTGTGTTTTGGCTTTAATGAAGGTCATTGTAAATGGCCGCATTCCTGTAAATATAAGCATGAATGTGCTTTTTGCACTGGTAACCATCCAGCTTCTAGGTGTTTCAAAAAAGATTCTTCTTCTACAGTGCCTACTAATCGAGATACTTTTCTCAAAAGCGGACACACCAGTGAATCTTATAAACATGGTTCCTTGGCTTCAAATTTGGCCAAATCAGCGGATGGCGGTCCTTCTATTTGAAGGTTTCCGTGATGGTTTTCCTTTACCTAGTTTTCAAGGTTCAGGTTGTTTTATTCATAAGAATTTACCTTCTGTTGATCGTCATATTTCCATAGTTGCTGAAAAAATCTTTAAAGAGGTAAACGAAGGCAGGGTGGCTGGTCCTTTTATTTTACCTCCGTTTGACGATTTTAGAGTTTCCCCGTTGGGTATTGTTCCCAAAAAAGAGCCTAATTCATTTAGGATGATCCATCATCTCTCTTACCCTATTGGCTCTTCTCTGAATGATGACATTGACACGACATTATGCAGTGTATCATATTCTTCTTTCGATGATGCCTTGTTTAAGATCAGGAAGTTGGGTTATAGAGCATTATTGGCAAAAGCTGATGTTAAGTCCGCTTTCAGGCTTTTGCAGATTCATCCTAGTGCGTTTAATTCTTTAGGGTTTTATTTTCACAGTGCTTATTATTTTGATAAATGCCTGCCAATGGGCTGCTCATTGTCTTGTCGTTATTTTGAGATGTTTTCTTAATTTTTAGAGTGGGTTGTGTCTTATCAATCCAGTTCTAATAATATATTACATTACTTGGATGACTTTTTATTTATGGGTCCGGCTGATTCTGAGGACTGCATGTATCTTTTTACTGAATTTAATGTTATTTGTCATAATTTTGGTGTCCCACTTGCTACGGAAAAGTCAGTACTTCCTTCTACTTGTTTGGAATTTTTGGGAGTGACTATCGATATCAAATTAATGCAGTTTCGGTTGCCTCCACAAAAAATAGCTAAACTTCTTTTTTTAGTTGACTTTGTTCTTTCTAAACGTAAGGTGGTTTTGAGAACGTTGCAGTCCTTACTGGGTTTGTTAGCTTTCGCTTCCAGAATCGTTCCTATAGGTAGAGTATTTTCTAAACGATTATATATGGCTATTTCTGGCATTAAGTCCCCACATCATTTTGTACGGATTACTGCTTCTTTTGTTTTTTTTTGTTTTTTTTGTAAAATCTTTTTATTGAAGTTTTATAGACACACACATTTTGCCCACACATAGGCACAACATCTGCCCACGTAGGGGCCGTTACCCTGGTTCGGCAACATACCGCCACAGGGCAACAGATAATACATACACTTTAACTTAACTTACACTATAACCCCAAACTGGGGGAGAGGGTCCATTCAAGATAGGTCATGCTCAAAGTGATATCAATAGAGGAGGGTAGCCTGAAAAACTTGTTTGGGTTAATAAAGTGATAATCTAATGATACATTACAAGTTTAGGTATTGGTCACTATGTCACTTGCCGTGCTTCTGTCCTCTAGCCAACAACTCCACACCTTTTCAAATTTGTGCGGACAACCTCTGGACGAATAAGTGGCCCTATATAGGGGCAAACCGGCATTAACTAATCTTTTCCAGAATTTAACAGAGGGGGGAGACAGTTGTTTCCAGTTCATCGTAATGGCTTTGCGCGCATAGTATAGTAGCAGGGATATGAGTGTTTTTCTGGCTCTGATCATTGGCAGTTGATCAACTAGTCCTAGCAAACAGTATATAGGTTCATATGGGACGCAAGTCCCAGTGGCCTTAGTGATCACCCGTAGCACTTCATTCCAATAGGGTACGATTGCTGGGCAAGCCCAGAAAATGTGGAAGAAACCCCCTGGTTGGTAGGAGCAACGCCAGCACTCCGGAGAATGCTCCGGCGACATCTGGTGTAGCCTGTGAGGTGTGTAGTGAGCTCTGTGTACAATTTTATATTGGACTAATTTATCCCTCGCTGAGGCCAGTGGGGAGAAGGGAAAGTCCCAAACCTCCCTCCAGTCGTCTTCGTCCAGCCCCGGTATGTCCTCCACCCATTTCCTGTGAAGGGAAGACAGCTTGGGGATAGCAGCAACCAGCAGGGATCCATAGATCTGAGATGTGGGCTTCTCCAGGTCTTTCACCCGGATGGTAGATTCCAGCTCGGAGTATGCCAGTTCAACTGGCCTGCTCAAAAATTGGCACCTGTAGGCATGTGCAATTTGGAGATATCTAAAATGGGCTCGTTCAGGCACGTTAAATTTGGCGCATAAAGTGTGAAAGGGGGTGAGATCTCCGTTGGTGATGATATGTTTGAGGGTCAGTATTTTGTATTTGGCCCAGGCCCGAATAGTGGTACGCATCGAAGGGGTGAGATTGTGGGGCGTTTTAGGCCCCCTGAATAGCAGCCCCTCCAGTGCCTCCAAGGACCCCACTATGGCTGCCTCCAGCACCGTTGCAGAGTTGGTCAGGTCCGGTCGTAACCACCAATGGGCGGTCACAAGCTGAGTGGCCAAATAATACTTGTAACAATCAGGGAGGGCCAGGCCTCCACTGTCCACAGGCCTGGTCAAGGTGGAATATTTGAATCTAGGTGGCCTGGACCCCCAAATAAAGGAGAGGAAGAGTTGCCTGAGGGAATTAAAGAAAACTTTAGTCAGCCAGTGAGGGGAGTTCCGAAAAATGTATGTGAGTTTAGGGAGGACTTTCATCTTGAGCAAGTTAATACGCCCAATGAGAGAAATGGGGAGGTTACTCCACGCCTTAAGTTTGGCTTTAATGGCTACCAAGACAGGGTCGAGATTGAGCCGCACAAAGTCCCCACTCTCTCTTGAGACAACAATTCCCAAGTAGGTGAACCGCTCAACCCATTGAAGCGGGAGAGAGGAGGGTGAGGAGGACCTGGCCCCCGCATCCACTGGAAACAACTGCGACTTGTGCCAGTTCACTCTCAGCCCCGTGAAGGCGGCGAAGGCATCCATGATACTAAGTGCGCCCCGCAGAGAGTCACCAGCATCATTTAAGAACAGGAGCATATCGTCCATGTAGAGAGCCACTCTCTCCTCCAGCCAGCCCACCCTAAGACCACGGACCTCGGCCGAGCTCCTAAGGGCCTCAGCAATAGGCTCCACGGCCAGGGCGAACAGGGCCGGGGAGAGAGGGCATCCCTGTCTGGTGCCCCTCTGCAGGGGGAACGGAGGAGACAAGGAGCCATTCAGCTTAATGCATGCTGTGGGACCAGTGTAAAGCGTGCGTATCCAACCTATGAATTTTAACGGGAACCCCATTCTTCTAAGCACCTCCCACAAATAGACCCATTCCACTGTGTCGAATGCCTTCTCTATATCTAAGGTGGCAATGGTTCTAGTACCTTGGTTAGTATGGGGGGCATGAATATTAGTGAATAATCTGCGTATGTTAATGTCTGTAGATCTACCGGGCATAAAGCCTGTTTGGTCAGAGTCAATCAGGGATTTTATTACTATGTTAAGTCTAGTGGCCAATAGCTTGGTCAAGATTTTAAGGTCACAGTTGAGAAGTGCAATTGGCCTGTAGGAGGCGCATAACTTAGGGTCCCTATGGGGCTTTGGAATGAGAACTACGTGGGCTTCTCTCATAGAGGGCGGTAAGGAGTCTTGGTTCAAGCAAGCTTGAAACATCTGAGCTAGTTTGGGGTCAAGCAATTCAGCGTGGGCCCTATAGTACTCAATGGGCAGGCCGTCCGGCCCTGGGGTTTTACCTGCCGGAAAAGACCTAATGGCCAATGTGACCTCTTCTGGAGTGATTTCCAAGACAAGGAGTTGCCTCTCCGTGTCAGAGAGCCATCCCAGGGCTAGCGTGTCCAGTAGGGAGATCATAGGTGTAGGGTCAAACCCGTCAGGAAGTGAAGAGACATACAAGGAGGTGTAAAATGTGGTGAACGCAGCCAGAATATCCTCCTGAGAGGTGACCAAAGTGCTATCTGTCGTGAGGATCTCCGGTATAACCACTGAGGGCCTGTCCTGCTGCGTTAGCAGCGCTAGCAGTTTGCTGTTTTTGTCTCCATGTTCAAAGTATTCCTGTCTGCTACTTTGTATACCAAGCCTAGTGGTATCTGAAACATGGAGATGTAGTTCTCGCCTAAGCGATGAAAGGTGCTCAAAATTGGAGACCGTTGGCGAGGCTGAATACCGATTCAGTGCCTCGTCCACCCTACGCTGCAGGTCAGATACCCCGTCTCCTAGTTCCACCTTTACCGCCGCCACAGCCGAGATATACTGACCCCTGCTGTGAGCCTTGGAGGCGTCCCAGGTCATCTCCAGAGAAGCCGACCCCGCATTGTGTGCCCAATATTCCCCCAGGGGAGAGAGAACTCTGTCATGTACAGCATCATTGTTGATCCAATGGGGTTGTAACCTCCAAAGGGTATTGTTCCGCGACCTGGTGGTCCTAATGGTCAATTTAAGTGGGTGATGGTCAGAGAGGCCAGAGGGAAGGTAACATGCCTCTTGAATGTTAGCCAGCATGGTGGAATTGGCAAAAGCCAGATCAATGCGGGAGGAGGTTCGAAATGTGGTCGAAAAGCATGAGTACGTTCTATCATGGGGATGAAGCCACATCCACGCCTCCTGGAACTCCGTGGCCTGAGCCCACGTTCCGAGATCAGAATTAAAATTGGATTGGGGGGAAGGCCTGTCCAGGTCACGGGACAGTGTAGCATTAAAATCTCCCATGAACAGAACCTGCGCTGGGCAATGCGGAGCCAGCCTCTCATAGAGAGTGTACAAAGTCTGTATCTGACTCGGGGGAGGCAGATAGACATTCACAATAACATACTTTTTGTTATATACACTTAGCACTACCATAACGAATTTTCCCTGGGGGTCCAGATGAACATCATGAATCACACACGATATACGTTTGCTAATCAGGATAGATACCCCACGAGAATACGAAGAGTAGGTCGCATGAAACGCCCTCTGCACCCAGGGCTTCTTCAGAGCCAGAACCTTGCTACCGGTTAAATGTGTCTCCTGCAGTAACACTATGTGGGGATTATGTAATTTCAAATATTGGAATAATAGTGACCTTTTAAATTTTGAGTTGAGCCCCCGAACATTCCATGACAGAATGGTCAGGAGTTCAGCGTCCGGGGGAGCCATCAAGGAGCACCAGGGGGAAATAGAAGCAGGATGAGCCCATTAACCCAACACATATAATTAAACTCGGCATTGGCACACCTATTCAATAGGGTCAGAGACCCATAAGTTAATTGAGCAACACAGTGATAATCTGGACCGTCATAACAATGAAACCCTCCCCCCCAGAACATAGAACACCCTACCCAAACATCATACAAACCTAGCTTCAAGGGCCAAAAGAAAAGGGGCCCAAGAGCCATAAAAACTGATGCAGGGTTTCGTCCCATAACTGAAAAAAACATAGAATCTTTAGGTCACTGCGACCTCAAGAAGTCGGCTCGTAGGACCGCAGGTGAAGGAGAAGTCTCCAGGGAAGTCCGTCTCGACTCTGGGTGGGGGTCCAAAGTGTGAACAAGGGACAACTCGGGTCACTTCGGTTCACGGGCGGGGCAGTTCAGTATTTGCTGTTGGAGCTCCTTAGGCAGGAGTAAGTGGCAGTCTAGCCAGCAGAAGTTAACACTTATGTAGATGGAGTAAAGGTGGAAGTCAGCAGGGATAAACAGGATTGGGGACACAGAAGGGGGTATTACTGGGATTCACCATGAGACAGGAGAGACGTCCATTGATGGGAAAGTTGATGCGCATCTGCTCCCTGCCAGGTGTATTCCACCATGGGTCCTCGGCTTTGTGTAGTTAACGGGCGTCTAGCCACGCCGCTGCCGCCTCCGGGGTGTCAAAGAAGTGAGTGTCGCTACCATCGGTGATTCGCAGTCTGCTGGGATACAACAGGCCAAAGCGTATTCCCTTCTCCCGGAGCCGGCGTCTCACATCAGTAAAGGACTTGCGACGTTGCTGTACCTCCTGAGAGAAGTCTGGGAAGAAAAGTAGTCTGGTATTCTCATATTTAATTTCAGGCATGACGCGTGCCGCCGCCAGAATGCGGTCCCGGTCCCGGTAGTTCAGCATTCGTAGCAGGAAGGGGCGTGGAGGGGCCCCAGGTCTCGGAGGGAGCGGCGGAACCCTGTGAGCTCTTTCAACCACAAAGGTAGATGGTGTGGCACCCAGGTCGAACAGGGTGGTCAGTAATTGCTCAGTAAATTCAGCAGGTCTAGGGCCCTCAGCCCTCTCGGGCAGTCCAATTATGCGGATGTTGTTCCGCCTGAGGCGGTTCTCGGTATCTATTGCGCGCTCCTGCAGCGCTTTCAAGTTGGAGGGCCCGTACCTCCCTGGAGTCCGACCGGACCGTATCCTCCACCATGGAGACCCTGTCCTCCACCTCCGTGATGCGAGAGCGAAATTTAACCATATCTTGACGGATGAGACCGACATCCACTGTCAAGAAGTCGATCTTAGATGTCAGAGTTTCCTTACAGGATGTGATGGCCACCAGGATCTCCACTCCCGTGGGGGGCGCCGCCACCCCCCGACTCCGCAGCCATCTGTGTATTGGCTGCCATCCCAGCCGAGGAGCGCCGTGCAGACGAAGCAACCGCTGACGGGGGGATATGAGGAGCCTTCGGGCCCTTGTTTGTGGAGTAGCGGGTCTTAGGGCGGCCCATCCAAGCCTTACCCCAAGATTAAGGAGAGTTTGGGGGGGTTCGTGGGCAGGGGGCTCAGTTCAAGGGGGAGGATGGAGGCCGTATTAATAACAAGGTGGAGAGGTGCAGGTACGGGACAGCCCCCCCTGCAGTGTTGCGGAGCAGTCAGTAAGCCAAGGATCACAGGAGGAGGGAAGGTATGACTGTCCCACAGTGTCCGGTGGACGGGGCTAGCGCTGCAGGCCGCAAGATGGCAACGGGCCGCAGGTGTAGGTGCGGGGGAGCAGCTCCCTAAAAGACCTCGGATGCACTGCCAACCCCTACCGCACGGATGGTACTACAGGAGGATGTGGATGTCCGCCGCTCGTCCCGCGGCATAAATTAATTGAGGCCGGAGGCTGCGGGAAGTGCGGTAGGCCGCAAGATGGCTGTAGGCCGCGGGCCGGGGTGATTACTGCTTCTTTACGTGAGGATTTGTTGGTTTGGAAAAAAAATTTGTCTACTTTTAATGGTTGTTCGTTTTGGCAGGACCCAGTTTGTAGTTCGGTGGACCTTGATTTGTTCACAGATGCTGCTGGTTCTGTTGGTTATGGCGTTTATTGGCATGGTCATTGGTCGGCTGGTAAATGGCATGATTCTTGGATCTCGGCAGGTTTGACTGCTAACATTACCCTTTTGGAATTATTTCTGGTATTAATTTCCCTCGAAATATGGGGTTCTTTCTTTGTGAATCGTAGAATTCGGTTGCATTCTGATAACAAAGCTGTGGTGTATGCTATTAACTGTCTATCGTCCAAATCTTTGCCTGTACTAGCAGTTCTTCGTCGTTTAGTTTTTAAATGTTTGGAATTGAACATTTGGTTGACAGCTAAATATGTACCTGGCATTGATAATTCAGTAGCTGATTCTTTGTCCCGTTTACAGCTGGAGCGATTTCAAACCTTGGAGACGAATGCGGAGTGCAATGCCCTTCACATCTCTGGGATCTGGTTTATTGAAAGTTGGTTCATCCATCTGTAATTCTTTAGCTCCTTCCACGTGGGCGGACTATCAAGCCGCGTGGTTATCTTGGTGTGGTCACTTGGACTCCAAAGGTCAAGTGGGCACACTTATTTCTGAACCATTAGTATTGTCATTTTTAGATGCTTTGATGTTAAAAAATTTATTCTTATCCTCACATATTGAAACAATTAGCGGGAGTATCGTTTTTTGGAAAATTATTGGGTTTCCCTTCTTGTTTCTTCTCTGTAAAACAAGCTTTGAAGGGTTATCACAAATCGACTATTTCTCACGATTCTCGTTTGCCTATTTCTATTGATCTTTTAGAGAAGATTTGTTCTTCAACTAATTCTGTTTGTTTTTCTGTTTACGAATCTTTATTATTTCGGTTTTCTTTTTGTCTTTGTTTTTTTGGAGCATTTCGTATTTCTGAGCTGCTTCCTACCAATGTTCATGGTGTTACTGGGCTTTCTCTTTCTGATTTAATTTTGGGTGACACTTTTATTCAAATAAAGATATGTAGAAGCAAGACTGATCAGTTGGGTCATGGACGGTGGATTACTTTGAACAGATTCGACTCTTCTTCCATTTGCCCAATTTTATTGATTCAACAATATTTACAAGTTCGACCTAGTGGTCCTGGTTGTCTTTTGATTCACTGTTCTGGCTTACCCCTCACTAGATTTCAATTTTGTTCCGTATTGAAAAAATGTCTAAGTCATTTGGGTTTAGATCACCTGCCCATTACTTCTCACTCGTTCAGGATTGGTGTGGCTACCACTGCTGCTAAATTAGGTTTATCTCATTCTATTATAAAAGATATTGGTAGATGGAAATCAAGTTGCTATCGTTCATACATACGCCTTTAATGTTTCTGTTTAATTTACAGGTACCCATTGTAACATATGGATCATCGGACACTCTTACATCTTTTGGTCTTGGCGTAGGTCGGTAGTTAGGATATATGGTACCAATCTGGGTTTTCCTTTGGATAAATTTCATTTGTGGTGGTATGCTTCACGGGGTATGAAGCTAAATGGTCTGCGTCAGGCTTTTTCTTCACTTTATTCTTCATTGCCCCCTCCTCAAGTGGTCATTTTTCATATTGCTGGTAATGATATTGGCAAACGCCATACTTTAGACATTATTTCACAATTGAAACTTGATTTTCTTCATTTACACGCCGTTTTACCCGATTCGGTGATTGTATTTTCCGAGATTGTTCCTCGATTAAATTGGTTACTTCTCCCCGAGCTTCGTCATTGCGAAAAAATTTGTAAAAAAATAAATAGAGCAATTGCAAAATTTATGCCTTCTATTAATGGTATATCTTACCGGCATATTGATTTAGAGGGCGGTTTTGTTGGTTTTTACCAGCCTGACGCAGTACATTTATCTGATATTGCTTTGGATATTTTTAATGTGGGTATTCAAAACTGTATTGATTTGGCCGCGGTGCGGGTGGGGTGCCAGGCTTATCTATGATATGCCTGGCGTATGGGACAGTTATAAAGACTTTTAAAGTGTGTTTTTTAATTTAAAACCCCTCTTCCCTTTTAGATGGGTTCAACGAAGTATGAAATATCTGGGAGTGAATCTTGTGCCTCACATTCAGTCCCTCTTTAAATATAATTACATCCCATTATTGAATAATATTAGAAGGGATCTACAAAAGTGGAACACGCTGACACACTCATGGTTGGGTAAAGTGAGTATAGTTAAGATGAACATTCTGCCTAGAGTTCTTTTTTTCTTTCAAATGATCCCATTGGGTGTGCCTATAGGATTTTTTTCCCTATTACAGACCATGGTCTCCCGCTTTATTTGGAGGAACAGTCACCCCAGAGTATCTAAGGAAGTATTATTTCGCTCCAAGGAAGCTGGGGGACTGGCCCTTCCAAATTTTAAGGCTTATTATAATGCTGTGATTCTGTCTAGAATATCCGAATGGAAATATGCTGCTAATTCCAAACTCTGGGTGAGTTTGGAACATGCTCTTAGTAACACAGACCTAGCAACTACACCCTGGTTGCCACGCTTACATAGACACCTTGCTCCAAGTACCTCCACTTTAACCACTTCCACCCTTGATGTATGGGATGCCTTACATAGGAAGTTCTCGTGGTCATATGATTCTCCTCTGTTACCGCTTTTGGACCACGATTATTTCTTACCTGGCCTATTAGATCCTGGCTATAGGACGTGGTTGCCAGAAGAACCTCTTCTACTACATCATGTTCTCCGAGCAAATGCGCTTAAGCCTCTTAAGGAAATTCTCGGCCTCAAGCCCATTATGTTTCTTGACAAATGGAGATATAATCAATTGCAAGGTTTCCTTAGAACTCTGCCTCAGCCGCTTAGAGGGATACAGGACTTAAACAGTATTGAGGAAGTTTTTAATTCAACGGACCCACCTGAACATTGTATCTCGGTATTCTACAAATTACTCATCAAGCTCCAAGGTGATAATTATCCTCCCTTTCTCGCTAAGTGGGAGGCAGACTTGGAATCCTGCCTCTCAGACAGCCAAAAGGATAAAGTCCTACAGCTGACTAATATCTCTTCAATTGCATCAAGGATGGCTGAGGTCAATTACAAACTACTAACCAGATGGCACTATACCCCATCAAAGCTTCATCAGATGCTCCCCGACAACTCCCCGTTGTGTTGGAGGAATTGTGGGAACAGAGCAACCCACGCTCATATATGGTGGTCGTGCCCACTCATCCGCCCCTTCTGGTCTAGCATTATTCGAATTATCCAACAAATATCCAATATTAATCTCCCTGCTGATGCATGGACCATTCTCTTCCATGCTACCAAGGAGTATTCCAGCCAAAGGTTTATTTGCAGCACCAGTCATATTCTTATTCAATTTTTTTGTGCTAGTTTTTTGTTAATATTACTTATGCACACACTTTTTTCTTTTGTTTTAGTTTTTACAATATAACCTGCACTTAGTGAAAAAGCTGAGTATTCCAGCCAAAGGTTTATTTGCAGCACCAGTCATATTCTTATTCAATTTTTTTGTGCTAGTTTTTTGTTAATATTACTTATGCACACACTTTTTTCTTTTGTTTTAGTTTTTACAATATAACCTGCACTTAGTGTATTCACACTCAGGATATGTTTTGTTTTTAGTACAGGGAGGTAGCGCGGAAAAACCCCCCCCTTTTACATGCTACCAAGGAACCTGTCAGAAAATACAAATGTTCTTTAGTTCCACGTCTGCTTAATACGGCTAAAGCACTTATACCTACCCTTTGGGGTCAGCCTGAGACTCCATCCGTGAAAAAGTGGTTTCAAAAAATTTCAGAGGTCCATCTCATGGAAGATATCACTCATTGTAACAAGGACACTTTTCAACGACACACTTTAACTTGGACTCCGTGGATGGAGTTCAAGGACACCACAACCTATAGAGAGATACTTGCACAATTCCACTGAGACCCGTTTACATCTATTGAATAAGCTATCTATATCTTAAGGTTGATTCCCTGTGGTTATCCTTTGGCTTATCCCTTAAGAGACTAAAATGTACTGTGACAAACATTTTATTGGATACCATGCATGCCGGCCTCCCCTTTCCTCCCTTTTCTCTCCTTCTTTACACCCCTATTTTTGTTCTCTTCCTTTTCTCGGAGAGAGTGAGAGAGGGGGATTAGACTTGTTCTTCCCTGAGGCTTCCCCTACTCCCCCCTCCCCCCTTTTTTTTTGCCACAGGTGACGATAATTTTACCTGTTATTTTTCTTTCTACATACATGTTTTGTCACTCCATCAGTGTAGTCACTTGTAAATTCATCCCTTAGTCCTCTATACAGTCCACTTTTAGATTTTAACACTTGTTTTTCAGTTTGTAGTAGTTTTTGAAATCACTTTTTTCACTCTTTATTATTTAATTTCACGTTAGAAGATATCAACACTAGAGTGATAGCACATAATATATCTGGGGGAGAGTATGGGGGATTGTATTCCCCCATCCCCCCTTTCTAAAATCATCCCCACTCCCCCCCCCCTTTTTTTTCTCTCTCCCTTTCTCTTCCCTTCTCCTTTTCCCCATCTCTCTCTCTTTTCCTCCTTTTTTTTCTTTTGGCACAGGTGACGATAACTTTACCTCTCACTTTTTTCTCTATATACATGTTTTGTCACTCCATCAGTACAGTCACTCGTAAATTCATCCCCCAGTCCTCTATACTGTCCACTTTTAGACTTTAACACTTGTTTTTCAGTTTGTAGTAGTTTTTGAAACCACTTTTTGTCTCTCTTTATTATTTAATTTCACTTTAGAAGACATCAACACTAGAGTGATAGCACATAATATATCTGGGGGAGAGTATGGGGGACTGTATTCCCCCATCCCCCCTTCTAAAATCATCCCCACTTCCCCCAACCCCTTTTTTTTTCTCTCTCTCTCCTTTTCCCCATCTCTCTCTCTTTTCCTCCTTTTTTTTTTATTATTTGTAATGGGAAATATTGAGACTGTAAATATGTTTCATGTATTGTAATGTGTGTTATATATGTTTTTGGAAAATTAATAAAAAAGATAATAAAAAAAAAAAGTGTGTTTTTTGGTTTAGCTCGAGCTGTAAAGGCTGAGTTAAAAGTTATTGGTATGAGATAATAAAAGTGTGTGTTATATTAAATATAAGTTGGAACATGTTTTATTGTTGGTAAATATTAATAAACCAATAATAAAGGCCTGCAGCCATTTAAATCCACTATATAAAGTATTGTTGTTAATTATTTGATTAATGGTATAGTTATTGTTCTGCATACGGCCCCATTGACATTTTTGTACATTCTTCTTTGCAAAATATCTCAAGCTCTGTCAGATTGGATGAAGAGCGTCTGTGACCAGCAATTTTCAAGTTTTGCAACAGATTCTCAATTGGATTTAGGTCTGGACTTTGACTGGGCCATTCTAACACATGAATATGCTTTGATCTAAACCATTCCAGTGTAGCTCTGACTTTATGTTTAGGGTCATTGTCCTGCTGGAAGGTGAAGCTCCTCCCCAGTCACAAGTCTTTTCAGACTGAAACAGGTTTTCTTCTAAGATTGCCCTGTATTTGGCTCCATCCATCTTCCCATCAACTCTGACCAGCTTCCCTGTCCCTGTTGAAGAAAAGCATCCCCACAACATGATGCTGCCACCACTATGTTTCGCGGTGAGGATGGTGTGTTCAGGGTGATGTGCAGGGTTAGTTTTCCGCCACACAGCACTTTACTTTTAGTCCAAAAAGTTCAAATTTGGACCAGAGCACCTTCTTCCACATGTTTGCTGTGTTCCCCACATGGCTTCTCGCAAACTGCAAATGGGACTTCTTAAGGCTTTCTTTCAACAATGGCTTTCTTCTTGCCACTCTTCCATAAACGCCAGATTTGTGGAGTGCACGACTAATAGTTGTCCTGTGGACAGATTCTCCCACCTGAGCTGTGGATCTCTGCAGCTCCTCCAGAGTTACCATGGGCCTCTTGGCTGCTTCTCTGATTAATGCTCTCCTTGCCCGGCCTGTCAGTTTAGGAGGACGGCCATGTCTTGGTAGGTTTGCAGTTGTGCCATACTCTTTCCGTTTTCGGATGATGGATTGAACAGTGCTTCGTGAGATGTTCAAATCTTGAGATTTTTTTTATAACTCAACTCTGCTTTAAACTTCTCCACAACTTTATTTCTGACCTGTCTGGTGTGTTCATTGGCCTTCATGATGCTGTTTGTTCACTAAGGTTCTCTAACAAACCTCTGAGGGCTTCACAGAACAGCTGTATTTATACAGAGGTTAAATTACACACAGGTGGACTCTACTCATTGGGTGACTTCTGAAAGCAATTGGCCCCACTAGATTGTAGTTAGGGGTATCAGAGTAAAGGGGGCTCCATACAAATGCATGCCACACTTTTCAGGTATTTATTTGTACAAAATTTTGAAAACCATTTATCATATTCCTTCCACTTCACACTTATGTGCCACTTTGTGTTGGTCTATCACATAAAGTTAATTTACGTTTTTTGTAGTAACATGACAAAATGTGGAAAATTTGAAGGGGTATAAATACTTTTTCAAGGCACTGTATATTTCACCTACCAGAAAGATCAAGTTATTCACTTTGCAGGAGCACTGTAAGCATCATAATAACACCACACTTTCTATGGTATATGTAACAGAACAAAAGGGACCAAATAAGATAAGATTATTGGCATGGTTTACATCCCCTTTACATTTCCTAAAACATTATTTTATTTTTATCTCCCCCATGGAGCCTGAAGGAATAGCCAGTACTTTTGGGTAAGCCAATTGCTAGACCCAAATCTTGTCATGTGGGAATGGGTATAGAGTGCATAGCCTATTAATGACTTTCTCAGAAATTCACAACACAAATTCTGTCTAATTTATGGTGAATTGGCTTAAATTCAAGCCCTACGTGTCCTTGTCGGCAGCTCCCAACTTGACATGAGTTGATTATTTTAATGATTTTTGTCAAAGGAAACAATTGGAAAATTGCTGCAACCAACAAGATGCAGGCATTGTTCAGGTAATCTGACAGCCACTGGAGACAGCTGTCAAAATACTATAGCCAGCAGGAAAGAATCTGCCATGTGTGTATGGCCAGCTTAAAGTGGTTGTAAACCCACTTTTTCAACTTGCACCTACAGGTAAGCCTAGATTAAGGCTTACCTGTAGGTGCAAGAAATATCTCCTAAACCTACACGGTTTAGGAGATATTTACTAAAAATGACAGGCGCCGCTGTCTACGGTGCACATGTAGACAACGACGCATTCATGGGGTTAATCCCATTCACAAAATCGGCTACTTCCCAGCAATAGCTGGGCGTAGCCGATTGTGATGGCTCTCGCGCGCATGCGCAGAGTGACGTCTCCGCCGCTCCAGCTAATCACAGCGCCGGAGCGGCGCTGTGATTGGCTGGTGCGGCGATACCCGGAAGTAACCTTCCGGCTATCGCCGCAGCGATGGATGCGGCTGAAGAGGGAGACGAGGACGGCTTCAGGGGCCCCGATCTAAGGTAAGTGATGCATAATGAGCTATTATGCTAGTCATATTACCTCATTATGCCTTTCTCTTACAGGTGGTTATGGAAAAAAAAATATATATAGGGTTTACAACCACTTTAAAGCGGAAAATAAAAATCCTCAGTTGAAATGGGGCTGCCCCTGCACTGCAGGAATTCATTGCTTGTTTGGGTCTGGAGGACTGGGAATTTGATCTTCTACTCCCACAGACTCCCCCCCACACTGCTAGACTTGTCCCCAGAACCTCTTCTCCCCTATGTTTCTGTGGTTGCAGGTCTACTGATGTAATTTAGTACAATGCAGTGTCCAAAGTCCTACATTGAATGTGAGGACCACCACCAGTCTATCACCAGAGCATAGGGGTTTGCTGGCTGGTGGGGGAGTGGAGGGGGAGCATTTAACCCAGAATTTTAGATGTGAATCTTTCTTCATATGTTGCACTCCACATCCAAATGAAACAATATAGGTAGTAGGAAAACTCTAGTACAAACACTAGCCAACACATACTATATATTGCAAATCCCCTATACAATAATATATCTGTAGCGCCCCCCACAATATTAGGGGGCACTATATGTAAATTTAGGGGCAGTCTGAGCCAGTAGTTGGGCTCAGACCAAGTTGTGATTCAATTCTGCTCTGTTCTGGGTGTGATACTGCCTGGCAGTAGTGTCCTCCTTTGCCTGTAGGTGGCACTGTCACCGCCGGCATGGGTTGAGCTACAGGGGGTATCACAGCACCTTGGGTTTCCTCTCTCGGCAGCCGTGCAGTGGGCGTGGTCTGCCCGCTGTGCATGCTGGGAGAGGGTACAAAAGGGGCAGACGCCATTTGGCGAGAGGCGATTCCAGGGGGTCCCCAAGGCGTTCAGGGGGCTCTGGTCCAGTGAGTGTGCCTCGTGGCCCGAATGGCATGAGGTGCGCGAGTGTGTTCAGGCCTCGGGCACCTTCAGCCCGTTGAGCAATACCCACTCAGGCTTGAGTGGCGACGAGTGTATATACTGAAGTTAAGTGTTGCGTGCCTGAACCTTCCCCTACTTTCTTTCAACTTCCTGCTCTCTCTCTTCAAGTTGACTCAAAGAAAAGAAAAGAATAAAGCCTCGCTGATTAGGTTTTACTCATGTGTGGACATTGGCCTTATACCTGGAGATTTTTGTTTGCCTAGACAACGGAGCCAAGGGATCCACTCTGGAGAGGTAATTGCTGCAGACCCAAAACAAAACCAGCCGGTCACTTAAATGTGACTAAGTGCTACACATCTATTTATTTGTATAGTGAACTTTAGAAATTGTTATACATTTATGTACAAGTGTTACAATCTGTATAACATAGTACCTACCAAAGTGGATAGACCATCCAGATACACTAGTGTTTCCATCATTCAGCAAAGCTGTTTTAGACACTAGGAATATCTGTTGCATGTAAACTGGTTGCTGATATAAAAGATACATTTTTAAGTATTTATGACCTAGAGCAGAACACAAGAGGGCACTGAATGCCTTTCTCTGTTGCAGACTACCAGATGACTGCTTTGATTAAAAAATTTCAGATTTCCCCCCTGTTTTTTAACCTGGTAAATATGCAAATAGCACTGCCTATCCCCCCATGCCTACACGTTTTTTCCACACTGTAGCAGCATAGCAAGCCATGTCTGTCACACAGACTGGACTTCCAACATGACTACCTTTAATGTAAAACCATACTGAGTAAAACACAGAAGCTTACATTGCTAACCTTGTGTTAGAACACTACTATATACAGTGCTCGGCATAAATGAGTACACTCCTTTTGAAAAGTAAGATTTTAATCAACATCTCAATGAACACAAGAACAATTTCCAAAATATTTACAAAACTGAGTTTTATAGAACATTTGTTTAGCTCATGACATGAACGTAAGGTTACCAATATACCTTAGATTACGAAAAGGAGTAACAAATGAAGGACCCAGAGGTGTACTAAGTGGTGGGGGGGGGGGGGCGGGCCACCACGGGTGACACACACTGGGGGGGTGTCAGGCCGGCGCCCCCCCCCTCCGCGGCTGAAGTGAAGACAGCGGGGAAGGTGGGTTTAAGCCGCGGCACCGCTGTGGTGACAGGAAGAGCCTGTAGTGGCTTTGCAAGGAGGGGGAGGGGGGTGCGAGCCGAGTGACACCCGGGACCCGCAGCGATCCCCTTCTCTCATGACTGCGGCTCTGTTCAGTCTCAGCCGAGCAGAGTGCTCAGTGAAGCCGCCTCCCCCTCCTCCTCCCTACACAGGGGGAGGGGACCGGACCCGTCACCTGACCAGTTCTGTGCATGTCCCGCGCTTATCATCTGACTGAGGTACATTATGGGTCTGCACTGTAGGGGTGTCTGTACTGTAGGGGGGTGGGGGTCTGCACTGTAGGGGTGTCTGTACTGTGGGGGGGTGGGGGTCTGCACTGTAGGGGTGTCTGTACTGTGGGGGGTGGGGGTCTGTACTGTGGGGGGGTCTGCACTGTAGGGGTGTCTGTACTGTGTGGGGGTGGGGGTCTGCACTGTAGGGGTGTCTGTACTGTGGGGGGGGTCTGCATTGTAGGGGCGTCTGTACTGTGGGGGGGGGTGGGGGTTTGCACTGTAGGGGTGTCTGTACTGTGGGGGTCTGCACTGTTGGGGTGTCTGTACTGTGGGGGGGTGGGGGTCTGTACTGTGGGGGGGTCTGCACTGTAGGGGTGTCTGTACTGTGGGTGGGGGTCTGCACTGTAGGGGTGTCTGTACTGTGGGGGGAAGGGGGTCTGCATTGTAGGGGGGTCTACACTGTAGGGGGGGCTGTGGGGGGCTGTGTAATGTAAAGGGGTGCATGGTGCTGTATAATGTAAAGGGGTTTAGAGGTGCAAGGTGCTGTGTAATGAAAAGGGGTCCAGAGGTGTAGGGTGCTGTGTCATGTAAAGGGGTGCAGGGTGCTGTGTCATGTAAATAGGTCCTTAGGTGCAAGGTGCTGTGTAATGTAAAGGGGTCCAAAGGTGCTGTGTAATGTAAAGGGGTCCAGAGGTGCAGGGTGCTGTGTAATGAAAAGGGGTCCAGAGGTGCAAGGTGCTGTGTAATGAAAAGGGGTCCAGAGGTGTAGGGTGATGTGTAATGTAAAGGGGTCCAGAGGTGCAAGGTGCTGTGTAGTGAAAAGGGGTCCAGAGGTGTAGGGTGCTGTGTCATGTAAAGGGTTGCAGGGTGCTGTGTAATGTAAATAGGTCCTTAGGTGCAAGGTGCTGTGTAATGTAAAGGGGTCCAAAGGTGCTGTGTAATGTAAAGGGGTCCAGAGGTGCAGGGTGCTGTGTAATGAAAAGGGGTCCAGTGGTGTAGGGTGCAGTGTAATGTAAAGGGGTCCATAGGTGTAGGGTGCTGTGTAATGTAAAAAAGTCCTTAGGTGCAAGGGGTTGTGTAATGAAAAGGGGCCCAATGGTGTAGGGTGCAGTGTAATGTAAAGGGGTCCAGAGGTGCAGGGTGCTGTGTAATGAAAAGGGGGCCAGTGGTGTAGGGTGCAGTGTAATGTAAAGGGGTCCAGAGGTGTAGGGTGCTGTGTCATGTAAAGGGGTGCAGGGTGCTGTGTAATGTAAATAGGTCCTTAGGTGCAAGGTGCTGTGTAATGTAAAGGGGTCCAGAGGTGCAAGGTGCTGTGTAATGGAAAGGGGTCCAGAGGTGCAAGGTGCTGTGTAATGTAAAGGGGTCCAGAGGTGCAGGGTGCTGTGTAATGTAAAGGGGTCCAGAGTGCTGTGTAATGTAAAGGGGTCCAGTGGTGTAGGGTGCAGTGTAATATAAAAGGGTCCAAGGGTGCAAGGTGCAGTGTAATGTAAAGGGGTCCAGAGGTGCAATTGCGGAGAGGGGGTACACAGTAGTGACAAAGAGATATTGAAGGATACAGAGGTATGCAGGGGGCACAGTGGGGTGTTTTTACATTTTAAGGTGGGAGGGGGGTGCCAGATATAGGATCCGCCCCGGGTGCCAAATGCTCTAGGTACGCCCCTGGAAGGACCTATAAATAGTTCAAAAAGTATAAAAAGGGAATAGTGCAGCCAGTGGTTTCTCCTTGATTGAAAAAACGTTATTAATCAGTATATAGAAAAAGTATAATAATAGTTAATAGGCAATAGACAATAATTAAAAGTCGACAACGTTGTCATACATAAAAGACATGCCCAGGTGTACAGCCACATCCAAAGCCAAGCACACTGTAATACCGCATAAATCTGGGATACTGACTATGCCAGCTCAAGGATAAAAAACAGAGTGCGTGGGGTCTGAAGGAGTCCCAGGTCTCTGCCCTGGTGTCAGCCCTTAGACTCTGTACAACTCACAGTGGACATCTGGGCCTCTTAATTCCCCAAATAGACTAGATCAGCTGGGCAGGGAACTGTAGGTCACAGCATACACTGATGTTCCTGCAATTGTCAGATATAGTTTATGCAAAGTGTGGGTAGCAGCTAAGATGAACCAGATCTAGCAGCTATGAACCCATAATGCAAATTACAGGTGTAAATATCAGCAGTCCTGTGCGGTGTAACATTATTGGTCTGGCCCATGGCAGTCTATGTTTGTGCATGTAAACACATACAAATCCTGGTGGATGGTGGCTAAAAATCCACTAAAACATGCAAATCCTGGTGGATTGAGGCTAAACTCGTACAGTGCCATTAAGGGAGGGACACTGCCTCCAGGTGCGGCAGGTGTCCTGACTGGGTTCACACTGGCAATGTTTGTGACCATCAAATCACATCAGTCTGACAAGTGAATAAGTGGCACAATTCCCCGCTGGGGATAACTCATGGTTCCTGAAGCAGCCACAGGTGGGTGAAAACACTCAGTCTGTGCACTTCCCTATATATGGGATCGACCTTCCAGCAACGTTGTTACCCAGACTTAAAAGGTGCGGAATTGGGAGCCTCGGGTCAATGTGGTAGCTTCGGTGGGAGCCTCGGGTCAATGTGGTAGGCTCGATGGGAGCCTCGGGTCTGTGTGGTAGCCTCGGTGTCTGGATCACCGGTTGCTGCATATGCATGTGCTTCCAAGTAAAGTGGTGGTGCTGAGCGGCGAGATGTCATCAGCCGCAAAGGATGGTTATGTCCTCTGGGACAATCGGACCTATGCGTTTTGACGTTTACCAGTGAGATCCCGATGCTCTGGTTTTATCTCAAGTACTGAATTCCGATCAGGAGACATACTTGGCCACTCAATCACTTTCACCTTGTTCTTCAGAAATCCAACAGTGGCCATAAATGTGTGTTTTGGATCATTGTCATGTTTTAAAAGTGTATGACGACCAAGGGCACAGAGTGATGGTAGCATCTTCTCTTTCAATATAGAGCATTACATCTGTGATTTCAAAAAACCTTCAATGAAATGCAGCTCCCTGACACCATGCATCCCCACAGAAGGACGCTGCCACCACCACTGTAGGCACTGTGCTTTTTTCTTTTTACTCCTCACCTTTGCGACGCCTTACAGTTTTGAAGCCATCAGTTCCAAAAACATTTATCTTTGTCTCATAACTTCAGAGTACAGAGTCCCAGTAGTATTCTTCTTTTAAGCATGGGAATGGCAAATTCTAGGCAGGCTTTTTTTTGCATGGGATTTAGGAGAGGCTTCCTTCGTGGAGGACACCCATGCATGCCATTCCTCTGCAGTGTACATTGTATTGTGTCACGGAAAACAATCACCCCAGTGTGGCTTTCTACTTCTTTAGCTAACTGCAGTGAACCTACATGGTGATTTTCTTTAACCCTTTTCATCAGAAGACGCTTCTGTTAAGGTGTTAACTTCCATGGATAGCCTGGACTTCTTTGTGACATGGTTGCAGTTCCATCTTTGTTACATTTTTGTATCACTTTTGTTACCGTATTCTGACTGATAAGTAAAGCTTTGCTGATCTTCTTGTAGCCTTCACCTTTCTTCTGTAAAGAAATTATTACTCTTTCGTCCATGGACCGACACAGCCTCTCTATTGACAAAGTGGGTATTATCTGTTAATTAGGAGTGACTAGGCAGAAAACTTGTAAAAAGTGTTGCATCACACCCTCTACAGTACCACCCAGGGGGCGGACCCTCAGGGTATATCACCTCAGTCTGAATCTCGCAGATCAGGAGTAGGACATGGCTTCCTTCGGGCCCATTGGTCCGGGGGAAAAAGATATATTTTTTGGTTTCCTGCGATCTTCGATCAGCTGCCGACTGGGTGACAGGCTGGATCCTCGATCCTTGTAGTCTCCCCAGTTCGGCCATCGAGCGTGTGCCGACCCTAGCTACGCGCTGGGTTTTCCACGACATGCCCGTTGCTCCACAGGTGGCCGGTGAGCCTACGCTCCAGGGCCTGCATCGGACCGCTCAGCTTCGGCTGACCTTACGGCCAAGTCGCAGCAGCCTGGCCGGTGAGCTTACGCTCCAAGGCTTGCATCGGACCGCTCAGCTTCGGCTGACCTTACGGCCGAGTCGCAGCAGCCTGTCCGGTGAGCGTCGCGCTCCAGGGCATACATATGATCGTCCCTTTTGTGTCCAATCACAGCATGCCTGGCCAACAGTCACTTTCCGTGCGCGGACGATGATCTGTTTGGAATGTCTTCCAGCATAATACATGCAGGATAGGTAAGTAAACTCCCCTGCCTCGGCTGGGTGATTTGGCTGGACATTCCTGGAGAGACCAAGTAAGTGGTTGTGGTCCCTTTATTCCCTCTCTCCCTGCCTTTTCCCTCCTCCCTGGGCTTCTAGCTAAAGGTTGCTGGGTGCTGGGGGTCACCTAAGGG
Source organism: Rana muscosa (assembly GCA_029206835.1). Classification (NCBI taxonomy): domain Eukaryota; kingdom Metazoa; phylum Chordata; class Amphibia; order Anura; family Ranidae; genus Rana; species Rana muscosa. The sequence goes on along the minus strand of CM055117.1, from coordinate 700,912,418 downwards.
GTTCCACTGGAGCAGGGCTGGCTGTAACTAACATTTAAAAGAAATGTCATTTCTGCTTACCTGTGTGTGCTTCCTCCTCCATGCTGTCGGCGGCCATTTTGTAGTGGTCCATGCCGGGTTCGGCCTCTAGTGACTGCCCGGCGGCCATCTTCCTGTGGTTTCCTGTGGTTTCGGCGCCATTTTCTTGTAGTCCACACCCACTGGCCTCTATCAACTGATCGGCGGCCATGTTCATCCACCCTGTATGTATATATTGCCGTTTGGCGGCCATCTTTTTGTGGGCTACAGCTGTTTGGCCTCTATCTTTGGCTCGGCAGCCATTTTCTTAGAGCCCACATTATCTTCCATACAGACGTTTTTGGCGGCCATTTTGCGAGAGTCTCCGGCCTCTAGGGTGCATTACACTGGCGCGAAAATTCACACAGGAAGCGCTGATAAAAGAAGCAGACTGACACAGCAGCAGTGGGACAGCATCACAGGCGTAGCACACGGCAGCATAGCAGTACCGGTCCAGGGTGGTGAGTCCTCTGGGTAACCCAGCATCTCTGCAGCACCCTGCAAGCTTCTGGGGATAGTTCTGATGCAGAACCAGGTCCAGCTACGGCTCAGAGCCCAGATTCTGATGCATCAGAGACTGCAGACAGTGACCGGACAGTGAGGATGACTCCATGTCCAGGTCAGTACGCCAGACGGCTTGGTATCTGACCTTATTACTGCAGTGCGGGATACGCTAAAGTTGGAAAATACTGCAGAAGCAGCAGAGACTCCGGTCCACTTGGGTTTCATAGACCTGCCCGCACTGCTAAGGTGTTCCCTTGTGTGTCTTATTTTGATAAACTCTTCTCCCAGAACCCACTGAGGGTCTTTACAGCCCCAAAGAGGTTTGGGGTACGGTACCCCTTTCAGGAGAGTTTTCTGAAGAAATGGACCTCTCCCCCTATAGTGGACCCTCCGGTGTCCAGACTTAATAGAGCCACCACAATTCCAGTAGAAGGGGCTCCTGTTTTCAAGGACCCTGTGGATAAGAAGGCTGAAGCACTCGCTTGCTACCTATACTCAGTGGTAGGCTCGGCAGTACGCCGGGCATTGGCGGGGCCCTAGTGTCTCAGATACTTACTGAATGGGCAAGATTGCTACTCCAGGGGTTAAGGAGCGAGATGCTCCTCCTGATGAGATAACATTGGCCGACCAGTTGGTCCAGGGCCTTATGTTTGTCTGCGAGTCAGACATGGATACTATTCCCCTGCTGTCTAAAGCTTCGGTTTATGCAGTAGCAATACGCCACCTGATCTGGCTAAAGGGCTGGTCTGCGGACCAGACCTCCAAGAAAGCCCTGTTATATCTACCTTTTAAGGGTGACAGACTTTTTGGGGCCTCTATGGATGACATCATCAAGGATGCCACAGGAGGTAAAAGCACTTTGCTTCCTCAAACTAGCAAGGGTAGGGGCCACGCCAAGGGCAAGGGCTCTCCTTTACTGCACGCAAGCGGTTTTTTCGTCCCCCTACGACGACAGGGAAAAGACCCCAGGCCGATAAGGCGCCTGCCTGCCTAATCTGCGTCCGCATGAAGGTCCGCCCCCACCCAGCTCTCGGGTGGGGGGACGGCTTCGCAAATTCGCGACTCAGTGGACAGCTCTAGTCTCCGACAGGTGGGTTTGCGAAGTAATCTCCTCAGGCTACAAGATAGAATTTCTCTCTTGTCCACCGGACAGATTAATCACCTCCAATCTCCAGCTACTTCCGACCCGTCGGGAGGCCCTGTATGGGGCGGTCCAGGGTCTACTGGAACGCGGGGTAGTTATTCCAGTTCCAGAACAGGAACGGGGTCAGGGTTTTTACTCAAATCTGTTCATTGTGCCGAAGAAGGATGGGGTTCATCCAATCTTGGATCTCTGAGCCCTCAATTGCTTTGAGGTACAAAGATTTTGGATGGAGTCGGTTCGATCTGTAGTCACGGCTCTCCATCTGGGGGACTTTCTGGCCTCCGTGGACATCAAGGACGCATACCTGCATGTCCCCATATACTCCAGACACCAGAATTCTCTGTGATTTGCTGTCGAGAAGAACCACTACCAGTTTGTGGCCCTCCTGTTTGGCCTTGCCTCAGCACCCAGGATGTTCACCAAGGTGCTCGCTCAGATTCTGGCACTTCTAAGACAGCGAGGTATCACTATCATGGGCTACTTGGACGACCTTCTACTGAAGGCACCTTCAAGCTCAGAATTAGAGGTAAGCGTGTCCATTACCTGTCAGACTCTTCGAGACTGTGGTTGGATACTAAACACGCAAAAGTCAGTATGGTGCCCACTCAACGCTTAGTGTACCTGGGGTTGATTCTGGATTCCTCAGAGGCAAAGGTATTCCTCCCTGTGGAGAAGTTGCAGACCCTTCGGGGCTGCAGTATGGCAGCTGACTTCCAGGAATTGGTCGTCACTCCGTTTTTGCATGCGAGTGTTAGGCCTCATGGTAGCCTCCTTCGAGGCGGTCCCATATGCTCAATACCACTCGGGTGTTACAGAAGGAAGTTCTGTCCAGATGGAACAGATGCCCTTCATCTCTGGATTATCAAATCCGAGTGAGCCACCTAGTCAGGAGATCCCTGGTATGGTGGCTGACAGCACCGGCTCTAATGGCCGGGAAGTAATTTCTTCCGGTTTACTGGATAGTGATCACGACGGACGCCAGCCTTACAGGTTGGGGGGGAGCCTGGGGTGTTCAGTCGGCGCAAGGTCGCTGGACCCCAGAGGAAGCCCCCCTGCCGATCAATGTCCTGGAAATCTGGGCGATCAGGCTGTGCCTCTTCAAATGGTCTCAGAGGCTGCAAGGGTGTCCAGTCAGGATCCAGTCAGACAACGCCACAGCAGTGGCATATGTCAATCATCAAGGAGGAACAAGAAGCTCAGCTGCAGCATCGGAGGTCGCTCGCATCCTGAAGTGGGCAGAGAGGAGCGTACCGGCACTGTCGGCCGTGTACATTCCGGGTGTGGAAAACTGGCAGGCGGATTACCTGAGCCGCCAGATGCTGATGCAGGGAGAATGGTCCTTACACCCAGAGGTGTTCCAACTCCTCTGCCAAAGATGGGGCACACCAGACGTAGATCTTCTGGCTTCCCGACTCAATCGGAAGGTATTGAGGTTTGTGGCCCGGTCAAGAGACCCATGGGCAGACGCAACGGACGCGTTGGTGGCATCGTGGCGTCAGTATCGGCTAATCTATGCCTTCCCACCCTTAAGGCTTCTTCCTCTTCTGCTCCGCAGAGTGGAGGCAGAGGGAATTCCAATGAGCCTAATCGCTCCAGATTGGCCTCAGCGTCCTTGGTACGCCAATCTAGTATGTCTGGTAGCAGACGTCCCCTGGCGCCTACCACTACGGAAGGACCTGCTATCGCAAGGTCCCATACTCCATCCTGCTTTACAGTCACTGGCTTTAACGGCATGGCTGTTGAGAACCAGGTACTGTGGGGCCTATCAGATTCAGTAATCTCTACTATGAGAAGTGCTTGGAAACCGTCCTCTAGGAAGGTTTATCACCGCACTTGGAAGGCCTACATCTCCATGTGTGAGGAAATGAAATGGCATCCGTGTACTTATTTGGTTTCCAGAATCCTGCTGTTTTTACAGCATGGGGTGGACCAAAGGCTTGCCTTAAGTACGATTAAGGGACAGATATCTGCCCTGTCTTTTTTCAGCGACCACTGGCGACTCACTCTCTCGTGAGTACATTTGTGCAGGGGGTTCGACATGTGGCCCCTCCGGTCCGTCCCCCGCTACCTCCGTGGGACTTGAACCTGGTCCTCTCGGTGCTTCAGAAGGCACCGTTTGAGAATATTAGAGATATTCCCCTGTTGACACTTTCTCAGAAAGTGGTCTTTCTGGTGGCTGTTACGTCAGTTAGACGAGTCTCTGAGCTGGCAGCCTTGTTCTGCAAGGCTCCCTATTTGATTTTCCACAAGGATAAGGTGGTGCTGCGGCCGCAGCCTTCCTTTCTTCATACCTATCTGCTACTTCCCTGTTCTGGAAGTCAGACTCACTGTTTGTTTCGGTAGCTGGTCCCAAGAAGGGCCAAGCAGTCTCGTCGGCCACCATCTCTAGGTGGATCCGACAGATAGTAATCCAGGCTTACACCTTAAAGGGTCAAGCGCCCCCCTTTCCGGTCACGGCGCATTCGACCAGGGCAATAGGTGCCTCTTGGGCTTTCCGACATCAAGCGTCTGTTTCCCAATTATGTAAAGCGGTGACTTGGTCGTCCGCTCACACTTTCCCAAAATTCTACAAAGTTGATGTAGGTGCATCTTCGGATGCCTCTTTCGGCCGCAAGGTTTTGCAAGCGGCTGTTTAGAGTTACAACTCCTCCGTTGGAGGAGTGCTGTTTTGTGTTTGGGGTGAAGTTTATTTTTATGCTGTAACCACCCCTCGTTTTTTCTCTGACACTGCTTTGGGACGTCCCACTTTGTCAATAGAGAGGCTGTGTCGGTCCATGGACGAAAGAGTAAATAGGATTTTTTACTCACCGTAAAATCCTTTCCTCTGAGTCCATGGACCGACACAGCACCCACCCCTCTTTTTAAGTTTGTACTGCTTTTTGACGAACTGATCTGCGAGATGCAGACTGAGGTGATATATCCAGAGGGTCCGCCCCCTGGGCGGTACTGTAGAGGGTGTGATGCAACACTTTTTACAAGTTTTCTGCCTAGTCACTCCTAATTAACGGATAATACCCACTTTGTCAATAGAGAGGCTGTGTCGGTCCATGGACTCAGAGAAAAGGATTTTACGGTGAGTAAAAAATCCTATTTTTCTCTTTCTCAGGCCTTGTGACAATTCTCTTACGAGTGGTGCCATTCCTGCCAGCATGAAATAAGAAGGGGTTTTCTTTGTTAGGTAACACCCTTTTATAATCAACTGTCTGCTGAACATCTGTTTAATGAATAATTAGACTCTCCTGTAGTTGAATTCTTGTTAATTAGGATTTTGTTGTCTAAAATTTAGCTTTGCTCCAAAGACTTTCATTGGGATGTATTCATTTTTGCAACATGATCTTGAATGAATTTGTTAGGAAAAATACCTTTTTGTGTGTGCAAATTAACAAATCTTGGTTGCAATCAATGGCCTGTATTTGTGGGAGTATTTTGTAATACGTATAGTGTCCTATAGAAAGTGTTGATTCTGAAAGGTAAAGTAAAGTTTTCCTGACAAATCTGTTGGGATCTACTCATTTATGATGAGCACTGTATATAAATATGGTAGAATACTAATTGCCTAGCTTTTTCTGACTTCAATACCTTCTTAGAAACTGTTGTGGAAAATTCATGAGGTTTAAGGCCCCTACGAAAATCGGATGGAAAAATTTGTACGTCGAGCTGTCTGCAGAATTTCGGAACGTTAGTCCGGTGCTTTCGACAGCTGATTAGGCTTTTTTCATCAGACAAAAGCTGGATGTGCAGACTATAAAATTTTTGTCGGATGTGAATTCAAAGTCCGATTTTCGTTTCATTAGTATGGTTTTCGAGCAAAAAAAATCTTAAGAGCAAGACTACCCATGCCCAGAAACGAAAGAATACATACAACAAATTACATCACTTCTGACATTGTATTCTGTCATATGAAAATTTTCGTATTGTGAGTAACCTCTTCACTTTCGACATGAGACTAGAATGCCACAAAAAAACTGACGTTCGGTCTTCCGAAAATCTAAGCGTGTGTACGATGCTTTAGAAAGTCAAAGCTTTTGATCTGAATATTAGCTCCTGGTCAGCGCCTCAAAAGTACTGAAGCCAATAACTGGTATGGCAGAAAGACAACTAGCATTTCCAGGAGAAGTCAGCAATCAGATTCCATATTCTATCAGCATGTTTCCTTTGGGATCTAATATACATCTGGAGTTCTGACTTCCCATTGCACTTGTCAGTAACTCAGAATGGGTTGAAGCCATTGGATCAGTATAGCAGCCAGGTAACTAGCAATTTCAGAGAAAGCAATTCTCATGGTTGTGGCATGATAGTCCCTTTCAAAAAGCCTTTTCGACTGTTAAAACAAAAGGCAATTAGGAGGCTGCACTATTGCCTTCTGAATTCCTGTCAGACACGCCTACACTACTGTGTGAAAAGCGATCCACCATGTGAACAAGCACTAAAGGCTTCTTGCAGAGAGCGTCAATCAAAAAAGTCTACAGTAAAATAAACAATTCCTAACAGGGCCAGATCTAAGAAGTTGCTTGGGAAAGCTGTGCCTCCCAAGGAACAGTAACATTGGTTTTACGAAATTAAGAGGCCAGGGGGCAGCACACAGCCAACCAAATCATTGATCCTAGGTGAGGATTTAGAATAGGATGGAAGTCCTGCTCTGGTGTTAAGGGGGGACTTTGATGTGTTGGGGATTCTGATGTGAAGGGGACTGACTGTAATGTGATAAGGGGACTCTGACGTGAGGGGGTTCCCCATGTGTCACCAAGGAGAGGGTGATATCATCATATGCTACAGATGTCAGTGTTCTTCAGCCCAATAAATACAAATTGGACCTGGGATCCTCATGATTTTGCATTCTTTTAAAGTGTACTATGACTGAAAAAAAGGTTAAAAAGCACAGGCCTAATACATGCATTTTTTGTCGCAGCCATGTAGAGACGCTGAGAACTAGCGTTCCCTGGTGTTACTTCTGTGACGTGACTCATGGTACTGATGCGTGCAAAGTGAACAGGGAATATTGGTTTCCTGTATCTCTGTCACACTGTGTCACACTGTGTGACATACTGTCAGTGACTCACACACAGCCAGTGCCAGTGAAGATTGCTGGAGAGACAGAAAAATAGAGAGAGATACAGTGGGGAGAACAAGTATTTGATACACTGCTGATTCTGCAGGTTTTCCTACTTACAAAGCATGCAGGGGTCTATAATTGTTATCATAGGTACTCTTCAACTGTGAGAGACGGAATCTAAAACAAAAATCCAGGAAATAATTTTGTATGATTTTTTAATAATTACCAAATATTAGGTTCTGCTTTTCTGATGTATCAAATACTTATGTCATGCAATAAAATGCAAATTAATTACTTAAAAATTATACAATGTGATTTTCTGGATTTTTGTTTTAGATTCCGTCTCTCGCAGTTGAAGAGTACCTATGATAAAAATTACAGACCTGCAAAATCGGCAGTGTATCAAATACTTGTTCTCCCCACTGTAGCTTGAGAGAATAAAATGAGTGTATGTTGATAGTATGCCCCTATGACTTTTTTTTTTTTTTTTACTACACCCCCAGATCAAAAAGACTAGATCGGGCCCTGATCATAATAATTTAGTCAGTGACAGCAGCTAGAGCCTACATTTCACAACCCAAAGGTACAGAGGAGAACTGCAAGACTTTGAAGAGAGGCATGTACATACAGTGAAAAGTGACTAAGAATTTTATTACTAAGAATAATAAGTGGGTAATCAATCAAATATTTTTTTTAAAACAGTCCCACCTCTAAAGCAAAACTACAACAAATCCTAAAGTAAAAAAAAGAAAGTGTAGAAACATACACAGTAATATAGGATTGAAGACAATACCATTAAGCTTACAATGCTATCTTTATCAACACCTATTTAGTTTTGCAAGGGAGCTGGTAATACTGACATTATACATAGAGGCCCTTCACTATGACCTAGGGGTTTTCTAAAAATGTTTGCACTCAATGCATTATAACTGAGATATCTTTGTAACACATTGTAACACGCATTACCAGCATCTGCAGTGATCATAATAATTTTGCCTCAGGGTACCTTTGATCCTATCAGCCCATTACACACATTGTTCAATAGTACCAAGCCCTGATGAAGGGGGATCCTTTGAACCCCCAACTATGTTGAATTTTTCTGATATAAGGGCAGCGCCAGACACTTCCAGTGGGCCACACAATAGGGCCCCTCAATGCCCTACATTTTTGGTCCTGCTGTATTTTTTGCACACTGAGGAAGCTGTAATACAATAGCCCCCATCACTGGTGACAGTGAGTGCAATAATAACCCCCAGAATTGATTCAGTGAATGCAAAATTAGCCCCCACCATTGGTGTCAGCTTACGTAATAATAATCCCCAACACTGTTGTCAGTGAACACATTAATAATCACAACTGTCAATACTATTAAGCCCTCCACATTGGTGGTCCCTGGCAGTAAAATGTGATCCTCCTGCATTGTTAGCCACGGGCAATGAAAGGCAACCCCCTAGTCCTTCCCTGCTTTGGTGGTCATGGCAGTGAAAATTAACTCCGCCATATTGATGATCATATCAGTGAAAGTAATCCCCCCAATTAGTTGTCATGGAAATTAAATGTAACCTCCATTCCCCTAATTGCTTATCACATGCTCCCACATTCCCAAAGCTACAAGTGTTAAGCACCTGGGCTCTAATTGATTAATTATTAATTCACCAAGTCTCTAGAATGACTAGAGAGCATGCACAAGATTTTGTGCTTAAAAGCTTGATCTGAACCTGATGTTTTTATGCTCTTTGACAGTGAATGACTGTTTGTGGACTTCCTTGATACATTAGTCAAGGAAGTCACTGAAGGGAAAGGCTATAAAAGAAGCCTAAATCTCCTACTCCAACTTTTGCTCAGCAAAAGGGCCCTTTTGCTCTTCCCAAGTGTCAACTTCAAAACCAAGTCTTAGTACTTTATTTTATTGAAAGACCTGGTTCACTAAGCCCACCAAACCTACCTGGGAGCCCTCCTCACATTGAAGGAAAGTCTATTTGCCTTTTGCACAGCCTTAGATCTGAAACATCATGGACCTCCGGTTTCAATCTGTAATTTCAATGGGGTATAAATAGAATGAATATCTCTGCCCCCTCATTGCTGACTACCCTCCACTCTGCATCAGCTGGAAAACAAGATTTACTGGCCACTTTGAAACAGCTTCTGCCACAAGGGGTGGTTGTACCAGTTCCTTCAGGGGAAAGGCTTTGAGGTTTTTAAATAAACCTATTCATAGTCTCTGAACCAAATGGAGGCATCTACCCAATATAGGATCTGCGATTGCTTCTCTCAGACAAGAGGATTTTCTGGCATGAGTATACTTATCTATATACCCCTGTCTTTTCTCCACACAAACACTTTCTACACTTTCATGAGGGAGACCAGCACTGCACATTTGTAGCTCTACCATTGGGGCTCTCCCCTGCAACCCAAGTGTTCACAAAAGTACTGGCTCCACTTCTTGCTCTTCTTAAGACCCAGGGCATCCATGTCACAGGATACTTGGACAACCTTCTACTGAAGGACTTTTCCACAACATTCTTAACCAATGTCCAAAACACCATTCAGTTCTTTCAAACCTTTATCTGGTAAATCAACTTTCCAAAGTCTGCTCTTCAAACCTAACACCATTTGGAGTACTTAGGTCTAATCTTGGCCTAATTTAGAATCATACTTCCTCTGGAAAAGATAGCTTCTTTTAAGGTCCCACATGTGGACCCTGAGATCCAAAAGGCACTGCTCGGTCACTTCCGCATTATGGCGCTGGGCATATTGGTTGGTTGCCTCTTTTTATGCAGTCTCCTTAGCCCAGTTTCACTCCAGTATTCTTCAACTCAACATTTTCCCCTCATGGAACAACAGATCCACTCCCTGGATGTTGTACTCATCTATCCAGGCACACAATTCTCTCCCTGGCATGGTGGATCTCCAGCCCTGTACTGGAGTCAGGAAAGTCATTCATTCCCATGTCCTGGATGGTGGTGACAACAGATGTCAGCCTGGTCTTCAACAGAGTTGAGAATGATCATATTGTCTCTACAGCATTGGTCCCCCCCCTTTTTGTTGGCCTGCATAAAACCATTAGGGGGCACCAAAAGTCAAGCCGAGAGAAAAGATTTTGATCTGCTTTCTGTATTTATTGCTTAGTGCATATTAAAAATGTGTGGCTCTAGTAAACTTGTATTGTCTTTTTAGTGTAGTAAGGATATTTGTAGTTTAATTCTTAGTTTAGTAAGTTCAAAGGGTTTTTGTTTTGCCAAGGTTTCTTTAAACTTCCATAGATTAATTGCTGATCAAAAAAAGAATGGATTCCTCTATATACACATTCGAGGTGGATGGAGGAATCCTATCGCTGTGCTATTGTATTACACAGTGTAATATAATGATCTATATTGAAGCCGATCAAAGGGAAAATTTCCAACATTCTTGTTCAATTAGAAAGATTGCGGCAGAATGATCTCTTTATTAAGTGCTGCCAGACCCTCATTGCCATGTATTCGATTTGCCAATAAAAATTATCTAGGACCTGGAGGGATTTGAAAGGATCTAACAATTCTGGAAGAACAAGTGTGGTGTTTATAGTTTCTCACAAAATGTCGGAGTATCATCCAGATCATGGAGAGTTGAGGCAATTAAACTGAAAGGGAATCCCCGTCTGTATCGTATATTCTGCTGTTTCAATATTTCTAGAACTGACTTCAAGTATGGAGGGCTCTGTGAAGTCAACCTATGTGGATTGCTGTGTTAGGCATACCTCAGAGTGCAGACTGGAGATTGTGATCACTTGATGCTTATAGAAGGCTGCAAATTCATAGATTGAGTTGAGCATGATTCTTCTGGTTTTCTAAATTAAGTGAGAGGTTCTGTCTAATGCCGCGTGCACACGATCAGATTTTCCGCCGGAAAAACCTTGGATGGTTTTTCCGACGGAATTCCGCTCAAGCTTGGCTTACGCACGGTCACACAAAAGTTCTCTGAATTTTCGACTGTCAAGAATGCGGTGACGTACAGCACTACGACGAGCCGAGAAAAAGAAGTTCAATGCTTCAGAGCATGCGTCTAATTGTTTCCGAGCATGCGTCAGAATTTTGCCCGTCGGAATTGCTACGATCGGAATTTCCGATTGGAATTTTTTCCATGGAAAATTTGAGAACCAGCTCTCAAATTTTTGCTGGCGGAAATTGCGACAGGAAAAGTCTGATGGAGCCTACACACGGTCGGAATTTACAACCAAAAGCTCACATCGGACTTTTCTTGTCTGAATATTTTTGTGTACGGGGCATAATGCTAAGGAAGTTATTGCGACAAAACGCGTTAAAGACGGATGCACATGTAACGTCAGATGTTGGTAATGAGTCCGGAGGTATTGTAATATGCTCAAAGTGGTGGTGAGTTGAACTGTTGAAATGCGAGTTTAACTGTTGAAGTTTTTTTTTATAAAAGCGCTTTAAAAGTTTGCCCTATGGTGATTTTCTGTATTTAACACATGGTGAAGGAAGGAGTACTGGGACTTAAATATAATATGTGGAAATAAAGAAGATGAGAGGAGATGGGGGGGGGGGGAAGCAGTGTTCTAATCTGTTAAATAAGCATTTTATGACCTATTTAGAGATAAAAGGTCATGAATATCTGGTGAGTGTTCTGGATCTCAAACGCTGTTTGCCATGGAGGTGGATTGTGCCGGGAATAAGAGGGATTGGCACTGTTTGATACATCTTGGGAAGAGTAGTTTCATGTCTGGAAAGGAACAAAATTGACTATATATTTGATGAATTTAAAAAAATATTTTTATGGAATTACACATATGCTTTATGGCTGTGAGGATTAATCACTTATATCCCTGTGAATAATTGTAATATTTTTGGCAGATTTTTATAAAAAAAAATTGTAGTATGAATTGTATGTATACTACACATTTTGTAAACTGTATTTCTGGTTCAATTATATGTCTATTGATTGAAACTTGTGGCATGGAAGCTACCAGCCTGTGGCACTGCTGAGGGGTTATCGAAGACCAGGATGCTTCAATAGCGGCCTTCAGCTCTTCTGCATTGTTCAGTCTCATGTCTCTCATCTTTCTCTTGGCAATGCCCCATAGATTCTCTATGGGGTTCAGGTCAGGCGAGTTTGCTGGCTAATCAAGCACAGTAATCCCACGGTCATTGAACCAGGTTTTGGTGCTTTTGGCAGTGTGGGCAGGTGCCAAGTTCTGCTGGAAAATGAAGTCGGCATCCCCATAGAGCTTGTCTGTGGAAGGAATCATGAAGTGCTCCAAAATCCCCTGGTAGACGGCTGCGATGACCCTGGACTTAATGAAGCACAGTGGACCAACACCAGCAGATGACATGGCTCCCCAAATCAACACAGACTGTGGAAACTTCACACTGGACTTCAAGCATCTTGCAGTGTGTGCCTCTCCATTCTTCCTCCATACTCTGGGTCCTTGATTTCCAAATGAGATGCAAAATTTGCTCTCATCAGAAAAGAGGACTTTGGACAACTGAGCAACAGACCAGGTCTGTTTTTCTTTAGCCCAGGTAAGACTCTTCTGACGTTGTTTGTTGTTCAGGAGTGGCTTGACAAGAGGACAATTACATTTGAAGCCCATGTCCAGGATCCATCTGTGTGTGGTGGCTCTTGATGCACTGACTCCAGCCTCAGTTCACTCCTTGTGAAAGTCCCCAACAATTTTTAAATGGCCTTTTTCTGACAATCCTCTCCAGGCTGCGGACATCCCTGTTGCTTGTGCACCTTTTTTCTTCCACACTTTTCCCTTCCACATAACTTTCTATTAATGTGCTTTGATACAACAGTTTGGGAACATCCAACTTCTTTTGCAATTACCTTTTGAGGCTTTCCCTCCTTATGGAGGGTGTCATTGATGGTTTTCTGCACAACTGTCAGGTCAGCAGTCTTTCCCATGATTGTGATTCCTACTAAACCAGACTGAGAGACCATTTAAAGGCTCAGGAACCCTTTGCAGGTGTTCTGGCTTAATTAGCTGATTAGAGTGGGACACTTTGAGCCTAGAATATTGCACCTTTTCACAATATTCAAATTTTCTGAGATTGTGGATTTGGGGTTTTCATGAGCTGTAAGCCATAATCATCACAATTATGACAAATCACGGCTTGAACTATCTTGCTTTGCATGTAATGAGTCTATCTCATATATTAGTTTCACCTTTTAAGTTGCATTAGTGAAATAAATGAACTTTTGCACGATATTCAAATTTTTCGAGTATCACCTGTAGAAGTCAATGGCAGTGCATCAAAATGCATAGTGAGTATTTAACTTACTTATGCTGGCCATACACTCTACGAAAAATCGGCCGAAAATCGATCATGTAGACACTTTGTTCGTTTTCCGGCAAGTTAATGGGCACAAATCGTTAATCGTTGGTGATGTTTTTGTGGAAAAAAACGAACGGCAAGTTTGGAAAACTTCTTCCGAACGAACGATAAATTGAAAGGTTAATGTGTTTGTTTCCCATCCGAACTGTCTGCACTAGGTATATGTAAAAAAACGAACCAAATTTTTTAAATTGATGTCCTCTGAACGATTTATCGGTCATTACATGATGGCACCATTGTTTGTGCTCATGGGCCGAATGTTCGTTTTTCAAAAATGGGTTTGGCCGATGTTTCGTATAGTGTATGGCCAGCATTAGGTATTTATAAAGCACCAACAATTTATGCAGCACTTTACATAATGTACATTCACATCAGCCCCTGCCCTCATAGAGGTTACAATCTAAGATCTCTATACCACATGCATACTGAGACAAATTTGGAAAGGAGCCAATTAACCCACCAGCATGACCAATGTGTCTTAACTGGGGTTCAAACTGGGAACCCTAGTGCTACAAGGCTCAAGTGCTATCCTCTAAGTCACTGTGTTGCCCATGTACTATGCATTTTAATGTAGCCACAACTATTTCCCTGAACCACACACGAATATAGTGAATCACAAAACAAATGATGCCAAAATGGCTTCAGATGACTGTCCACCCATCAGGAAAGCCCCTTGTTTATTGTCAGTGACCCAGCGCCCAGCGTTTGAACTGGCTATCTATCAGAAGCATGTCATTGGTGCTGCTTTTCAATCATTTAATGCTTTTTGATGTGTTGGTAACAAGCCTTGGTCAATGGCTGTTAACCCAACCCACTACAAATAATAAATTCAAAACTGCATTGAAAATATGTGTTAAAATACATGTTAACGTACAAAGATGCACATTGGCACATGATAAAACACTACAAAAAAGCACACCCAAGGGCCCATTTCCTTCTCTGGAGGGCATTTACATTCATTTAGTCACACATTGATGCATGTTTTACCACAAAGAGGAAGTCTAAACAGACCCTAAATGAAATTATGGTATTTCTTTTTTATGTAAGACGCTGTTCAGTGCATTTTTTAGCTCAATGTCTCTGGGTCTGTTCTACTAATTTAGATTTTTTTGTGCAGCTGGGCTTTCACTAGAACTGTAAAGGCTTGTAAGAGTTTGATACCATTGAGACATATGGAGAATACAATTATAAAACCAGAAAGCATAGGTATAGTTTGTATTTTGAGAATACAGAGCCCTTTTCTTTCTATGTGAAGAAACTTCTCCTTTAGCCTTCTGGTCAAGTGATTGTTCATTGTTATGTCATCTGACACAGCATAAGAGTTTGCAGACTCCCAGCACATGATTGCAGCCTGCTACATCGTGCTTGATGAGCCTTCCAAATTGCCTGCCAGGTATGATGCTTGTGAGTCTAACTTATCAGCCTTCGTCTCTGTGGGCATCACATGAAATGAGATAAATGAAAGAATGGGTTGTGTGATAAATTTTTTCCATTCTTTTTACTGTAAGCTTGAACTTATAAAATGAAACCCTTGAGCAAATTAAATTCTTGGTACAAATAGTTCCCAGCAGCAAACAGTTAATTACACGTCTGTGTCGTTAGTTTTGGTGCAGTATAATACTAGAATGGCTGGGAGATTTTAAATGCTGTTGTTTTTCAGCTTATTCCAGGATTGCAGCTACTGTATCATATGTCAAATGTCATGAGTTATGTGTACGTTTTCATCATTGAATAATATGCACAGGGACAGGAGGGATCTTCTGGTGCATACTTGGTAAGTATTATTCCAAGGCCTCAGTTAAAAAGGTGCATCAGGCCATGCTATATTAGATTAAAGTAAAAAAGAATGCTATATTTAGAATATGGCAGGCAATATCATCGTGGCCTGACTGCTGGTTTTCCTTATTTGTTTTCCCTTCTCGTTTGAGGTAACACTCATTGGCCAGGTAAGTATTGTAAGAAATTTGAAAGTAGAATAACTACGTAATCTGTACTCGTGCTTTGATGGATATGAGCATTTAACTGGAATGTTGCCGATTGAGGCAATCTGTCTCTATTTTTAAAAGTTGAACACTGCTGTTCCTGCAAAGCAAGCACTTAATACTCACCTGTACTATTGCCTGCTTCGCTGAAATCTTCTTTGAAGAGATTATGTTGCTCAAAGATCTTTAGCATCCAGAAAAATTCCAGGTGTATTGGATGTTTGGTACCCCACTGATCTCTGTAGTTTCTTCCATTGGTCTCTGTGTCCTGCAGTGAACAGCAGATGGAACAACATAGCACAGCCGGGGAAGCTGACATCTCCCTGCTGGAGGTATCTAATGTGGCAATCTGCACGCCGATACTTATATACAGTAATAGATAATTGCTGCCTTTTTATTCTTTGCATTTCTTATTTTTCTTTTCCTTCTTGTTCTTCCCACAGTGGCCATTTTCAAATGAATTCATCTACTTTTTACTTTCATCAGAATAACAAAACATGAATGTTTATTGGTTGTTATATGTTCCTTCACTTTACACATAGGGGTTGATTTACTAAAGGCAACTAGACTGTGCACTTTGCAAAGTGCAGTTGCTCGCGGCAAGTGCAGTTGCTCCACAGCTTAGTAAAGGAGCAGAAGCTTTGCTGACTACCATCATCCAAACACGTATAAGCAAAAATGCATTTTTCTTTTATTTTCCTTGCACGTGTTTGGGTATTCTTTGCTAAGTGAAGCGTTACCTCATTTACTAAGCTCTGGAGCAACTGCACTTGCAGAGAGCAACTGCACTTTACAAAGTGCACAGTCTGTTTGCCTTTAGTAAATCAACCCCATACTCTCTGCCTGTAAGAGGCTTATTTGAGAAGACAATGTGCAAAGTGTAGACTTCCATAGCAGGTTCAGATGGAGTGTTGCTAGAGCTGTGTTTACCATAGTTGCACCCTTAGGAAGCAGGGTTAAAGGGGTAACACCAACCTCAACATTTACAAAACATTACTCCTTAGCTATTTTGTTTCGCAACCCATGGTAAAATTCATCAACAAACTTGTTGGGGGGAGGTCTGAAGTCGTCAAAAGACTGTACAACAGAAGAAACATTAAACAGCCCTACATCTCAAGCAGACCTCATGCTCTCTCCAATGGGACATTCTAGCACTTAACAGTTGCTAAAAACCATCACATGCCACAAGGAGTAGAGCTTGCATCATTTAGGTGTCCCTGGGACAGCAGGATGTCCAAATATGGCCCTGGCTATTGCCCAATACTTACTAACTACTTACTAACTATTGCCCAATATACCAATGTTTTCACTGCCTTATTAGTTTATTCTGGAAGTGTAATTTGCTTAAAGAAAACCTGTTATTAGTATTATTATTATTATACAGGATTTATATAGCGCCAACAGTTTGCGCAGCGCTTAACAAAATAATGGAAGACATTACAGTTACATTACAATTTGGTACAAGAGAAATCAGAGGGCCCTGCTCATTAGAGCTTACAATCTAAAAATGTTATAATAGAAATGTAAAGGCATCTTTTGCTGAACTATCCTTTTGAAAATGCCAATTGCTTGGCTGTCATGTTGACCCTCTTACTTTAATACTTTGAGTCACTGACCCAGAATATGTATACAAATATAGAATTCTGATTTATCTCTGACTTTCTTGATCTGCATAACTGTTCTGGAAGAGTGTATCTGCAAATATTAAAGCCAGAGAATCTAGATGACAACCAGGTGTGTTAAATGTGGTGTTATCGCTCTCATTCTCTCATACTGGTCACTGGAAGTTCAACATGGCACCTCATGGCAAAGAACTCTCTGAGGATCTGAAAAAAAGAGTTGTTGCTCTACATAAAGATGGCCTGGGCTATAAGACGATTGCCAAGGCCCTGAAACTGAGCAGCAGCTTGGTGGCCAAGACCTTAAAGCGGTTTAACAGGACAGGTTCCACTCAGAACAGGCCTCGCCATGGTTGATTAAAGAAGTTGAGTGCACGTGCTCAGCATCATATCCAGAGATTGTCTTTGGGAAATAGACGTATGAGTGCTGCCAGCATTGCTGCAGAGGTTGAAGGGGTGTGGGGTCAGCCTGTCAGTGCTCAGACCATACACCGCACACTGCATCAAATTGGTCTGCATGGCTGTCGTCCCAGAAGGAAGCCTCTTCTAAAGATGATGCGTAGGGATGAGCCGAACCCCCCCCCGGTTCGGTTCGCACCAGAACCTGCGAACGGACCGAAAGTTTGCGCAAACTTTAGAACCCTATTAAATACATTGGGACTCGAACGTTCAAAATCAAAAGTGCTAATTATCAAGGCTAATATGTAAGGGTCCCCAAAAGGGTTTGGGGACCCAGGTCCTGTCCCAGGGGACATGTATCAATGCAAATTTTTTTTTTAAAAACTGATGTTTTTTCGGGAGCAGTGATTTTAATGATGCTTAAAGTGAAAAAAATAAGTGAAATATTCCTTTAAATATCGTACCTGGGGGGTGTTTATAGTATGCCTGTAAAGTGGCACGTGTTTCCCCTGTTTACAACTGTCCCTGCACAAAATGACATTTCTAAAGGAAAAAAAGTCATTTAAAACAGCTTGTGGCTTTAATGTAATGTCTGGTCCCGGCAATATGGATGAAAATCATTGAGAAAAATGGCATGGTTATTCCCCCCCCCCAGCCCATTACCAGCCCCTTTGGGTCTTGTATGGATATTAAGGGGAACCCCGCACCCAAATTAAAAAAAGGCCCTATATACTCTGAACAGCAGTATACAGGCGTTGCAAACAAGACAGGGACTGTAGGTTTGTTCTTGAGTAGAATCTGTTTGTAATTTGGAACAGGTACATTTTTTAAGTGTAGCTCCAGGCAAAAAATCTATTTGTAAGCTTTTTGGAAAACATAGGGGATGGTTATCACCCCTGTAACAGTTGTTTTGCTGTCTGTGCACCTGTTCAGAACATTTCACCTCACTTTCCGTCCCAATGACAAATGTTTTTTGAAAATTTGGGTTTTTTATTGAAACAACGCAAGGGGGGGGAAAGCTTGGGACTTTAAATGAGGCGCATATGTGGTGCACCTCCATCCCTGGCTCCTCCCCCCTACGCGTTACTTTTAGGGGGGAGGAGCCTAAGTGACGCTCGCATCGGCGGTCTGAGTGAGGAACACAGGAACTACTGAGCTGAGCACACGCTGATTATCCTGGAGGTTATGTGAGTGCAGGCCACAGCTGTGACAGGTTGTGTCTTGTATAGGCTATTGCGCAATGATCTGTTTCCTTTTCCTTTTTTATGCATATGGAATTATCCTGGGAATCGGAGCGTCTAAGGAGGAATCTGGTCTAGGAGCAAGTACTGTTTAAATCTCTATGGTGCAGATGGTTTTTGCATTGCATTGATCAGTGATTTATATAAACTGGGGACACGCAACATAAAGTGTACTACAGCCCACATTGGAATCCATGCTGTTTCTGGACAATATACACAGCACTGTGTGGTTTGGGAAAATTGTATGGTTATACAATAATTATTTTCACTGCAGGTTTATTTGCTCTCAGCATGGAGAGTTGTTTGAACACTTCACTAGTGCACATTAATTAGGTTGGTGTTTAGCGCATCAATATTTGTTTATTAATTTACACGTTAAGGCCACAGAATTTTTTAATTGATTGCAGCTTTCACTATTTGATTATCTTTTTATTGGATTTACACAATTTTTTTTTCATTAGTTTTTTTTCATTAGCGCTTTAGTAATTTACCCATAAGAATTGTAATTAAATGCCCCTGTTGAACAGGGCCAGAAAAATTGGCCCTTTGGTGGTGGTGCTGGTGCCACAACACTGTAAGCCCTCACAGTTACTCTTGGTGGGCGCAGGAATGGGCCCTGCTGTGAATTATTAGATCAAGAATTGTAATTACATGCCCCTGTTGAACAGGGGCAGAAAAATTGGGCCTTAGGCACTGGTGCTGGTGCCACAACACTGCAAACCCTCACAGATACTGTAGTTGGAGCGCAGCCCTGCTGCAAAGTATTGCATCAAAATTTTTAATTACACGTCCCTGTTAAACAGGGGCTGAAAAATTGGGCCTTAGGCACTGGTGCTGGTGCCACAACACTGCAACCCCTCACAGATACTGAAGTTGGAGCGCAGCAATGAGCCCTGCTGCAAAGTATTGCATCAAAAATTGTAATTACACGCCCCTGTTAAACAGGGGCTGAAAAATTGGGCCTTAGCCACTAGTGGCGGTGCCCAGAAACAAAAATGTTCTTACATGCTGTCAGCATGATCATTGAGGAGGAAGAGGATAGTTACTCAGCATAACAGGATAGTCACTCTGCATCAGCATAGGCAGTCTTGAAGGGTTCTGACAATTCAAAGAAAATTATTCTGTTACATCAGCATCAGGTGCTTGGTAGCTGGTGGTGATCCAAGACTGATTCATTTTTATGAAGGTCAGCCGATCGACCGAGTCGGTGAACAGGCGCACCCTGTGATCGGTTACAAAGCCTCCAGCAGCACTGAATGTGCGTTCCGAAAGAACGCTGGATGCAGGACAGGCCAGTAGCTCAATTGCATACTGTGCAAGCTCTGGCCAGTGATCCATCCTCAAGACCCAGTAACCCAGAGGATTTTCGGTGGGAAAGGTGTCCAAGTCTGATCTTGCCCCTAGGTATTCCTGCACCATGTAAACCAGACGCTAGCGATGGTTGCTGGAACCGATCATACCTTGGGGCTGCGGACTAAAAAATGGTCTGAATGCATCAGTCAGACGGGCACCTTCTCCACCGCTCCTTCTTTGACTGACCGAAGCCTCAGCAACACGTTGTCCAGGACCAGGAATTTGTAACCTCCCAGTCTCTGGGAATGCGTTGCACAGACCTTTCTGCAAGGCCTCCCGAAGATGCTTCATCCTCTGCTCCCTCTGCAACGGCAAGATAAGGTCTGCAACCTCACCCTTGTAATGTGGATCAAGGAGGGTTGCAGCCAGTAATGATCCCTCTCCTTGATCGCTCGAATACGAGGATCCTTCCACAGGCTTTGCAAGATCAGGGAGGCCATGCAGCGTAGGTTTGCTGAGGCATTTGGTCCGGAGTCCTCTGGGTCACTCAGGACGACATGATCCGCAGCCACCTCCTCCCAGCCAAGTACAAGTCCATGGGTGTTTTGGGACTGTAATTGATCCCTTGAAGACTGGTGCTGATGCTGAGTGCTAGGCTCCACCTCCATGCTGACACAATCCTCCTCCTTCTCCCCATCCTCTTCCTGTGTGATAGCCGGGCCAGCAGGAACACTGTCTGGATAAAGGGGGCCTTGAGAGGTAAGGAAGTCCTCCTCTTCCTCTCTCTGTTCTGCCTCAAGTGCCCTGTCCATTATTCCACGCAGCGTGTGCTCCAACAGGTGGACAAGAGGGACAGTGTCACTGATGCATGCACTGTCACTGCTCACCATCCTCGTGGCCTCCTCAAATGGTGCCAGGACAGTGCATGCATCCCTGATCATGGCCCACTGGCGTGGGGAAAAAAATCCAAGCTCCTCTGACCCTGTCCTGGTGCCATATTGCAACAGATACTTATTGATGGCCCTCTGCTGTGTGTGCAGCCGCTGCAGCATGGCCAACGTAGAGTTCCACCTGGTGCGCATGTCACAGATTAGGCGGTTCTTGGGCAGGTTGTATTCCTTTTGCAGGTCAGCCAGCTGAGCACTGGCATTATATGACCAGCGGAAATGCCAACAGAGTTTCCTGGCCTGCTTCAGGACCTCCTGTAAGCCCGGGTACCTGCCCAAGAACCTCTGCACCACCAAGTTAGGGACGTGAGCCAAACAGGGCACATGGGTCAGGTGTCCCTGTCAGAGGGCGGAGAGGAGGTTGGTGCCATTGTCGGAAACCACCATTCCTGGCTTAACCACTTGACCACTGGGCACTTAAACCCCCTTAATAACCAGACCAATTTTCAGCTTTCGGTGCTCTCACAAATTGAATGACAATTACTCAGTCATACAACACTGTACCCATATGAATTTTTTGCCCTTTTTTTCACACAAATAGAGATTTCTTTTGGTGGTATTTAATCACTGTTGGGTTTTTTATTTTTTGCGCTATAAGAGAAAAAAGACTGAAAATTCTGTAAAAAAATGATTTTTTTTTCGTTTCTGTTATAAAATTTTGCAAATTACTATTTTTTCTTCATAAATTTTGGCCAAAATTTATACTGCTACATATCTTTGGTAAAAATAGGTACAAATTGGTGCATATTATTTGGTCTTTGTGAAAGTTATAGAGTCCACAAGCTATGGTGCCAATATCTGAAAATTGATCACACCTGAAGTACTGACGGCCGATCTCATTTCTTGAGACCCTAACATGCCAGAAAAGTACAAATACCCCCCAAATGACCCCTTTTTGGAAAGAAGACATTCCAAGGTATTCAGAAAGAGGCATTGTGAGTTTTTTGAAGTTGTCATTTTTTCCCACAATTCTTTGCAAAATCAAGATTTTTTTTTCTCTTTTTTTTTTCCACAAAATTGTCATATTAGCAGGTTATTTCTCACACACAGCATATGCATTCCACAAATTACACCCCAAAACACATTCTGCTATTACTCCCGAGTATGGCGATACCACATGTGTGAGACTTTTACACAGCGTGGCCACATACAGAGGCCCAACATGCAGGGAGCACCTTCAGGCGTTCTGGAGCACCCAGGCCAATTCTGACATTTCTCTCCTACATGTAAAAATCATCATTTGTTTGCTAGAAAATTACATAGAACCCCAAAACATTATATATGTTTTTTTAGCAAAGACCTTAGAGAATATAATGGTGGTTGTTGCAACTTTTTATCCCGCACGATATTTGCGCAGCAATTTTTTTATCGCGTTTTTTACGGAAAAAAAATGTTTTGTGCTTAAAAAAAACAAAACAGTAAAGTTAGCCCAATGTTTTTGCATAATGTGAAAGATGAAGTTACGCAGAGTAAATAGATACCTAACATGTCACCCTTAAAAATTGCACACACTCGTGGAATGGCGCCAAACTTCGCTACTTAAAAAATCCCCATAGGCGACGCTTTAAATATTTTTACTGGTTACATGTTTTTAGTTACAGAGGATGTCTAGGGACAAAATTATTGCTCTCGCTCTAACGTTCGCAGAGATACCTCACATGTGTGGTTTGAAAACCGTTTTCATATGTGGGTGGGACTTACGTATGCGTTCGCTTCTGTATGCGAGCTCACGGGAACAGGGGCGCTTTAAAAAAAGAAAAATTTTTTTATTGTCCATTTTACTTTATTTATTTTAGTTTGACATGTTTTTCCGCCCCCAAATTTTTTTTAGCACTTTTATACCTATTACAAGGAACGTAAACATCCCTTGTAATAGGAATATGGCATGACAGGTCCTCTTTACAGTGAGATATGGGGTCAATAAGACCCCACATCTCACCTCTAGGCTGGGAAGCCTGAAAAAAAACGAAAAAAACCCCAACAATCCTGGCTTTGATCGTAGCGGTGAGTCGGTAGAAGCACCGGAGGGCGCGGGCGGGGGGACATCCCCTCTCGCCTCCCGTAAGAATGATCAAGCGGCGGAACAGCCGCTATGATTGTTCTTATGGTGTAGGGAATCGCCGGCTGAAAAAGCTAATATCTGAATGATGCCTGTAGCGGCACCCATCATTCAGATATCCCCGCACAAAGTCAAGGACGTCATATGACGGCCGGCGGGCGGGAAGTGGCTATTGCAGAGTATTGCCAGGCATTGCGGAGTATTGCCGGGCATTGCGGAGTATTGCCGGGCATTGCGGAGTATTGCAGGGCATTGCGGAGTATTGCGGAGTATGGCAGGGTATTGCGGAGTATGGCAGGGTATTGCATGGGGTATTGCACAGGGGGTATTGCACAGGGTATTGCAGAGTATTGTGCAGGGTATTGCAGAGTATTGTGCAGGGTATTGCAGAGTATTGCGCAGGGTATTGCAGAGTATTGCGCAGGGTATTGCAGAGTATTGTGCAGGGTATTGCAGAGTATTGCGCATGGTATTGCAGAGTATTTTGCAGAGTATTGCGCAGGGTATTGCGCAGGGTATTGCAGAGTATTGTGCAGGGTATTGCAGAGTATTGCGCAGGGTATTACAGAGTATTTTTCAGGGTATTGCAGAGTATTGTGCAGGGTATTGCAGATTATTGCGCAGGGTATTGCAGAGTATTTTGCAGGGTATTGTGCAGGGTATTGCAGAGTATTGTGCAGGGTATTGCAGAGTATTGCGCAGGGTATTGCAGAGTATTTTGCAGAGTATTGCGCAGGGTATTGCAGAGTATTGCACCGGGTATTGCAGAGTATTGCACCAGGGTATTGCAGAGTATTGCACCAGGGTATTGCAGAGTATTTTGCAGAGTATTTTGCAGAGTATTGGCAGGGTATTGCACCAGGGATGGCTGAGCAGGGATGGATGGATGGCTGGATCTGTGACTGCAATTGTCACAGATCCAGCCCACAGAGCTGCTGCCTTGATCTGCTCCCTCCCCTCTCCTCTCACACTGTACCGATCGGTACAGAGAGGGGAGAGAGGAACCGGCGTCATCACATGATGCCGGTCTGTTTACAAGTGATTGCTCCGTCATTTGACGGAGCGATCACGTGGTAAACGGCCGCTATCAGCGGCGATTTACCGAGATTCGTGATGCGCCGGGTCCTCTGGACCCGGCGGTCACGGAGTTTCCCGTGTGCGCGCCCCAGGGGGCGCGCGGGAGAGCGATTCTGGGAGGACGTTATATAACGTCCTCCCAGAGTTAAGCAACCACCTTGTCGACGTTATTTGTCGGCAGGTGGTTGCTAAGTGGTTAAGCTGGCGTGGCGTCAACCACCTCTGAGCCTGCCCCTGCAGATCTAACAGAATCTCTGCCCCAGTTTGGCTCCTGTCCCCCAAGCACACCAGCTCAAGCACCGCATGGCATTTTTTTGCCTGCGTACTTGCGTACCCCCTTGAACGTCTACGGAGCACCGCTGGTTCCGAGGACAAAGCACAGGAAGAGGCCATGGAGGAAGAAGAAGAGGAGGGGGTGGAGGAGAGAGGTGTGTCAGAATCACCAGTAGTAGCATTTTGGAGGCGTGGTGGCGGAACAACCTCCAACACTACTGCACCATGTCCTGCATCCTTCCCAGCTGCCAGCAGAGTCACCCAATGCGCCGTGAAAGATAGGTAACGTCCCTGTCCATCCCTGCTGGACCATGAGTCAGCAGTAATATGCACCTTACCGCTGACCACCCTGTCCAGCGAGGCCAAGACATTGCCATCCACATGCTGGTAGAGAGCCGGAATCGCCTTCCATGAGAAAAAGTGGCGTTTGGGAACCTGCCACTGAGGAACCGCACATTCCACAAACTCACAGAAGGGGGCAGAGTCTACCAACTGAAAAGGTAGCAGTTGAAGTGCTAGCAATTTAGCCAAGCTAGCATTCAACCGCTGGGCATGTGGATGGCTGGGAGTGAACT
The DNA here is from genome assembly GCA_029206835.1 of Rana muscosa. Classification (NCBI taxonomy): domain Eukaryota; kingdom Metazoa; phylum Chordata; class Amphibia; order Anura; family Ranidae; genus Rana; species Rana muscosa. The sequence continues at coordinate 700,887,860 of CM055117.1, read as the reverse complement.
TCTTTTGGCGGTGCAGCAGCTGGGGCAGGGAAATTTGCCTGGTACAATCTGACGTTGGTGTACCGATAGCAGATTGCCTGCAAGTACTTGGCTGTGACACACTTAATTCTACACCTTCATTCCTCTCAGTGCAGGTTTCAGAGAGGACTGAAGGTATAATGGGGTTGGAGAAATCAGCTGATGAGGAGCAAGGAGAGGTCCGCTTTGTTCTTTGGTGTGGGTCTTTTTTGTATGCTTGCCAACGGACTGCATAGCAGGTCGACATATGTCTGGTCAAGCACGTGGTGCCCAAGCAGCTGATGTTTTGGCCATGCGAGATACGCTTCAGACATATGTTGCAAATAGCAACGGTGCGGTCTGCTGCACACGTCTCAAAAAAGGCTCACACCAAAGAACTTTTGGAATAACGCGCAGAGACAGCAGTGCCCTGAACAGGCGGAACACTGCAGTGTAATGCAGTTGGTTGGCTGCCCTTAAGCTGGCCCCTGGAGGGCATCCTGCCTCGTTCTAGATGTGCCTCCTCCTCCTCCTTCTCTCTCCTATCAGGCACCCACGTTGAGTCAGTGACCTCATCATCCCCTCCCTCCTCATCACTGGAGCAAATCTGGCAGTATGCTGCAGCTGGGGGAACATGACTGCCAGATTGTCCTTGTTGGGCACCCCTCTCTCTGGGCTCACGTTACTGCCTTCCTCTAGCTGGGTACCATCATCGGAGCATTCAAAACACTGGGCATACTCCTGGAGCATGTACCCAACACTGTGGTCAAACAGTTCGGGGGACTCCTCAGGAGGACATGGTGGGGCTAGGGAAGGAGTAACTGATGCCATTGAGCCGAGGGAAGAGGCCGCTTTGGCAGCTGCTTTGCCAGACAAAGTACCCTGAGCCTAGGTGAGAGAGGATGAGGAGGATGAGGACGGCTTGGTCATCCACTCTACCAAGTCTTCGGCATGTTATGGCTCAACATGGCCGGATGCCAAAAAGAAGGACAAGCGTGTCCCACGGCCACGTGCTGATGAGGATGCACCGTGTCCATGACCAGCACTGTTGCCTCTAGACACAGAGCCTGCTTGCCCTCTTTTATTGGCTTGTGACTGTCTGCCTCTCCTTGTTGGCCTTCCAGACATACTAATGGCCTGCAGTGAGATGTAGCTGCACAAAGCTGGGATGTATATATACTGATTATACTGCAGTTAGCAGAATCAACTGCCGTCCTGTGGTTTTAATATGATCAGAACACCAGCAATTGTCTTCAGGTATTTTTAGGTGCACACTGTGCAAAGGACACAGTACACTAACAGTAAATACTGAAGCTGCCTGCCTGTGGTATTATTATGATTAGAGCACCTGCAATTGTCTTCAGGTATTTTTAGGTGCACACTGTGCAAAGGACACAGTCCACTAACTGTAAATACTGAAGCTGCCTGCCTGTGGTATTAATATGATCAGAACACCATCAATTGACTTCAGGTAGCTTTAGGTGCACACTGTGCAAAGGACACAGTACACTAACAGTAAATACTGAAGCTGCCTGCCTGTGGTATTAATATGATCAGAACACCAGCAATTGTCTTCAGGTATTTTTAGGTGCACACTGTGCAAAGGACACAATACACTAAGTGAAACACAGCAGCTAGCACAATCACCTGCCTGCCTGTCAGTATAGAGAACAGGAACGGATCTAGCTAAACTGAATACAGTGTATAAATATATATACAACACCTAGGATGCATATATATCCGCTACACACTATAACTGCAGCTAACTGACTTGCCTGCCTGCTCTATCTAACTCAATATAAATGACACTGTCTCTCTCTCTGTAAGCTCTCTCTTTAACCACCGCAACACACTACACAAGGCCGCCAAGGAGTCGGCCTTATAAAGTGTGGGGCGTGTACTAAACCCCCTGAGACATAATTGCCCAAAGCCACCCTGGCTTTGGCCAATTATGGCTCTCCGTTTTTTGCGCGCTGTGATTGGCCAAAGCATGCGGGTCATAGTGCATGCTTGGCCAATCATCAGCCAGCAATGCACTGCAATCCTGCAGTGAATTATGGGCCGTGACGCGCCACTCGAATTTGGCGCGAACGGCCCATAATGTTCGCAATTCGGCGAACAACCGAACAGGCGATGTTCGAGTCGAACATGGGTTCGATTCAAACTCGAAGCTCATCCCTAATGATGCACAAGAAAGCCTGCAAACAGTTTGCTGAAGACAATCAGACTAAGGACATGGATTACTGGAACCATGTCCTCGCCCTCTTTTTCTCCCCCAATACTCTGTCATGGTGCATACAACAAGCTTTATCATAATCCAGTCGGTAGACTTAATAAATTATTATTAAAAAAGATTAAAATGAGATGTGTTATTGTTAGATAACAGTGTTGGGATATCCAATTAATTTTTCCTAATTTCAATATGATTTTTTTTGCTAATGACTTGCTTGTATATCATTACAGTATATATATATATAATTTTTGCTAAAATCTGAGGCCCTGATGAAGCGGGTAATCCCGTGAAATGCGTGGCCCATTTTTCCAGATTCTTCAGCCAGGATAACAACACCCTGGACAACCTAACTGTAAATGTGATTTTAACCAGTCCTGTCTTCAATTTAAAAAACAAAAAAAAAACAACTATCTGTATGTTTAGAATAAAGACTTGCTCATTTTTAATTTTCAGTGTTTTTTTTTATTCATTAGACCCTACAAGGTACATGTAAAGTCCCACCTGAGTCTGTTCTAACAAAGGTCTAAATAAGTCTAAATAAGTGTTTCTGTAAATAATGCATTGCACATTAAAAGTATTTTTACATATTTTTTAATAAAAAGTATTATTTTAACACATTATTTGTTCTGTTATTGAACCCTGAAAGTCAAATATATATTTCTATTTTCATGACACAACAAGAGTTAATGAAATGCAGAAGAACTTGAATGGGCTTTTTAGGTTACTGGTATGAAGCTGAAATCCATCTGACTTCCTCCAGCCCTCCACCAAATACATCTTCTATGACAGGCCCAGTAATCAGCCAAACTGACTTAGAATATGTATCTGGCCGGTGTAGTGAGGTTGGAGGAGGTCAAATGTATTTGTCCACATGACAGCAGGGGCGTACCTAGAGCATTTGGCACCCGGGGCGGATCCTATATCTGGCACCCCCCCCACATTAAAATGTAAAAACACCCCACTGTGCCCCCGGCATACCTCTGCATCAACAAATATCTCTTTGTCACTACTGTGTACCCCCTCTCCACAACTGCACCTCTGGACCCCTTTACATTACACAGCACCCTGCATCACTGGACCCCTTTACATTACACAGCACCCTGCACCACTGGACCCCTTTACATTACACAGCACCCTGCACCACTGGACCCCTTTACATTACACAGCACCCTGCATCACTGGACCCCTTTACATTACACAGCACCCCGCATCTCTGGGCCCCTTTACAATACACAACACCTTGCACCTCTGGACCCCTTTACATTACACAGCACCCTGCACCCCTTTACATTACACATCACCTTGCATCACTGGACCCCTTTACATTACACAGCACCCTGCACCTCTGGGCCCCTTTACATTACACAACACCCTGCACCCCTTTACAATACACATCACCCCGAATCTCTGGACCCCTTTACAATACACAGCACCCTGCATCACTGGACCCCTTTACATTACACAGCACCCTGCACCACTGGACCCCTTTACATTACACAGCCCCCCTGCACCCCTTTACATTACACAGCCCCCTTCACCACCTCTGGACCCCTTTACATTACACAGCACCCTGCATCACTGGACCCCTTTACATTACACAGCCCCCTGCACCTCTGGACCCCTTTACATTACACAGCACCCTGCATCACTGGACCCCTTTACATTACACAGCCCCCTGCACCTCTGGACCCCTTTACATTATACAGCCTCCAGAGCTCTGGACCCCCTGCATGTTACACAGACCCCCTTCAGTTCACATCCCCCTTCAGTGCAGACACCCCTTCAGTGCAAGACCCCCCAGTGCAAACCCCCCCAGTGCAAACCCCCCCAGTGCAAAACCCCCCCAGTGCAAGACCCCCCCAGTGCAAACCCCCCCAGTGCAAGACCCCAAAGTGCAAACACCCCTCAGTGCAAACACCCCCCAGTGCAAGACCCCCCAGTGCAAACACCCCCCAGTGCAAGACCCCAAAGTGCAAACACCCCCCAGTGCAAGACCACCCCCCAGTGCAAGACCCCAAAGTGCAAACACCCCTCAGTGTAAGACCCCCCAGTGCAAACACCCCTCAGTGCAAACACCCCCCAGTGCAAGATCCCCCAGTGCAAACACCCCAGTGCAAGACCCCAAAGTGCAGACACCCCCAGTGCAAGACTCCCCAGTGCAAGACCCCAAAGTGCAAACACCCCTCAGTGCAAACACCCCCCAGTGCAAACACCCCCAGTGCAAGACCCCAAAGTGCAAACACCCCCCAGTGCAAGACCACCCCCCAGTGCAAGACCCCAAAGTGCAAACACCCCTCAGTGCAAGACCCCCCAGTGCAAACACGCCTCAGTGCAACACCCCCCAGTGCAAACACCCCCCAGTGCAAACACCCCTCAGTGCAAACACCCCAAAGTGCAAACACCCCTCAGTGCAAGACCCCAAAGTGCAAACACCCCTCAGTGCAAGACCCCCCTCAGTGCAAGACCCCCCTCAGTGCAAGACCCCCCAGTGCAAACACCCCTTAGTGCAAACACCCCTCAGTGCAAACACCCCCAGTGCAAGACCCCCCTCAGTGCAAACACCCCCCAGTGCAAGTACCCCCAGTGCAAGACCCCTCAGTGCAAACATCCCCCAGTGCAAACACCCCCCAGTGCAACACCCCCCAGTGCAAGACCCCCCAGTGCAAACACCCCCCAGTGCAAGACCCCCCAGTGCAAGACCCCCCAGTGCAAACACCCCCCAGTGCAAGACCCCCCAGTGCAAGACCCCAAAGTGCAAACACCCCCCAGTGCAAACACCCCCCAGTGCAAGACCCCAAAGTGCAAAGACCCCCCAGTGCAAGACCCCAAAGTGCAAACACCCCCCAGTGCAAGACCCCCCTCAGTGCAAACACCCCCCAGTGCAAGACCCCCCAGTGCAAGACCCCTCAGTGCAAACATCCCCCAGTGCAAACACCCCCCAGTGCAACACCCCCCAGTGCAAGACCCCCCAGTGCAAGACCCCAAAGTGCAAACACCCCCCAGTGCAAACACCCCCCAGTGCAACACCTCCCAGTGCAACACCCCCCAGTGCAAAACCCCCCAGTGCAAGACCCCCCAGTGCAGGGGCGTACCTAGAGCATTTGGCACCCGTGGCAGATCCTATATCTGGCACCCCCCCCACATTAAAATGTAAAAACACCCCACTGTGCCCCCGGCATACCTCTGCATCAACAAATATCTCTTTGTCACTGCTGTGTACCCCCTCTCCACAACTGCACCTCTGGACCCCTTTACATTACACAGCACCCTGCATCACTGGACCCCTTTACATTACACAGCACCCTGCACCACTGGACCCCTTTACATTACACAGCACCCTGCACCACTGGACCCCTTTACATTACACAGCACCCTGCATCACTGGACCCCTTTACATTACACAGCACCCCGCATCTCTGGGCCCCTTTACAATACACAACACCTTGCACCTCTGGACCCCTTTACATTACACAGCACCCTGCACCCCTTTACATTACACATCACCTTGCATCACTGGACCCCTTTACATTACACAGCACCCTGCACCTCTGGGCCCCTTTACATTACACAACACCCTGCACCCCTTTACAATACACATCACCCCGAATCTCTGGACCCCTTTACATTACACAGCACCCTGCATCACTGGACCCCTTTACATTACACAGCACCCTGCACCACTGGACCCCTTTACATTACACAGCCCCCCTGCACCCCTTTACATTACACAGCCCCCTTCACCACCTCTGGACCCCTTTACATTACACAGCACCCTGCATCACTGGACCCCTTTACATTACACAGCCCCCTGCACCTCTGGACCCCTTTACATTACACAGCACCCTGCATCACTGGACCCCTTTACATTACACAGCCCCCTGCACCTCTGGACCCCTTTACATTATACAGCCTCCAGAGCTCTGGACCCCCTGCATGTTACACAGACCCCCTTCAGTTCACATCCCCCTTCAGTGCAGACACCCCTTCAGTGCAAGACCCCCCAGTGCAAACCCCCCCAGTGCAAACCCCCCCAGTGCAAAACCCCCCCAGTGCAAACCCCCCCCAGTGCAAGACCCCAAAGTGCAAACACCCCTCAGTGCAAACACCCCCCAGTGCAAGACCCCCCAGTGCAAACACCCCCCAGTGCAAGACCCCAAAGTGCAGACACCCCCAGTGCAAGACTCCCCAGTGCAAGACCCCAAAGTGCAAACACCCCTCAGTGCAAACACCCCCCAGTGCAAACACCCCCCAGTGCAAGACCCCAAAGTGCAAACACCCCCCAGTGCAAGACCACCCCCCAGTGCAAGACCCCAAAGTGCAAACACCCCTCAGTGCAAGACCCCCCAGTGCAAACACCCCTCAGTGCAAACACCCCCCAGTGCAAGACCCCCCAGTGCAAACACCCCCCAGTGCAAGACCCCAAAGTGCAGACACCCCCAGTGCAAGACTCCCCAGTGCAAGACCCCAAAGTGCAAACACCCCTCAGTGCAAACACCCCCCAGTGCAAGACCCCAAAGTGCAAACACCCCCCAGTGCAAGACCACCCCCCAGTGCAAGACCCCAAAGTGCAAACACCCCTCAGTGCAAGACCCCCCAGTGCAAACACGCCTCAGTGCAACACCCCCCAGTGCAAACACCCCCCAGTGCAAACACCCCTCAGTGCAAACACCCCAAAGTGCAAACACCCCTCAGTGCAAGACCCCAAAGTGCAAACACCCCTCAGTGCAAGACCCCCCTCAGTGCAAGACCCCCCTCAGTGCAAGACCCCCCAGTGCAAACACCCCTTAGTGCAAACACCCCTCAGTGCAAACACCCCCCAGTGCAAGACCCCCCTCAGTGCAAACACCCCCAGTGCAAGACCCCCCAGTGCAAGACCCCCCAGTGCAAGACCCCTCAGTGCAAACATCCCCCAGTGCAAACACCCCCCAGTGCAACACCCCCCAGTGCAAGACCCCCCAGTGCAAACACCCCCCAGTGCAAACACCCCCCAGTGCAAGACCCCCCAGTGCAAGACCCCCCAGTGCAAACACCCCCAGTGCAAGACCCCCCAGTGCAAGACCCCAAAGTGCAAACACCCCCCAGTGCAAGACCCCAAAGTGCAAAGACCCCCCAGTGCAAGACCCCAAAGTGCAAACACCCCCCAGTGCAAGACCCCCCTCAGTGCAAACACCCCCCAGTGCAAGACCCCCCAGTGCAAGACCCCTCAGTGCAAACATCCCCCAGTGCAAACACCCCCCAGTGCAACACCCCCCAGTGCAAGACCCCCCAGTGCAAGACCCCAAAGTGCAAACACCCCCCAGTGCAAACACCCCCCAGTGCAACACCCCCCAGCGCAAAACCCCCTAGTGCAAAACCCCCCAGTGCAAGACCCCCCAGTGCAAACACCCCCCAGTGCAAGACCCCCCAGTGCAAGACACCAAAGTGCAAACACCCCCCAGTGCAAACACCCCCCAGTGCAAAGACCCCCCAGTGCAAGACCCCAAAGTGCAAACACCCCCCAGTGCAAGACCCCCCTCAGTGCAACTCCCCCTCCCCAATCAGTACCTCAGATCAGCACAGCGGCGGCACATGGACAGAAGGTCGGGTCCCCTCCCCCTCCGTACACATAAACAGAGAGGAGGGGGAGGCGGCTTCATTCGGCTGTGCTTCTGTGAAGTTAGTCACAGGTGAAGCAAGTGCCACTGTGCCGAACACCGCTCACAGCCCGCGGCCGTGAAAGGAGGGGATGAATGGTGCAGCGGTGTCACCCCGCACCCCTCCCCCCCTGTATCGCCGTATCGCCGCCGACTGCCGCTGCCTAAGTCCCGCCGCGCTGATGCTGTGCACTTCAGTCACGGGGGGGGGGGGGGCGCCGGCCTGACACCCCCCCAGTGTGTGGCACCCCGGTGCGGCCCGCCCCCCCCGCCCCCCACTTAGTACGCCTCTGCCCCAGTGCAAACACCCCCCAGTGCAAGACCCCCCAGTGCAAGACACCAAAGTGCAAACACCCCCCAGTGCAAACACCCCCCAGTGCAAACACCCCCCAGTGCAAAGACCCCCCAGTGCAAGACCCCAAAGTGCAAACACCCCCCAGTGCAAGACCCCCCTCAGTGCAACTCCCCCTCCCCAATCAGTACCTCAGATCAGCACAGCGGCGGCACATGGACAGAAGGTCGGGTCCCCTCCCCCTCCGTACACATAAACAGAGAGGAGGGGGAGGCGGCTTCATTCAGCTGTGCTTCTGTGAAGTTAGTCACAGGTGAAGCAAGTGCCACTGTGCCGAACACCGCTCACAGCCCGCGGCCGTGAAAGGAGGGGATGAATGGTGCAGCGGTGTCACCCCGCACCCCTCCCCCCCTGTATCGCCGTATCGCCGCCGACTGCCGCTGCCTAAGTCCCGCCGCGCTGATGCTGTGCACTTCAGTCACGGGGGGGGGGGCGCCGGCCTGACACCCCCCCAGTGTGTGGCACCCCGGTGCGGCCCGCCCCCCCCGCCCCCCACTTAGTACGCCTCTGCCCCAGTGCAAACACCCCCCAGTGCAAGACCCCCCAGTGCAAGACACCAAAGTGCAAACACCCCCCAGTGCAAACACCCCCCAGTGCAAACACCCCCCAGTGCAAAGACCCCCCAGTGCAAGACCCCAAAGTGCAAACACCCCCCAGTGCAAGACCCCCCTCAGTGCAACTCCCCCTCCCCAATCAGTACCTCAGATCAGCACAGCGGCGGCACATGGACAGAAGGTCGGGTCCCCTCCCCCTCCGTACACATAAACAGAGAGGAGGGGGAGGCGGCTTCATTCAGCTGTGCTTCTGTGAAGTTAGTCACAGGTGAAGCAAGTGCCACTGTGCCGAACACCGCTCACAGCCCGCGGCCGTGAAAGGAGGGGATGAATGGTGCAGCGGTGTCACCCCGCACCCCTCCCCCCCTGTATCGCCGTATCGCCGCCGACTGCCGCTGCCTAAGTCCCGCCGCGCTGATGCTGTGCACTTCAGTCACGGGGGGGGGGGGGGGCGCCGGCCTGACACCCCCCCAGTGTGTGGCACCCCGGTGCGGCCCGCCCCCGCCCCCCACTTAGTACGCCTCTGCATGACAGATTGCCTTTAGCACCTCTTGTTAGACAAGGCTTGACCTTAAGACACTTTGATTATTCTTCACCACCAGAAATTTATGCTAGTTCCATTCTATTCCCTTTATTATTCATTCTTTCTTTTATAAACCCTTCCTCCCCACAGAAAAGTGCTCAGCTTTATGAGGTTACGTGTGTGGGCAGTAGACATAAAATAATAATGAGTGCTGTCACATTTTTAGCGGCGATGAATGCTCAAACCTGCAACCATTTTAATTATATTTGAGTAGCCAATCTCGAGGCAGTGACAAAGGTTAATTTATAAACATCACTGCAATGCAGTTACAATCTGCCTTCTACAATAATTCATTTGATTTTCTGAAATGCTGCGTTTTTCTCTAAATGTGAACACTTGAATAAACTTTGATTGTTTTGCTCAGTGATCCTAATACATTTCTTCCATTTAGCTGATGACCATTGAGATCGGTCAGTATATCTTAAAAAGAAAAATAAGAAACTGAACAGAACAGGAAGCAGTGTGCTGTGAAGTGGTAACATTCTATGTCTGGAATTGTCTGCAATTTGTAGGAACCATTACATACAGTATTGTCACATCATGGCTGCTTTTGTCTGAAGAACAAATAAAGCATATTTGAATAGGATTTTTTTATAACTGGGGATTTACTAGTATATAAAACACTGAACAAAAGAAAAGGCAAGCACGTATTTGCCAGTGCACCCTGGAAACTAAAAGCAAACATACAGTTTTATAAAACCACAAGATTTATACAGGTTTTTAGTCTTTTTATTTTATTATTATGTGCTGATTTCCGTTTTAGGAAAAATGTGTTACTGTTTATCCGCTTTATCAATAACACAATTATTATTTTTTTAATTGGTGCATTAGATGAGGAGTGGGAGGAAGCATCAGAGGCTCACAAAGTAATCTCTCCCAAAATGTCAGATAAACATACACATACTGTACACACTGTAAAAATCCTGCACAGAGCATACCTGGTGCTAGTATTAATATGTAAATATGAGCCCTTCTGTAACCCTCTATGCCCAAAGTGTCAGGGAATCCATAGGTACTCTGGTGTATGCAATTGGATTGTCCAACAATTTAGAGTAGACCTTTTGGAAACAGGTGTTTCAGTTCATACACTATATGTGTACATGGAAACCAAAAAAAGGGGGTTGTATTGGGATTTTGAGTGAGGCCTGTCGGTGTTTGTAATGATATGTTTATAGCATGAAAATAACCTGAATGTCACAAGCCCCTAGGGGCGATTCATGATTCATGGTAGTGATATAAGTAAACATAATTAAGCAATATAATCAGGCATTTATGATGTAAAAATACATTCATAAAATTCAACAAAAGTTGATATAATCATAATTCATTTATTGATAAAGGAATTAATCACTAAAACATGTGTAGCGGCCTCACCCCATCTCTTTTGTCTAGGGGTATGTCATACGACAGGGTGAGATGCGCTACGGCCCATGTCCTCCCCATAACTGTGGGTGAGGTGAAGGCCAGTACCAGATATTTCCTCGGGCCTATGTGCTTCTGTAAAGGATTAAGTCCTGCTGTGCCAACACTTCCCTTTGCTCCCATTAACCAGAGTTCCACACACCGATCACAGTCCAACTCTTGTTTTATTGTATATCTCACAATAAATAGTGCTTCAGTAGCCAACTGGTTGCGACTTGATAACATTTTGATACGGGGAATGAGCAGGTCGAGGCACTGTCCTAATTATCAGCTAAACCACTGCGATCTCGCCAGCGGTTACTATAGCATTAGCTAGGAAGGACTTAGAACTTGAGAGTCTCTACCAGCGACTCAAGAGAACATAGATCGGAGTACCTTCGCTGCGCTGTGGCCCCTGTCAGGGGAAGATGTCCCTCCAAGGGAGTTACCAGAGGCCCATCTGTCACTGGGTTGATGCTGCTCCAGACTCTCCGAATGGGTAACCTCCCCGGCCTCCTCACCTCAGACATGGGCCCCATCCACTTCAGGGACCCTCAAACTTCTCCACCCTCGCGGGACCCAGTCAAAGTCACTGGGCCCCAGGCCGCCTGGTTTAGTACCTCACCCCAATCCTCCACGAACACAAATGGTCCATTATTCCCATACTTACACACCTGAGTGTCCTACCTAAATTTAGAGACCCCGCTACATACTCCCCCCTGTGATTTGACGCTGGTCCCCAGCGTCTGGTGCAAACCCATGTCTCCCATCGAGTGATGACACAAGCTTAGCCCCAGAGGCTAACCCTAAAATTTTTGAACCTCAACCATACCAAGACCTGCACAAAGGGGAAGAGAACATAAAACAATAAAACCTTTCCCTAAAACCATCTAAGCATGTACACATATACAATCCTTACCTTCACTGTCTAAGAACCACCCCATACTCAGTAGTCTTGACAGACGAATTTCCTGCAGAAGGGAAAAAAAACAACACACAAGAAAAGCCACATCCTGACATTCTGTGTTAATTTGGAATGAATGGGTCCATCAGCCAATAGACCCATTCGCTCCAATGAGTAAAGTGATGCGCGTGTAAAAAAAAAAAAAACAGCCGTTGCACAACACTGCCACCTGGTGACAGTGCCGCGGTAATGACACTTGGTGCAATTCTTCATTCTTCCTGCGTCCCTACACTGATTCTACCCCCAAAGTCTGTCTTTGAACTGTGAGGAGAGAGAATAAACAAAAACTTCTCTCATTCCTCCAAAGAGTAGAAAACAAAAACCCAAATAAAAAACTAGGGTACAGTTCGGATGCTCCGGCAGGAACACTTCTAGAAGGTTGTAGGAAAGAAGAACAAACAAGTGAGTCTCTTCTGACAAATAGAACTTCGGGTCAGGCAAGAACAAGGGTTTTAGATGTTTATCGAAAACCTCAATCGAATAGTCTGCGTCCTCTCCATCTTTCCTGCAGATGCGCACCTTGTCTGCGTGGATATGGCGGCCCCACATCCAGTCTGCTCTGCAGTCCCTAAACTTTTTCGACACGGGTGGCGAACAGGACAAATATCTTCGTGCATGGGGTACTTTAAGTTTCTCCCAAACAAATTCGTCATACCATCTCTGGCGTATGACCTCAACTTCAAAAAGTAAGTTCCGAGGCAAGTAGGGATATTCCCACCCATACTCACAGGCGACTCTCTGTGTGAAAAGTCATCGCAATCTGGCCAAAGGAGGCATGGTATCCCGCTCACCTTCTCCGGGTTGTACGATGGCCTCCGGGTGCCGAGGTACTTTCACTACCTCTGATGGCTTTTCTCTCGGTGCTCGCAGTGATGCGCGTTGCATCCCCGCCACCAAGACGGGCGATGTTGTAGATTGTGGGAAGGTAATTTGAGGACTAGACTTCCTCGTAGACTCCGGGGCTTTTACCCGGGGCGTGCTGTCTCCTATTGACATAGGGGAATCCTGCGGTGCACGTAACATAGATAACGGGCATTTGTCCCAGCCCTTCTGGTGAAACAGTTCATCGATCTCATCGTCATCTCCACAATCCGACAGTGACTCTAGGTCGGAAGTGTCATACATCTCGGCGGGAAGGTAGTCTCTGGTAGACGTGGTACTACCCTCCCTTGCGGGCTCCACCGACTGTGGACCCCCGACACCTCCAACCACCACCACAGTCCCAGCCCCTGGCTCACCTTGACCTTTTGTAGAACTGGGATGTCCAGGACTCTTCCAACCGGATCCATCCAGGCCAGGCAAGCGACGGGGTGAAGCTCTTCCACGACCACAGGAGGCCTGCACCAAGCCGACTTTCCTCTTCGGAGGTGGGAGCAGAGAATCTGTGGTGACCGAAGCAGCATCCTCGGATTTTTCTCTCTCAGTTTCTGATTGGGCAGTCACATCTCCCTGGTCAGTACGTACGGGAACCTCCGCAAAGGCCTGGATCTCCCCTTCCGGAGTAGCGGTACCTGTGAGGCTGTTGAGGCGAAGGGCCCGGGGCCTTACTGTGGATGGCTCCACCTCGAACAAGAACTCTTTGTATACTTCGCAACGCCCGAATGGCTTCAGGTGGACCACCAGTCCCGAGCATCCGGGACAGATCACGCTGAGGGCCTCCGTGTCTCTGCATGAGTACAAAGCCAACTGCCCTCGGGGCCTGAGTCTTATCCCCGTGTCTGTAAGGGGAGCAGCGAACGTAGTCATCTTCGTGGGGTAGGGAACCGGAATCCACGGGGAGCTTGAGGCCATCCCGACTGTCTGCTGCTCCATCATGCACTGACCACGCGCCGAAGTCTCCACGTGTATTCCTCCACATGGCCAGACTCCTCCCATGACTTGCACGCTTTCGCAGGCTTACATCAAGCTCCGCCCATGAACTGTGTAGTCACGGGGTGCCTCATGGCGCAGTGCAGTAAAAGCCCCCACATGTAGTACCTCACACGGCTGGACTTTTCCCTCTTCTCGCTCCTCTGCATGGGCCTTTCCCGTCCTAGGGTTATTTCCACGACTTTGAGCAGGGATGCACTTTGGCCAATCACATGGCCGACCTGCTCGGAACTCCTCCGGGCAGCAAAGTCCAGACACAGCCATTCTTACTTCCAAAGTCAAAACACACATCATCCCGGACTCACGAGCCCCCACGTGTAGTGGCCTCACCCCATCTCTTTTGTCTAGGGGTATGTCATACGACAGAGTGAGATGCACTACGGCCCATGTCCTCCCCATAACTGTGGGTGAGGTGAAAGCCAGTACCAGATATTTCCTCGGGCCTATGTGCTTCTGTAAAGGATTAAGTCCTGCTGTGCCAACACTTCCCTTTGCTCCCATTAACCAGAGTTCCACACACCGATCACAGTCCAACTCTTGTTTTACTGTATATCTCACAATAAACAGTGCTTCAGTAGCCAACTGGTTGCGACTTGATAACATTTTGATACGGGGAATGAGCAGGTCGAGGCACTGTTCTAATTATCAGCTAAACCACTGCGATCTCGCCAGCGGTTACTATAGCATTAGCTAGGAAGGACTTAGAACTTGAGAGTCTCTACCAGCGACTCAAGAGAACATAGATCGGAGTACCTTTGCTGCGCTGCGGCCCCTGTCAGGGGTAGATGTCTCTCCAAGGGAGTTACCAGAGGCCCATCCGTCACTGGGTTGATGCTGCTCCAGACTCTCCAAATGGGTAACCTCCCCGGCCTCCTCACCTCAGACATGGGCCCCATCCACTTCAGGGACCCTCAGACTTCTCCACCCTCGCCGGACCCAGTCGAAGTCACTGGGCCCCAGGCCTCCTGGTTTAGTACCTCACCCCAGGCTGAAGGTGCCTGGGATGGACTCCAACTCCATTCCGGCCAGGCCTAGGGCGCCTGGCCCGGAATCCGGAACCGCCCGCACCCAGGCCTAAGGTGCCTGGGCGCGTGAAAAAGATCCTCCTCAAGACCTCGTGGTTAGGGTGTCTCCCCCTTTTATCTCCTCCCATCGACACCACGGCAGGTTCCCCGCCCTCGCCGTACCATCTCCGGAAAGGGACAAAAAGGTTAGCACTGTGACGGCCAATCTACCTTGAGCCCACGGGTACCCCGCCACCCAGAGGCCAAAGAGATTATTACACCGTCCAATCCTCCACGAACACAAATGGTCCATTATTCCCATACTTACACACCTGAGTGTCCTACCTAAATTTAGAGACCCCGCTACACATGATATGTGACAAACAGTAAAATTCATGGCAGACAATAAGTATGTGTAGCGGGGTGTACAATTTAGGGGAGTGTCTGAGTGGTAGTTGGGCTCAGACACACTATTGTTAGGGTTAAATGGACCATTTGTGTACCATGGGAGTTGGTATTGGTGTGTAGTTCCCTGGGACCTACAGGTGGCGCTGTCGCCCTGGGTCCGGGTTGAACCGAAATACAGGGTTGCGCCTTTTCTTGTCCCTTTTCGGCAGCAGTACGGCGGGGCGGGGAACCTACTGTGCCTGTCGGGAGAGGGTATAAAAAGGGGCGGCCATCTTCCATAGTCGCCGTCTTCCTCCACGCCCAGGCACCTTCGGCCTGGGTGTGTGGGTGGTTATCTCCGGGTGCCCTAGGCCCGGAGGCCTGGTTCCTGTTCCATCCCAGACACCTTCAGTCTGGGGTGAGGTACTATTTTGAAGGCCTGGGGCCCAGCAACCTTCGGCTGGGGTCTGCTAGGGATTGAGAGCTCCCAGGGTGCCGCCTTGTGAGGGGACCCGTATCTGAGATGAGGAGGCCAGGGAGGTAACCCTTTCCGAAGACCCAGCGCTGAGTCGTGTTGACGGTGAGGGCCTCTGGTAACTCTCCGGAGGGATGGTTTTCTCCTTGACATGGGCTAATACTTTGAGAAGGAAGTTCACCAGGTCAGTGGCAGTGACCCTTCTCGCTCCAAGTCAGTGGCAGTGACTTCATAGGGCAAGGCCCTATTCACCAGGTCAGTGGCAGTGACCCATTCTCCAAGTCAGTGGCAGTGACTTTCTATTCACCAGGTCTGTGGCAGAGACCAACCTCACGGTCTGTGGCAGAGATCGTGCGCCAAAGCTGTTTGTGAAATCTAAACAGTAAAAGAACATGATTCAAGTTTGTGCCTGGACCTCCTCCCACCTAGGCTGTCCTGTGTCTTGTCCCAACCTGTCTGCTTTCAAAGAGGCATATTTATTATCCGTGTGAAATAAATATAGAAGTTGAACTTTCAGTTGGTGTGGACAGTTATATTCCTGGGGAAACATAAGGACTTGCACCTATCTAAGGTAGAGGTGAGAATCATCCTCGGGAGGATTCAACTTCGGCCGCAGGCAGACCCGAAAAGTAACACCGCTCAACCTCCTTACTCAGGAGGGTACGGGCTTGTGGTGCTGTGTGCCTCTCCCCTCCCTGCGACGCTCACTGGGTATGTATATATGATGCATGCTAGATGCAGGGTTCGCATTGGATGGAATCTGTGTGACATAATTATGTCACACAGATTCCATCCAATGCGAACCCAGGGTGTTCATCCAGGGATGCCAAGCCACGCTTGCTCCAATAACCTCAACCAATCATGTTCTCTGTCTGTATTATTCTTGTGAATTATGTTTACATCATGTATGTTTACATTATATATACTTATTGTCTGCCATGAATTTTACTGTTTGTCACGTATCATGTTTTAGTGATTAATTCTTTTATCAATTAATGTATTATGATTATATCAACTTTTGTTGAATTTTATGAATGTATTTTTACATCATAAATGCCTGATTATATTGCTTAATTATGTTTACTTATATCACTACCATGAATCACCCCTAAGGGGATTGTGACATTCAGGTTATTTTCATGCTATAAACATATCATTACAAACACCCACAGGCCTCACTCAAAGTCCCAATCCAACCCCCTTTTTTTGGTTTCCATGTACATATACAGTATATATATAGGGATGGAGGCTTGTCGGTGTAGAGTTTCAGGATGGGACAGGTCACACCCCTGATCCAAAAGTCATACACTATATGATTGGGGTCAACAGCCACTCTTGGCCCCAAACTATGTTCTTTAAGTATAGTGGGAAATCTAGAACTGAATAGATATAACATTATTTATGACCTGAAAGGCGCTACCCCCAACAACAGCCTAGTGACATAAATGCCAACATCCCCTATAAGAAATGTCTATACATTGCCTTGAAAAAGTATTCATACCCCTTGAAATTTTCCACATTTTGTCATGATACATCCAATAAACATGAATTTATTTTTTGGGGATTTTATGTGATAGACCAACACAAAGTGGCACATAATTGTGAAGTAGAAGGAAAATGATAAATGGTTTTCAATTTTTTTTTTTTTACAAATAAATACCTGAAAAGTGTGGCGTGCATTTGTATTCAGTCCCCTTTACTCTGATATCCCTAACTAAAATCTAGTGGAACCAATTGCCTTCAGAAGTCACCTAATTAGTAAATAGAGTCCACCTGTGTGTAATTTAATCTCAGCATAAATACAGCTGTTCTGTGAAGCCCTTAGTGAACAAAGAGCATCATAAAGGACAAGAAACCCACCAGACAGGTCAGGGATAAAGTTGCGGAGAAGTTTAAAGTAGGGTTAGATTATAAAAAAAATATCCCAAGCTTTGAACATCTCACGGAGCACTGTTCAATTCATCTCCTGAAAATGGAAAGAGTATGGCACAACTGCAAACCTACTAACCTAAACTGACAGGCCGGGCAAGGAGAGCATTATTCTGAGAAGCAGCCAAGAGGCCCATGGTAACTCTGGAGGAGCTGCAGAAATTCACAGCTGGGAGAATCTGTCCACAGGACAACTATTAGTCATGCACTCCACAAGTCTGGCCTTTATGGAAGAATGTCAAGAAGAAAGCCATTGTTGAAAGAAAGCCATAAAAAGTCCAGTTAGCAGTTCGCAAGAAACCATGTGGGGAACACAGCAAACATGTGGAAGAAGGTGCTCTGGTCAGATGAGACCAAAATTGAACTTTTTGGCCTAAAAGCAAAATGCTATGTGTGGAAGAAAACTAACATTGCACATCACACTAAAAACACCACCCCCACCGTGAAACATGATGGTGGCAGCATCAAACTGTGGGGGAACTTTTCTTCAGCAAGGACAGGGAAGCTGGTCAGAGTTGATGGGACGATGGATGGAGCCAAATACAGGGCAATCTTTTTTATTATTATTATACACGATTTATATAGCGCCAACAGTTTACGCAGCACTTTACAATGTAGATGGGGGCCAGCACAATTACAGTACAGTTCAATACAGAAGGTACAGGAGGGCCCTGCTTGTAGAGCTTACATTTTAAATAGAAGGGGGTGGTGGAACAAAAGGTAATAGCTGCAGAGAATGATTTGATGGGGTGGCTCGGGGACAGTTAGGTCTGTGTGGGATAGGCTTTCCTGAATAAATTTGTTTTCAGGGATCTCCTAAAGGTGGACAGGGTAGAGGCTGATGGGACATATCAGGGCAGGGAGTTCCAGAGGATGGGAGAGGCTCTGGAGAAGTCCTGAAGGCGGGCGTGGGAGGAGGTAACAAGGGAGCTAGAGAGCAGGAGGTCCGGTGAGGAGTGGAGGGGACGATTTGGGCGATATCTGCAGATGAGGTTGGTGATGTAGATGGGGGCGATGTTGTGAATGGCCTTGCATGTTGTGGTTAGCATTTTGAATTTTATACGGTGGGGGAGGGGAAACCAGTGAAGGGACTGGCAGAGAGGAGCAGCAGTCACGGTTAGTGAGGTGTATTAGCCTAGCAGCAGAATTCATAATAGACTGAAGGGGGATTGCCTGCGTAAGGGTAGGCCATTAAGGAGAGAGTTGCAGTAGTCAAGCCGAGAAATAATCAAGGAGTGAATAAGTTACTTTGTGGTGTCATTAGTCAGGAAGGGTCGAATTCTGGAGATGTTACGGAGGTTAAGGCGGCAAGATTTAGCCAGTGATTGGATGTGGGGGCTGAAGGAGAGGTCAGAGTCAAGGATTACACCCAGCACCCTGGCATGTTGTGGAGGAACCAATGGTTGTGTTGTTGATATTAATGGTAAAGTCATGGGGGGTGGGACCGTGAAGGAGGAAATATAACAAGCTTAGTTTTAGAAAGATTGAGTTTGAGAAAGTGGTGTGACATTCATACTGATATGTAATTCAGTAAGTTTGAGATCTGTGAGGATATCGAGGGGGTGAGTTGAGGAGTGGAGAGATAGATCTGGGTGTCGTCGGCATAGAGGTGGTATTGGAAGCCATGGGAGGTTATCAACTGGCCCAGGAAAGAGGTATAGAGTGAGAATAGGAGGGGCCCAAGGACGGAGCCTTGGGGTACCCCAACAGAAAGAGGAAGAGGAGCGGAGGAGGTGGAGTTGTAAGTGACACTGAAAGTGCGCTAAGATAGGTAGGAGGAGAACCAGGATAAAGCAGAATCACGGAGGCCAAGGGAGTGTAGTTTGCTGTTGAGGATCAGGTGGTCAACTGTGTCAAAGGCAGCAGAGAGGTCTAATGCCGCGTACACACGATAATTTTTCCCGTCGAGAAAAATTACATTTTTTCCTTTGGATGAGAAAAACGATCGTCTGTGGGCTTTTTGTTGTTTTTCTTGATGGGAAAAACGGCATTAATCACGACGAGAAAAATTAGAACATGCTCTAATTTTTCTCGTCGTGATTCCCGTCGTTTTTTTCCGCGGCAGTTTTCCCATAGGGAAACACTGCCGGGGAGCCCACACACGGTCGTTTTTTTCGACCAAAAAAAAAAAATGTAATTTAAAACGGCCGTGTGTGGGGGGAACAAGCTGTTCCTCGTTTTTCACGTTGATTTTCCCGACGGTGTTTTCACCGTCGAAAGAATCGATCGCGTGTACGCGGCATAAGAGTATGAGTATGGAGTAATGGACATTGGTTTTAGCAGTTAGTAGGTCATTGGTGAGTTTTAGTAGGGGAGTTTCAGTAGAATGTTGTGGGCGGAAGCCGGACTGTAGGGGGTTGAGAAGGTTGTTGTTCGTGAGGTAGTGACTCATTTGGTCATGGACAAGGCGTTCGATGAGCTTGGAGGCAAACAGGAGCAGGGAGATGGGTCTTAAGTTATTCAAACAGGTGGGGTTTAATGAGGGTTTTTTAAGTATGGGGGTAACCAGTGCATGTTTGAGCGGGGAAGGAAAGGTGCCAGAGGAGAGGGAGAGGTTGAAGATGTGGGTTAGGGAGTTGAGGATAGATCGGGAAGGTGGTTGCAGTAATTTAGAGGGGACAGGGTCCAGGGGACAGGTAGTGAGGGGGGCCATGGAGAGGAGTTTATCAACTTCATCGGTGGTAACTGGGCAGAAGGAGGAGAGTATTGAGTGTTGGACCTAATGTGTTGGGTAGGGGAGGAATTTGAATGCTGGCTATCTCCTTGCGAATTGTGTCAATTTTGCTTTTGAAATGGTTGGCAATCTATTGAGCAGTAAGTAAGTTGGTGGGTGGGGGCAGTGGGGAGTGAAGTAACGAATTAAGGGTAGAAAAGTGTTGACGAGGTTTGGATGAGAGGGTTTTGATGAGCGTGTTGTAGTAGGTTTGTTTAGCAGTGTGGAGGCAGGAGTTGTATTTGAGAAGGGCGGATTTGTAGAGGGTAAAGTCCTGCAGGGATTTAGATTTACGCCATGCTCGCTCAAGAGCACGGCTGCGTCTCTTGAGACTTCTGGTGTCGTCTGTTTGCCAGGGTTGTGGCAGATGGGGCCTGGTTCTGCGTGTAGAAAGAAGAGAAAGTACGTCTAGGGAGGGTGACAGCATGTTGTTATAGATGGAAGTGGTTAGGTCTGGGCAGGACAGGGGTGCAATTTTGTCGTAAAGGCCATCAGTGGCAGAGTGAAGAACGGAAGGGCTGAGGTTGCAAAGGTTTCTGCGAGTAGTGGTTTGTGGGTTGGCAGCATGGGAGGTAGGAGACAAGGAGAGTGTGAAACAGATAAGGTTGTGATCAGAGAGAGGAAAGGGGGTGTTAGAGAGGTTGCAGGGAGGGCAGTGATGGGAGAATACGAGGTCGAGAGTGTTGCCGTTGGAATGAGTGGTGGTTTGTGTCCATTGTGTTAGGTTAAAAGAGGAGGTTATGTTGAGTAGTTGAGAAGTGGTTTCAGTATTAACATTAATTGGAATTTTAAAGTCACCTGGGGTGATGGCAGGCACTTCAGAGGAGAGAAAATAGCGTAATGGAACCTAGAGATGTTGGGACAAGATAGCCCAATGGAAAATTTGTCGGTGAATCAACCACAACATCCATCAGCTAAATGCAAAGGCTTTATTATTGAATGTAAAAATTTATCAAAAAAACAACTCATCTATAGGTTTGGCTCACTTGCAGGAAAAAGGCACACCGCACTATATGCCCGTACCCTCCTGGTTGAGCAGGTTAAGCAGTGTTATGTATTTGGGTCCCACAGCTAGGTTCTTCCATCAGTTGGTTCTCGTCTCCTAGGATATAGGGACAAGTCTCTGTATTCCCCCCAAGTAATTCCAATGTCCACACCACTTTAAACTCCAACGTTGAGTTTATTTTCTCAATATTCAGCAGATAGGAAAAGGGTGGATAAGAGACAGGACAGCAAGATCTGGGAGGTTGGTCCAGGCACAAATGGATATCACAATCACTACTCTATCCCAGAGTAGGTTTATCTCACCCGGATAGTCTCCTACAAAGTGGATCCCAGCAGCCGAAGTGATGCTCGGACGTTTAATCAGGTTCTTTTCCTAGATGCGATCGGGAGACTCTTTACCACAGAATCTATCAGACCCCCGAACCTCTTAGCTTTGGTACATAAGGACAAGTGCCAGCAGCAGCACATTACTAGGCCCTTGGTGGATAGATGAATCTCTCCAGAAAGTTACCGGGCCCCTTCCTTCACCGTGAACTCTCACCGGTCCGTCAGAAAGGTCCTCCCCCGGCCTCCTCTTCTTAGAAGCGACTCCCTCGCAAGGGACACCCTGGGATTCCTCTTTTAGAAGTGGGCTCCAGCTAAAGGTGCTGGGCCCAGTGTTGAAGATGCAGCCCCAGGACTAAAGGTGCCTGGGAATGATGCACACGTGGCCCCCATGGCCTGGAGCGGAAATGCACCACGCACTTGGACTCCGACTCCTCTCCTCCTCCGAAGACCCCTCCCAGGCGGCATCTGCCCCTTATGTATCCTCTCCCAGCATGCACAGCAGGCCAAACACGCCCACTGTACCGCTGCCGAGAGAGGACACCCCAAGGCACAGCACTAATACCGGTGGTTCAACCCTGACCCATTATGGCAGTGCCACCTACAGGCCACAGGGGACTGCACACCAGTATACCACCTGGAAATAAAATAGCACAACCTACAAATTGAGAACGGTCTGAGCCCAACTACTATCTCAGACCAGCCCCTAAATTTGGGTATATAGCACCCCTAAATAGGGTGGGCGCTACATACACCCCCCTCTAAAAGAGACACTGTCCTCAGTGTCTGGGATAAACCCACACTCCTCAAGCCTGAGCCAGCGCAAATTTATCTCCAACTATGTAAAAATTTAAATCCTTGTGCTGGAACCAACATAATGGGGAAGGGACATGAAATAAAGAGATGAAGGAAGGGTTAACAAGAATACAAACAGGACATCCCATACTCAATGTCACATTCACATAGCATTATACACATTTTTAATCCCACCCCTCTAGCCTAACTACTCCACCCATTCTCCGGCAGTTGCTAGTAGTCCACCTGCAAAGTGAGAGAAAACACACAGAAACAAACAACATCCTATTAATATCTAAATGTACATGAAGTGAATCATCTTTCCGAGAAAAGATGACCCCCTTCAACTAAAGCTGCATACACTAAGCCTAGCATATGTAATAACGCTCCTCAAGGGAGATGCATAATAAAAAGTCCTGCAAATCACTGCCACCTGGTGGTAGTGCGACCGTCATAGCACTGACACTACCTAACATGGTAAGGTACCACCGCTATACATTCCCATCTTGAGCACGATGATCTCACCGATGAACCTAACTATCTCTACCCCAAAAGTTCAGTTCTCTTGTGGAGCTGCAAGCGGAGAGAAACAGCAGCTCTTCTGACTCTTGGTGGAGTAGATTACCCCAAGCAGTGATGGGCAAAGTCCTTGAATTCCTAACGGAATAACTTCCAGAGGACAGGAAAAAAAAACGAAGTCTTGTCTTTTAGAGATAGAAGCGAGGATCGGGCAAAACAAGGAGCTTCCACTTTGTATCAAAGGTCTCCACAGAGTACACGGAATCTTCTCGCTCCTTGTTACAAACGACCACCCGATCCGCATGGATGTGTCGGCCATAACTCCACTCTTGTTTGCATCCCCTGAACCGTTCAATCATATTAGCGGAGTATTCAAAGTATCTGCGGGCGTTAGGCACTTTTAGGTGGTTCCACACAAAGTCCGCATACCACCTCTCTCTATATGCTTCAACCTCAAACAACAAGTCCCTGGGAACATAGGGGTATTCGCTGCTGTACTCAACAGCCACTCTCTTGTTAAAGAGCCATTGCAGTCTCGAAAGGGGAGGAAGGGTTGCACGGTCTCCTGCACCTGGTAAAACAATGGCATCCGGGGACCTGGGCACTTTCACTGCCTCAAGTTTTGGTAAAGGGGCCCGCAGTGGCGCACGCTCAGCCACAGCAGCAGGTACTGGCAATACACGTGCAGACAATACAGGTGCAAGAACATCTCCTCCCACACATGCAGGGGCTTCCACCCGGGGTGAAGTCTCCCCAGAATCCATGGGCGATCCCTCTTTTATGCTTCGGGGTGCGGACAACAGGGTTTTGTCCCATCCCTTCCTGGCAAAAAGTTCATCTACCTCAAAATCGTCTCCCACATCAGAAGACGACTCCAAATCGGAGGTATCATACTCCTCTGCCAGCAGGTAGTTTTTGGTCGACATTGATTCATTGTCTCTTAAAAGTTCACGCGGGTCAGGCACCCAAGCGTCCCCTATGGTACGGACACTGAGCCTCTTCCCTTTCCCCGGCAAACTCTTTACTGACATGGCCCCAGCCTCCTTACCGTGGCCTGCCGTGGATCTCCTGGAGGTCCCTCCGGGTTGGAGCTCCGTCTCAGGTAAGCGCTGGGGTGTACCTCGACCGCACCCGCGGATGGCTTTCACGTAGCCCACTCTCCACTTGGGAGGTGGAGGGGAAGTCTCGGTAGCGACAGAGGCAGCATCCGCCGGCTTCTCCGTCTCCGGCCTCGCAGCAACCGGAACCTCGAGCTTGACCTCCTTCTCGGTCACAGTGGTGCGCGTGGGGGTGGTTGTGGAAACACAGGTTTCCTCCTCTAGAGTGGTGGCGCCTGTTAAGAAATTCACCCGATAGGCCCGGGGCTTTTCCGTAGGCTGCTCCACCTCGAAGAGAAACTCTCCACATCTGGTACATCTCCCGAAAGGCCGAAGGTGCACTACCAGTCCCTGGCACGCAGGACAGATCATCCCCAAGACCTCAGCATCTCGGCATGTATACAGTGCAAAGTGGCCCGAGGCTTCAACCGAATCCCCGTATCCGTCAAAGGGGCAGCCAGTGAGGCAACGTCCATGGTGGAAGTAGACACCGAACTCCATGGAACAGCAGACATGTTGTTCACTCACTTTTCCAGCACGCACTGTCCACTTAGCTAAGGTCACCACGTGCAACTCACGATATGTCGGGGCTCCTCCCCTTTCTTCTTCCTGTTGCACGCAACTCGCAGGCTTTTTTTTGTTGAGACACGCCCACGAACTAGGCAGCCAGAAATACAGTTTAGGCCTGTACCTCCATTACTCACATCAGTGGCGCAGTTCAAAATTCACAAAAAAAAATGGCCGACCTCCTCGGAACCACACGGGGAAACAAAGTCCAACTTCTGGGGGGTATAGCTGCAGAATCCTGGACGAGCCCCCACGTGTAGCACACGTACCCTTTTGCCTACCTTTGGCTCACTTGCAGGAAAAAGGCACACCGTACTATATGCCGTACCCTCCTGGTTGAGGAGGTTAAGCGGTGTTATGTATTTGGGTCCCACAGCTAAGTTCTTCCATCAGTTGGTTCTTGTCTCCTAGGATATAAGGACAAGTCTCTGTATTCCCCCCAAGTAATTCCAATGTCCACACCACTTTAAATTCCAACGTTGAGTTTATTTTCTCAATGTTCAGCAGATAGGAAAAGGGTGGATAAGAGACAGGACAGCAAGATCTGGGAGGTTGGTCCAGGCACAAATGGATATCACAATCACTACTCTATCCCAGAGTAGGTTTAGCTCACCCGGATAGTCTCCTATAAAGTGGATCCTAGCAGCCGAAGCGATGCTCGGACGTTTGATCAGGTTCTTTTCCTAGATGCGATCTGGAGACTCTCTGCCACAGAATCTATCAGACCCCCGAACCTCTTAGCTTTGGTACATAAGGACAAGTGCCAGCAGCAGCACATTACTAGGCCCTTGGTGGATAGATGAATCCCTCCAGAAAGTTACCAGGCCCCTTCCTTCACCGTGAACTCTCACCGGTCCGTCAGAAAGGTCCTCCCCGGCCTCCTCTTCTTAGAAGCGGGCTCCCTCGCGAGGGACACCCTGGGATTCCTCTTTTAGAAGTGGGCTCCAGCTAAAGGTGCTGGGCCCAGTGTTGAAGATGCAGCCCCAGGACTAAAGGTGCCTGGGACTGATGCACACGTGGCCCCATGGCCTGGAGGGCCATGCGCCACGCACTTGGACTCCGACTCCTCTTCTTCTCCGAAGACCCCTCCCAGGCGGCGTCTGCCCCTTATGTATCCTCTCCCAGCATGCACAGCAGGCCAAACATGCCCACTGTACCGCTGCCGAGAGAGGACACCCCAAGGTGGTTCAACCCCAAGGTGGTTCAATACCGGTGGTTCAACCCTGACCCATTATGGCAGTGCCACCTACAGGCCACAGGGAACTGCACACCAGTATACCACCTGGAAATAAAATAGCACAACCTACAAATTGAGAACGGTCTGAGCCCAACTCCTATCTCAGACCAGCCCCTAAATTTGGGTATATAGCACCCCTAAATGGGGTGGGCGCTACACATGAAAAACACAGTGCACTGTTGAGTAAGCTAAAAATCTGAGTGAGAAAATAACCCCCCCTCCCTCAGAAACCTAAATCAAAAATAACCCCTATTTTCCGGACATAGCTATGTCAAAAAAATAGGGTAGCCATGCAGAGAAGTCATCAAGAAAGCGTGACACTGGTCCAGGAGGCCAATAAATGACTGCGACCCTCAGACAAGCTGGAGAGAATAGACAAATGCAGTGCATTTCAAAAGAGCAGGGGGAAAGAGAGGGAGGTGTGGGTAGAACCTGGAAGGTGCATTGTGGGGAGAGGAGAAGTCCGACACCACCTCCTTTTCGTGGAGTGAGTCCAGAGGAGGCCATTGTGGGACAGGGCAGCTGGAGAGATAGTGTTGAATTCCTGGAGCCAGGTTTCGGTAATAGAAAATAGATTAAGGGATTTGGAGAGGAAAAGGTCATTGATAGAAGCTAGTTTGTTGAAGACTGAGCGGGCATTCCAGAGGGCACATGAAAGAGGGGGGCTGATTTGTGGATTAAGGGGAATTGGGATGAGAAGGTGGGAGTTACGACTACTGTTGGAGGAGGTAGACGGCCAAGTTTGGCATTGGGAATTGGGTTCAATCTTAGAAGAAAACCTGTAAAGCCCTGTACACACGATCGGATTTCCTATGGATTCAAATCTGATGGATTTTTCCATCGGAATTCCGATGAAGCTGACTTCCTCAGTCTTGCCTACACACCATCAGTCAAAAATCCGACCGTCCCAAACGCCGTGACGTAAAACACTCCGACGAGCCGAGAAATATTAAGTTCAATGCTTCTGAGCATGCGTCGACTTGATTCTGAGCATGCGTGGGTTTTTTCTCTGATGGAGTTCCACACAGACGATCGGAATTTGCTATCTTTTTTTTTCCCATCAGATAAATTTAAAACATGTTCTATTTTTTCTCACCGATGGAAAAAAGACAGATGGGGCCCATACACGATCGGTTTGTCCGATGAAAAAAGTCCATCGGTGAAACCGATCGTGTGTACATGGCTTTAGAGTCTGCAAAAGACTTGAGACTCACCTTCCAGCAGGACAACGACCCTAAACACACAGCCAGAGCTACAATGGAATGGTTTAAATCAAAGCAAATTAATGTATTAGAATGGCCCAGTCAAAGTCCAGACCTAAATCCAATTGAGAATCTGTGGCAAGACTTGAAAATTGCTGTCAACAGATTCTCTCCGTCTGACAGAGCTTGAGCTATTTTGCAAAGAAGAATGGGCAAAAATTTCCCCAAATAGACTTGCAGCTGTAATTGCAGTGAAAGGTGGTTCTACAAAGTATTGACTAAGGGGGCTGAATATAAATGCACACCACACTTTTCAGATATTTATTTGTAAAAAAAAATTAAAACCATTTGTCATTTTCATTTCACTTCACAATTATGTGCCACTTTGTGTTGGTCTATCACATAAAATCGCAATAAAATACATTTACGTTTTTGGTTGTAACATGACAAAATGTGGAAAATTTCAAGGGGTATGAATACTTTTTCAAGGCACTGTATATTCATAGAGGCTGTTAAACTAAGTTTTAAAAATTTGGGAGAGATGGTTAGATCAGAACCCTTCCTATATGGGGCAGAGGTAATGCCCAATTCACGCAGTTTCCTCACTCATTTACTCTACTTAACCAGTATCAACTTCTTGGTATTGGTTGCCTGTACCCTAAGTGTATTCAATATCATAATATCCGCTCTATATTGTATGTTTATATAACAGCAATAAACATTTTGTTCTAATCACTGTTAATTTTGGCAGCATATTTCGATCTTAGTCTTTTGACTAAAATGTCATTTTAGTTTTAGTCCCATTATCCCATTATTATGCAATTATTTTAGTTTTATGCCCGGTACACACGATCGGTTTTCCTGTTGGAAAAAGTCTGATGAGAGCTTTTGGTCGGGAATCCCGACCGTGTGTATGCTCCATCAGACTTTTTCCAACGGAAAAACTGCTGGAAAAAGATAGAGAGCAGGTTCTCTATTTTCCCGTCAGGAAAAAAACAGATCGGAATTTCCGATCGTGTGTACAAATCCCGATGCGCTAAATTCCGACGCATGCTCGGAAACAAATCGACGCATGCTCGGAAGCATATAACTTAATTTTCTCGGCTCGTCGTAGTCTTTTACGTCACTGTGTTCTTGACAGTCACCGAACTTTTGTGTGACCGTGTGTAGGCAAGGCAGGCTTGAGAGGAATTCCGTCCGAAAAACCATCCAACTTTTTTCCGATGGGAAAACAGATTGTGTGTATAGGGCATCAGTCGTATTTAGTCGACTAAAATCTCCAGTACATTTTAGTTGACTAAAACTCATTTTAGTAGTCTAAAATCGAATGGGTTTAGTTAAATTGTAATGCATTATTTAAGCATTTCTGGTTATTACGGTTTGAACAAACACACAACCACAAATTTAGACACTTTGGATGGTCTGAGGAGGCCTGTAATGCACACAGTGCTCTGGACAGTGGTCTGAGGAGGCCTGTAATGCTGCACAGTGCTCTGGGCAGTGCTCTGAGTTGGTCTGTAATGCTGCACCGTGCTTTGGATGGTGGTCTGAGGAGGCCTGTAATGCTGCACAGTGCTCTGGGTAGTGCTCTGAGTTGGTCTGTAATGCTGCACCGTGCTTTGGATGGTGGTCTGAGGAGGCCTGTAATGCTGCAAAGTACTCTGGATGTCTGGATGGTGGCTGTAATGCTACACAGTGCTCTGGACAGGGATCTGAGAGGCCAGTAATGCTGCACAGTGCTCTGAACGGTGGGTGGTCTTAGAAGGCCTGTAATGCTACACAGTGCTCTGGATGGTGGTCTGAGAGGCCTGTAATGCTGCTCTGTGCTTTGGATGGTGGTATGAGAGGCCTGCAATGCTGCACAGTGCTCTGGATGGTGGTCTGAGGGGAGGCCTGTAATGCACAGTGCTCTGGGATAGGGTGACCACATTTCGAAACTGCCATTCAGGGACACCCCCCCTTCCCAAAAATCAGCTTGTACTGTAACGAATCACAGCACAGTGATTGGACACAAGAGGTGGGATTTATGATTTCTTCAATCACAAGCAGGGGGTGGGGATTGTGCTCCTCCAGGCATTCCCGGCCCGGACAAGTACTGTCAGTGAGTAAAGCGGTGATGTGGCAGCCTTTTTTGGGTGCATCAGATTGGCCCGGGGGGTGGCTGTGACAGTTTCATTCCGGGACACTGTATTGTCCTGGAATGAAGGTGCCCGGGACAGACCTGCAAAATGCAGGACTGTCCCGGGCAATCCGGGACACGTGGTCACCCTACTCTGGGATGATGGTTTGATTCTGAGAGGCATGTAATGCTGCATAGTGCTCTGGATGGTTGTCTCAGGTCTGAGGGATGGCCTGTAATGCACGGTGCTTTGGATGCCAGTGGTCAGAGGAGGCCTGTAAAGCACACACAGTGCTTTGGACAGACGGTGATCTGAGGGGAAGCCTGTAATTGTAATGTACCCACTCATAGTGCTCTCTGCTCTGGACGGTCCTCGTTGAGAGTGGGACTTTCGTCAGGAGACCTGTAATGCACAGTGATGCTCTGAACAGTCGTCTGAGGACTCTGAGGCCTGTAATACTGGCTGCACAGTGCTGCTAAGTGAAGCACGCTGTATATTATGACAGTGTGAGACCCTGCCACTGTGAAAATGGGTGTAAAAAGGACACAGGTTTCGCACAAATGCAAAGTGCGGCACTCCAGGATATCAGTCCTGAGAGAAGGAAATGTTTTTACAGCTTTCTCTGGTTTTTGATATTCTCAGACTGGGTTACGGAGTTTGGAGATCTTAAAATGCTTTGGGAGGGAAGAAATCTCCAGCCCAGTGTTTGGGTCTTGCTGTAGACCAACAGGGTGTATGTCCAAGTGCACACAGTCTTCATAATAAAGGACTTGGGCATAGCTTAGAGCTCCCTTCAGGAGGTTTGTACTTCATCCAGGAGACAGGCACACTCCCATCAATGGACAGATGAGGGTTTCTGTTACGATAGGTGCTCTACTCAGGACAGGAGACAGCAGACTGGGCCGGTGCATCAGGGTGCTTCAACTACAAGCTAAGTGAGCCAGGGGATACCAGAGAGCCAGGAGAGCTAGGTGAGGTGATCAGAGGGACCAGTGAAAAGAGCAGTGGTGCTGCTGAGGAGGGAGCCAGTTGGTTTGGCGTTATTTTTGTGTTACTCGTTTTGATGGTGAAACCCCCTGAATGGGCACATTTTCTGTTTAATTTTTACTTTTGTGTTTAATAAAAGTGGGCGGGAAAGCCCTAAAATGAAGTTCGGACTGACAGAATCTCACTAAAATTGCTATTAGCACTGAGCTAATAATCCTCCAAGATCACGATACAAAATAATTTACTAAAAACATGGCTTGCCTATAGCTTTAAAAGTTTATTACATTTTCAGGTTTATTTAAATTAATTAAAAATTAATCTGTCACTGATTTCACAGAGTAGGCTGAAAAATGATTGGTTGCTGTAAATAACTGCCCTTTCATTATTATTGCCGTTTGTACTGCCCTACTAAATATGCCTGTGTAAAATACTTTCAAAAACAGCAATAAAAGTACAATTCCCATTTGTATTAAATTACAAAGACTATATAAACATTTCAAAGATTAGATTTTTATCATTAATATACAGGAGGCCTCATATATGAAGATTTTTCTTGTTGCTTGTGGTTTTTTTTTTTTTATCAAGGTAAAATATCTTACTTTCATTCTAGATATCTAACATTACCGAACACTGAGATCATTTTAGTGGTGATTACTGTGCACATAAATTTTGTAGTTGCTATGCAAATTCCAGAAAATCAATATTTTATGTGTATGATGTAGTAAGTGTTTGCTTTTTATAAATACTATAGCTAAGCGTTATGTGTAAAGCAATGCCAAGGAATATAGTTTTGTTGCAAAAGTTATTTTCTTGTGAGGATCTAATAACTAATGGATTGGTGACATGCTTATTTATTGTCTTGTGATTTTTATTCTTAAGCCTCGTACACACGACCGGTTTTCTCGGCAAGAAAACTGCTGGGAGAGCTTTTTGCCGAGAAAACCGTTCGTGTGTATGGTTTCTCGGCAGGAAAACTGCCGGGAATCTCGACGAGAAAAATAGAGAACCTGCTCTCTATTTTTCTCGTCGAGAGTCTGTTTGCTTACCTGTCCAGGGAAACCTGCGCATGCTCGATGAGACTTTGACGCATGCGTGGTAGCATACAAGGGTAGTGTAGGATGTACCAAGATGACGGCGACGGCATCGATTGTGACGAGCGCCAGCTCGTCATAGTCGATGACGTCACCGCGTTCTTGCCATTCAAAAGAACGGCATGGAATATATGGAAAGATGAAAAAATGACTCAAGTTCCGCTTTAAATTTAACGCTAGGCTCCAAGCAAATATTTAAAGTGGAGTTCCACCCAAAAATGGAACTTCTGCATTTTGGAATTCTTCCCCCCCTCGGGTGTCACATTTGGTACCTTTCAGGGGGGAGGAGGGAGCAGATACCTGTGTAATATGGGATTTGCTCACACTTACGGGCATAGATCACCGCAGTGACCTACGCCACGTCCGCGTCTACTACGTCCCTCCTGCTGTGTTCTGGGAGACACACAGGTTCCAGAAGACAGCAGGATAGGTAGTGTGATGATGCCCACTTTTTTACTGTTCATTTAGAAGCCTGAGGGTGGAGAAAGGATGTTGCTGTACTCCTTAGCTATAAGTGGTGTCATTCACCTAGTAGTGTGAGGGGGGTGTATAATTTTCAGGAATGAATGGACAAAAATACAAATCTTTACACAGGTGAACAGCTCTTACTTAAAGCAGAGGTAAGCTCATTGATTTAACAGTTTCAGAAATGTAACTGTCACATTGGTTGTGCTCTTAACCAAACTGTCAAACCATCCAATGGCTGGAGTCATAACTGATGTCACTTGCCCCGCCACCTGCCACGCTGCCTGCCACAAGATATGGATTGTCACTTGCCACGCTGCCTGCCACCAGATGTGGATTGTCACTTGCCATGTTGCCTGTCACCAGATGTGCAATATCACTTGCCACGCCACCTGCCACGTTGCCTGTCACCAGATGCGGAATGTCACTTGCCACGCCACTTGCTAAGTTGCCTGTCACCAGATGCGGAATGTCACTTGCCACGCCACTTTCCACGTTGCCTGTCACCAGATGCGCAATGTCACTTGCCACGCCACTTGCCACGTTGCCTGTCACCAGATGCAGAAAGTCACTTGCCACGCCACCAGCCACGCTCCTGTCACCAGATGCAGAATGTCACTTGCCACTGCATTGGTGGCAGCACTGGTCCATTTAGCAGAGAGGCAGACCTCTGTGCAGTGGTGGGTTCGAATTGAAGGCAGCAGAGCGGTGATGCAGGGCGGGCAGGGAGAGGTGATGTCATCTCTCTGCTCCCCGCTGCACCTCCTACACTGAGGCTGACAGGGCACCGGCTTTGAGGGCGGAAGAGTGGTGATGCGGGGGTGGAGAGAGATGATGTCATCTCTGCTTGACCACTCGCTTCCTCCGATCCACCCATCCATCGCTCTTATATGCTGGCCGCCCAGGTCTTATGCCGGCCACCCGACTCTGTCATGCCGCCCGTCCAGGTGTGTCATGCCGGCCACCCGCACCCGCACCCCCGGCCCAGCTGCAGAAAGGCCATGGCCTGGTAGTGGACTGCAGCCCGGGGGTTGATGACCCCTGGAGTAGAGCACAGCAATTAGTTGCACGTGGTGTATGCCTGTGGCTAATAGCATGACAGGAAGTTAGTAGAGCTTTTGAGGAGTTGAGTCACCAACTGCCGATGTTAAAGTGGTTGTAAAGGTTCAGTATTTTTTTTTTAAATAACAAACATGTCATACTTACCTCCACTGTGCAGTTCGTTTTGAGTGGACCCGATCCTCCTGTTCTGGGGTCCCACGGCGGCTCTCACGGCTCCTCCCCGCAATAGATAACCCCCTCTGGGAAGCTCTCTCCCGAGGGGGTTACCTTGCGGGTGCGCTCCCGTGTCATACAATCTGCGTCCATAGCCGCCGAGTGTATGACTCGGCCCCGACCCCCGGCGGCAACATCATTGGATTTGACAGCAGTGGGATCCAATAGCTGCGCTGCTATCAATCTATCCAATGAAGAGCCGAGAAGCCATGAAGAGAGCGACGTGGGATCGGGCCCACGGAAATTCGGGGCTCAGGTAAGTAAAACGGGGGGCTTGGGGGCCGGACACTGCAAGGTGTTTTTTCACCTTAATGCATAGGATGCATTAAGGTGAAAAAACACGAGGCTTTACAACCCCTTTAAAGAAAATCTCTTCCATTATGGAGGCAGGGCACTTTTTTTTACTTTCCTAAGTAATATAGTATCCTAGCTGAAGGGGAGCAGGCTGCTAGAGCTGAGCCAAAAAGTAGGTGATGGCTTCCTTGAATTAGCAGGAGTGTTCTTGGGCAGAGCCAGATCAAGACAAGAACAAGACAACCTGGACTGGAGACCATGTCTGGTGGATGTCTAGGGGTCCAGCTACAACCTTCATTTTCCTTCAAGCGTAACTCCACTTTTGTTGAGAAAAAAACATTCCCCCTGGGTGATCTATGTAAATTGTAAGGATTATAACAACAACCATTTTTGTTGCAGATTCCTACATTTTGTTATTCTGAAGAAATCTCTGTTTGTTCCTTTGTGCCTCTGTGCTAAGTGAGTCTAAGGGGAGTGGTTTCATAATTATCATTAAGCTGTTGCAGCTGCAGAGCACTAATGAGGAAATATGCTGGAACTACATCCCTTTAGACGTGTTCCTATTGGGACTATCTCACCAAAAATTTAATTTTTGTTGCAGGGGATGCCTGAAATCTGACTTGTATCTTAGGGCAGATTTCTGGGAAAATTGGTGAGCCAACCACACAAGCAGGAAATTATGTTTCTGGGGTGTGTTCAGTACACATTCTGTGTACAGAACAACTCCAGGTAGCTATATTGCATTGCGTTTTCAGAATATTACAGCGGCTGCAGATTGAAAAGGAAAGGTAATTTTTAATAACATTCAATTACAATATGACCTGTCTCGCAATTGTATAAGCCATATTATTTTTTCTTTATTTGATATTTTTCCCCCCCACGGATGTGGAGTTACCCTCAAGCTTTGCACCAGCCTGTCACTTCTTAAAGGAGATAATGCTTATAAACGGTTGGTGTTGGATGGGGTTATGCCAGTACCAGCAATGCAAATGGTGTTTATTGCTATCTTTATTAATGTGAAAAGAAAAGATAGGGCCCAAAGCTGCTACTTTGCCTAGGGCCCCAATCTGCCTTAAGCTGGCCATACATTATACAATTTCTTATTAAATGTCTTCTAGATTTACCTTCAACTCTGTAGTATAAGGGCCTGCCTGATTGCATACACATTGAAAATGTTTAGGGTTGACCTCATATTAGATGGTTTTGGTAAATGTAAAGGAAAATAGTACAAGAAAATTGTATAATGTATGGCCAGCCTTAACCCTTTTTTGTTCCTGGGTACAAAGCTGGGTCCAGACCAAGGTCTGTGTAAAGGCAAGCATTGGTACAGTATATCAAAATAGACAATAATGCAGCAGAGCAATAAACCACAAAACAGGTGATAATATA
Organism: Rana muscosa; assembly: GCA_029206835.1. Lineage (NCBI taxonomy): Eukaryota > Metazoa > Chordata > Amphibia > Anura > Ranidae > Rana > Rana muscosa. Next base: position 700,853,399 of record CM055117.1, on the reverse strand, counting down.
CGGTAAGTGGCTGTCACCCCTACTTCCTGATTATTTTCTCAATTAGCATCAAGTTCTATCACATGGGAACTATTATATTCTCTGTGCATAACTACAAAGACTGTTGTGGTTACAGTTCTATTTCAGACAAGCAGCTCCTTGAGCTGACAAAATATTACTTGTGTAAAAAGCCTTTGTTCTTGTTACAAAAATTCATGTTACTAGTGTTGCCAAAGAGTTGTTACAAAAGAAAAAGAAGAGTGTGTTCTTGTTACAGAATTGTGACAGAAGAAGAAATATAATGTCAGCTGGAACAGTTACTGTTGAGTACAGCAGAGCTAAAACTCATAAGAGAATATAAAAGAATCCATTTCAATGAAACCTATAGTGTTTTTTTCTGATGTAACATACCTTATTTTTTTTATACCTTTAGCTTCTGTTGTAAAATATAAAATGAAAAAAAAAAACAAAAAACTTTTTCTTTTTTTTTCTTTTTGCTTTTAATCAAGTAACCATGAAATGTACCACACGCACAGGCGTATAACACGCACCCTAACTTTAACCACTTCCCTACCCGCCCATAGTAATATGACATCCACAGATGGGATCTCCCATCCTGGGTGGACGTCATATGACGCCCTGGGCTTTGTTGGGGGATATCTGAATGATGCCTGCAGCTAGAGGCATCATTCAGATATCCTTGTCTTCTGCCGGCGATTCTGCGCACCATAAGAATGATCATAGTGGCAAATCCACCTCTTGATCGTTCTTAAAGGCGCCGGGAGGGGACATCCCCCCCTCCGGCCGCCATCCGTTGCATCTCCGGGCTCTCCCATGCCATCGGGGGCCTGGCGAATGAATAGTCCGGCGCCGGAGGTGAACCATAGAGATGACTGGTGACCAGATGGTCACCAGTCATCTCTATGACTGTCGGAGGCCCGGGCGCGATGTGATGACGTCACGCCCGGGTCCTCAGAAGTAAACGAAGCCGCGATTGCGGCTAGTAAGCATGAGATCGGTGACATTTTTTTCACCATCTCATGCTTTCCAGCCTGGAGGAGAGATGTGGGGTCTTATTGACCACGCATCTCTCCATAAAGAGGACCTGTCACTAACATTTCCTATTACAAGGGATGTTTACATTCCTTGTAATAGGAATAAAAGTGATCAAAAAATAAAAAATGTAAAAAAGTGTAAACATAATAAAAAAAAAAATAATAATAATAAAAAAAAAATTAAAAACGCCCCTGTCCCCGGTAGCTCGCGATCAGAAGCGAACGCACACGTAAGACCCGCCCACATATGTAAACGCCGTTCAAACCACATATGTGAGGTATTGCCGCGTGCGTTAGAGCGCGTGCAACAATTCTAGCACTAGACCTCCCCTGTAACTCTAACATGGTAACATGTAAACATTTTCAAAGCGTCGCATATGGAGATTTTTAAGTACCGAAGTTTGGCGCCATTCCATGAGTGTGCGCAATTTTAAAGCGTGAAATGTTAGGTATCTATTTACTCGGCGTAACATCATCTTTCATATTATACAAAAAAATTGGGCTAACATTACTGTTTTGTTATTTTTAAATTCATGAAAGCATTTTTTTTTTTAAAAAGAGGCATTTGAAAAATTTTTGCGCAATTACCGTTCAAGAAAAAAAGTAGCAATGACCGTGATTTTATTCCCTAGGGTGTTTGCGAAAAAAACATATATAATGTTTGGGGGTTCTGAGTAATTTTCTAGCAAAAGAATGATGATTTGTACATGTGTGCCAGCTCCTAACAACCCATGCAAAAACTGATAAATACAATGGATTGTTTGTCCGTTGACATTCATTTAGGTCTGCTCCCGTTTTTTTTAAAGGAATAAAAATAGGTCTTTCTTCCGTGTCAAAAATGGATGTTAACAAAGGTGGATGTCAGTGGATGTCAGCGGGTGATCATCCGCTAACATCCACTTGCCAGTAGAAATCCATGGGTGATCCGTTTTACCACATCTGCTTACCGCTGCAAAGAGCTGCATCCTGCTGGCTTGGAAGCAGACACAGCCCCCGTCGGTCACCGTCTGGTTGAAAAAGGTAGCCGAGATTAACACAATGGAGGACTTGGTGGCCTTGGAGAAGCGCCCCGGGAGAAATTTCTCAAATTTTTTTTTATTGGCATGATTTTGTTTATTCTGAGGAGTATGCGGTACTGTTAACTCAAACTCCCTAGGACGTATTGGAAGCTGAAGGGATTAACTGATGGCTATTTTAACCCCTTACCCCCCCTTTTCTTTCTTTCTTTTTTCTTTTTTCTTTTTTCTTTCTCTTCTTCCTCTGTCCCGTCTTTTGTTATAGGCCCTTTGGGTCATTTTATATTCTATATATAAACAGTGTTTACCGAACAAAATGTCATGCGGGCTGCAGAGACTTACTAGACGCTGGAGCTCAGGGCTTTTCTTTAAACATAGTTTCACTTGGCACTACTGATCATATTTTTGATCCTGAGAAGTGCTCCATGTTCTGTATGCAAATGAAGTGGTTTCTGTATTTTCGTGTGTTTTGTCTAAATAAAGAATTACAAAAAAAAAAAAAAAAAAGATACAATTATGGAAGAACAATCTTACAAGATATGAAGTAAAAAATTACTTTATGGCACAGACTACAAAGTACCTCAAAATATGCACTAATGATACACTTACTTTATTATTGGCTTTTAGGTTTTATGTCTACTTTTTAAACCGAGAAATAGATATCAAGCATTTTATAGCATAGTCACTTTATGTTGGGAATAATGTTGAAGTACAGACAATAGTGTTCTGAGAAGTTTAATGAAATCAGGAATACTCAGTGGCATTGAAACCTATACATATTTTTCAGTGCTGATAAGGTCAGAAGAGCATTTTACTTTAAGGTCAGTGGTTTAACAATAAGCATACCAGCTCTCTCTGAACTATGGATTTTTCAATCTGAAATGCCTGCTTTTATAAAAATACACAATTCATTTTAGTTTGGGCACATATGAATCATTTTATTACTTAACACTGATTGGTGCTATAAATGAATATGCTGTTTCTAGATTCAATTAGAGGGATGCATTTTTGCAAATTTAGGGACATATTTTAGTTGCCAAATTGTAGCACAGAAGATTTACGAAAAATAGTTTCTATGACTTTAAAGGAAACCTTTAGTGAGTGAAATATGGTAGATGATATTGTTGACCTCTCCTTTTGAAAATATCGAAGGCCATGGAAGGGGAGGGGTACAATCTTCCACACAATGCTTAAACCCATGTCTCGTAAATTGTATTATCGTACTTGCAAGGTGTATTTTGCATGGTGTGAGTCTCTATGAGTACATTTTTTTCCACTGTTGCCCATCTCCTGGCTTTTCTGTAGCATGGAATGGAGCACATTTAAGGGTCAGATTTTAGTATTGGTGGTCCTATTTTATTATCCTCTGGCATTGCTTCTAAATGTCTGCACCTTTATTTAGGGTGTTACACACGTGAGCCCACCAGTAAGGCCATTGTTATCACCATGATGCCTTAACTTGGTGTTGTGAATATTGCAAAAAACATGTTTTAAGTATACTAAAGAGTATCCTGCTACTAATTGACAAAAAAATCTCCTGCGCTCTCGGTGTATCGTCAAAACACGGGTAGTGTAATTCCGTCTAAAGGCAAAGTCTGAAGTCTTGCAGCCCTCCTCAGAACAATGGGTGTTCATATGGCTAGAAAAAACAAAGGAGAAAGGAGGGCGCACCAACCTAGTGCATTACCACTTAAACGTTTTATTTAAATTATAAAAAAAGTAGTAATCCTACTCACAATCAAAGCTTAAATGAAAGCTTATCGGAAAAATCAGCTGGAATTTTTCGGCACCTGCCGACTGGACTCAATGACAGAGAGGGTCAGCTCAGGTGACCACCAATTGACTGACGGCTCTGCATGTGTGCACACACACATATAATGGAGGTCTTTGTGGGGGAGAGCTATTATGGACCATCTAGGCTCTGAGGAAAGGGGTGCGCCCCAGAAAAGCGTCAGCTATCCAAAGGTTTGAGGTATTGTCAGACCCTCTCTGTCATTGAGTCCAGTCGGCAGGTGCCGAAAAATTCCAGCTGATTTTTCCGATAAGCTTTCATTTAAGCTTTGATTGTGAGTAGGATTACTACTTTTTTTATAATTTAAATAAAACGTTTAAGTGGTAATGCACTAGGTTGGTGCGCCCTCCTTTCTCCTTTGTTTTATCCTGCTACTAACCACCTTTAAGAAAGTGGCTTTTCCTAGAAGTCATTACTTTGGAGCGGGCAGTGTTGTCTTACAAGCCTCCCTGTTTGGTCTTTTGTTAGGATAAATAGCTTCTGCATTCAAGACTCTCCTTTCTGCCTAAGCTGGTATAGAGTTTACACTAAAATTAAGACATTGTGTTCTTACTGCTTTGTTGTAAGCCACTTTACCGTAAAGAAATTGCTTTACATTCTTTGCATATATTCAGGGTGATTAGGGTGTATTTGAATGCCATGTCTAGGTTTTGCAGGTCAGATTATCAGTTGGTGAATGTAGAGGGACCTCAATATGGCCTTACAGTGTTCAATGCTACCAACGCAGGCTGAATCTGGCCAACTATTGTCAAAGCACATGCTATTAAGCATCAAGAGTCAGCATTATTGGATTCTACAAGGGCAGTAGGTGCCTCCTGGACTTTCCGCCATCAAGCATCAATTTCTCATATTTGTAAGGCAGCCCCTTGCTTGTTTATTCATAAGTTCACCAAGTTGTGCAAGATGGATTTAGCAGCATCAGCACTGGTTTTGGGCATAACGTTATGGAAGTGGCAGTCTGACTGGCCAGAAAGTAGGGGTGCAGCTTGATGCAGCGGCATTAACACACAAAGTCAGGTGCAATAATAAACTTGTACTGAAGTAATGCAGCAAAAGTTCACAACAAACCAGGTGTAAAGACTGCCCTCCTGGGTGCACTCAAAGTTTCAGCGACGTGAATAGAGCTGATTCCAGCCAGAATGACAGCATCTGTAGAGAGCGGGAGAATGTGGCCTGGCCATCTATGTAAATCGGGAAGATGTCCAGAAGAGATGTGACCCTAGGCTTTCCCTTCTTGTCAGGAACCTTTCCCTACCGCTAGTACTGTCTCTAACAGATGGGGTGTCTTTCCCTGCACTACCCATTCGCATAAGCGTGCCAAAACCCAGGAGCCAGGCCCTCAAAGAGGCTCTATCTGATCCAAGAGTTGCTGCAGTTAAGCACCACCTGCAGTGGAGAAAATAAACTGCACCTGCCTACAGACCTGTATCATTTTCTTTAGGTCTGGTTTTCAGTTTTGTTTTCTTTGGGGTGTCCCAATGTTACAGATCCAAACCAGAGCTGTGTCCTCAAATATCATAAATTAGTTTTCCGTACCTTCATTGGAGGTTGCAGCACCCACCCCTCTGGTTTTGCTCTTGCCCATGTGTTTGAAGTAGAATTCAAATCTAAGGTTAATTCGCCTTAAAAATTTCGCCTTCCCCACCTAACACCTATTCTGAGTAACCTCTGTAAAAAAAGATGTATATACTTACCTATTTTTACCCTGATCTGGTCAAGGCATGTGATACCCTGTGCAGGGTAGTTTCATCTAATGCAGGTCGAATCTCTACAAAAAGAAAAGGACCCTTTTCAAGACCCCAGGAGATGGAAGGGGAAATTCAGCAAAAAAGCAAAAAGGCTATAACTGATCCCCAGGTACCTTCATCATATACTGGAAGGGGTTAGCAGACATACCAGAGGCGCATCTAATGTTAACTCTAGAGGTTCCCCATCCAACCGAGGTAAAACCTTTTCTCGGAAGGAAACCGGAGCAATTCCGATAGTTCAACGTACCCAGTTGGATGATTTTTTAGACAAGAGCGGGGCGCCTCCGGTGCCTCCGCCACCCCTAACACAAATGGGAATGGAACCATTTGTAGTCAAAGTAACTCAGGGGGGAAATTAAATATCATCTATCTTTCATCACATAGGTTAACATCAATAGAACAGGAAGTTCTATCCCTTGGCCTTTCTTTTTGCCCAAATATCAGTGTAGACACCTTTGAAACGGTCAAAGATATTAATTTGTTCGCTCAAAGGTTCGTCTACAAAAGTTTATGTCAAACATAAAAATCAGGAAGCAGAAATAGCACCTAACTTGAAGGCGGCAGATTTCAGAGATCTGAATCTGCTCCTTCAAGAAAATGCATCTCTAGACGGAGCATGGGAGGAAGACCTGCTGAATGAAATTGATGTTGAGGAAGAAGGGGAGTCTAAATCGATGATGAAAAAATTCAAGAGGAAATCGCACAAATTTCCCACTCTATACCAAAACCCAGCAATTGCCTTATTTGTGAGACAAATCTCCGGGGAGTTGGACAGATTAAGGGAGGACAATAGTCACAACAATCTGAGTACTCAGCAACAACATGCACTTAGAACTTTAAAAAATAATGTCGAAATCACCATTAAAGCATCCGACAAGGGTGGAAATATTGTCCTGATGGACAATATTGACTATGAAAACATGTGCCTAAAAATTCTTAACAACACCCAATGCTATCTGAAGATTTCGCCTGCCATAGTGGATAGATTCAATGGTGAATTCTATCAACTGGTAGACGAGTTCTTCAGAGAGGGAGCTATTTTAAAAGACACATGGGATTTTGTACAAACACGACACCCGCGTCAACCGACCATGTATGCACTACCTAAAGTGCATAAAAGCATGCATAACCCGCCAGGAAGGCCTCATTTCAGGCAATGGCTCTATATCAGAGGGAGTAAGTGAGGTCATTGAAGAATACCTTAGGCCCCACGTGACTGACTTGCCATCCTATACAAAGGACACTATTCATCTTCCTCAAATTTTAGAGGATGTAGCAATTCCCCCTAATGCCTTCCTAGTCACGATTGATGTGGAGTTGCTGTACAACAGCATTCCACATGATCTAGGATTGGCAGCCATTAACCGAGTATTGAGTCAATGATCAACTGATGATTGGAAATTTAACCGTTTCATATTGTCCATATTGGACTTTATTTTGAGACATAACACCTTTCTTTTCCAAGGCTCCCACTACCTCCAGGTGCAGGGAGTGGCTATGGGGACGTGCTGAGCACCCTCATATGCCAATCTGTACCTGGGGGAGTGGGAGCGGGAATTTCTTCTGGGAGAACATGCATCTATGTGCGCTGCCCACAACATGATGTGGCAGCGTTACATAGATGACATCTTTATTGTTTGGGATGGCCCGGAAAGTGGCCTTTTGGAACTATTGGAGCTAATGAACAATAATAGCTTCAATTTGTTCTTTATCATGGCCTATGACTTTAGGGAGGTCAATTTCTTGGATATTTGCATCCGAAAATACCTTGAAGGCAAGATCAGCAGCACTCTGTTTAGAAAAGAGACAGCTGGTAATACCCTGCTGCATGCAGATAGTTTCCATCCCGAAGCTTTGAAAAAATCAATTCCTTTCAGCCAATTTCTTCAGCTGAGAAGGGATTGCACCTCAGATGTGGACTTCCAGAGGAAATGTGACGAACTAACGGTGCGCCTGCTTGCAAGAGGCTATACCAAGTCTAGCCTCAAAAAGGCTTTCAATCGCGTGAAGGCCACAAGCAGAAGTAGCCATTATCTTCAAGTCCAGCAAAAAAAGTATGGACAACAATACCACAAGAATCATCATTGGGTATTCAAATGAACATCTTAAGATAAGAAAAATCATCACAAAATATTGGCCAATCCTTACGGAAGACCCGATCCTAAAAAATTTGGTAACAGACAAACTCCAAATAACTTTCAAAAGGGCCTGTTCTATTGGTTCCATGTTGGTTCAAAGCAAATATAGGGGAACCTCTATAAAAGATCCCTGTAAGACACATGGGACCTACCCCTGTTGGTCTTGTCCACAATGCTCTGTGATTGGTAGAAGGACCACACTGGCATTGCCCAATGGGGATACTTTTGCCCTGAGACACTTGGCAAATTGCAGAACTCGGGGCATTGTGTATCTCATGCAGTGTCAGTGTGGGTCCTTCTATATAGGAAAAACAAAACAAGAACTCTGGAAACGTGTGGAAAAACATGTACATTCCATGCGCATTGGCAATTTATATCTCCCTCTAGGTAGGCATGTGGCCAGATTTCACAATTATAAAAGCCGAAATTAAATTTGACTGTTTTGGACAGGATCCACATTCCGACCGGGGGGGTGACTGGAACAAGGCCCTGCTCCAGCGCGAGATGCGCTGGATCAGGTACCTGAAGGCCATAACGCCCCCGGGCCTTAATGAGGCAGAGAGCTTTAGACCCTTTTTGGAGGGTTACAGCTCAGGAAAAACAGACTAAATGTTGGATTTCTTTATGAATTTTGACATATGCAATTTAACATGTGTATGTTTTTGCTTATTCCTAGATTTCCTTCTGAACCAGTAATCATGACTCTTTGGTCCATCACCCCCATTTTTGTCCCGCCTTTTTTTGGGGGGGATTCCACAACACCTCCCCCTCTTTTCAGACGTAGGCCTCTATAGGTCTTTGGATAGACTAGAGCTACATATATAGGGTTTTTCTTTTTTTGTATTTTTTGTGGTTTTACTTCCACCATTATTGTAACTTGTATTGAGCAATTTTATGATTGAATTGTTATACAAGATTATTTCATGTTTTTTGCCCTTTGTATAAATTTTCTCTATATTCACAGAATATCTGTATGCCATTTTGTGATTAGAATTTACTTGTTATGCTCAGCGTTTAGGGATTCTGCATCTCCTGTGGTTAGACATAACATGCTGGGTTAGGCTCATTTATGACTCTTTTTTTCTAGGAGTTTGTTTTCATATTTTTTAAATTTTCCAAATTTTTCTCGTGCCCTTTCCTATCCGTTGCCTAATTGGGCGTATTTTTTACCCCCTCTTTGGGCCTTATATGGCAACCATGTTTTTTTGTCCCTAACTATGTTTTGGTCCCTTCTCCTTCCCCCCTTTTTCCATCTCAGGGTTGGGACCTCAATTATCCTTTTGCCTGCCCAATACTCTCAAGGGCAAGCATGTTTTTTCCACCTGTCATCCTTTGGCATCCATAGGTCCTCGGACCTCACTTGCAGCATGTCCCCCTTTTCCATTCCTGCCTGCAATGGTGGTTTGCCCTTTACCATCATGGCCGCTGGGCCACTTCCGGCGGTCCGCAGACCGCCGGAGGTGACGTCATGACGCTCTCTCCCTGGGAAGGAGTGTCTAGCAGCACACACAGGGTGCACCGCGATGATGCAGCGCCTCTGTTTATGCGCCACAGGATTTCCTCATGGAGGCAGTGGCAGCAGCGGCGGCGGCGTGGGAAGGTGAATGGCGTGTCATCATCTAACAGGCGGAACAGGTGAGTATTTAAGGACGCCAAGGTGAGCACATGGCGCCATTTCCCCTCCTCAGCCAGAGAGCTGTTGGAGGTAACTTCAAAACATTGCTGAACCACTTGGTGAGGTATCGTGGGATACCATCATACACAAGAAGCATCAGGATTTTTCTACCCTTTCCTGTGAGATGGCAGTTCTGTTTTTGGACTATATCTGCTTGGTTTACTGTCTCATTTGATGGGTGGGTAAGTAGTTTCCTGTGTTGTCCTCTTTCCATGTATCTTTCAGAGATACAGCACTGGCAGTTCTTTTACCATCTCTGTTGTTTTTGCTTTTTGTTTTTTCTGGCACAGCATTCACCTTTGTTTAAAACGCCATTTATTTGGATTGAAGTATCCTGCTCCCCTATAGGATATAGGGATGGGGAGCTCTTTGGAGAATATGAAAGGAGCCCCCCCACCATGGTCACCATAGGAGATGCACCCATTTGCGTTGAAGTCTTTGATATGTGAAAAGTGAGTCACTACTCAGATACACTTTATAGAGTGTGGGAAATGTGATTGCTTTTTGTTTTTTGCTTAACTTTAAAATGGAAATTTTTGTCTTGATTTATTGTAGATTGTGATACTACAGTATTCCCTGAGGAAGAATGTTTTTCATTTGAAACGCATTGGTTTACCTGCCTCTACTGCCTCCAGTTGATCTGGTTTTTTTTTGTACATCGTGATGGATAGTATCACTGCCTAAATCTAGATTTCAACATTTTTCATGTTTTTAATATCTGTATTTTTCCATGTTACAAATCCTTTTGGATTATATATATTTATATATTTTTGTATAATAAATTAATGTTTTTTCAACATATTTTTTCTATTTGTTTCGTTGCCTCCAAAATCCCATTTATTAGAGGTCATTTCTATTCCTTCTCAAATCTAAAGTTAACTCGCCTTAAAAATGTCGCCTTCCCCACCTAACACCTATTCTGAGTAACCTCTGTAAAAAAAGATATACATACTTACCTATTTTTACCCTGATCTGGTCAAGGCATGTGATACGCTGTGTCAACCAGCAGCAGCTGCAGGGTAGAGGAGAGAGTGATAATCTCTAGTGCAGTAGATGGGCCAGGCTATAAAGGTTGGGAGCCTGTATCAGAGCTACAGTTGTGGTGATACAAGCCTTCTTAAGCTTGGTGGTACAGCGCCTACTCTTTTCTGAAACTCTCAATCACTAACCATACAGACACTCATGATATTTGAGTAGTAGCTAATAGGTGATTAAGGAGGAGGAGCCTCAGCATTACACCCTGGTATTCTGCTGATCCTATTAGTGATTTCTGTGTCTCAGTGTATGGACTGCCTGGGTGCAGATGAGTGCCGAGGATTTTATGATTGAGTACACAGAAGCTATTTAATATCCATGTGCATGAGGCCCAATTCCTCTAAAGGGTTAATTATGCACCCAGAGAGCTTCAAGGTGCAGGCGCCATATACAGTAGAGGCCCTAATAATTCACTCCTTGATTATTTCCCGCCTTGACTACTGCAACTCTCTCCTTAACCACTTCAGCCCCGGACCATTTGTCAGCTTAAGGACCAGAGGTCTTTTTACAATTGGCACTGGGCTGATTTAACTGATAATTGCACGGTCATGCAATGTTGTACCCAAACAAAATTTGCGTCCTTTTTTTCCACAAATAGAGCTTTCTTTTGATGGTATTTGATTGCCTCTACGATTTTTATTTTTTGCGATATAAACGGAGAAAAAGACTGAACATTTTGAAAAAAAAAATTATTTTCTACTTTTTGTTATAAGAAAAATCTAATACTCAATTTTAGTCATACATTTAGGCCAAAATTTATTCAGCCACATGTCTTTAGTAAAAAAAATGTCAATAAGCGTATATTTATTGGTTTGCGCAAAAGTTATAGCGTTTACAAACAAGGGTACATTTTCTGGAATTTACACAGCTTTTAATTTATGACTGCCTATCTAATTTCTTGAGGTGCTAAAATGGCAGGGCAGTACAAAACCCCCCCAAATTATCAAGCACCGCCTTCAAGATTTCCAAGGGCATACATTTTTGATTTTACTCCTCACTACCTATCACTACCAATCACAGTTTTGAAGGCCATAAAATGCCAAGATGGCACAACCCCCCCCCCCAAATGACCCCATTTTGGAAAGTAGACACCCCAAGGAAATTGCTGAGAGGCATGTTGAGCCCATTGAGAATTTTTTTTTTCGTCCCAAGTGATTGAATAATGACAAAAAAAAAAAAAGTTGTCACTAAATTATATATTGCTGCTCACACATGCCATGGTTATATGTGGAATTGCACCCCAAAATACATTTTGCTGCTTCTCCTGAGTAAAGGTATACCACATGTGTGGCAAAGCAAAAGAACAAATTCTTCTGGACTGCAGCATAAAAAGCCTTTATTTGTAAAATCCAAAATCCAAAAAACCACACTGCAGATCACAGCACACTGGTCAAGCTGACGTGTTTCACACTGTACTCGTGTTTAATCATAGCTTATCACATGTGTGGGACTTTTTGGGAGCCTAGCCGCGTACGGGGCCCCAAAAACCAAGCACCGTCTTCAGGATTTCTAATGCCCCGTACACACGATCGTTTTTAATGTCATTTTTTAAACCGACGTTTTTCTCCTCGTTTTTTTTCATGTTTCCTCTCAAGCCTGCCTTGCGTACACACCATCATTAAAAAAAACGATCAAGCAAAGCGCAGTGACGTTCAACACGTACGACGGCACTATAAAGGGGAAGTTCCGTTCGAATGACGCCACCCTTTGGGACGCTTTTGCTAATTCCGTGTTTCCGCGTGTTAGTAAAAGTTTGGTGAGAGACGATTCGCGCTTTTCAGTCTTCGTGCTTTGAAGATCGTTTTCGGGAGTTCAGATTGCGCCTGTGGGTTCGTATCTGTTTAGCACTGCTTGTAGTCAGTTTGTATCTGTTTATTCAGTGCGGCCTGCTCTGCACGTTCGTGTTTTTCAGCTTGTTCTTCATAGGCCTTGCTGTTCTTCCGTGCGTTCTTCTAGTACGTTCTGTTCAGCCGACCGTTATCTAGCCATGTAGCGGCTACGCACTCGTCGTAGAGTTCGTGCTGTAGTTGGTGCAGGGGTTCATGCTGTATCCCGACTCCATGCCATGAGCAGGGTCAGGAGGAGTTCATGGACCAAGAATTGGTTGCTCCAGCGGCACCAATTCTGTCACATGCCTTTGTTGCGGGAGATCAGGGAGAATAATCCTGATGATTTCAGGAATTTTCTCAGGATGTCTGACCCCGTATTTCAGCAGCTGTTGGCTTTGGTGTCCCCCTATATTACCAGGCAGGACACCGTTATGCGGGAAGCCATCAGTGCTGAGCAGAGGCTCATCGCCACGTTGCGATACCTGGCTACTGGGAGAAGCCTGCAGGACCTTAAGTTCTCCACAGGCATATCCCCCCAGGCTCTGGGGATCATTATACCAGAGACTTGTTCTGCCATCCTTCAAGTTTTGCAGGAGGACTATATTAAGGTAAGTGTTCTTCTTCAAAAATTCACATTGTATGGTTTTTATTTTGGGATATTTTTAATTTGCTTTATTTGCAGTCCCTAATTCACATGATTCTTAGCTGCAGGGAATGTCCCCTTTCTCCCCATGTTTTATTATTTAAAGTTTGGTGTTTGAGGCCTACATGTAAATTTGACTTACCTAACCTCTCCAGCATGCTATCCTGGGGCCATACCTACCTTGCCTAGTCATTTCCATGTTTTTTATTATATGTTCCATCGTAGTGCTTTACCCAAAACGCACTCTAAATTTTGCCTAGGAATGTTTCATTTTTGTTAACTTCAATACAGAGTGCTACAGCCTTCATGTGTGATATTCCCAACTCATCTTCAACCCTTCCCCCCCCCCCCCATAATTTTTTTTTTTTTTTCTTGCTTCCAATTTTTTATGTTTTTAACAGTTTCTACCAATGTTGGCCATGAATGTGTGTATGAAATCAACTTGCAATGTTTCTGGCTCCAAGTATTAATTTGTTATTTCTTTAATTCCACAGTTCCCTTCTTCGCCACATGAATGGCAGAATGTGGCTTCCAAGTTTGCCCAGCGATGGAACTTTCCGAACTGTGGAGGAGCCATCGACGGCAAACATGTTCGGGTCGTCCCACCACCCCATTCGGGATCCTTTTATTATAATTATAAGGGGTTCCACAGCGTCGTGATGATGGCAGTGGTGTCGGCCACCTACGAGTTCCTCTATGTGGACGTTGGCAAGAATGGCAGGATGTCTGATGGAGGAGTTTTTGCCCAGACGGAGTTTGGAGAACGGCTCCTTTTGGATCTGCTGGCCTTGCCACCCGCGGAGCAGAATGTGGAGGGACTACCTTTTGTGTTTGTGGCGGATGAGGCGTTTGGCCTGGGACCCCATTTGATGAGGCCATTCCCGCAACGCACCCTCACCCCTGAGAGGAGGGTTTTCAATTATCGGCTGGCCAGAGCCAGAAGGGTGGTGGAAAATGCGTTTGGGATCATGGCCAGCCGATTTCGCCTCTTCCTTACCTCCATCCACCTTGCCCCATACAAATGGAACCATGTGGTTATGACGTGCTGTGTGCTGCATAATTTCCTAAGGGTGCATTCAACGAGTTATATATCTTTGAGTGGGCCTGAGGCCTCTTTAATCAATGCAGAAACTTTGGTGGCCCTGGAACCTGGCCGTCCTGGCTTGGCCCCCCCAACCGGACGTGAGGTCCGTAACCAATATGTGGACTATTTTATGGGTAGGGGGGCCATTGAAATGCCAGACAATCTCTAATAATTTTAGACCAAAAAAATAAAACTTTTTAAAAAAGTAAAGATTGGTTTGTCATTTTTATTGTATAATGTTTGATGTTTCTGGTAGGTTTACCTAGTGCATTTGTTTTGCCATGTGGATTAAAAAATCTTTTAATTAGCCTTCATTGTCAGTGTAAACACCAAACATTGATTAGTTCACTCAGCACCACATTTACATAATGAAGCCACAATGATTTGTTATGTAAAAATACCTTTATTTTTTTTGTTTAGGTGGGCAACTTCCATAGAAATGTGGATGTTCCCTTAATTTCAGGTGTATTAAAACGCATGACCAGCCATGCATAAACAAACTATAGTTCTCCAAATTTTTAAAAAGCTAAACATGTGCTAGTCATTAAAGGGTAAAATAACCAAAAAAAAAGAAAACTCTGCAAGTAAAACGTTATTTGGTGTAAAAACATTAGACACGCCCAAGCACAGCCATGATATTTTGGAGCCTTTCCTCCACCCGCTTTGTATTTGCCCTGATCTCTCGCAAATCTCCCTTAATTTTTTCGAGGTCACGACAGCAGACCATCAGGTATTGGATCAGGATCTGGGCACTGTGATGTGACAACTTATTGGGGTCTTGGGCCAGAACTGCACCTAAATGTAAAAAGAAATATGTAGGATAGAATATGTAGGCCTACATCTATTTAACATGCATGTGTCTGGTTTCTCTCTGACCTGTGGTGGTGCCACTTTCAACTTCCACAACATCACATTCCTCTCCATCCTGGGGTTCTGGGGGTATTGTTGTAGGTATTGCAATTCTCGTCTCATCTGAGGTAGCTTTTCGAATCCCTAGGGAGATTGAAATAAAAGGAATAGTTTCATTAGTAGCGACTCAATTTTGCTAAAATAAGAAACATGGAAAAAAACTTTTTAATCATTCTTTTGAAGCATGCTCCATTTAAATTTTTAACCCCTGTGCCAACCGGGACAAATGATTGGATACATAGGCCAAAACAGAGCATATACATTTTGTGAACAAATTTGAAACATTGTAACACCCCAAAGTATCTACACTGGATCACCTGTGTGTGACTCCATCAAGCTTTTTGGCTTTAGGCCCACACTTGTACTACTGCGTTCAGATGTTTCATCAGCTGCTGAGCATTCACTCCCTTTAACATTACCATGCATATCGTTTTTCAAAATGAACAAATCTCCTTTGGATTAGCACACCAAAAATAAGTGTGGCCCAAATGTACTCCCCCAAATAAACAAAAAAACATGGGTGTTCACACTGGATGATCCTAAAACATCGTTTGAGGAACTGTACGGAGAAAGAGGTAAAATACGTCCGTTTACTATGCGGACGAACCTAAAAAAGATGGTATCTTTCAGTGTTCTATATGAAAGTTAAAAATACACGACAGAATACAAGAAAATAATATGTACCATGGAAACTCAAAAAAAACAACTTACTTTTTAATATAACTTTCTTGATTCTTTTATATTGGTCGGCCTCCCGCAACTTCAGATCTGACCATCGTTTTCTGAGCTGTTCCTTCGTTCTGCACACCCCGAATTTTTGGTGGAGACTTTTGACCACTTTGCCCATAATTCTGGACTTGACCAGATTAGGCCTTTTATACGGACCATGCTTGGCATCATAATCCTCCTTCTTTAAAATGGCGACCATCTCCACCATTTCCTCGAATGACATGTTGGATGCCTTATATCTCCTGGGTCTTGATTTGGGCTCCTCTGTAATTTCATCCTCTGTAGAGGTAATCTCAGCCACCTGTGTCTCCGCCATGTTTTGTTCAGCACTACGAGCGAGAAGGGGCGGGGAAAGTACAATATCGAACGTCAGGGGCGGGGAAAGCGTGCGGAGTTTCACGCATGCGCTGTGTATATAAAGTGAAGATCCATGTCTGGGAAATACGTTCATTTTTCGGGAGAGAGAGTTAGCAACGAACGTCGTGGCCAAGGTACCTAACAATTTTACTTTTTGAGGTTCATCAGACGAGGAGATTTGTGTGCTCAAAATATGTAGACAATGCACAGTTGAGGAATGTTGCCTGAAATATATTTTTATTTTGGTTTCTCGCTTTTACAGATATCATGAATACTTTTAAAAACCCAGACTTCATGGGGGAGTTCATCGACAAATGGCAAGAGCTCCCTATATTATGGCAAACCAAAAGTGGCGGAAATAAAAATAAAGACGCCAGGAAAGCAGCACTGGAGAGCCTGCTTGCATTTGTGCAAACAAAGATACCCACAACAACTCTCCAAGATGTCAAAAACAAAATTGGGACCATCAGAGGGACATACAGGACCCAGAGGACTATGGTCCTGAGGTCCCAGAGGTCAGGTGCACCAGCAGATAAGGTTTATAAACCCAGTCTGTGGTACTACAGTAAGCTTGCTTTTCTGGATGACCAGCTGGAAGTGCGGGAATCTCTCTCCACCCTTCCCCCCAGAGGTCAATCCAGCCTTCCTTGTACCCAACCCTCCAGCCTTCCCTGCAGCCAGTCCTCCAGCCTTCCTGTCAACCCTGCTCTGGCTTCCTCTGAGGATCAAGATCAGGGCCTTGAGGAGGCAGATTTGGAGATATGGAGCCAGGTAAAGTTTTGCTATCTATATTTCTATCGTACAAAATTGTAGATTTTAAATAGATGTTAGTATTGTTAAAGGTATGTACACTTCTACCAATAAAGTTTGTGAAGAGCAAGATACAGTAGTGGCCTAATTTTATGTGTCCAAGACAACAAAACCAGGATGCGTAATCAATGAAAAGGACATAACTTTTGGCATTGATTTCAACAATGTCTAGAGGTGAACAATGTCTGTGAATGATGATGTGGCAAAATAAATAATGTCCCTTTCTTTTTTTACAGCCAGAGCAGAGCCAGGAAGAGGGTGATGTTGGGGATCAGGAGGAGGCTGGGCCCAGTGGCACCCAGGAGGAGGCAGGGCCCAGGGGCACCCAGGAGGAGGCTGGGCCCAGTGGCACCCAGGAGGAGGCTGGGCCCAGCACAAGAGCCCAGATGCCTCCCCTGGTAGTTAAACCACGAGGGCCAAGGAGAGGTAGGCAGGTGGAGGAGGAAACCAGGGCCTTCCTCAGAGAGGCAACAGCGGCCCTCAGAGAGGCACCCTCTGTTGAAGAGGGATTTGCCGCAGTCCTCGCCCACAAACTAGGGCAAATGGAGTTGCAGCAAAAAATTTACAGTGAGACCCTGCTATTGAAAGTCATCAATAAGGGCGTGCTGGGTGAACTCACTAGGTACACGGACATAACGGAGGTTGTCCCTACTCCTCCACCTCCTCCTCCTACTACTCCTCCTGCCACAACCTCTCCTCCTGATCCCCAGCCTCCAAGGAAGAAACCAACCAAGGCTGCAGAGAAGGCTGGAGAGAAGGCTACAAGGAAGAGAAGAAAATAATGCCTGCTGTAGTACCACAGACTGGGGACATATAGGACTTATCTGCTGTGGCTCCTGACCTCTGGGAGCTCAAGACAAGATTGGGCTCATTTTTTGGGGGGATCTAATCTCTATTTTGGTTTGGACATCTTGTATGGTTGTTGTGGGGTCAAAGGGATGCACAAATGCAAGCAGGCTCTCCAGTGCTGCCTTCCACTTTAATTTGGTAATGTTCTGAAATAAAAAAAAATTGAGTGCCCTTTAAATACTTGACTATGTGATTTGTATTTCAAAAGAGAGCTTGCTAGGAAGCAGGCAGGGACATGTCAAATTATATTATTGTTATTATCAGGGGACACAAACCTCCCTGAGGCCAAATGAGACACATTTGGAAGGTTGTTGTGGTAACTTTACACAAGAATAATTTAAGCCAAAATACTTAAAAAAAGGCCAAAAAAAAATAACCAAAAATAATATAAAATTTAAAGAAAAAAGGAGAATTAACTTATTGTATTATTATTAGTATTATTTAGGAGGGAGGTGCGGCTTATAAATAATATTTTAAAATCATTAGAGCAATTTGGAATTACTTTAGAAACAAGTTTGGCATAAAACTCTCAATGTCAAAAGAAGAACGGAATGCGCTGCATTAAAACGATGCTATTAATTCCACCGTGACGAATGTGCCATCTCCATTTCCAACATTAGCTTTACCAAAACGAGCGCTCCCGTCTCATAGTTGCTTCTGAGCATGTGCGTTTTTTTTCACGTCGTGAAAGCATACACACTATCGTTTTTCACGTCGTTAGAAAAAACGACATGAAAAACGACGTGAAAAAAGAGAGCATGTCCGGAATTTTTAATGGCCGTTTTTCACGTCGTTAAAAATGCTCTGGAGCCTACACACGATCATTTTTAATGGCCATTTTTAAAAATGGCATTTTTAACGGCATGAAAAACGATTGTGTGTACGGGGCATAAGGGCGCAAATTTTTGATTTCACTCCTCACTACCTATTACAGTTTCGAAGGCCATAAAATGCCAAAATAGCACAAAACCCCCCCAAATTACCCCATTTTGGAAAGTAAACAACCCAAGCTATTTGCTGAGAGGCATGTTGAGTCCATGCAATATTTTATATATTTTTTTTTTTTTGCACAAAGTTGTCACTAAATGATATATTACTCACACATAACATGGGCATATGTAAAATTACACCCCAAAATACATTCTGCTGCTTCTCCTGAGTATGGGAATACCACATGTGTGGGACTTTTTGGGAAAACCAAGCACCGCCTTCAAGATTTCTAAGGGCATACATTTTTGATTTCACTCCTCACTACCTATCACTACCCATCATAGTTTTGAAGGCCATAAAATGCCAAGATGACACAAAACCCCCTCAAATGACCCCATTTTGGAAAGTAGACACCCCAAGCTATTTGCTGAGAGGTGTGTTGAGTCCATTTAATGTTTTATATTTTGGCACAAGTTGTGGAAATATTACAAATCTTTTTTTTTTTGCACAAAGTTGTCACTAAATGATATATTGCTCAAACATGCCATGGACGTATGTGAAATTACACCCCAAAATACATTCTGCTGCTTCTCCTGAGTACCGGGATACCACATGTGTGGGACTTTTTGGGAGCCTAGCCGCGTACGGGACCCTGAAAACCAAGCACCGCCTTCAGAATTTCTAAGGGCGTAAATTTTTGATTTCACTCCTCACTACCTATCACGGTTTCAAAGGCCATAAAATGCCAAGATAGCACAACCCCCCCCCCAAATTACCCCATTTTGGAAAGTAGACACCCCAAGCTATTTGCTGAGAGGCATGGTGAGTATTTTACAGCTCTCATTTGTTTTTGAAAATGAAGACAGAAAAGAAAAATTTAATTTTCTTTTCTTTTTTCAAAACTTTGTGACAAAAAGCGAGATCTGAAAAATACTCACCATACCTCTCAGCAAATAGCTTGGGGTGTCTACTTTCCAAAATGGGGTCATTTGGGAGGGGGGGGGGGGGGTTTGTGCCATCTGGGCATTCCATGGCCTCCGAAACTGTGATAGGCAGTGAGGAGTGAAATAAAAAATGTATACCCTTAGAAAGCCTGAAGGCGGTGCTTGGTTTTTGGGGTCCCGTACGCGGCTAGGCTCCCAAAAAGTCTCACACATGGTATCCCTGTACTTAGGAGAAGCAACAGAATGTATTTTGGGGTGTAATTCCACATATGCCCATGGCATGTTTGAGCAATATATCATTTAGTGACAACTTTGTGCAAAAAAAATAAAAATAACTTGTGTCAAAATATAAAATATTCCATGGACTCGACATGCCTCTCAGCAAATAGCTTGGGGTGTCTACTTTCCAAAAAGGGGTCATTTGGGGGGGGGGGGTTTGAACTGTCCTGGCATTTTATGCACAACATTAAGAGGCTTATGTCACACATCATCCACTCTTCTAACCACTTGAAGACAAAGCCCTTTCTGACACTTTTTGTTTACATGAAAACATTTTTTTTTTTGCAAGAAAATTATGTTGAACCCCCACACATTATATATTTTTTTTAAAGAAAAGGCCCTACAGATTAAAATGGTGGGTGTTGCATTTTTTTTCCACACAGTATTTGCGCAGCGATTTTGTCCCGCAAAAGTTATGCCACGTACATACGGTCAGACTTTTCCACGGGCAAGCCTCCGTCGGAATTTCGACCGTATGTACGCCGCATTAGGAGCAAATCGCTCCTCCGCCCCTACTGCCCCCATGCTTCGTCATATATGCTCTTTTTTTAACTGTGGTGGTGAAATCACCTCCTACAGCGTTGGAGTCACGGCTTTATGTATCGTGGGTGCAAACGCTGTTGCTGTCAAGATAAATAAATCCGAGCTGCAGCTGAATGGCGTACCTTAAAACAAAAAAAATGGTTAACAATAAAACACAGTAAACAGTAAAGTATAAAAAAATGACATACCTGAAAAATGCAAGCATGATAAAACATAATAACAATAAAACATTGCAGAATAGAATACAGTAAAAAAGAGCAGAACAAAAGAGAGAGAATAGAGAGGGAGAGAACAATAAAACAACAACTATTTAAATTTATTTTATTTTATATATTTTTTGTGTTTTTAACACTTTTTTTGTAACTGTAACTGTTCAACTGTTCAGTTCCAGGTTTGGGTCTCTCAAAATGCGATGGCATCTTGGGAGACCCTGTATAAGTGTGTCCTAGTCTGTGAAATGCTGTACCCTACGCTAATACTGCACTAGTGTGTGGTAGCGTTCAAAACATTCACCAATGCAAAGACCTGGATTGTTAGGACAGCGTGGACAATAATAACGGGTGTCACGCCTAAATCCGCACTTTCTACAGACACAACATTTTCTTTGGGGAGCTCGTTGGGTAGGGGTACTCTGGAGGACATACGGAAAATGCCTCTCATACAGCCGGCTTACTGCATTTGGTTGGGGATGGTGAGGTGCAGCACCGCCTGGATACAGGAGGGCTAGGACAATATCTCCCTGGAATTTACGGAAAGATCCAGTCCGTCCTGAAGCTTTGTATAGCACAAAAGCATTCAGCAAAGCCAATTAAAATAAATATACAGACACTTTTTTGTACCAGCGTCTGGCCTTACGGGCAACTAGATACGGCACCAACAACTGGTTGTTGAGGTCCACCCCTCCCATATTTTGGTTATATTCGTGGACACAGAGGGGTTTCTCCACAACACCAGTCGCAGTATGAATTTGGACTGTCGTGTCTGCGTGAAGGGAGGTAAGAATTAAAACATTCTTATTATCCCTCCACTTCACAGCGAGCAATTTATTACACTTCAAGCAGGCTCTCTCCCCCAGCCTAAGACAGGAATCTACAAGCCCCTGGGGTAAGCCCCAGCGATTAGATTGCACAGTGCCACAAATGCACAAATGCGCCAATTTGATGATCAAACAAGTGACTAAAAAGTGGCACGCTCGTGTAATAATTGTCCACATACAAGTGGTACCCCTTTCCGAATAAGGGTGACACCAAGTTCCACACTATCTTTCCAGCGCTCCCTATGTAATCTGGGCAGTTCTCCAGCTCTACGTGACTATCTTTTCTCTCATAAACCATAAAACTACATGTATAGCCTGTGGCCCTGTCACAGAGCTTATACATCTTGACCCCATATCTGGCACGCTTACTGGGAAGGTACTGTTTGAAAGACAAGCGGCCAGAAAATGTAATCAGGGACTCGTCAACGCAGACAACTTGATGAGGAGTATACAAGGCTGCAAAACGTTAGTTGAATTGGTTTATGAGGGGCCGAATTTTTAAGAGCCGATCGAATTCAGGGTCTCCACGAGAACGACAAAGTTCATTGTCGTTGAAGTGCATGAACCGCAAGATCTGCTCGTATCGTTTCCTGGCCATGGAGGCAGAGAGCGCGGGCACATGGTAAGCTTGGTTAATGGACCAATATAACCGCAGCTCACTCAATTTAACTATGCCCATGTCGAGGGAAAGGCCCAGAAAGGTCTTCAATTTGGAAACCGTAATTGGTTTCCATTCTCTGGCAAGGGCGGACTGGGGATTAGCGGTGATGTATTGACCAGCATACAAATTAGTTTGGTCCACAATAGATCTATAGAGATCTTCGGTGAAAAACAGTGAATAAAAATCAAGTGCCGTAAAATCAACAGTTTCCACCTGAATTCCGGGTTGGCCAGTGAATGGGGGAAGTATGGGTTCTGCAGAAGTGGTGGGCATCCAATCAGGATTGGAAAATTCTGCAGGAAGGACACTATGGGCACGACGGGCCTGTCTTTGTCTTCTTCTTGGTGGCAGCGGGACACTACTTGTGCTTGCCACCTCGCCAGCTTGAACTGCACTTATGGGACTCGCCACGTCACCAAGTGTAACTGCAGTGCTGGATGTACGACCAGGGTGTAATAGGCCGCTGGTGCTTGCCAGTTCACCAGAAGGATGAGCGGCACTAGTACTTCTCTGCTCCATATGAGAGCCCTGCGGTTCTTGCACCTCAACAACAGCAGAAGAATGGGGTACGGGTACGCCTGACCTTGGCAGGGACCTCACCTTCGTCGTCAGTGCTATCTGTCATGGAGCCGCTGTTGTCTACAGGATCATATTCTGAGCCTGAATCTGACAGATGAGTGACCTCCTCTTCACTATCTGTCATGCTCAGAAACGTGTAGGCCTCTTCACTAGTATACCTTCGATTTGCAAATTTGGGCTCTAAATTTACTGGTACACTAGTAAGATTCACAGGTAAAAAGCACCTGACTGTCAGCGACTGTATCAAACGCTACCAAAAAAAACTGTTAGCGATCGCAGGGATCAGGCCTGACTCTGCGAATGCTGCAGTAATGTGTGTTGTGTTTTGTAAGTGACAGTGATCGATCGATACTGCACTTGGGTGGGCTGAGGGGCAAAACACAGGTGCTAGCAGGTATCTGGGCTGATCCCGCTAACAATGCATTTTTTCGAACCCTAAACGGCTGGGGATGCTAGTATAGATCTGATCAGATCAGATATTGATCTGTTCAGATACTATACCACTAAGGGAGGTGTATGCTGCGTGCGTGGGTGTTAGCGCTACTGGCACTAACCTGACGCTGCCTGGGGCGATTCAGACCCTATCTGATGCTAAAACCTAATTGATATCACCCGCCGGGTCATCAGGGGGTTAAACCTTTATTAGGTAATAAATGGCGGGTGCCCTGACGCTATAAAAAGCAAACTAACTAACCAGCGTCAACCGTAACTCTTATACGGTGATCACTGGTGACAGGGTTAACTAGGGGGCAATCAGGGGGTTAAAACCTTTATTAGGTAATATATGGGGGTACCTGACACTATATAAAAACTTGGCGGTGAACCTAAATAGCCAACTGGCTAACTAGCGTCACCTGTGACACTTATACGGTGATCACTGGTGAAAGGGTTAACTAGGGGGCAATCGGGGGGTTAAAACCTTTATCAGGTTGTATATGGGGGTACCTGACGCTACAAAAATCTGACGTGAACCTAAATAGCTATCTGGCTACCTAGCGTCACCAGCGACACTAATACGGCGATCAGAAAAAAGATCGCTTAGTGACACTGGCAACAGGGGGTGAAAGGGTTACCTGGGGAGCGATCAAGGGGCTTAACACTAACTGCCCTGCAACTTTTTAGAGTCACAAATGACACTGCATGCAGTGATCAGTAAATAAATGACCACTGCAATAAGTGACACTGTGACTGGGGGCTATGGGGTGATCTGGGGGGTGATTAGGGGGTGAAAAGTGTGCCTACATGTACTGGTGTCAGTGTACTGTTGGTGCACTTACTTGATGTCTTCTCTCCTCGGGGCTCCGGACGAAAAGACCGCCGCAAGGAGAGAGGACATCACTTCCTCCTGCCTGTGTTTACAGTTCACAGTCAGGGGACACTTCTCATTCGCCAGGAGCGATCGTGAGGGGGTGGCCAGAAATCAATGGCCACCCCCTCATCACAGATCGCTCCTGAAGCGATACTACTGATTGAGCCCCCCACCTGCGGGAAGGCAGGGATGTACCTGTACGCCAATGTGCCTGCCCGTGCCATTCTGCCGACGTACATCGTCGTGCGGCGGTCGGCAACTGGTTAATGGCCTACCCTTAAGCAGGTTTACCCCTCTTCAGTCTATTATGAATTCTGCTGCTAGACTAATACACCTCACTAACTGATCCATGACTGCTGCTCCTCTCTGCCAATCCCTTCACTGGCTTCCCCTACCCCACCGTGTAAAATTCAAAATGCTAACCATAACACACAAGGCCATTCACAACATCGCCCCCATCTACATCACCAACCTCAGCTGCAGAAATCGCCCAAATCATCCCCTACGCTCCTCCCCGGACCTCCTGCTCTCTAGCTCCCTTGTTACCTCCTCCCATGCTTGCCTTCAGGACTTCTCCAGAGCCTCTCCCATCCTCTTGAACTCCCTGCCCCAGTATGTCCGATCAGCCCCTACCCTGTCCACCTTTAGGAGAACCCTGAAAACGAATTTATTCAGGAAAGCCTATCCCACACCCACCAAACAACTATCCCAGAGCCACCCCCATCAAATTCTCTGCAGCTATTACCTTTTGTACCACCACCCCTCCCTTTAGAATGTAAGCTTTATGAGCAGGCCCCTCCTGTACCTTTTGTATTGAACTGTACTGTAATTGTGTTGTCCCCCCTATACATTGTAAATTAAATCTTAAAGGAGACTAGTTGATGGCTGATCCTGGTGGTTCCTGCCACATCCCAAAAATATATTGGAAAGGAAAAGAAGCCCCAAGGGATAGTGCGGGCAGGAAACCAAATCAGGATAGATAATGGGGAATGCAAAAGTAGTATATAAAAATATACATTTATTGGTACAAAATTACAGAAGTAGTAAAAAGGAACAATCGTAGAGACAATTCATGACAACACAATTGCTTAATGTTGTACTACACAATGAAACAAAACACCAATGAATGGCTGCACATGGTAATAACAACAATCCTACATGTTTCGGAGACCATAAGGGGTTTGATTCCTACTTATGGTGTACAGTATATTTCCTTCTTCAGGGATTTAAAAAAGGTAAGCGTATGTGTTTCTGGTAAAGAGAAAGTTATATTGTATAAATGAACAATATAATACTATATAGAAAAGTAAATTGTATAGCATATAGCCAAATAATCTGCAAAGAATGGCAAAAAATGCATGTAAAATAAACGTGTAAATACTCACAAGTCATATATTTTCAACGTTAGAATAATGCACAAGTTTTGTGACACATGTGTAGTGTCAGAGCGTCTGTAGATCCAATTTATGGTCCAACAACCAATTGAAAACAGGTGGTGTGGAGACAGCGTCTGTAATGATCCATGTATCAGGACTTCACTCAGAACCGCTACATAATATTGCTTTTTTTTATATGCAATTTATTCCATCACATCCAGCAATGTATCTGCCTCGTGGTCCCCGACCGTGATATGCCTCCTATCATCGTGGCTCGTTGGTGCTCCCCGGCACACAGGAGCCTTCAATCCCCGTGTTCACGGAGTGTGGAGGCATTCCCCTGTGTGGCGTGGCCATGACGCTGTCATTGCTTGGATTCCCGAGTGTTTTGGCACATCCTACCACGACCATCTGGTTCTCATTGCCACTGCCCCCTTTTCTGTGCCGGTGGTCTTGTTGACGGCTGACGCCACTGTGCCTCTTTTAGACGTGGTGGCGCCGGTCGCCACATAGATCGAGGAGCCGCCATGTTTGTGGTGGGTTTTCTGGGCGGAATATGCGTGGTGATGCACGGCTGTTTCACATACCCAGCGTGGATCACCTGTTTGCATCTTCGCCTTGCATATTCAATACACCCATTTCTGTGATTGGCTGCCAGCCCAAACCACTCCCACCCCCCTCAGTTTTTAGCCCTAACAGGTGCAGCTGTTTATTGCTGCACAGCCAGGATTACTGCTATCACTGCACAAGCTCAATAGGAACTCTGCTAAGGTGAGAAGGGAGTCATGCACTCTTTTTGAAATACTACCATGTCCTTCCCTTCATACATCTGCTTATACCCTTATACCCTGATTGATTTATCTGCAATCTTTCACTACTCATCTGCGTTCTTTTTCTTTCTTTTTCAAAATGTCTTTCTTTTTCCTTTTTTAAAGGCTTTTTCTTTTTTCTTCTGTTTGGGGTTTTTTGGAGAGTTTTTTGGCTAGCCTATCCTTTACTGTGTTATATTTCACTATATTTCACAGTATATTATACATTATATATATATATATTATTTCTTCTGCCCATTAGATCCTTGTCCCCTCTCTGCGGCTCCTGTGAGCCCTGACTTGCCGCCGTGCTATTTGGAGGTCTTTATTCATTGTTGGTTCCATGATCCAGATTACAATGCTTGGAGTTTTCCTCACTACTAAGTGCAGTGATATTTTATTAGCTGAGAAAGTCTGTCTCCACACCACCTGTTTTCAATTGGTTGTTGGACCATACATTGGATCTACAGACGCTCTGACACTACACATGTGTCACAAAACTTGTGCATTATTCTATCGTTGAAAATATATGACTTGTGAGTATTTACACGTTTATTTTACATGCATTTTTTGTCATTCTTTGCAGATTATTTGGCTATATGCTATACCATTTACTTTTCTATATAGTATTATATTGTTCATTTATACAATGTAACTTTCTCTTTACCAGAAACACATACGCTTACCTTTTTTCAATCCCTGAAGAAGGAAATATACACCATAAGTAGGAATCAAACCCCTTATGGTCTCCGAAACATGTAGGATTGTTGTTGTTATTACCATGTGCAGACATTCATTGGTGTTTTGTTACATTGTTTTGTACAACATTAAGCAATTGTGTTGTCATGAATTGTTTCTACGATTGTTCCTTTTTACTACTTCTGTAATTTTGTACCAAGAAAATGTATATTTTTATATACTACTTTTGCATTCCCCATTATCTATCCTGATTTGGTTTCCTGCCCGCACTATCCCTTGGGGCTTCTTTTCCTTCCCCTATACATTGTAAATCACTGCATAAACTGTTGGCGCTATATAAATCATGAATAATAATACTAATAATAATAATACAAGTGAATGGCTACACAAGGTCATACTTGTGTAAACGCTCAAGTACCTCCATGTACATTCACTTTATTGGTAGCTGTATATGCGACCTGTGGCTTTTATGCTTGAGGACAGAGGAGCTAATAAATGTTCCTGCGCATGAGGCCTTAGAAAATAACCCATAGAGCTCAATTAAAAATCCAAAATTCCTATCTAAAACTAAGGGTTTGTGAAATTTTAAATACAAGAAACTGTTAAAGTAGAAGTTCAGACTAAAACTAAAATCTCTAAATCCACTTGCAGCCACATAGACTAACCTATCTAGCCCTGTAAAGCAAAAATCGCTATATGTACCTTTTCTGAAGACGCTCTGCGCTGGTGCCACGCTGTCAGCGGCGGTTTCTTTGTGTAGGCGGGTGTAGCAGAGGCAGTAGACATGTGTGGTACGTTTCGTTCTGAATTAAAATTCGGACGGATTTTTGTTTTTTGGAAATTTGGATGTATCCGAATTTAGGAATTACAATAGTACCGAATTTAAATAAATCCAAAATAACGAGAAAAGAATTCGGACGAAATTCAAATTCAAATCATTTTCTAATTCAAAAAAGTTTTCGAATTCAAATCGTTTTCCAATCTCCAAAGAGAATAAAATAGAATAGAAAATAAAAAAAATTATAGAAAAAAACAATAATAGACTAGAAAAGAATATAACAGAAAATAAAAGAATAGAATAGACTAGAATATAATAGAAACAAATAGAAAAGAATAACATGCTACACTGTACCCAAATTATTTTTTTAGCATTTTCTTCACACAAATAGAGCTTTCTTTTGGTGGTATTTAATCACTGCTTGTTTTTTTGTTTTTTATAAAAAAAAAGACAAAACATGTTGAAGTAAATTCTGTAAATAATTCATTTGTTGCCTTCACTGATGTGCGCTGATGAGGCGGCACTGATGGGCACTGATAGGCTGAACTGGTAGGCATTAATGAGGTGGCACTTATGGGCACTGATGAGGCGGCACTTATGGGTACTGATTAGGTGGCACTGATGAGAAGGAACAAATATACATCACTTATAGGCACTGATAGGTGGCACTAATATGTGGCACTGATGGGCACTGATAGGCGGCAATGATGGACACTGATAGGTGGCACTTATGGGCACTGATAGGTGGCACTGATGGGTGACAATGATGGGCATTGATGGACAGCAAAGATGGGCATTGATGGGCATCATTGAAAGGCGACACTGATAGCCAGCACTGACTGGCATCACTAATGGGCACTGATTGCTGGCACTGGTGGGCACTAATTGCTGGCACTGATTGGTGATATGGTGGCGCTATATTGTAATCAGGGCACTGATGATCAGTGCCCTGATTACATGTTTTGTTGTTCCCTGCGAGATGATGCCGCTGATCGGCTCTCCTCGCCACACACTCTTTCACTCTGGCGAGGAGCGCCGATTACCGGCATCTCCATGTTTACATGTGACCGGCTGTAATTGGACACAGCCGATCACATGGTTAAAGAGCCGCGGATACGGCTCTTTACAGAGATCGGGGTCACGCTGTGTCCTAGAGCGGCTGTTCTGGGATGCCACCATATGACGGCATCCCAGAACGAGAGCCGCACCATCCCGCCGTCATTTGACGGTGGACGGGTGGCAAGTAGTTAAAGCATGAGTTTCCTTTTGTATGTGTTACTTTTGTTTGTGCATCAGTACTTTTTTTGCAAAAATATCAAAGCTTTCCATTAAATCTAGTCACTTACTTCACTTGTCCATATTTCCAAATGTATCCATTGCTTCTGCCTTACTTCCTGGTCAGGCTCTAGGTCATAACACAGGAAGAAGTTGACCTGCTGACCTCATTGGCACACACTGTGCATCATCCACCCTCCTACCTACCACCTATTCCCAGCTGCACGTTTTAAATTAGATTAAATCAATCATTGATCACCCTTCCCACTAACTACACAATATACAATCAGATTGCATAGTGTATGGCCATCTTTATACAAGTACATAGGAGGGAGTGGAAAGAAACATTCAGCTGTCAAGCCACGTTCCCGTCTCTGCATAGTGGGAGCTCGCATTCCCACATGTGTGTTTTTTTTGTTTTGTTTTTAGTGGGCGGTGGAGTAGTTTTGGAGCATTTTCACTCATCACACATTGGGCAGCCCATCCCCCTGAATGGGCTGCCCTGCACACACCAATCGCCCCAAAGAAGCTTAATGCGTTTTTTTTCTGGGATTTTTGGTGCAGCGCATTTCTGAAATGCAAGGAAATGCACAGATGTGAATGGAGCCTCATTGTTCTTGTGTTAACGCACCAATTTCACTTTCAGGCCCCATTCACATCTAGCATAGTGGGAGCGCACATTTTGTGGCTCGTTTTTCCTTTGACACGCGTAGGGCAGCCTGTTGATTTCAATTGGCGTTTTGTGGGTTGCATGTTTTTTACTGTGCATTTTGCAGCATTTGCCACCCTTTTTTCACATGGCAAAATGTGTGTTTGCTTCTGTGTTTGGTGTGCTGTTAACAATTAATGACACTGAAAGGGCAAATAGTAATTTTAAGTGTATAAAGGTGACCATTCACTATGCGATCTGATTGTATATTGTGTATTTAGTGAGAAGGGTGATCACTGATAGCATTTCATTTAAAAAACGTGCAGCTGGAAGTGGGAGGGTGGATGATACAGGGTGTGTACTAATGGGGTCAGCTGGTCAACTCCTTCCTGTGTCATGACCTAAAGCATGACCAGGAAATAAGGCAGAAGCAATGGATATGTTTGGAAACATGGATGAGGACAAGTGAAGTAAGTGTCTGTAGATTTAATGGAAAGCTTGGTTATTTTTGCAAACATAGTACATTAATACTATATTGGTACATAGGGGAGCTGGAATTTAGAAAAAAAAAGGTGAACAAAGGTGAACTTAGCATTTTAGGCCCCTTTCAAATGATCAGCCCGCAAAGATCCGCCTGTCCGGATCTGAGCGGGCCACCCATTGACGTACTGTATATGGGTAGTGGATGTCAGTGGAGATGTGTCCGCTGACACCTGCCTGCCATCCGATCTGACAAGATCCACTCAAAACAGACGGATAGCGATACGTGTGCCACCCGTCCAGCAGATCGAATTGGATGGGATCGGATATGAAAACGGACAGGCCGTCCGTTTTCATCCGATCACACCATAGAGGACAGCGGAGCTCTGACAGGTTTGTCCCTGCACAGTGAGCAGAGACAGACCTGTCGGCTCAGCAGGGATCAACAGAGCGATCCCCCGCTGAGCAAGCGGAGTCCGCTGAGTGGATCCGCCCCATGTGAAAGGGGCCTAGGGCCCCATGCCCAACTGAACATCTTGTAGCTCAATGCTACAAAACTCTTAACAAACAATATTCCATGTAATTAACAGGTGGCCATGCACATATAAGAATTCAAACACCTGTAGCTCGACCCCTCATGCCCCCAAAGCTACCTAAGCTACGTTTGAGGTGAAATTAGGAGTTTTGGCCTCATAGACATGAATAGGAACACCGGTAAACAAGCAAATTAATCATTTTCGCAGGTTTTTAAGGCTTATTTTGGGCTTTTTTAGCCTGATGCCTTGTACACACAGTCGGATGTCCGATGGAATAAAATCCAATGGACTTGTTTCATCGGAGATTCCGATCGTGTGTGGGCCCCATCTGTTTTCCATTGGAGTAAAAAAATAGAACATGTTTTAAATTTTTCTGATGGAAAAAAATCCGATGGGAAATTCCGATCGTCTGTGGGGAGTTCCATTGGAGAAAAATCCATGCATGCTCAGAATCAAGTCAACGCATCGCATGCTCGGAAGCATTGAACTTCATTTTTCTAGGCTCGTCGTAGTGTTTTACGTCACCGCGTTTTGGACAGTCGTAATTTAGTCTGACACTGTGTATGCAAGACTGATGGAAGTCAGCTTCATTGGAATTCCGACGGAAAATTTCATCGGATTTTATTCCATCGGAAATCCAATCGTGAGTACAAGGCATTAGAATTAGAATTTGTCACTTACCCTTACTGCTTTCCATTGGCCAAAACACAAATGCTTGAAGCTTGAATATGCATATGCATGTTAACACTCCATACACTCCAAATATACTTGTTTAGGTGTGCAACAAAAGGTACAGATACTCAAATGCCTGAAAATCACTCAGATCAGGTGTGAATACAGCCCAACTGTAAGATTTATTATTCTATGTAAAAGGTAAAAATGTTGGTAATGTTTAATAAATGGCAAGTTCTGCTCATAAAAGCATGCTAGTTGGTTAGGTAGCTGAAAGGATTTTTTTCAGATTTCTGTCTAATATTCACAGAATATAACAGAACACTTTTTCAAATATTTTTTAAAACTCTATTGTAAGAGCACAATAAAAACTGTAATTTCAATGCACTTTAATCTTACAAAATAAATTTGTGTACTGAGAAATTTAAGGGATGCCATTGTCCTAGCTCTTTCTGTAAACATGGTTGTTAGGCTGAAATCAAGATGAATAGCCAGCAACTCCTTATCCAAAGCAAATATGTTTGTTATTGCAGGTGGAGTACAGTTGTACAAAGGCTTATGCGTTTCAGCCTTATGGCTATGATTAAGGCTTTGTAGCTGAAATGCCTTTGTATAACTGTACTCCATCTGCAATAATAAACATATTTGCTTTGGATGGCGAGTTGCCTACTATTTACCTTGATTTCATGTTGCATCTGGGTGATAGGAAGACAAGACAACATAAACCTGAGCACTGAATACTCACTTTCTCATGGAGACTGGGTGGGCATTGTCCTTCTTTGTCGTTTGTACGGTTGTTAGGATCTCTGTGTCCTCAGTAGTCAGTGGTGTAGCGTGGGTTGTCAGCACCCGGGGCAAGGCAAGTCAATTGTGTCCCCTCTAACCTGCAGACTTAGACACTCCCAGAGTCCCTTCCAACAATACAATAGTACTGACCAACCTGATTACTTTACTGACCATTACACACTACACTGACCACTATAATATACTGTCCACTACACTGAGAACTACACTGACCACAATACTGTCCACTACACTACAGTACACTGACCACTATACTATACTGTCCACTACACTGAGAACTACACTGACCACCATACAGTCCACTACACTGAGAACTATACTGTCCACTACACTAACCACTACACTACACTGACCACTGTACTATACTGTCCACTACACTAACCACCATACTACTATTGTGCTTTTTTAAGGACAGTTTGCCCCCACAGTATTTATTATTGAGAAATTTTTAACAAGGATATTTTTAAGATACAAAATCAATTTATATGACACAGTCTATACATATGAAACGTATTCACGGAGACATGTGATCATACAAAATAGTTACATTTATTGGTTGACAAAAAAAACAAATATTTACATGAAATTAAAATACCGATTGCGTTACATGAACGTTTTGAAAATCAATAACAATACCCGCAAAATGGGCGTGTAATACCTTTGACTTAATATCATCATGATAACTTCTCGGTAGAATCAATAACCTTGTGAAAATGACAATTTAAACAGAACGTCTGTATTTCACACGTCCAACCATTACTATACTGCAGGTAAGTAAGTTGTTAACAATGTGAAATAAATTAGACGTTTGTTTTGTCAATAAATATGGCAATTATACAAAAAGAAAAATATAATGAAAAATGTAATCTTTAGAAAAAAATCTACCAGGCGGTTATTGATTCGGGAGAATAAGGCCCCTTTCACACTGAGGCGCTTTGCAGGCGCTATTGCGCTAAAAATAGCGCCTGCAATGCGCCCCAAAAAAGCTGCATAATAGTATCCAATGTGAAAGCCCGAGGGCTTTCACACTGGAGCGTTGCGCTTGCAGGAGGGTCAAAAATATCCTGCAAGCCGCATCTTTGAGGCCCAATAGGAGCGCTAAAAATAGCGCTCCTATAGCGCCCCTGTCCATTGAAATCAATGGGGTAGCGCCTCCAAAACGCCCGCAAAATGCTGCAAAGAGGCGTTATTGCGGGCGTTTTTAACCCTTTTTTCGGCCGCTAGCGGGGGTTAAAATACCCCCGCTAGCGCCCGCAAATCGCGGCAAAAAAACGGTATAGCGGCGCTAAAAATAGCGCCGCTATACCGCCAGCGCATCCAGCGCCTCAGTGTGAAAGTAGCCCAAATTATCAATAGTATAACATTTAATAATTCAATATTTGAGAGAACATACATGAACACAAGGTAAAAATCAACATGTCATAATTACCCATTCCAAAATGGCTATTAGGCTGGATTACTGGTTACCAGAATTTTTAACCACTTAAGCCCCAGACCAATACGGACCATAATGACCAGAGGTGATTTCACAATCTGGCACTGCGCTGCTTTAACTGGAAATTGTGCGGACATGTAATGTTGTACCCAAACGAAATTTGCGTCCTTTTCTTCCCACAAATAGAGATTTATTTTAATGGTATTTGATTGCCTCTGCGAATTTTTTTTTTTTTTTTGGCGAAATAAACGGAAAAAGACTGAAAATTTTGAAAAAAAAAATGATATTTTCTACTTTTTGTTATAAGAAAAATCGAATAAACTCAATTTTAGTCATACATTTAGGCCAAATGTATTCAGCCACATGTCTTTAGTAAAAAAAAATGTCAATAAACGTATATTTATTGGTTTGCGCAAAAGTTATAGCGTCTACAAACTAGGGTACATTTTCTGGAATTTACACAGCTTTTAATTTATGACTGACTATCTCATTTCTTGAGGTGCTAAAATGGCAGGGCAGTACAAAACCCCCCCAAATGACCCCATTTTGGAAAGTAGACACCCCAAGGAAATTGCTGAGAGGCATGCTGAGCCCATTGAATATTTTTTTTGTCCCAAGTGATTGAATAATGACTAAAAAAAAATAAAAAAAATTACAAAAAGTTGTCACTAAATGATATATTGCTCACACATGCCATGGTTATATGTGGAATTGCACCCCAAAATACATTTTGCTGCTTCTCCTGAGTACGGGCATACCACATGTGTGGGACTTTTTAGGAGCCTAGCCGCGTACGGGCCCCCGAAAACCAAGCACCGCCTTCAGGATTTCTAAGGGCGCAAATTTTTGATTTCACTCCTCACTACCTATCACATTTTTGAAGGCCATAAAATGCCAAAATAGCACAAAACCCCCCCAAATGACCACATTTTAGAAAGTAGACACCCCAAGGAAATTGCTGAGGGGGGGACACTGGGAGATGCAGCCACACACTCCCAGACAGACGGACTGACATTCATGCACCATGCATCAATACATATTCTTACATTCATGAAGATTCCTGAAACCCTGATGCGCAACCATCTTAACCACTTAACGACCGCTCACTGTATATATACGTCGGCAGAATGGCACGGACAGGCACAATCACAATCTACCTTTTAAAAACTGGTTTGCCTCGGAATGACACAGGTTATATATATATATATATATATATATATATATATAATCAATCAATATCACACAAAGTGATTATATATGGATACATAAATAATTATGATCTATCAGATGAGTATGTGTTATTCTAAATCTTATATGGTTATAATCATAATTGGGTATATTTCATAATGCTGATTAGCTTTTCATAACATTTCTACTTATAAAATCACTCTTTCATATATATTTCTTTCTTATAACAAAGTTCTTAGATCAACAGATACTAAAATTATTATCATCTTTTTGACCTACAATATCACATATAATTTGAATGACTTATCAAAGGTTTGTAGGTATTTTAAAATGTTTCTGACTTGCATGACTTTAAATCTGTTCCACCATCATTTATCCCATATCAACAGATCATATTCTTACTTCTAATATAATGTGTATTAAACTGTCTGAGAAGTAGCATATGCATCACTTATGATCATATATCTATATATACAGATACATAAGAAAAATTATACAGGACTTGGAGGTTTCTGTTTGTGGTTGGAACTGGACTTTAGACTGAGATTTTTAGGAGTGTTCAGCTGTACAAACAGATTCTTCTTATCAATACTCCTTGGCCAATATCACTATAGTCTTGTTCATACATTTAGGATTGTCCAGTTTTGGGTGCCATATACCTTACAACATATGCATTGTCTGTAAGACAGCTTAAGTCAACATTGGTGTTGGCTAACAAATCTACTCCACAATAGGTTTATTTATCCACTGAAGCCTTCTTGTTTGGTGACGAAAGCTATCATTGTTCTGACATGTCTCTGCTTAAACACAGGAGTTGTAAAAACCTTCAATATTTGATGTATAGATGACTTGGCAATATCTAAGCTCATCTGTGTTTCTTTGAAAGGTTTTCAAAAGAGCAATAGTTTAATTCATCTGTTTTTGATGCCTAATCGAACCTCACATTTTTGCCAGTGAATATAGAATATATTATTTCTTCACAACCCACAACACTACACTACACTGACCACCATACTACACTGACCACCATACTAGACCAATGTACTATACTATACCACTGTACTATACTGTCCACTAGACTACACTGACCACCATACTACACTACACTACACTGACAACCATACTACACTACACTGACCACCATACTGTCCACTATACTATACTTTCCACTACACTGACCACTATACTGTGCACTACACTACACTACACTGTCCATTACACTATACTGTCCACTACACTACACTGACCACCATACTACACTACACTGACCACCATACTACACTACACTACACTACACTAACCACCATACTACACTGACCACTACACTATACTGTCCACTACACTACACTGACCACCATACTACGCTACACTAACCACCATACCATACTACACTACACTGACCACCATACTACACTACATTGACCACCATACTACACTACACTGACCACCATACTACACTACACTACACTGACCACCATACTACACTACACTACACTACACTGACCACCATACTACACTACACTACACTTACCACCATACTACACTACACTGACCACTATACTGTCCACTATACTGAGAAACTGAGAACTACACTGACCACCATACTACACTACACTATACTGTCCACTACACTACACTGACCACCATAATACACTACTCTACACTGACCACCATACTGTCCACTATACTATACTGTCCACTACACTGTCCACTACACTACACTGACCACTACACTGACCACTACACTAACCACCATACCATACTACACTGACCACCATACTACACTGACCACCATACTACACTGACCACTACACTATGCTGTCCACTACACTGACCACCATACTACACTGCACTACACTGACCACCATACTACACTACACTGACCACCATACTGTCCACTATACTATACTGTCCACTACACTGACCACTATACTGTGCACTACACTACACTGTCCACTACACTGACCACTACACTATACTGTCTACTACACTGACCCCCATACTACGCTACACTGACCACCATACTACACTACACTGACCACCATACTATACTACACTACACTGACCACCATACTACACTACACTGACCACCATACTATAGAACACTGACCACCATACTATACTACACTGACCACCATACTATACTACACTACACTGACCACCATACTACACTACACTGACCACCATACTACACTACACTGACCACTACACTGACCACTGTACTATACTGTCCACTACACTGACCACCATACTACACTACACTGACCACCATACTTCACTACAATTCACTGTCCACCATACTATACTACACTACACTACACTACACTGACCACCATACTACACTATACTGACCACTAGGGATGAGCCGAACACCCCCCGGTTCGGTTCGCACCAGAACCTTCGAACGGACCGAAAGTTTGCGTGAACGTTAGAACCCTATTAAATACAATGGACGCGAACGTTCGAAATCTAAAGTGCTAATTATAATGACTAATATGCATGTTATTGTCCTAAAAAGGGTTTGGGGACCCGGGTTCTGCCCCAGGGGACATGTATCAATGCAAAAATAAGTTTTAAAAACGGCCGTTTTTTCTGGAGCAGTCATTTTAATGATGCATAAAGTGAAAAAAAAAAGTGAAATATTCCTTTAAATATCGTACCTAGGGGGTGTCTAAAGTATGCCTGTGAAGTGGCATGTGTTTCCCATGTTTAGAACTGTCCCTGCACAAAATGACATTTCTAAAGGAAAAAAAAACATTTAAAACTGCTTGCGGCTTTAATGTCATGTCTGGTCCCGGTAATATGAATGAAAATCTTTGAGAAAAATGGCATGGCTACCCCCCTACCCCAGCCCATTACCAGCCCCTTTGGGTCTTGTATGCATATTAAGGGGAACCCCGCACACAAAATAAAAAAAGCCCTATATACTCTGAACAGCAGTATACAGGCGGTGCAAACAAGACAGGGACTGTAGGTTTGTTCTTAAGTAGAATCTGTTTGTAATTTTGAACACGTACATTGTTTAAGTGTAGCTCCAGCCCAAAAATCTATTTTTAAGCTTTTTGGAAAACATAGGGAAGGGTTATCATCCCTGTAACATTTGTTTTGCTGTCTGTGCCCCTTGTTCAGAACATTTCACCTCACTTTCCGTCCCAATGACAAATGTTTTTGAAAAGTGGGGTTTTTATTGAAACAAGGATTGGTGATAAAGCATCAGTAGAGAGGAGACACCTTTTTCCCATATTAACTCTTACAGCGGAGAATTTCCCTTCCTAGGGGTAGATTTCCTCTCACTTCCTGTTGTCTCCTTCCGTTTGCAAGTAGGAGTCATTTGTAAGTTGGATGTTTGAAAGTAGGGGCCTTTGGTGGTGGTGCTGGTGCTACAACACTGTAAGCCCTCACAGTTACTCTTGGTGGGCGCATGAATGGGCCCTGCTGTGAATTATTAGATCAAGAATTGTAATTGCATGGCCCTGTTGAACAGGGGCTGAAAAATTGGGCCTTTGGTGGTGGTGGTGGTGGTGTTGTCACAACACTGTAAGGCCCCATGCACACGAGACGCAGGTGCAAACTCTGCTGAACACACGTTTTTAAACGCTGAAACCGGCGTTTAAAAACGCACGTTTTGCCGCGTTTGCAGCCGCGTTTAGCGGCGTTTTACCGCGTTTGCGTTTATAAGCGTTTCATCATAGACCCTCCCTAAGCTCAAAAAACAGTAAATTTTAACCATTTCAGCCAGTTTGTGAAACCAGAGTGAGTAGCAGCACCTGAGAGAGCAGCAGTGTACTTGTACTTAGCGTGTCACTTGCCACATCACCTGCCACAAGTTGTGGATTGTCCACTTGCCACGTCACCTGGCCACGTCACCTGCCACGTCACCTAGCCAAGTCACCTGGCACAAGTTGTGGATTGTCCACTTGCCACGTCACCTGGCCACATCACGTGCCACGTCACCTGGCCATGTCACCTGGCCACATCACCTGCCACAAGTTGTGGATTGTCCACTTGCCACGTCACCTACCACATCACCTGGCCACGTCACCTGCCACAAGTTGTGAATTGTTCACTTGCCACGTCACCTGGCCACGTCACCTGCCACAAGTTGTGGATTGTCCACTTGCCACGTCACCTGGCCACGTCACCTGGCCATGTTACCTACCACGTCACCTGGCCACGTTACCTGCCACGTCACCTGGCCACGTCACCTGCCACAAGTTGTGAATTGTCCACTTTCCACGTCACCTGGCCACATCACGTGCCACGTTACCTGGCCACGTCACCTGCCACAAGTTGTGAATTGTCCACTTGCCACGTCACCTGCCACATCACCTGGCCACGTCACCTGCCACAAGTTGTGGATTGTCCACTTGCCACGTCACCTGGTCATGTTACCTGCCACGTCACCTGGCCACGTCACCTGTCACGTCACCTGGCCACGTCACCTGCCACAAGTTGTGGATTGTCCACTTGCTACGTCACCTGCCACGTCACCTGGCCCCGTCATTTGGCCACATCACCTGCCACAAGTTGTGGATTGTCCACTTGCCACGTCACCTGGCCACATCACGTGCCATGTCACCTGGCCACGTCACCTGCCACAAGTTGTGGATTGTCCACCTGCCACGTCACCTGGCCACATCACCTGCCACAAGTTGTGAATTGTCCACTTGCCACGTCACCTGGCCACATCATGTGCCACGTCACCTGGCCACATCACCTGCCACAAGTTGTGAATTGTCCACTTGCCATGCCACCTGCCACGTCACCTGGCCACGTCACCTGCCACAAGTTGTGGATTGTCCACTTGCCACGTCACCTGGCCACGTCACCTGCCACAAGTTGTGGATTGCCCACTTGCCACGTTACCTGGCCACGTCACCTGGCCATGTTACCTGCCATGTCACCTGGCCACGTTACCTGCCACGTCACCTGGCCACGTCACCTGCCACAAGTTGTGGATTGTCCACTTGCCACATCACCTGGCCACATCACGTGCCACGTCACCTGGCCACGTCACCTGCCACAAGTTGTGAATTGTCCACTTGCCACGTCACCTGCCATGTCACCTGCCACAAGTTGTTGATTGTCCACTTGCCACGTTACCTGCCACAAGTTGTGGATTGTCCGCAATGCAAGCAATTACAGTTTTCTTTTATATTTTTTAATAGTTTTTCATCATTTGCCATCATTTTTGAGATTTCTAATGTTAAAAAATAGGTCCCCTTTAAAAACGCTTATAAACGCAAACGTGGCAAAACGCCGGTACCGGGTTTAGCCGCGTTTAGCAGCGTTTAGCGTCTGAAACGTGGAAAACTTTTGCGTCTGAACCCATTTTTTTGCTTCTGGAAAAACGAGGTTAAACGCAACTGCTTGTAAACGCCAAAAAACGAGAGTGTGTGCATGGACACATAGGATAACATTGAATGGGTTCAGGGGCAGTTGAAAAAAGCGTCCAACTGCCTCTGAACACGCGTTCAACAGCAAATAACAGCGTCTCGTGTGCATGGGGCCTAAGCCCTCACAGTTACTCTTGGTGGGCGCATGAATGGGCCCTGCTGTGAATTATTAGATCAAAAATTGTAATTACACGCCCCTGTTAAACAGGGGCAGAAAAATTGGGCCTTAGGCACTGGTGCTGGTGCCACGACACTGCAACCTCTCCCAGATACTCTAGTTGGAGTGCAGGAATGAGCCCTGCTGCAAAGCATTGCATCAAAAATTGTAATTACATGCCCCTGTTAAACAGGGACTGAAAAATTGGGCCTTAGCCATTGGTGGCGGCACCCAGAAACAAAAAAGTTCTTCCGAACTATCATCAAGAATCGGATCATTGAGGAGGAGGAGGAGGATAGTCAGTCAACATAACAGGACAGTCACTCAGCATCAGCATCAGTCTTGAAGGGATGTGACATTTGAAAATAAATTATTCTGTTATATCAGCTTCAGGTGCTTGGTAGCTGGTGGTGATCCAAGCCTGGTTCATCTTTATGAAGGTCAGTCGATCAACCGAGTCGGTGGACAGGCGCACCCTGTGATCCGTGACAAAGCCTCCAGCAGCACTGAATGTGCGTTCCGAAAGAACGCTGGATGCAGGACAGGCCAGTAGCTCAATTGCATACTGTGCAAGCTCTGGCCAGTGATCCATCCTCAACACTTGGAAAGGTGTCCAAGTCTGACCTTGCCCCTAGGTATTCCTGCACCATGTATATCAGACGCTGGCGATGGTTGCTGGAAGCGATCATACCTTGGGGCTGCGGACTAAAAAATTGTCTGAACGCATCGGTCAGACGGCCACCTTCTCCACTGCTCCTTCTGCTACTGACCGAAGCCTCAGCAACTCGTTGTCCAATACCAGGAGTTTGTAACCTCCCAGTCTCTGGGAACGCGTTGCACAGACCTTTCTGCAAGGCCTCCCGGAGATGTCTCATCCTCTGCTCCCTCTGCGACGGCAAGATAAGGTCCGCAACCTTACCCTTGTACCGTGGATGAAGGAGAGTGGCCAGCCAGTAATGGTCCCTCTCCTTGATCCGAAGAATACGAGGATATTTCCGCAGACTTTGCAGGATCAGGGAGGCCATGCAGCGTAGGTTAGCTGAGGCATTCGGTCCGGAGTCCTCTGGGTCACTAAGGACGACATGATCCGCAGCCACCTCCTCCCAGCCACGTACAAGTCCACGGGTTTGTTGGGACTGTAAATCATCCCTAAAAGACTGCTGCTGTTGATGCTGAGTGCCATGCTCCACCTCCATGCTGACACAATCCTCCTCCTCATCCTCTTCCTGTGTGATGGGTTGGACAGGGACAAGGAACACTGTCTGGGTAAAGGGGGCCTTGAGAGGCAAGGAAGTCCTCCTCTTCCTGCCTCTGTTCTGCCTCAAGTGCCCTGTCCATTATTCCACGCAGCTTATGCTCCAACAGGTGGACAAGAGGTACAGTGTCACTGATGCATGCACTTTCACTGCTCACCATCCTCGTGGTCTCCTCAAATGGTGCCAGGACAATGCATGCATCCCTGATCATGCCCCACTGGCGTGGTGAAAAAAACCCGAGCTCCCCTGACCCTGTCCTGGTGCCGTAGTCGCACAGGTACTCATTGATGGCCCTCTGCTGCGTGTGCAGCCGCTGCAGCATGCCCAACTTTGAGTTCCACCTGGTGGGCATGTCACATATAAGGCGGTTCTTGGACAGGTTCAACTCCTTTTGCAGCTCAGCCAGCCGAGCACTGGCATTATATGATCTGCGGAAATGCACACAGACTTTCCTGGCCTGCCTCAGGACATCCTGTAAGACCGGGTACCTGCCCAAGAACCGCTGCACCACCAGGTTAAGGACGTGAGCCACACAGGGCACATGGGTCAGTTGTCCCTGTCGGAGGGCGGAGAGGAGGTTGGTGCCATTGTCGCAAACCACCATTCCTGGCTTAAGCTGGCATAGCATCAACCACCTCTCGGCCTGCCCCTGCAGAAAAGACAGAACCTCTGCCCCAGTGTGGCTCCTGTCCCCCAAACACACCAGCGCAAGCACGGCATGGCATCTTTTTGCCTGGGTATTTGCGTAGCCCCTTGAACGCCTACGGAGCACCGCTGGTTCCGAGGACAAAGCACAGGAAGAGGCCATGGAGGAAGAAGAAGAGGAGGGGGTGGAGGAGAGAGGTGTGTCACAACAACCAGTAGTAGCATTTTGGAGGCGTGGCGGCGGAACAACCTCCAACACTACTGCACCTTGTCCTGCATCATTCCCAGCTGCCAAAAGAGTGACCCAATGGGCTGTGAAAGAAAGGTAACATCCCTGTCCATGCCTGCTGGACCATGAGTCAGCGGTAATATGCACATCACCGCTGACCGCTCTGTCCAGCGAGGCATGGACATTGCCTTCCACATGCCGGTAGAGAGCCGGAATCGCCTTCCGTGAGAAAAAGTGGCGTTTGGGAACCTGCCACTGAGGAACCGCACATTGCACAAACTCACGGAAGGGGGCCGAGTCTACCAACTGAAAAGGCAGCAGTTGAATTGCTAGCAATTTAGCCAAGCTAGCATTCAACCGCTGGGCATGTGGATGGCTGGGAGTGAACTAATTTCGACGGTCCAGCAGCTGGGGCAGGGAAATTTGCCTGCTAGAATCGGATGTCTGTGTACTGCTAGCAGAGTGCCCGCAAGTACTTGGCTGTGACACACCTAATTCTACACCTTCATTCCTCTCAGTGCAGGTTTCAGAGAGAACTGAAGGTACAGTGGGGTTGGAGATCCCAGCTGATGAGGAGCAAGGAGAGGTCCGCTTTGTTCTTTGGTGTGGGTCTTTAAGATACGTTTGCCAACGAGCTGCATGGCAGGTCAACATATGTCTGGTCAAGCATGTGGTGCCCAAGCGGCTGATGTTTTGGCCACGCGAGATACGCTTCAGACATATGTTGCAAACAGCAGCGG
This sequence comes from Rana muscosa, assembly GCA_029206835.1. Classification (NCBI taxonomy): domain Eukaryota; kingdom Metazoa; phylum Chordata; class Amphibia; order Anura; family Ranidae; genus Rana; species Rana muscosa. The sequence goes on along the minus strand of CM055117.1, from coordinate 700,810,346 downwards.
TGCGATCTGATGCACTCGACTCAAAAAAGGCCCACACCAAAGAACTTTTGGAATAACGGGCAGAGGCAGTGCCCTGCACAGGCGGAGCTCTGCGGTGTGATTCAGTCGGTGTGCTGCCCTTACACTGGCCCCCCGAGGGCATCCTGCCTCGTTGGAGATGGGCCTCCTCCTCATCCTCCTCCTCCTCCTCTCTCCTATCAGGCACCCACGTGGAGTCAGTGACCTCATCATCCCCTCCCTCCTCATCACTGGAGCCAATCTGGCAGTATGCTGCAGCTGCTGGAACATGACTGCCAGATTGCTGTCCTTCTTGAGCATCCCCCCTCTCTGCTCTCACGCTACTGCCTTCCTCTAGCTGGGTATCATCATCAGACCCTTCGAAACGCTGGGTATCCTCCTGGAGCATGTACCCAACACTGTGCTCAAACAGTTCGGGGGACTCCTCAGGAGGACACGGTGGGTCTAGGGAAGGAGTGACTGATGATGACATTGATACGAGGGAAGAGGACGCTTTGGCAACTGCTTTGCCAGTACCCTGAGCCTGGGTGAGAGAGGATGAGGAGGATGAGGAGGGCTTGGTCATCCACTCTACCAAGTCTTCGGCATGATGCGGCTCAACACGTCCAGCTGCCGAAAATAAGGACAAGCGTGTCCCATGGCCATGTGCTGATGACGATGCACTGCGTCCACGACCAGCACTGTTGTCTCTAGACACAGAGCCTGCTTGCCCTCTTTTATTGGCTCCTGACTGTCTGCCTCTCCTTGTTTGCCTTCCAGACATTCTAATGGCCTGCAGGGAGATGGGAAAACCAGCAATAAGGGGTAGCTTTAGATGTATACTGTGGAGGAGGCACACTACGCCCGCTGTAAGTGCTGCAGATGCCTGCCTGTGTTACACAACAGGAAAACACAGCAATAAGGGCTAGCTTCAGGTGTATATTTTGCAGGAAGCACACTATGCCCGCTGCAAGTGCTGCAGATGCCTGTTAGTGTAACACAAAAGAAAAAAAACACAAGCAATAAGGGCTAGCTTCAGGTGTATAATGTGCAGGAGGTACACTCCGCCCGCTGTAAGTGCTGCAGATGCCTGCCTGTGTTAAACAACAGGAAAACACAGCAATAAGGGCTAGCTTCAGGTGTATATTTTGCAGGAAGCACACTACGCCCGCTGTAAGTGCTGCAGATGCCTGTTAGTGTAACACAAAAGAAAAAAACACGAGCAATAAGGGCTAGCTTCAGGTGTATAATCTGCAGGAGGCACACTACGCCCGCTGTAAGTTCTGCAGATGCCTGCCTGTGTTACACAACAGGAAAACACAGCAATAAGGGCTAGCTTCAGGTGTATACTGTGCAGGAGGCTTAGCAAAAATGACATTGACACTGTCCCCTGCCTATCCTTCTCTCTCCCTGCATACAAGGTTTAGCAAAGAATATCACTGACACTGTCCCTGCCTATCCTCTCTCCCTGCACACAAGGTTTAGCAAAGAATATCACTGACACTGTCCCTGCCTATCCTTCTCTCTCCCTGCACACAAGTTAAATGAACAAATAGCACTGACACTGTCCCTGTCTATCCTTCTCTCTCCCTGAACCGGAACACACTACACAAGGCCGCCTCGCTTGTATAGTGTGGGGTGTGTACTAAATCCCCCTAAACTATAATTGGCCACAGGCATCCTGCCTGTGGCCAATTATGGCTCTCCTCTCTGCCGGCGCTGTGATTGGCCAAGCATGTGGGGTCACAGTGCATGCTTGGTCAATCACAGCGCCTGGATTGCACTGCGATGGCGTAGTGCATTGTGGGCCGTTTGCGTCACTCGAATTTGGCGCGAACGGCCCAAATCGTTCGATCTTCTTCGAACGATCGAACAGCCAATGTTCGAGTCGAACGTATGTTCGACTCAAACACCGAGCTCATCCCTACTGACCACCATACTACACTACACTGACCACCATACAACATTACACTGACCACCATACTACACTACACTACACTACACTGTCCTGCTGCCTACAGTATTCCCTCTCTCTCTTTTTCTCATCCCCCGGGGCCAGTAACACGAGGGAGTCTCACTCACCTTCTTGTCCTGGCCTGAATCGGTCCAGGGGATCGAAGGAGGAGGAGGAGGCAGAGGAGGCGGCGGAGTAGGAGGAGGAGGAGGCGGCGGCAAAGGAGGAGGCAGAGGAGGAGGAGGAGGCAGAGGAGGCGGCGGAGTAGGAGGAGGAGGAGGCGGCGGCAAAGGAGGAGGCAGAGGAGGAGGAGGAGGCAGCGGAGGAGGAGGCAGCGGCAAAGGAGGAGGAGGAAACAGAGGAAGAGGAGACAGCGGAGGAGGAAGCAGCGGAGGAAGAAGCGGAGGAGGCAGCGGAGGCGGAGGCGGCTGACATTTTTGCTTGTCTCCCCTGCGTACTGGCCGCCATGTTCAGTGTCCGGCGCACTGTGATTGGGCGTATGGGAGTCATGTCCAGAGGCGGGACTTACGGAGCAACCGCGATCGCGGACAGGCCAGCACTACGCCTCACATGATCCCCATACGCTCAATCACAGGCCGCCGGACACTGAATAATGTGGCCAGTACACAGGGGAGACAAGCAAAAATGTCAGCCGCCTCCGCTGGGGACACAGGGCCTAAAATTAGGAGGAGGCAGCCAGTAGTCACACACACTGGCGTGAAAATTCGCCCCCCTAAATATCGCGCCCGGGGCCACGGCACCCCCTGCACCCCCCACGCTATTCCACTGTCAGTAGTTACATTTATTAAAGGAATTAAATGTTTTCATTGTTTTAACTAAGTATTAGTGAAGTTATAGTCCCTATTAGAAATATAACTGAGGATGTGCTTAACCATTTGCCGACCGGGCCATAGTCGAATGGCGGCTACAGCGCGGTCTGGTAATTCTTGGAGGGCGTACAATGACGTCCTCCCAGAATCACGTTCCCCACGCGCGCCCTGCGTCACGGATCGGGGTAAAGGGACAATCTCAGCAGCCCTTTACCATGTGATCGCTCCATCCAATGATGGAGCGATCACTGTCAACAAACCGGTGTCATGTCTGGTTCTCTCTGCTGCTCACACCGATCATGTGAGCAGAGGAGGGAGAATCTGCAGCGTGAGGCTGCTTGAGGTATTTTTTCATTCATTGCAAGTGCCCCAGCAGTGCCACACCTGTGCCCCAGCAGTGCCACATCTCTGCCCCAGCAGTGCCACAACAGTGCTCTACAGTGCCCCATCAGTGCACATCTGTGCCCCAGCAGTGCCACATCTGTGCCCAGCAGTGCAACATCTGTGTCCCATCAGTGCCCAGCAGTGCCACATCCAGTGGCGGTGCATCCATTAAGGGCGCACGGGTGGCGCCCCTTCTCTCCAGCCACCCCCTCTATCACCAATGGATAGATTTATGCATAGCGTAGCAGAATGTTTTTTGGGGTGTAGTTGTAAGTATGCATGTGAGAGAGAAATAACCTGTTAATATGAAAATTTTGTAAAATAAAAAGAATAAATGTTCATTTTGCAAAGAATTGTGTGAAAAAATAGAAAAATTTGAAAAAACTCACCATGCCTCTTACTAAATACCTGGAATGTCTATTTTCCAAAAAGGGGTCATTTGGGGTATATTTGTACTTTCCTGGCTTGTTAGTGTCTCAAGAAATGAGATAGGACGTCAATACATCAGGTGTTATCTATGATTGGCAGACTGTAGACTCAATAACTATAATGACGTAGACTCAATAATTTTCACAAAGACCAAATAATATACACTGAAATGGGTTATTTTTTACCAAAGATATGTAGCAGTATAAATTTTGGCCAAAATTTTTGAAGAAATAAAGCAAATATAGCAAAAACAAAGAAAATGCTTTTTTTACAACATTTTCTGGCTTTTTTTATTTAATAGAGCAAAAAACAAAAAGCCCAGTGGTGATTAAATACCACCAAAATAAAGCTCTATTTGTTTGAAAAAAAGGACAAAAAATTCATATGGGCACATTGTTGCACGACTGAGGTATTATCATTCAAAGTGTGACAGCACTGAAAGCTGAAAATTGGCCTGGTCAGGAAGGGGGTTTATGTGCACAATGGGCATGTGGTTAATGCAGGTCATGCTCATATTCTCAGGGTCTTGACTGCTCATTTGTGCATTTCAGGACATGTGCATGAGGAAGCAAGCATGTCTGGCTCTGGTGTTGGCACTAATCACCCTATTTAAATCTCAGTGCTACCTGGGAAAGTTGCTGAGTGGTCAATAGCTTTTTTTTGTGACCTGACCTGTGCTTCTGTTCTCCTGTGTTTACCATGGTTTGCCTCCTAGAACTTGAATCTCTTTGATGCCTAATGTGATTTGTAACCTGACTTTGTCTTCTGCCTGTTGTCTTGGTACCTTTGCTGCCTTGCACCTTGGCCTGAACTTTGGCTTCCCTTCTGCTTTCTGAATTGGTATCTCTACTGTCCAGCTGTTGCTGATCACCTATGCTGCTGCACAGTGGCGGCTGGTGCGCAATTTTTTTTTTTGGGGGGGCGCAAACAAACTGGAAAATTTTGAAAAATTCAGAAAAAATAGGATTTTTGTACTCACCGTAAAATCCGTTTCTCTGACGTCCATGGACTGACACAGCCTCTTCATTCTTGACAAAGTGTGTTATGTTCCTGCTCATAGGAGAAGACTAGGCAGAATGTTAGATGTTTTAACATACATTAATTTACCAGAGCTGTACAGCCCCGCCCAGGGGGCGGTCCCTCCGGACATAACCCTCCTACCTGCAGCCAGCAGCCTCAGTTCGTATCAAAGCAGTACAAACTCTAAAAAAGGAGGGGTGGGTGCTGTGTCAGTCCATGGACGTCAGAGAAACGGATTTTACGGTGAGTACAAAAATCAGATTTCCTCTTATCGTCCATGGACTGACACAGCCTCTTCATTCTTGACAAAGTGAGACGTCCCAAAGCAGTGCCAAAGAATGAGGGATGGGAACCATATCAGGGGAAAAAAAACAAAAACAAACTTCACCCCAAACAAACAGAGCTCCCCAACGGAGGAGTTGCAACATTAAACAGCCGCCTGCAAAACCTTGCGGCCGAAGGAAGCATCAGAAGATGCAGCCACATCAACCTTATAGAACTTTGAAAAGGTATGTGCGGATGACCAGGTCACCGCCTTGCACACTTGTGCAACAGACGCTTGATGTCGGAAAGCCCAGGAGGCACCAATTGCCCTGGTTGAATGCGCCGTAACCGGAAAGGGAGGCGCCCGCCCCTTAAGGGCATAGGCCTGTATGACAGTCTGTCTGCTCCACCTAGAAATGGTGGCAGAAGAAACTGCTTGGCTCTGTTTTGGACCAGACACAGACACAAACAGCGAGTCAGAATTTCTAAATGAAGCCATAGCAGTCAGGTACACCCGTAAAGCACGTACCACGTCTAACGTATGAAGCGCAAACTCTCTGGGATGCGATGGACGAGGACATAAAGACGGAAGCACAATGTCCTCATTAAGGTGGCAGGCCGAGACCACCTTCGGGAGAAAAGAAGGCTGCGGGCGTAGCACCGCCTTATCCTTATGGAGGACCAAGTATGGCAGTTTGCAAGACAAGGCCGCCAATTCAGAAACCCTTCTGACAGAAGTAATGGCTACTAGAAAAGCCACCTTCTGAGATAAAGTTAAGAGAGGAATCTCTCTGATTTTTTCAAAAGGAGGTTCTTGAAGAACCGAGAGCACCAAATTCAAATCCCAAGGAGGAAGAGGTGGTTTAATAGGGGGGAGCACATGGCGGACCCCCTGTATGAAGGTACTAATCAAGGAATGGCCCACTAGCGGCCGCTGAAAGAGAACGGCCAAAGCCGAAATCTGACCCTTAATGGTGCTTAAACCAAGTTTTTGGGTCACACCACGCTGTAAGAACAGCAGGATCCTGGGAACGGAATACGTCAGTGGACGCCAATCCAGCTCCTCGCATAAAGCGATGTAGACCCTCCAGGTACGGTGGTATATCTTCCTGGAGGAAGATTTCAGTGCCCTCAACATGGTCGAAATGATCGAATCCGAGAGACCCCGGTCTCTCAGCACCTGGCTTGGTTCGGTAGACGGGATTCGTCCGGAGTCTAAAGCACTTGGGCTGACAGAACTCCCCAGACGCCGCCCCAGCCCGAAAGACTGGCGTCCGTCGTGATCACAGTCCACTGAACAGGAAGGAACGACTTCCCCGACCGAAGGGCCGGGGATCTCAACCACCACGTCAGGGATGCCCTGACCAGGTGACTCACCTGGATCTGACGATCCAGTGATAATGGAGACTTGTTCCAGCAAGATAGGATCTCCCTTTGTAAGACTCGAGTGTGGAATTGGGCATACGGCACCGTCTCGAAGGAAGCCACCATGAGTCCCAGGACCCTCATGCAAAAACGGAGTGACGACCATTTGCGGGACGTCAACACCCGTACCGCAGATTAAAGAGTCTGTAATTTTTCCAAGGGTAGAAAGACCCTCGCTTCAGGAGTCCAGGATCAAGCCTAGGTATTCCAGATGGCTGAGTCGGAACCAGGACCGACTTCTGAACGTTCAGCAGCCAGCCAAATTCCCAGAGGGCCTGACTGGCTATCACCACATTTTCCTCTAATTCTGAGCCAGAGTCTGCTCTCAGAAGAAGATCGTCTCGAGAGACCACGATAGCAATGCCTCGCTGTCTCAGCAAAGCTAGAATCGGGGCAAGCACCTTGGTGAAAACCCGCGGTGCTGACGCCAAACCGAAGGGAAGAGCCACAAACTGATAGTGGTCTTCGCCTATCGCAAAGCGCAGAAACTTCTGGTGACCCACACAGATTGGGACATGCAAGTAGGCGTCCTTGATGTCCAAGGATGCCAGAAAATCTCCCGGGTGAAGCACAGCAATCACCGAGCGAATGGATTCCATGCGGAATTTCCGAACCTTCACAAAGGCATTTAGGGCTTTGAGGTCCAGAATTGGACCGACTCCGTCCTTCTTTGGGACCACAAACAGATTCAAATAAAATCCCTGAAACCTCTCCCTTGACGGTACCAACACAATCACTCCGCACCTCAGAAAGTCTTGCACTGTCCCCAATAGGGCAGGTCGACGCGCCGGAAGGAGAGAGAGATTTGAGGGAAAGAACCTGTCTGGTAGCCAGGAAAAGAACTCTATCCTGTACCCCGAGGTGACCACCTCACATACCCACCGGGTATATTCATTCGCTGTTCTAACACACCTGGGTGAACTGCGAGCGCCAAGCATGACGCTTGCAGGTCACCGTTTTTTGAGCCTATTAGAGCCTATGGCTCTAATCAGGTGCTTAAAAAAAAAAGTCACTGTAATTCAGGCGCCCGAAAAGGGTACGGGCGCCTGAATAGGGGTTGTCAGCAGCGGCTATGGATAGATTCATGCTATGCATGAATCTATCCATTGGTCATAGAGGGGGTGGCTGGAGAGAGGGGGTGGCGCCCATGGGCCCTTATGGACGCACCGCCACTGCTGCTACAGCACATAAAGGTGTCACAGCACAACAGTTGGAAATCTCTATATTAGTCAGCTGAATGTCCCAGTGTTACTGGTGACCAGGGGTGGATCCAGAGTCTAGTCTCGGGAGGGGCACTGCCAGAAAATAAGGTGTTCTTTACGGAACTGAATTTAATGTATAATACAGTGTACAGAGGTCAGTAGTATGTAGGGTAGAGTGTACAGAGGTCAGTAGTATGTAGGGTAGTGTACAGAGGACAGTAGTAGGTAGGGTAGTGTACAGAGGTCAGTAGTAGGTAGGGTAGTGTGCAGGGAACAGTAGGGCACACGCTGGGGGGGAGGGAGGGCATACACTGGGGGGGGGGGGTCAGGAGGGGATACACTGGGGGGGATCAGGAGGGCATACACTGGGGGGGATCAGGAGGGCATACACTGGGGGGGGGAATCAGGAGGGCATACACTGGGGGGATCAGGAGGCCATAAACTGATACACTGGGGGGGGGGATCAGGAGGGCATACACTGATACACTGGAAGGGAATTCAGGAGGGCATACACTGATACACTGGGGGGATCAGGAGGGCATACACTGATACACTGAACGTGGGGATCAGGAGGACATACACTGATACGCTGGGGGGATCAGGAGGGCATATACTGATACACTGGGGGGGTGTTCAGGAGGGCATACACTGATACACTAGGGGGGATTCAGGAGGGCATACACTGATACACTGGGGGGGGGGGGATTCAGGAGGGCATACACCAGGGGGCAGTCATAATCCTTTAATGAGTTAAAATTTTCACTTGTCATGAAAAGAAGATGAAGATCTCATTTGTCATCTAACAGTACCTCTATGCTAAGCTGCAGTAACTCAGCAGACTCAGCATGGAGGTGCCTGTAAACAAATCCACACTGTAGTGCAAGCAGCAGAGCTCACCTCCAGGAACTTTCACACAGCTCCCTCTGCTCAGCTGCACACATCTCCCTCTTCCATAGTTTTTGTACTTTACACTATTTATTACAGATTGGACATTTTTATATTTTGCTTTGCACAGTTGCAACTAGTGTTTGTTTTGCACTTTACACAGGATTACATATTGGACTTTGCACATTTATTTTGCACAGCCCCTATGGATATTTATGGATATTCCAGATTCTGAGTTTCATATGCACGCTGCACTTTGTTATTGTTTTTTGGATTTATGTTTATGCGTTTAGCATTCATGCGTTTAGCAATCTGTTGCACTCCCATTCTGGTGATATCAGAGAACTCAGAGAACAGCAGCATAATCCAAGGCTTGCCTCAGAGGGGCAAGCCTTGGATTGAACTGGATGGGCTTGTGTCTTTCTTCAACCTGACTAAATATGTAACTATGTAACAGCCCCCTCTAAGGCTGGAAAACAATCTCTTATTTTTCATATTCTTTATTTTTGTATTTTATCAATATTTGTCATTCACATAAAAATTAAAACATTTTCCCTATCCAATAGGGATGTATATTGACAAAATTATTATTTCCAAAACGTTATCTACCCTTATCCCCCCCCCCCCCCTTTCCCTACAGCCCCATTTCAAACAATCTCTTCATGGCTTCAGACTATTTATCAGTGAAAGCAATCAAACTCCCAGCCTGTGAAACTCTGAACAAACCAAACCAAGCAATCACCGCTCCCTTGATTACAGAAGGAGCCAAAACTAAATGTACCTAGTAGCCTAGATAGGAGGGTGCTACATTAGCATAAGAGTGTTAAAGCAGATCTTCACCCTCAATTTTATGTTGCCTCCTCTCCACCCCTCCTTCCTGCTGCTGTGCAAATAGGGCTTTTTTAAACTTTTTTTTAAATAATAAAGCTCTGACCTACCCTCCATGCTTGTAACTCCTTTAGGTGAAAAATGTGCGCTTTGCCCACTGTGCCTCCTGGGATATGTACATCACATATTCCAGGGGGCATAATTTTTAATTGAGAGGGGGAAGATGGTGGTGCAGGACCGAGTGGAGGGCAGAAGAGAATCTCAGCAGGACAATGGTGGATCCGCTGGGCGAGCGAGTATCCTAACTGTGCATGACCCACAAACCGGTAAACAGGGGCTAAATTTCCAACGTTCTAGGTAATGTTAGTGTTTTTAATGATTAAGTGGCCTGAATTTCAGGTTCCTGGGAAGGTTTAAATTACTATTTCTCAGCAAGGGTGCTGGGGCTCCTTGAGATGCTCTCTGGATTCCCCCAGGGTGACGCTAGCACAGGACTCAGTTTGTTATAGCGCGGGCGGGCTCGCTGCCAGCATCATAACAACCAGTGAAGTTCTAGGGCTAGGACACATTATGTCATTTGTTGCTATGGTGATGGTGCCTGGCTTGTCTACCAACCCATAACTCTGATCTAGGGAAGATAGCTTGCAGAGTGCTCTGAGCCTTTAAGAGAAGATGGAAGTCCACCTTCTGCCCTCTGCTACGCTTCTGGAGCCAAAAGGTAGGGCTCTAATGTGACGAGAGGGCTATGAGATGGGAGGATGCTGATGTGATGGAGGGGACTTTATGGTGCTGGGCAGTGTCTGATGTGATGGGGGGGGCTCTGATGTGATGGGTGGGCTCATACTTAAAGAGATGACTCAGATGTGAAGGGAGAACATTGATGTGATGGGGGACCTCTAAATTGATGGGGGATCTCCAATGTAAAGAGGGGATAGGATTTGATAGGGGTACCTCTGATGTGATGGAGAGGACTTTATGATGCTGGGGAGTGTCTGATGTGATGGGAGGGGGGGCTCTGATGTGATGGGTGGGCTCTTACTTGAAGAGGTGATTCTGATGTGAAGGGAGAACATTGATTTGATGGGGGACCTCTAAACTGATGGGGGATCTCCCATGTAAAGAGGGGATAGGATTTGATAGGGGTACCTCTTATGTGAAGGAGGTCTTCTGATGTGAAGTTAATTTCATCAAGGTGGTTGTTTGCATTGTACCAGGCTCAGGTTTCCTATTGATACTGTAAGTAACATTTGTGTTTTTTACATTTAAGACTGGGGAGCCTTGAGATTGTGCATTCTTTTTAAGGATGTTGCATCTGAATTTTTTTTGAGAAATGTTGGTTTAGAAGATTTATTAAGGTACAATATATGGAGTATTAAGTGAAAAGTAAAGGCTGCGCTAATGAGTACAAGTAAAACCAATGATGTGATTGGTTGATTGTGCGTGTTGCAATTTACCAATTGATAAATAAACAATAACAAATAATAAAAATTAGTGTCCCAATATATAAAAAATAAAAAGCAGAAATCCAACAGAAAAAAATTCTGAAATTTGCTTTTGAGAAAAATCCTCAAGTTTCATGTAGTCAAATTGTCTAAACGTAAGACGTGCTCCAATACTCGGTGCTGACAACCAAAGACTTGAAGTGATGTGGATTGTGCTCCTTCACCAAGGAAAAACATACACCCAAAGTGCTGTAGGTAAATCCTGCTTACCAGAACTAGTTGACCACTTTAACTAAAAAGTAGGTCAGAGATCGCTTGTACAGGGTTGTGCCTGTTCACATGGATTGGACATGGGAAAAATCCTTCCTCCTCATAGTGTCAAGACCGGAAATTTAAGATGGAAACATTCCATAGTGTAAAACCGTTTTTATTTTGTTAAAAGAACATAAAAAGAGCCAAAGGGCTACTCACGTTTAAAAGTGCCTTGTCCCAACACTGGGGCTGCAGGCTCTCAGAGGAATTTAGAATAAGGGACCGCTACGATCGATCCACTTCCATGGATGGCGTACGTTCCACCTCCCTCCTTCCGCTAACCACACAGGCCGGATGTAGGCGTACAAACACGTGACCAGATACCGCCTCGACGTACGTTTCGTAAGATGCTACGTCATCAGGAAGCGTATCTGGTCACTGGAGGTCACGTTTTTTTATATTGTGTTTTACTAGAATACCCGGGAAAAAACAAATTGAATTGCGCAGCCTCAGTCTCGGTTAAGACTGAACAAAGCCAATAGTCGCATTATCACGAATACTTATACTTGGTATAGGGAGTCACCTCTAGGTGCATGTATTAACACTATGTTGTCATTTTATAGTGTTGGTGTCAGCACAGATTTATTTAAAAAGAAAATGAACAATAAAAATAGTTTTACTGCTGTAATGTTTACCCTAAAACATGGCTTCCCTTTTCATACTTCATCATAAAAAAAAAAGAATATCAGGGAATACGAAGTTTACAATTGGAATTACAACAGGAAACCTCTTAATTCCATAAACAAAAAATGCAGAATAGAATATGGAAGCAGAGTGCTGGTAGCAATGTTCTGAATTGGTTCTATATATGGGATTGACGTCCTTCACATTTCCATGGTGACCCAACACTTTTGAAGGCTTTAATTATCTTCTTGTAAACTCTTTCATGATAAGACTGCTTGTGATCTCTTGTATGTGAAAGCAAGTGAAATACGTAACATTCATTTGTCTTTTAGACAATACATAATGTGCATACTGCAAACGAGATTGGATATTTCCAAGGAGCATAATTGCATTGATGAGATGCTTGTTTGTTTGTTGGTCTCTTTTTAAGTGATTATGCTTCTTTGAAAAGGACAATAATATGTTTTTCTGAAGTTACTTTTACTTATTGTTACTTAACTGTCTCCCTTCTGCATCACAGAGCCTGTAGGGTGCACAACATTACCAGAATTATATTTCTTTACATAGAGCAGTGATGGCGAACCTTGGCACCCCAGATGTTTTGGAACTACATTTCCCATGATGCTCAACTACACTGCAGAGTGCATGAGCATCATGTGAAATGTAGTTCCAAAACATCTGGGGTGCCAAGGTTCGCCATCACTATAGAGTGTTCGGAGGCTTGCATAAATCAATAGTTTCTATTAGGCCAGTGCTAATTTACATTTTTACAGCTGTGTTTACTGTTTGGATGAAGACACTATGTTGTTTAGCGGATGATTTGTCTGGTAAGCTCTGTGGACATACACCAAGTTCTGTTTTATGTAACAGGTAGAATATGAGAGGCTGCCATTGCCAACCTCTCCTTTTGAATTTGCCAATAGTCTGACTGTAATGTTGGTCCAATGGTTTCAATACGTTTAGAGCTATGAAAAGAAAATACTTACAAAATTACATTTAGTGTATTTAATGATCACAATTGTCATTACTAGGCATTTTCATAGCTATAAAGGTATGAAAGTGAATTAAAAGATATCATAGCAAGAAAAGCATTTCCTACACTGTATTTAAATGCAAGTTAAAGGACTCTTTTAAATACATTCCTAGCAGCAGCTGCAATCCATCCAATCCATCTATATATAGATGTGTACCATCAAATGCTGACCTGAATGCATTCTGTGTTCTCTTCAGTATTCCATTCTACATTTGTGATGTCAATTTCCTTCCATTTCTAAAGTCATTCTCCCTTTTGTAGCCTGCCCCATCTAACAGTTGCCATGACAATGCTCGAAACTGTCATACACTATACAAATGGAACATTCATAATGAAAACCTCTTATTGTGATACAAGCGCTAACCTTTTTATTGACTTGTTAAATTGCAAATGCTGCCTTCACCTGCATACAAATGGGATAGGAACGGAATGATTTCCTGTATGCTAATTCCCACGGTAATGTTTTCTGGGTTTGTTATTTTACTATATGTTCCTTATTCTCTCGCTTCTTCTTAAACCTCAGTTGACACCGATTCACAATGAACTTTGGATCAAGCTTCTGTAGCAGTTGAAGAAAGACACAGTATTGCCTGACCTCCATTTATAAACATGAATCACTCAAACGCTTTATAGAATTCTTAATAGATACTAATAAATGTATCTATCAGAAAGATGATACCCAGGGTTCTGTGCTGGGACCAATCCTTTTTAATTTGTTCATAAACGACCTGGAGGATGGGGTAAACAGTTCAATCTCTGTATTTGCGGACAATACTAAGCCAAGCAGGGCAATAACTTCTTCGCAGGATGATGTGGAAACATTGCAAAAAGATCTGAACAAATTAATAGGGTGGGCAACTACATGGCAAATGAGGTTTAATGTAGCAAAATTTAAAATAATGCATTTGGGTGGCAGAAATATGAATGCAATCCATACACTGGGGGGAGAACCTCTGGGGGAATCAAGGATGGAAAATGACCTGGGGGTCCTAGTAGATGATAGGCTCAGCAATGGCATGCAATGCCAAGCTGCTGCTAACAAAGCAAACAGAATATTGGCATGCATTGAAAGGGGATTAACTCCATAGATAAAACAATATTTCTCCCACTATACAAGACTCTGGTCCGGCCGCACCTAGAGTATCCTGTCCAGTTTTGGGCACCAGTCCTCAGGAAGGATGTACTGGAAATGGAGCGAGTACAAAGAAGGAGGATATTAGTTATGAGGAAAGGTTGCGAGCACTGACCTTATTCTCTCTGGAGAAGAGACGCTTGAGAAGGGATTTGATTTCATTTTACAAATACCGTTCCGTTGACCCCACAATAGGGATAAAACTTTTTCGCGGAAGGGAGCTTAACAAGACACGTGGCCAGTCATTAAAATTAGAAGAAAAGAGGTTTAACCTTAATATACGTAGAGGGTTCTTTACTGTAAGAGCGGCAAGGATGTGGAATTCCCTTCCACAGGCAGTGGTCTCAACGTGGAGCACCAATAGTTTCATTAGATAAGCACCTGAAGGACCACAACATACAGGGATATACAATGTAATACTGACATATAATCACACACATAGGTTGGACTGGGGAAATTGCTGAACTTATTCTCCTGTTTTTAAACACTTTCATCTTTCGGAAAGTTTGAACCTGCAATGTTTATTTCTGGTTTATATCTTTTGTTCACAAATCCAAAAGAGCTGATTGCTTAGACATTTGCAAGGTTTATCTACAGAAAAGTGATAATTCAGTTTAAAGTGAATCTAAGGTTTTACGCGTGTAGATTTACTTGGTGGGAGAGTAACAGCAGACTATCTTTAACCTTTCATCATTCAACACCCCCCCCTCCTCTTCCCTTTCCGTCCATCATTTAAAGAGAAGAAGCACTCAGTTAGCTTGCTAGCTTGTTATTTTCATGGGATTCATTTTTTTTTTCCAGCTCTTACATGCCAGCGCTGGGCATTTGATTTTGCGAACACCAATCACCATTGGGTAACAACTCCCCTATACCCAGAAGTTCTGAGTATTTTTCTTTGCTCCTATTAGCCAAATAGAGTGACAGAGGAGCGAAGGTATTATCATTATTGTACAAGTTTTTTATAGCGCCAACAGTTTGTGCAACACTTTACAACAAAAAGGCAGACTGTACAGTTACAATAAAATTAAATACAGGAGAAATCAGAGAGCACCGCTATATGATCTTACAATCTAAAATGGTGAATATCTGCTGTTGGTGGGAGTGCTATTTAACCACTTGTGCCTGCTGTATATCTGACTCATCAGTGCAGCCGCATCAGTGTCCTGATCAGCCATGCGAGTGGAGCCACGCTAGGCAGCCTCCTTGGTGTCCTGATCAGCTATACCAGTGCAGCCTCATCAGTGTCTTGATCAGCTAGGCTAGTGCAGCCACACCAATGCAGCCTCCTCAGTGTCCTGATCAGCCACGCCATTGCAGTCTCCTCAGTGTCCTGATCAGCCACGCCATTGCAGTCTCCCCAGTGTCCTGATCAGCCATGCCAGTGCAGCCTCATCAATGTTCTGATCAGTGCCCTGATTCAGCCACATCTGCCCCAGTGTCACCATAACAGCAGTATAGTGTCACCAAAGCCAGCCATGCCCAATTTTTTTTTACACAAATGAGAAGGCATTTCAAATTCTCAGCATGACAGATGAGAGCAGCGGGGAGCTCTCCCTGTCTGATTCAGAGTACAAACCTGTGGGATGCCATACTCAGGAGGAGTAGCAGAATGCATTTTGGGGTGTAATTCTACCTATGTCCATTCTGTGTGTTAGAACTATCTTATAAATTGAAAACTTTGTGTAAAAAAAATACATTTCTCTTTCGTCCATGGACGGACACAGCTTCCTTATATTCTTGACATTAGGGTTATGTTCCGTCTATTAGGAGAGGACTAGGCAGACATGTTAGATATTTAAAAACATGTAACTATAGCAAAGCTGAACAGTCCCGCCCAGGGGGCAGTCCCTCTGGTCATAACCCCTCACCCTGCACTCAGCAGCTCAGTTTTTTTCTGCCTAGTGTAGAAGGACCTGGCTCCCTAGGGGCCCATTGGTCCTGGAGAACTTTTTATTTTTATTATTGTTTTTCTTTTTACTTTTTGATCCTGAGATCTACTATCAACTGCCGGCTGGGTGACAGGCTGGATAATATAGATCCTTGTAGTCTCTCCAGTCCGGCCATCGAGCGTGAGCAGGCCTTTAGCTATGCGCTGGGTCGGCCACGACATAACCCATTTGCTCCAGGGGTGGCCGGTGAGCTATATGCTCCGGGGCTCACATATGACTGGGCTACTGCTGTCCGAGTCACAGTGGGCCGTGGCCGACAGCCACTCCGTACTGCTCGGTGATGGGTCTGTCAGGAATGTGTCCAGCAGTCCTCGCAGGGACGGGTAAGTAAGGTTCCTTCTGTCTTGGCAGGATGGAACAGCTGGGCTTTCCTGGGGTGGTCGATTAGGGGGTCTCTCGCCCTCCCTTTCCTCTCTCCCCATCCATCCCTCCTTCCCATGAATTGCTGGGCCTGCTGTGTACCTCACCGGGGGGTCCCTGAGGGGGGGCTCCGGGTCCTGGCTGGGGGCTGCTGCGGTGTGTCCAGGTCCGCTCTAGTGTGGGTGGTCTGCCTTGTGCGGGGCCTCCGCACGGAGGCCCAGTGTTTTCGCAGTCTTTTATTTTTACCTCAGAACGATCTGTGCCATTTTGGATGCGCCGGCGCCATTTTCCTGTAGCTGCGCTGTTCCTAATGCTAATACAGCTGGAGGCCATTTTCTTGTAGCCGTACTGTTTCTATGGCTCATACAGCGGGCGGCCATTTTATTGTAGCTCGTGCTCTTTTTTTCTGAGGCAGCCGGCGGCCATCTTTTTGTGGCTTTAACATTGGTTTTGGCCTCTAGCGCTGGTTTTGTCATTCTGAAAGGCGCGAACGGCACAGATCACCTCAGAGACACCTCAGGCACACACTGTGCAAGAGTTAGAGCGGACCACAGCGCTGAGCAGTGCATGAGTCAGGGCGGTGAGTCCTCTGGGAATACCCCTCGGTCTTTAGCAGCTAGGAGGGTGGGCCTTTTTTGTACCTTGACTTGGTCCCTGAGTGGCTGTCAGGTGAGCGGGTCATCATGGTGTCAGAAGCTGGCGCTTCTTCCCCAGACATTCCGGTGGTAGCAACTGGTGCCCCTGCACCTGTGCTACCTATGGATGCTTTGTCGGGGGTCCTGGAATAATTTGTTGCCAGGGTGGAGGCGGTGTGCGGGCGAAAGGGGGGCAAAAAGCGCACCCTCCCCCCACAATCTTCTGGGAAAAGCTCTGACTCAGACTCGGGCCTGGCTGTGACACAGGGCCCCTGTTCTGAAGAGTCAGAGTATGCGGACCAGGACCATTCGGACAGTAAGGAAGACTCTGTGTCCGGGTCAGCGCAGGAGAAGGCGCTTGTTGGAGCACTTATCACTGCAGTGTGGGAAACCCTCAAGCTTGAGGATGCGGCTGGGGCATCTACTGAGGTGTCGGTCCCTTTTGGGTCCCACAAGCCGACCCGCACTACTAAGGTGTTTCCTTATGTAACTTATTTTGTCAAGTTTATAGACAAAGAATGGGAACGACCGCAGAGGAACTTTTCGGTTCCAAAATGCATGGCGGTCCGTTACACTTTTGAGGAGAGCCTTCTGAAAAAAATGGGCATCTCCCCCAGGTGGGGATCCCCCGGTATCCAGGTTAAACAAGGTAACCACGATTCCGGTTGAGGGGACCCCTGAATTTAAAGATCCTGAAGCATTGGCCCGGTCCATATTCACCATGCTGGGGTCAGCATTACGGCCAGTATTGGCTGCGGCCCTGGTGTCACAGACACTTAATGAATGGGCAAAATTGTTGCACCGGGAGTTGGAGAAGCAACAGGTTTCCCCGGTCTGCGTAGAACTGGCCGACAAGTTGGTGCATGGCCTTAAATATGTCTGCGATGCAGCCCTGGATACAGCTCCCCTGATTTCCAGAGCCTTAGTATCTGCTGTGGTACTGCGTCGCCTGATTTGGCTAAAATGCTGGTCCACGGACCAGACTTCCAAGAAGGCTCTGGCAGATTTCCCCCTTCCAGGGAGAGAGGCTATTTGTAGCCTCACTGGACAACATTATTAAGAATGTCACTGGGGGAAGAGCACGCTGCTCTCACAATCCAGAAAAGGTAAGAAGCCACGCTGTAGGCCAGGGCCTTCCTTTTCCGCTCAGAAGCATTTTTTCGTCAGTCTGGGCCCGCAGGTAAGCGTTCCCAGGCCGACAAGGGGCCAGCTGAGGGACAAAAGCGTCCCTGGGTTCACAAGCCAAACAAGCCTGCGAACAAATCTGCTACTGCATGAAGGTTTGCCCCCGCCCGACTCTCGGGTGGGGGGTCGCCTTCCCGAGTTTTCAGCTCGATGGACCTCCCTGCTTTCCGACCAGTGGGTTTGCAAAGTGGTTTAATCAGGGTACAAGATAGAGTTTCTTGTTCACCAAACAGATTTTTTCCCTCAAACCTTCATCTTCTTCCGGCTCGTCGGAATGCCCTATTTGGGGCAGTGCAGGACCTGCTTAGGCGTGGGGTAATAGTACCTATGCCACTGCCGGAAAGGTTTCAGGGTTTCTACAATCTGTTTGTAGTCCCAAAGAAGGATGGGGTCCGTCCAATCCTGGACCTCAAGGCCCTCAACTTCTTTGTAAAAGTACAAAGGTTCAGGATGGAATCAGTTCACTCTGTGGTCGCTGCACTCCATCCGGGGGATTTTCTGGCGTCCTTGGACATCAAGGATGCATACTTGCATGTCCCCATGTATGTCGGGCATCAGAGATTTCTGCGCTTTGCAGTCGCGGACGATCACTACCAATTTGTGGCTCTCCCTTTTGACCTGGCATCGGCACCAAGGGTTTTCACCAAGGTGCTCGCCCCGATTCTGGCCTTGCTGAGACAGCGAGGAATCGCTATCGTGGGCTACCTGGACGACCTCCTTCTGAGAGCTGCTTCAGACTCAGAATTAGAGGAGGATGTGGCAATTGCCAGTAAGACCCTTCAAGAATTCGGTTGGGTACTGAACCTCCAGAAGTCGCTGTTAGTGCTGACTCAGCGCCTGTAGTACCTGGGCTTGATTCTGATTCTTGATTCTGGATTCTCAGAGGCGAGAGTTTTTCTTCCTTTGGAAAAATTGCAGACTCTTCAGGCGGCAGTGAAGCTGTTAACATCCTGCAGATGGTCGTCATTGCACTTTTGAATGCGAGTCCTTGGTCTCATGGTAGCCTCTTTCGAGGCAGTACCGTATGCTCAATTCCACACTCGAGTCTTGCAGAAGGAGATCCTGTCCAAGTGGGACAAGTCTCCGTTGTCCCTGGATTGTCAAATCCAGGTGAGCCAACTAGTCAGGTCTTCCCTGGTTTGGTGGCTGAGATCTCCGGCCCTTCTGTCCGGAAAGTCGTTCCTTCCCTTTCACTGGACAGTGATCACGACGGACGCCAGCCTGCCCGGTTGGGGGAGAGTTTGCGGTGTTCAGTCGACACAAGGTCTCTGGACGCAGGAAGAATCCCGCCTGCCGATCAATGTGCTGGAACTTCGGGCGATCAGGCAGTGCCTCTCCACATGGTCACAGAGGCTACAGGGGTGTCCAGTCAGGATCCAGTCGGACAACGCCATGGTGGTGGCGTATGTCAACCATCAAGGAGGAACAAGAAGCTTGGCTGCAGCATCGGAGGTCAATCACATCCTGCGGTGGGCAGAACAGAGCGTGTCGGCTCTATCGGCCGTATACATTTTGGGAGTAGAAAACTGGCAAGCGGGCTACCTAAGTCGCCAGATGCTGGACCATGGAGAATGGTCGCTACACCCGGATGTGTTTTGACTCCTTTGCCTGAGATGGGGCACGCCAGATGTGGATCTCCTGGCTTCTCGACTCAATCAGAAGGTATTGAGGTTTGTGGCCAGGTCAAAAGTACCCTGGGCGGACGTGACAGACGTGTTGGTGGCTCCGTGGGCACAGTATCGGCTAATTAATGCCTTTCCCCCACTGAAAAATCTTCCTTGTCTGCCCTGCAGAGTGGAGACCGAGGGGATTCCGGTGATTCTAATTGCCCCAGATTGGCCTCGGTATCCCTGGTACACCGACCTAGTGCGCCTAGTGGCGGATGTCCCTTGGCGACTGCCGATGCGAGAGGACCTTCTGTCGCAAGGTCCTATACTTCATCCTGCTTTACAGTCACTGGCTTTAACGGCATGGCTGTTGAAAGTCAGGTTCTGAGGGACCGAGGCCTGTCGGATTCAGTAATTTCCACCATACTAAGGGCACGGAAGTCTTTTTTTCTCGGAAGATCTATCATCGCATGTGTAACGCCTACATCTCTATGTGTGAGGAGATGGGGTGGCGTCCACGGGCATATTCCGTTTCCAGGATCCTGCTGTTCTTATTACAGCGTGGAGTGGATCAAAAACTTGCCCTAAGCACCATTGAGGGGCAGATATCAGCCTTGGCTGTTTTCTTTCAACTACCCTTGGTGGCTCATTCATTAGTGAGTACGTTTGTGCAAGGGGTCCGACATGTGGCTACTCCGGTTCGACCACCACTACCTCCGTGGGATTTGAATCTGGTGCTCTCGGTACTTCAGAAACCTCCCTTTGAGAACATCAGAGAGATTCCTCTTTTGACACTCTCTCAGAAAGTTGCCTTTCTGGTGGCTATTACATCTGTCAGGAGGGTTTCTGAGTTGGCCGCCTTGTCATGCAAGTCCCCCTACTTGATCCTCCATAAGTTTAAAGCGGTGCTACACCCGCAGCCTTCGTTTCTTCCGAAGGTGGTTTTGGCTTTTCATCTAAATGAGCACATTGTACTTGTCCTCGGCCGTCGCATCCCAAAGAGGTTGCGTTACATTCCTTGGACGTGGTACGTGCTCTGTGGGTGTATCTGTCTGCTACGGCTCAGTTTCGGAGGTCAGACTCACTGTTTGTGTCGGTGACTGGTCCAAAGAAAGGCCTGGCGGTCTCGTCGGCCACCATTTCTCGGTGGATCAGACAGATCCTGATTCAGGCTTATGCCCTAAAAGGGCAGGCGCCTCCCTTTCCTGTCACGGCACATACGACCAGGGCAATTGGTGCCTCCTGGGCTTTCCGACATCAATTGTCTGTCTCACAGGTGTGTAAGGCGGCGACTTGGTCGTCCGTTCACACTTTCACTAAGTTTTACAAGGTTGACGTGCATGCATCTGCGGATGCTTGCTTCAGCCGCAAGGTTTTGCAGGCGGCTGTTTAAGGTTGCAACTCCTCCGTTAAGGAGCTCTGTTTGTTTTGGGGTGAAGTTTGTTTGATTGCTGTTCCCACCCCTCAGTTTTTTGACACTGCTTGGGGACGTCCCTAATGTCAAGAATATAAGGAAGCTGTGTCCGTCCATGGACAAAAGAGAAAATAGGATTTATGTACTCACCGTAAAAGTCCATGGACGGACACAGCACCCATCCCTCCTTTTTATGTTTGTACTGCTTTTTGACGAACTGAGCTGCTGAGTGCTGGGTAAGGGGTTCTGACCAGAGGGACTGCCCCCTGGGTGGGGCTGTTCAGCTTTGCTATAGTTACATGTTTTTAAATATCTAACATGTCTGCCTAGTCCTCTCCTAATAGACGGAACATAACCCTAATGTCAAGAATATAAGGAAGCTGTGTCCGTCCATGGACTTCAGAGAAAAGAAGTACAAAAATCCTATTTTTCATTTTCTTTCCACATTTTTCAAAAATTTGTGGCAAAAAATTACATGTTCAAAAGACTCATTATGCCCCATAGAAAATATATTGCAGTGTTTGCTTTGCAAAATGTGATTATTTTGTGGGTGTTTCCAGTGTCCTGGTGCTCCAGGATCTTCAAAAATGTGAAGTTAACGTATATACTTGAGTATAAGCCGAGTTTCTAAGCACAATTTTTTGTGCTGAAAATGCCCCCCTCGGCTTATACTCGAGTAACCTTTTGCGCCTGATCTCACGGATTTTGGGGAGCCGATACCGGCCGACCGTAAGTCCTATGGACCCCAAACTTATCACACATATAGCCCCACTCTTTCTCTACAAGTGTGCAAAGTTTCTTGTCCAGGGGACCTACGGCCGGGGAGCACCGATTTTTCAAAACCGGGCACCCCTTCCATAGACTCCCATGTTAAACGGTAATTTCTCTGGTGAATTTGGGGACCCGGTACCGGCCGGTCGTAAGTCCTCTGGACCCCAAACGTGGCACACACTTAGCCCCACTTTTCCTCTATAAGTTTGCAAAGTTCCTTGTCCGGGGGACCTACGGCCGGCCAGCCGACACAGTGAGGCATGGACACAGTGAGGCAAAGTGAGGCACACCCTAGGCTTATACTCGAGTCAATACATTTTCCCAGTTTTTGTGGTAAAATTAGGTGCCTTATATTCGGGTCGGCTTATACTCGAGTATATACGGTATGCGTAATTTATGCTCCTTAAAAAACCCAAAGGTTCGCCTTGGATTTTGGATCCCTCTATGCATCTAGGCTGTGGAAAAAGTCTCACACATGTGGAATCCCCTTATTTGGGAGGGGTAACAGAATGTGTTTTTGGGTGTAACTGCAGCAAGTATTCCTACACCGTGTGCAAGAAATAACTTGTTAAAATTAAAATTTTGTGAAAAAAAGTTTTTTTTTAAAATGTCTTCATTTTCCAAATAACTGTGGGAAAAAATACAGCTTAAAAAAGTTCACCATGCCTCTTACTAAATACCTTGAGGAGTCTACTTTGCAAAAAAGGGGTAGTTTGGGGGTATTTGTCCTGCTTGACCAATTTTCAAATATATGTACTGTAGTTTGTAAACTAACACACAGACTAAATAAAATACCGTATTTTCCGGCGTATAAGACGACTTTTTACCCCATAAAAATCTTCTCCAAAGTCGGGGGTCGTCTTATACGCCGGTACGTACCTGACATGTAGAATCTCAGTCAGACCGCGTCCATTTTTCAAAAGCCGCGCCTCCTCCTCGTGCTGTTCCGTGATAGGCAGAACACTCAGCTTCCCAGCAGAGCCTCTGTTCAGTGTTCCGCCTATCACAGATGCCCTCTCGTCCTCGGCTTCGGATGAGAGGGCATCTGTGATAGGCGGAACACTGAACACAGTGTCTGCTGTGAAGCTGAGTGTTCCACCTATCACAGAACAGCACGAGGAGGAGGCTTTTGAAAAATGGACGGCCACGGTCTGACTGAGATTCTACATGTCAGGGATAAGGTATGTGATCATCGAGGGGCACAGTGAGGTATGCAATGGAACAGTGAGGCATGTAGGGGCACAGTGAGGTATGCAATGGAACAGTGAGGCATGCAGGGGCACAGTGAGGCATGCAGGGGCACAGTGAGGCATGCAGGGGCACAGTGAGCCATGCAGGGGCACAGTGAGGTATGCAATGGAACAGTGAGGTATGCAATGGAACAGTGAGGCATGCAGGGGCACAGTGAGGTATGCAATGGAACAGTGAGGTATGCAATGGAACAGGGAGGTATGCAATGGCACAGTGCGGTATGGTGAGGCATGGCTAGTCGGAAGGGGGTCGTCTTATACGGCGAGTATATCCCAAAACCAAAATTTTAGCTGGAAAATTAGGGGGTCGTCTTATACGCCCAGTCGCCTTATACGCCGGCAAATACGGTACATTGATTTGGGTTATTTTTACCAAAGAAATGTAGCAGTATAAATTTTGGCCTAAATATATGATGAAAGATTACGTATTTGCATAATTTTAACAGGAACTAAAAAAAAACGTAAAAAAAAAAAAAATTATCTGTATTTTAAAGCATCAAAAGAAAGCTTTTTCTGTCTCCAAAAAATGCTAAAAATGTAATTTGGGTGACAGCGCTGTAAACTTAAAACTGGCCTGGGCAGGAGGGGGGTGAAAGTGTCTGGTATTAAAGTGGTTAATAAAACTATAAGGCTACATTCAATTGGCGATTAAGGCTGGTGCGCATTGTAGAAAGTTTCTTCTGCGGCTCTCAGCTGCTAGGTGCAGCCACTGGCCCAGTTCACTATAATGATAGTTCGCCGGAGGCCACGGCTATTTGCGGCTCTCTGCACAGCCAGCAATGACCTGCAGTGATCGCTGCTGGACACACACAAAGTGCGTCTAGCAGCGATCACCGTAGGTAATTGCTGGCTTTGCAGACAGTTGCGAATAGCTGTGGCCTCCAGCAACCTGTCAGTATAGTGAACGGGGCCGTGAGCAAGAATGATAATATTCCTGCTGCTACAATTTGCACCGCCTCTAATTGCAGGTGTGAGTGTAGCCTAAAAGCATTAGGGTAGCAATAGGGGTTGTAATTGCGACCCCGCCCATGCTCCAGGGGGCCTGTGTGGCCTCCCTTTCATATTAGCAGCTGCATACCCCAACAACTCTGGTACCAGTACTGGGCTTCCAGTTTGCATTCCAATCCACACCCCTCCGCTCTCATTATCTTGGGAGAAACTCTAGGTTTTTGGTGGCATTTTTTTTTTGGTGAAGTTTTTGACTCCTGAGCTGGAGAGTCAGAAAGGAGTTAGCAGAGAAAGGGCAGAGAAGTGTCAGTGCTGACAGCTGGCAGGAAACGAACACTGAGCTGTCACAGGGCTGAGCAAGGCAGGAGGAGGAGAAGAGTGCCAGAGGAGAGAGTCGGGACAGTGTCACTGGTAAGATAAGACACCGGTCAAGCCTGTGTAACCTCTCGGGACCTATCTGTACTGTCCCCACCCCGCTCACCTCACAACACTGACAGCCAGGAGCAGACACACACCGCCCCCCACCTATCCCCACAACACAGAAAATTCCCCAAAAATTACTTTAAAATCCCTAAGGCTCCATTCACATCTGAGTGTTTTGTATCACAATAAATCGTGGCAAACCACATTGCAGGAAGCTTGTCGCCCACAAGAAGCTCCTGCTCCTTTAACCACTTCAATACAGGGCTTTTTGTACCTATTCAATACCGGGCCTATTTTGGCACTTCTCTCCTACATGTACAAATCATCATTCTTTTGCTAGAAAATTACTCAGAACCCCCAAACATTATATATGTTTTTTTAGCAGACACCCTAGGGAATAAAATGACGGTCATTGCAACATTTTTTTCTTGCACAATATTTGCGCAATAATTTTTCAAACGCCTTTTTTTAAAAAAAAAAATGGTTTCATGAATTAAAAAATAACAAAACAGTAAGGTTAGCCCAATTTTTGGGGAACATATGAAAGATAATGTTACGCCGAGTAAATAGATACCTAACATGTCACGCTTTAAAATTGCACACACTCATGGAATGGCGCCAAACTTCGGTACTTAAAAATCTCCATAGGCGACGCTTTAATTTTTTTTACAGGTTACCAGGTTAGAATTACAGAGGAGGTCTAGTGCTAGAATTGTTGCACGCGCTCTAACGCACGCGGTGATACCTCACATGCGTGGTTTGAACGGCGTTTACATATGTGGGCGACTTACGTGTGCATTTGCTTCTGATCGCGAGCTACCGGGGACAGGGGCGTTTTAATTTTTTTTTTATTATTTATTTATTTATTTTACTTATTTATTTATTTTTTTACAATGATTTTACTTTGATTTTTTGATTTGATCACTTTTATTCCTATTACAAGGAATGTAAACATCCCTTGTAATAGGAATGTGTGTGACAGGTTCTCTTTATTGAGAGATGCGGGGTCAATAAGACCCCACATCTCTCCTCCAGGCTGGAAAGCATGAGATCAGTGAAAAATTTTTCACTGATTTCATACTTACAGCCGCAATGGCGGCTTTGTTTACATTTGAGGACCCGGGCGTGACGTCATCACATCGCGCCCGGGCCTCCGACGATCATAGAGATGACTGGTGACCATCTGGTCACCAGTCATCTCTATGCTCATCACATGACTCCACCAACGATGCCGGAAGATTCGCTCCGGGTCCCCGATCGCACGGGGGAGCCCGGAGAAGCACCGGATGGCGGCGGGAGGGGGGGGGGTGTCCCCTCCCGCCGCCTATAAGAACGATCAAGTGGCGGAACTGCCGCTATGATCATTCTTATGGTGCACAGAATCGCCGGCACTTTAAAAGGATATCTGAATGATGCCTCTAGCTGCAGGCATCATTCAGATATCCCCCTACAAAGCCGAGGACGTCATATGACGTCCACCCAGGATGGGAGATCCCATCTGTGGACGTCATTTGTCTATGGCTGGGTAGGGAAGTGGTTAAGAGCGACAAGCTTCACGCAATGTGGTTTGCCTTAATTTTTATGTGCGGAAATTGAGATGCATCTGATTTCATTGAGATGAAAGTGAGACATCAGAGGACTGTTTAGACCCCTGAAATTTAACTAAAGCCCCCCAAACAGGGTTGCTAATATTTTTTTTTAAATAATAATAAATAAAATAATAATAATAACCCTTCTCCAGGGTATTCCAAATACTTTTTTGAATTACCCTCTCAATATGTAAATAAAGGTCTGAAATAACTCTTTGGTCACTTGGAGTATCTTGGCGCATGGTGGCAGCAGCAGGTGGTAGTGGGGGGGGGGGGGGGGGCAGGTAAACTTTTTCAACGGGGCCAACAAGCTTCAAACTATGCCTCTGCCTAAAAGTATATACTTTGAACTCCCATAGTTGATTAACAGTTGCCAGTTTCTTACCTAACCTTCTGTTACACTAATAAAACTACACCATTGTGTTCTAAAAAGCAAGTCTTTATTAAATACGAATAAAAATTATGATTTGTATGCTGGGGCACTACACATGTCGTCCTTTGATATCTCACATTATTCCCTACAAGTCAGTCATAAATGACACAACCATGATTAATTGAGGGGAATGAAATCCTATTACTACTTCAGGAGCAGGGACCCCAACTCCAGTTTATGCAACACCTCCAGGAGCACTAGTCTTTGGAAGTGCCTGCTGCTCAAAAGCACTTGGCTGGTGCTGTACAAGGACAATGTAAAAATGTTAGGACCTTCTTTTAGGGTTTTCAGTGTGCAGTACCATAAAATACTGCCCTGAATGCTAATATCAGCATTTTGGGAGGGACTCACGGTGACAACACTGCATACATGAACATACCAGGCTACATGACTCTGCTGAGCTGGAGGTGAGCTGCACATCAGAAAAATGTATCATGTAATGTGTATATATATATATATATATATATATATATATATATATATATATATATATATATATATATATATATATATATATATATATACCTGTATGTAGCGGAGTCTCTAAATTTAGGTGGGATACACCTGGGTAATAGTATGACCCAGGTGTGTAAATTATGAGAGGATTTGGACCATTTGTATTCGTGGAGGACTGGGTGGTGTATTATTCTCCTTGGCCTGTGGGTGGCGGGGTACCCGCAGGCTCAAGGTAGATTTGCTGCCGCAGTGCTGTCCTTTTTGTCCCTTTCCGGAGATGGTACGGCGAGGGCGGGGAACCTGCCGTGACGTCAATGGAGGAGATAAAGGGGGGAGACGCCCTTGCCACGAGGTCTTCGGGATCTTCTTCATCACGCGCCCAGGTACCTTAGGCCTGGGTGCGGGCAGTCCGGAGTTTCGGCCCAGGAACCCTAGGCCTGGCCGGAGCGGAGTTGGCGTCCATCCCAGGCACCTTCAGCCTGGGGTGAGGTACTAAACCAGAGGCCTGGGGCCCAGTGACTTCGACTGGGTCCCGCGAGGGCGGAGGAGTCCGAGGGCCCCTGAGGTGGATGGGGCCCATGTCTGAGGTGAGGAGGCTGGGGGTGTCACCCGTCCGGAGAGTCCGGAGCAGCATCAACCCGGTGGCGGATGGGCCTCCGGTAACTCCCTTGGAGGGACATCTCCCCCTGACAGGGGCCACAACGCAGCAAAGGTACTCCTATCTACATTCTCTTGAGTCACTGGTAGAGACTCACAAGTTCTAAGTTCTCTCTCTAGCCAAGGCTATAGTAACCGCTGGTGAAACCACAGTGGTTTAGCGTACAAATCAGGATAGTGCCTCGACCTGCTCACCCCACCGTATTGAACTGTTATTGGGTCTCAACCAGTTGGCTGCTAAAGCACTGTTTATTGTGAGTGTGACAATAAAACAAGAGTTGGACCTTTATCGGTGTGTGGTACTCTGGTTAATGGGAGCAAAGGGGAGTGTCAGCACAGCAAGACTTGGTCCTTAACTGAAACACACAGGCCCGAGAAGAATATCTGGTACTGGCCTTCACCTCACCCACTGCCATGGGGAGGACATGGGCCGTAGCGTATCTCACCCTCACATACGAAATACCCCTAGACAAAGAAGAGGGGGTGAGGCCGCTACATATATATATATAGATATATATATATATATATATATATATATGTAGCGGGTGTTTGATTTTTGGGGAGGCATCTGGGTGGTAGTGTAACCCAGATGCATTGATTGTCAGGGAATCTGAGACTCTTTTGTGGTTCTTGGAGGACTCTGGTGGTGTGAGGTTCCCTGCGGCCTGCAGGTGGCGTTGTCGCCCTAGGCCGGAGTTGAACACTCACCGCAAGACTGCTTCCCTTTTTGCCCTTTCCTGGCGCTGGTACAGCGGGGCGGGGAACCCGCTGTGACGCAATGGGCGAGGGGATAAAAGGGGCGGACGCCCTGACCTTGGGGTTCAGAGTCGAAGGACGCAGCCGCACCCAGGCACCTTCAGCTTGGGTGCTGGCGTTCCAGAGTTCCGGGCCCAGGTGCTCTTGACATAGGCCGTGGTGTATCTCATTCCTCCCCCCAGTGTTAAACCCTAGACGAAACAGACAAGCCGTGAATGAGAAGGGGTGAGAGGGGTGAGGTCGCTACATATATAGCATTACCCCTGTAGCGGGCCGCTGGTTTAATTTTGGGCCTTGCCCGTTACCTCACTGTTCTGTATGCTCGTCTCAGGGGTTCTCCTTGAAGAGTTGTCCAGAATAAGTTTGCACCAACACAAAAGTCTCTTTCAAGGGTTTATTTGAAATAAAGTTTCCAACAGAGGGGATGAAGGGATGGGGAGGACTCAGGTGCCTTAGTTGCGAATCATAAGAATTTTCCCTAGGTCCAGAGGAACAACTGTCTCCACACTGGACTCAGCAAACACTGGATAGGTCCAATCTCACTGGCCTAGCAGCCGATGCACAGCTCGATCACATATAATCTCTGCCACAGACTTGGAGTAAATAGAACAGTCTCTGCCACAGACTTGGAGTAAATAGAACAGTCTCTGCCACAGACTTGGAGTAACCTTTACTTGGGTTACCTTCTAAATGAAGAACACAGCTCTCAGTGCCAGGATCTTCCAGCCGTTCCGGCAGCACTGTGAGGTAGATCACGATCCGGATGCATCCTCCAATTGAGTCCTCAATTGCTTGGTCCCTTTCAGCAGGTAAGGCGACACAGGATCATCCCTGGATCAGTAGGCCCCAGCAACTCCCGGGCCTACTTGTCAGTAACGGAGCCTCAGGCCAACGTGGCCCAGAGGCGGAAACTGCCAACACTTCCCTGAGGCCATGAGGGCCCTCAGGTGGGGATCGAAGACACGACCCCAGAATCTCCTTTCGCCCTAATGGCGTCTGTCACTTAAATACCCCCTCCCAGCATGCACAGCGGGTTCACCACGCCCCCTGATCTGCTTGCTAGGAAAGAGGTACCCAATACGTCCAGCCTGTAGCCTTTCCAATCCTGACCAGCGGTGGCAGCGACACCCACTGTCAGGAGGAAAATCGCACAACCAGCTGAACTGAAACAGAGTGCAATTTGTAACACAATTCCTCTGAGCCAAACTATTGCTCAGATAACTATAATTTAACATATAGCGCACACTCATTGGGAGCAGGGCGCTACATACTTCCCCCTCCACAACAGATGATGTCCTCATCGTCGAGGAAAGTTTGACCCACAATCCTGAAGGTCAGCTACCTGAGTCCAGAAACTTAGATGGGAAGGGTAAGGTAACAAGAAACAACTTCATATAGACATGCAATAATCATTTTACTATACACTACAGCAGGGATATGCAATTAGCGGACCTCCAGCTGTTGCAGAACTACAAATCCCATGAGGCATAGCAAGACTCTGGCAGCCACGAGCAAGAGGCAGAGGCATGATGGGACTTGTAGTTTTGCAACAGCTGGAGGCCCGCTAATTGCTTATCCCTGCACTACAGTATTCCTATCTCTCTTTCTAACCCACCCAACTTGACAGCAGCTTGGAAGGAGATCCAGGATACCGAAAAAACAAAAACAGCACACACAGACAGATATTCCAAACATTACTGTACGAAGGAAGCAAAGCCTTACTTCCGGAGAAATAAAACTTTCTCTCCTATATATATTTTTCCTAAGTGCAAAAGAATTATGTAGCCAAGTGTTATGCAGTTAAATGTAGAAAGTTCAGTTTAGCAAGGTTCAGCATCTGCTGATTAAGCAAACCTCCGCCACCTAGTGGTCGAAGAGTAACACACAGGGGCTGATTTACAAAACGTTTGCGCCATGAGTATTGGCGCATCTGCGTGCGCAATGGCTGTTTTGGTATTTACAAAACATTAGCGCCTGTAGCGCAGCCCTATTTCCCATTTACTATAGTGTTGTCGGCGGACGGAAGGAGGCGCTCAGTGCGCCACTATGGACCTGGCGCACAGCATGTTAAACACTAAATATAAAGAAGCTGGAAGTGAGAATATAATGGGGGTGACATGGGGTGATGTGAGGAAGTGTAGGGACACCTGCCCAAATAACAAACATGGCCAAAATTGAGTGATAAAGTAACTTTTTCAAAACCAGCCCGCTGCGCCGGCAAGTACGATTCGAGCTGCGAGAGGTTTTTTTGAGCTCAGCGCGGGAATTTCAATGGTTCAAATGCGCCGGGACACTGCGCCGG
The DNA here is from genome assembly GCA_029206835.1 of Rana muscosa. Classification (NCBI taxonomy): domain Eukaryota; kingdom Metazoa; phylum Chordata; class Amphibia; order Anura; family Ranidae; genus Rana; species Rana muscosa. Next base: position 700,779,850 of record CM055117.1, on the reverse strand, counting down.
CAAAATCTTAGTAAATGTCAAGTCACCTAAGTCAATTTGCATAAGTTGAACAGGCGCAGCTCTGAACTTTCCATTGAACCAGCAAAATGACATTTCTAAAGGAAAAAAAAAAACATTTAAAAGCAGCCGCGGCTATTAATGAATTGTCGGCTCCCGGCAATATAGAGAAAAGTCATAGAAAGTCATTGCTAACCCAAAAAAAAAAAGCATGGGGGTCCCCCCAAATTCCATAACCAGGCCCTTCAGGTCTGGAATGGATATTAAGGGGAACCCTGCTGCAAATTTCTTAAAAAAATGACGTGGGGTTCCCCCTAAATATCCATACCAGGCCCTTGAGATCTGGCATGGATTTTAAGGGGAACTCCACCCCAAATTTAAAAAAAAATGGCGTGGAGTCCCCCCAAAAATCCACACCAAACCCTTTATCCGAGCACGTAACCTGGCCGGCCGCAGGAAAAGAGGGGGGGACGAGAGCGGCCCCCCCTCCCTCCTGAACCGTACCAGGCCACATGCCCTCAACATGGGGAGGATGTCCCCATGTTGATGGGGACAAGGGCCTCATCCCCACAACCCTTGCCCGGTGGTTGTGGGGGTCTGCGGGCAGGGGGCTTATCGGAATCTGGAAGACCCCTTTAACAAAGGGGACCCCCAGATCCCGCCCCCCCTATGTGAAATGGTAATGGGGTACAAATGTACCCCTACCATTTCACAAGGAAAGTGTCAAAAATGTAAAAAATTACAAGAGCCGGTTTTTGAAAATTCCTTTATTAATGTCTTCTCCTTTCTTCCATCTTCTTCTTCCATCTTCTTCCATCTTCTCCTTTCTTCCATCTTCTTCTTCTTCCATCTTTTTCTTCCATATTCTTCTTTTCTCCATTCGGGTTTCTTCCTCCATCTTCCTCTTCATCTTTATCTTCATCTTCCATCTTCCTTCTTCCTTCGGTCTTCTCGTCCGCATCTTGCCCCGGCGTCTTCCCTTCTTCTTTCTTCTCCGGCCGCTCCGTTTGAATTGGAGGTTCCCGCTGTGCGACGCTTCAGTTCTCCACTTGGTCTGCTGCCCCCCTGTGGCTCCGCCCCCCTCTGACACCAGGAGGAAAGTCCCCGTGAAATCCATGTGCGTCAGAGGGGGGCGGGGTCACCGGGTGTAAGCGGACCAAGAGGAGAACTGAAGAACTGAAGCGTCACACAGCGGGAACCTCCAATTCAAACGGAGCGGCCGGAGAAGAAAGAAGAAGGGAAGAAGCCGGAGCAAGATGCGGACGAGAAGACCGAAGGAAGATGAAGATGAAGATGGAGGAAGAAACCCGAATGGAGAAAAGAAGAGGATGGAAGAAGATGGAAGAAGAAGATGGAGGAAGATGGAAGAAGAAGATGGAAGAAGAAGATGGAAGAAAGGAAAAGACATTAATAAAGGAATTGTCAAAAACCGGCTCTTGTCATTTTTTACATTTTTTACACTTTCTTTGTGAAATGGTAGGGGTACATTTGTACCCCATTACCATTTCACATAGAGGGGGGCCGGGATCTGGGGGTCCCCTTTGTTAAAGGGGTCTTCCAGATTCCGATAAGCCCCCCGCCCGCAGACCCCCACAACCACCGGGCAAGGGTTGTGGGAATGAGGCCCGTCTCCCCATCAACATGGGGACATCCTCCCCATGTTGAGGGCATGTGGCCTGGTACGGTTCAAGAGGGAGGGGGGGCCGCTCTCTCCTCCCCCCTCTTTTCCTGCGGCCGGCCAGGTTATGTGCTCGGATAAAGGGTCTGGTGTGGATTTTTAGGGGGACTCCACGCCATTTTTAAAAAAAAATTGGGGTGGAGTTCCCCTTAAAATCCATGCCAGATCTGAAGGGCCTGGTATGGATATTTGGGGGGAACCCCACATAATTTTTATAAAAAATTTGCAGCGGGGTTCCCCTTAGTATCCATTCCAGACCTGAAGGACCTGGTTATGGAATTTGGGGGACCCCCACGCATTTTTATTTTGGGTTAGCAAAGACTTTCAATGACTTTTATCTGTATTGACGGGAACCAGCAATTCATTACAGCCGCAAGGACTTTTAAATTACTATTATTTTACTTTAGAAATGTAATTTTGCTCTCCAACTGTTATAAACACAGCACATCACGGATCTGGTGGACAGATTACAGGGAGGGGCTGGGGAAGACCCAGCTGTCATGGTGCACGTTGGCACCAATGACAAAGTCAGAGGCAGATGGAGTGTCCTAAAGAACGATTTTAGGGACTTAGGAGCTAAATTGAGGAAAAGGACCTCCAAGGTAGTATTCTCGGGAATACTACCGGTACATCGAGCCACACCAGAAAGGCAGAGGGAGATTAGGGAAGTGAACAAGTGGCTGAAGAGCTGGTGTAGTAAGGAGGGGTTTGGGTTCCTGGAGGACTGGGCCGACTTCTCAGTAGATAACCAGTACTATAGAAGGGACGGACTGCACCTAAATGAGGAGGGTGCAGATCAGCTGGGAATAAGGATGGCCAAAAAGTTAGAGGGGTTTTTAAACTAGGTGACAGGGGGGAGGGTCCAGAGATAGTGAGAGTCAGCGGGGAACATATTCTAAAGGGTAGTATTAGGGGCATTAGTGGTAGGGTAACCAAAGAACATAAACCCAAGGTAAGTATAGTAGCAAGTCCTAGTTGCAATCTGGGAACACCCAAGAGGATAGTATGTGACCGGTCAAATAATATTAATGCATTAAAGTGTCTGTTCACCAACGCCAGAAGTCTGCCAAGCAAAATAGGTGAGTTGGAAGCTCTGGTGCATGAGGAGAGCTATGATGTAATCGGTATTGCTGAAACTTGGCTTCATTCCTCACATGACTGGGCTATTAATATTCCTGGCTATGCACTCTTTCGGAAAGACAGGGTAAAAAGGAAGGGTGGAGGGGTCTGTCTCTATGTGAGAAGTGATCTCAAAGCGAGTGTGAAAGAGGACCTGGTGGATGGAGAGTGTGATGAGTCTGAAGCATTATGGGTGGAACTGCATACAGATGTGCGTAGTTCAAAGCTAATCATTGGAGTTTGTTATAGACCACCCAATGTTAATGAGGAGTTAGAGACTCAGCTCCTTGCACAGATGGAAAGGGCTGCAAGGGCTGGGACGGTGATAATAATGGGGGATTTTAACTACCCAGAAATTGACTGGAGTAATGGAACTGCTGGGACAGTTAAAGGGCAAAAATTTATAAACCTATTGCAGGACAATTTTATGGTCCAGTTTATTGAGGCCCCAACTAGGAATGATGCTCTGTTGGACCTGGTAATCTCAAACCATGCAGAGCGTATTACTAATGTTCAGATAAAGGAACACCTGGGTAGCAGTGACCATAACATGATTTCATTTGATGTTAGTTGTAAGCAAAAATCACATACAGGAAAGATAAAAACACTTAATTTCAAGAGAGCAAATTTTCCAAGGATGAGTGCTGCTCTCCAGGACTTAGACTGGGAAGGAATATTGGCATCAATGGGCACAGAACAGAAATGGGAATTCTTCAAAAAGACTGTTTGTGAACTCACTGCAAAGTATATTCCCATGGGCAATAAGTTTAAAAGGCTAAAAATAAAACCTATGTGGCTCACTGCCAAAGTTAAAAAAGCTATAAACTATAAGAAAAGAGCTTTTAAAAAATATAAAAATGAGGGAACACTAGTGTCATTTAAATGTTACAAAGAATATAACAGGATATGTAAAAAGGAAATCAAGGATGCAAAAATTCAAAATGAACGACAGATTGCAAAAGATAGTAGGACAAACCCCAAAAAATTCTTCAAATATATTAATAGTAAAAAGGTCAAGTCTGAGCATGTAGGCCCTTTACAAAATAATCTAGAGTGGGTGACTGGGGACAAAGAGAAGGCTAATTTATTAAATACTTTCTTCAGTTCTGTGTATACAAAGGAGCATGGGGGAGCTCATGTCCAAAATGGGGGTGGTAGTGACACAGCCCCAAATCCACAATGGCTCAAAAGCGATATGGTCCAGAAATATTTAGATGGAATAAAGGTGGATAAAGCACCTGGACCAGATGGCATACACCCACGGATCCTAAAAGAATTGAGCTCTGTAATTTCAAAGCCATTGTATTTAATTTTTAGGGACTCATTAATGACAGGAATAGTACCACTGGATTGGCGCAGGGCCAATGTGGTGCCTATATTTAAAAAGGGAATTAAGTGTTTACCAAGTAACTATAGACCTGTTAGTTTAACTTCTATAGTTGGGAAAATACTGGAGAGATTAATAAAAGACCACATAGATGAGTTCTTGCTGGAAAAAAACTATTTAAGCAACAGACAGCATGGATTCATGAAAGACAGAAGTTGTCAAACAAACCTGATTTCTTTTTATGAAGAGGTAAGTAAGACCTTGGACAGAGGGGTGGCAGTGGACGTGGTATACTTGGATTTTGCAAAAGCGTTCGATACAGTTCCCCACACACGGCTCATGTGTAAGGTAAAGTCTACAGGATTGGAAATATCAGTTTGTAAATGGATAGAAAACTGGCTAAAAGACAGAATTCAGAGAGTAGTGGTTAATGATTCTTACTCTGAATGGTCCAAGGTTATCAGTGGTGTACCCCAAGGTTCAGTGCTGGGACCCTTACTTTTTAATATGTTTATAAATGATATTGGGTCTGAGATCAAAAGTAACATTTCTGTCTTTGCAGATGACACCAAGCTATGCAGTGGAATAACGTCCTTACAGGATGTCGCCAATTTACAAGCCGACCTCAATGCTCTGTCTAATTGGGCGACTATGTGGCAGATGAGGTTTAATGTTGATAAATGTAAAGTTATGCACTTGGGGGCTAATAATATGAATGCATCATACATACTAGGGGGAGTACAACTGGGGGGATCCGTAGTGGAGAAGGATCTGGGGGTTTTGGTAGATCATAAGCTCAATAATGGCATGCAATGCCAAGCTGCGGTTTCCAAAGCGAGCAAGATCCTTTCTTGTATTAAGAGAGGTATGGTCTCCAGAGAGAGAGATATCATTTTGCCCCTGTTCAAATCATTAGTAAGACCTCATCTGGAATATGCAGTTCAGTTTTGGGCCCCAGTTCTCAAAAAGGATATTGGGGAACTGGAGAAAGTGCAGAGAAGGGCAACCAAACTGATAAGAGGCATGGAGGAGCTCAGCTATGAGGAGAGATTAGAGGAACTGAATTTATTCTCTCTTGAGAAGAGGAGATTAAGGGGGGATATGATCAACATGTACAAATACATAAGGGGTCCATATAGTGAACTTGGTGTTCAGTTATTCACTTTACGGTCAACACAAAGGACAAGGGGGCACTCTTTGCGTCTAGAGGAAAAGAGATTTCACCTCCAAATACGGAAAGGTTTTTTCACAGTAAGAGCTGTGAAAATGTGGAATAGACTCCCTGCAGAGGTGGTTCTGGCCAGCTCAGTAGATTGCTTTAAGAAGGGCCTGGATTCTTTCTTAAATGTACATAATATAACTGGGTACTGACATTTATAGGTAAAGTTGATCCAGGGAATATCCGATTGCCTCTCGGGGGATCAGGAAGGAATTTTTTCCCCTGCTGTAGCAAATTGGATCATGCTCTTCTGGGTTTTTTTTGCCTTCCTCTGGATCAACTGTGGGTATAGAATTGGGTATATGGGATTGTACGATATATGTTTATTTTTTTTTTTATTTTTTTTTTTATTTTTTTATTTTTTACGGTTGAACTGGATGGACTTGTGTCTTTTTTCAACCTGACTAACTATGTAACTATGTAACTATGTAAACAGGGAAAACATGTGCTACTTAACAGGCATACTATAGACACCCCCCGGGTATGATATTTAGGGCCAGTTCACACCGGATGCAGTGCAGTGCGTTTTTTGGATGCCTGAAAAACGCAAAGAAAGTTGATCACATTAATGCCAATGGCATAGTTCACACCACTGCAGTCCGTTCCAGTGCGTTTCAGAAAGCCCAAATAAAATTGGTCATGCTGCATTTTTTACGTACAAAACTGTACTGGACCCCAGTAAAACACATCAAAAACGCAACGGAATGTACCAAAAATGCACTAGAATGCACCGCAATGAAAAGAGGGGGAAAAAAACACTGGACTGCATCAAAAACGCATCAAAAATGCACTGGAATGTGTCAAAAACGCGCATGCAGAAAAGCACCTGGAACGCACCCAGACTGCGTTTCTATAGTGTGAACTAGGGCCAGTTCACACCATAGAAACACAATCCGGATGCGTTCCAGGTGCTTTTCTGCATGCACGTTTTTCATGCGTTCCAGTGCATTTTTGGTACGTTTTTGATGCAGTCCAGTGCTTTTTTCCCCCCCTCTTTTTTATTAACCATAGATAAGGACAAGTGTGTTCCAGTGCGTTTTTGTTGCATTTAGGTGTGTTCCTGTGCGTTGCAGTGCGTTTATGATGCGTTTTGATGCGTTCCAGTACAGTCCAGTGCAGGTAAAATGCAGCATGTTCTACTTTTTTGGGGGAACTGGAACGCACTGGAACAAACACTGCCATTTAGAGCCATATAACCAACTTTCCATGCATTTTGGATGCATAAAAAACACAATGCACTGCATGTGGTGTGAAATGGCCCTTAAGCAATTTGGCATATTTAAAGGCACTTCTCCTTGTTTTGTTTTTGGTGTTGTCCAAATTGGTGACATTGATATATGTCCCTTAGGGTGGGACCTGGGCCCCCATTTTAAGGCCAATAACTAGAAGATAAGCCAGCCAAGTGGGGACTAGCAAAATTAACAAATCTGTTCCCATAGACTGCAATGGTATTTGTTGGTGGGGGGGGGGGGGAGGGGTGATTGTCCCATCTCTAATTTTGTAACATGCTGGATGATGTGCTTAATTTTGGATGGGGGGAGGGGGGGGGGGTTATTTTTTGCTACCTGCATTGGTGTTGTTCTGCACATGCCCAGCCAGTTAGTTTTTTTTTTTGCGTGCTTTTTGTGTGTGAACAGCGCCTGGATATTTCTGGGCATGCTCACTCAGAGAGTGTTTTGATGGGTTAGTAATTGAAGAACATCCTTAACAGGTGTGCCCACTTTGAATTTCAGTCTCTACATTGAGTGAACTTGCATTTTGGGTGTTTCATGGACTGTGCATGTGTTTTCAATTGCCTCATTAGCACACAAACATATGTTATATAAAGCTCACAAGGAGCATTCGTTCGCTTGCCCTGAGAAGAGGCGTGTGTGTGTGTGTGTGTGTGTGTGTGTGTGTGTGTGGGTGGGGGGGGGGGGTAAAATGTACATGTTGGTGTCCTTATCGAGTTTGTAAAACATGTATTTTATTTGTTATGTCTTTGCAAAGCAGGTGATTGGTTAACTTTTGTGTGGGGGAAATGTTCCCCTGAAATAATTCTGATGTTGTTAATGTGTGTCGTTTGTTCACTTTGATTTAATTGTCTGCAGCCTTTCTTTTTTTTTGGCCAAAAATGTCTCAAGATGTTGATTCTGTAACTGTTTCAAATTGACCATGTTTTTTATTTTGCTTTCCCTTTTATTTTGTTGACCAATAAAATTTGATGCAAAGTTTTGATGTTTGTTTTGTGTTTTCTTTGCAACAAATGTGACAGCTGATTGGAATGTCAAAACAAAACAGGTGTGATTTGTCTAATCTGGTGCCTTCATGCTAGCATATGCATGGATTGTATTGTGTGCTGCCATGGAAAGTCACCAGGCAATGAAAAATACAGAGCGGTAAGTATTCAATTTTCCTTTTTTTACTGCAGTGGTTCTCAGCCTCAGTCCTAAAGTACCCCCAACAGGACATGTTTTGTGAATTCATCTTATCGAGAATTGCTGTCCAAAAATCAAAACCATTGACTGTGATTTAAAGCACATGTGCAAGATGAAGGAAAACCTGCAAACATGGCCTGTTGGGGGTACTTGAGAAGCACTGATTTAGAGCACTGCACTTAAAAATAGCTCAAGGCCATACAATTCTAATTGTGGGCATTTTGAGGGAAACAATGTAAGTGTTAGAACCCCTGCGTGTGTTTTTTTAAATTATTTTTTAAATTTTTTTTGTAGTTTGGCCTTTGTGTCTCCTTTTCCTAAAATTGGCTTCACTTCCTGTCACACAGCTAAACAGGAAGTGAAGGTAAAACCCTACCAATGTCTTTTCTTGGGGACACACAGATCAATCTAACTAGTGTCCCCATTGAGCAAATTGCACTCTAGCACTTTGTTGTGTACACCCCAAATCAATGTATAGTTTGGGGTTTAGTAAAGACAAATCCACTCTGCAGTAAAAGTGTAGCTGCTGAAAATCTGAGGGAAAGTACTGGTGATTGGATGTTCCAATCATGTAAAAGCAAAGATGGTGTATTTTTTTGGCTTGCATGTCCCCCTCAGATATACAGCAAGTGCACTTGTAGTGCAAAGTAGATTTGCCTTTAGTAAATAAACCCCAAAGTCCAAAATACCTAATAATTTGGGGTGTACCCCGCAATATGCTGGAGTGCAATGTGCATAATGGGGAAAGTATTTAGACTGACCTGTGTGTCCCCAAGGAAAGACATTGTTAGGGATTTTCCCTCACTTCCTGTGTGGCTATGTGACAGGAAGTGAATTATTTGGAAGGAAAAAGTGGCCAAATTATTTAGTTTAACTTTTCAAAGACTCATTCCTAAGTTGAATTGTGATGCAAAGACCCTCTTTAACCACTTCAATACAGGGCTTTTATACACCCTTCCTTACCAGACCAATTTGTAGCTTTCAGCGCTCTCACACTTTGAATGACAATTACTCAGTTATGCTACACTGTACCCAAACCAAATTTTTATCATTTTTTTCCTCACAAACAGAGCTTTCTTTTGGTGGTATTTAATCACCGCTAGTTTTTTTATTTTTTGCAATATAAGTGAAAAAATTTAGATTTTTTTTAAAAAAAACACTTTTTTTTAGTTTCTATTGTAAAATTTTGCAAATAAGTAATTTTTCTTCATAAAATTGGGCCAAAATGTATACTGCTACATATCTTTAGTAAAAATAACCAAAAAAAATTATATTATTTGGTCTCTGTGAAAGTTATAGAGTCTACAAGCTATGGTGCAAATCATTGAAAAATGATCACATCTGATCACACCTGATGTACTGAAGGCCTATTTCATTTCTTGAGACCCTAACAAGCCAGGAAAGTACAAATACCCCCCAAATTCCAAATTACCCCTTTTTGGAAAGCAGATATTCCAATGTATTTAGTAAGAGGCATTGTGAGTTTTATAAAGTTGTACTTTTTTCCCACAATTCTTGGGAAATTTATTTAATTTTTTAAAATTTTTATTTTTTTGCACAAAATTGTCATAATAACAAGTTTTTCTCTCACACAGCACATGCATACTTGCAATGACACCCCAAAATACATTCTGCTACTCCTCCTGAGTATGGTGATACCAAATGTGTGAGACTTTTACACAGCCTGGCCATATACAGAGGCACAACATTGAAATAGCACCTTCAGGCATTCTAGGAGCATAAATTACACATCTCATTTCTCAACCACCTCTTACAGTTTTGAAGGCCCTGGAGCACCAGGACAATGGAAACGCCCATAAAATGACCCCATTTTGGAAAGCTAACACCCCAACGTATAATCTATGAGGCATGATGAGTCTTTTGAACAGTTCATTTTTTTCCAGAAGTTTTTGGAATATGTGGGGAAAAAAATGAAAACGCATTTTTTTTATACAAAGTTGTCCATTTATAAGATATTACCAACACATAGCATGTACATAGCAAAAATGACACCCCAAAATACATTCTGCTACTCCTCCTGAGTATGGCGATACCAAATGTGTGAGACTTTTACACATCCTGGCCAAATACAGAGGCCCAACATTGAAATAGCACCTTCAGGCATTCTAGGAGCATAAATTACACATCTCATTTCTCAACCACCTATTACAGTTTTGAAGGCCCTGGAGCACCAGGACAATGGAAACGCTCATAAAATGACCCCATTTTGGAAAGCTAACACCCCAACGTATAATCTATGAGGCATAATGAGTCTTTTGAACGGTTCATTTTTTCCCAGAAGTTTTTGAAATATATGTGGGAAAAAAAATGAAAACGCATTTTTTTTATACAAAGTTGTCCATTTATAAGATATTACCAACACATAGCATGTACATAGCAAAAATGACACCCCAAAATACATTCTGCTACTCCTCCTGAGTATGGCGATACCAAATGTGTGAGACTTTTACACATCCTGGCCAAATACAGAGGCCCAACATTGAAATAGCACCTTCAGGCATTCTAGGAGCATAAATTACACATCTCATTTCTCAACCACCTATTACAGTTTTGAAGGCCCTGGAGCACCAGGACAATGGGAACGCCCATAAAATGACCCCATTTTGGAAAGCTAACACCCCAACGTATAATCTATGAGGCATAATGAGTCTTTTGAGTGGTTCATTTTTTTCCAGAAGTTTTTGGAATATGTGGGAAAAAAATGAAAACGCATTTTACCAACACATAGCATGTACATAGCAAAAATGACACCCCAAAATACATTCTGCTACTCCTCCTGAGTATGGCGATACCAAATGTGTGAGACATTTACACAGCCTGGCCAAATACAGAGGCCTAACATCTAAGTAGCACTGTCATGTGTTCTAGGAGCATAAATTACACACACAAATTCCTGACAACCTATCACATTGTTGAAGGCCCTTCATATTTCTAAAACATAGCATGTACTGTACATACCAATTATAAACCAAAATACATTCTTCTGAGAAAAGGGTAAAGAAAAGATTACCTGCGGTTTTAGTAGTGCAGTGGTCCAAAGAGGAGAGCATCGGTCCAGGCAGCAGGCAGGAACGTGGACAGCGACAGCAAAACAGGCAGCAGGCAGGAATAGTCAGTACAGGTAGAGATGATGTCAGCACAGCCAAAGCATTGGTCCAGATAGCAGGCAGGGATGTGGTCAGCAGCAGCAAAAGGAACAAAGGATCGTCCATGCAGCAGGCAGGAATACTGTCCATAGTTAGTACATGCAGCAGGCAGAGGTATGGTCAGCACAGCCAGAGTATTTGTCCAGGGAGCAGGCAGGACCATCAAGCTTAGGGCAACGGTCAGGAAAGAATGGGGACAGGGGTAGAGGCTTCTCCCACCCAAATCGCTTTGAAGCCTCCGGACAACCAGACCCTGTTCTGGGAACACAGAAAACCAAAAACTGGTTTTCTGAACTCAGAACCCTATTCTGGAGCCCCTCACATATGTGAGACCCCTGTGTAGCAGGGTGAAAGATCAGTCCAAGGGGACAGGCAAAAACATGGTCAACAGGCCGAGGTCAGTGCAGGTAAAAGGCAGAAATAAACGGTAGGCAGAGGCATAATCCATACAGTCCAGGGTCAGTTCACGTGAAAGGCAGAAACATGGTGGATAAACAATGCAGACGGTAGGCAGAGACATAGTCGAGAAACAGGCCAGGGTCAGTTCACATGGAAGACAATGATATGGTTGGTTGAGGCAGGGAAATATTCAGGACATATTGAAAACGGGGAAATGGCAGTATTAGAAATATGGGCTAATAATTTTCGAGAGTGTGATATCGCTTGAAGCATTTTCCGATGCAAAGGCCAGGTTGGGAGGGACAGTCGGGACAATGGAAGCTGGTGTCTTTCCTAATTCCTCTTCTGGTGCACACCCGACATTTTTTTGGGCGTCGTCTTCCGGATCGTGATGGTGGAATATGGTCTGAAAAATGGCGCTCATGTTGTCTGCTGACACAATCTGAGTGAATGCTTTCTGGGGGGGATGTTTGTTGGTAGATCAGGGCAGTGACAATGTCTTTAATAAATCTCATGAAGGTGGTGGGTCTTTGTGTGGATTTTTGGTAGACTATGAAAGAATTTAACAGGGCCAAATGAAAAAAGTAAATTGCGATTTTTTTATACCAGAAGAGGGATTTTCGGGTTGAAAGATAGGGCTGCAACATTTGATCATTTAAATCAACACCCCCCATGAATTTATTGTACTCATTGATGCAGGAAGGCTTGCGAATGGTACTGCGTCTTCTGTGAAGTTCCACCGAGGTGTCATCGTGGATGGTGGACATGATGTACACATCTTTCCTATCCCTCCACTTCACAGCCAACACTTCCTCGTTCCTCAAGCTTGCCGATTCCCCCTTTTGAATGGTTGTGGTGATAAGACGCTGTGGGAAGCCCTTTCTGTTTATTCTTGTTGTACCACAGGTCAGAGTTTTTTTTAGGTAGAGGTGGCGGAGAAGGGGCAGGCTGGTATAATAGTTGTCCATGTAAATATGATACCCCTTTTGGAGGAGTGGGAATACCAACTCCCAAACAATTTTTCGACTTATTCCCATGTACGATGGACACTCAGGGGGCTCGAGCTGGGAATCTTTGCCTTCGTACACATGGAATGAGTGCACATAACCAGTGGCGCTTTCACAGAGCTTGTTGAGCTTCAAGCCGTACCTCGCCCGCTTACTGGGGATATATTGCTTGATTCCCAGCCGGCCTGTGAAATGCACCAGGGATTCGTCCACAGAAATGTTTTGGTCAGGGACATAAAGTTCGGCAAACTTCTTGGAAAAAAAATTAATTACGGGGCGAATTTTATATAATTTGTCAAAGTTTGGGTGATCTCGGGGGGGGCACTGTGAGTTGTCACTGAAATGCAGGAACCGCATTATAGGTTCGTATCGGGACCTGGACATGGCCGATGTAAAAATTGGCATATGGTGGATGGGTTTCTTCGACCAATATCTATTCATTTCATTTTTTTTTTTGTAAGCCCCATGTTAAGCGTTAGGCGCTTAAAACAATCTAAGCTCCACCACTGTTAGGGGTCTCCATTCAAAAGGGCGGGCATAGCTGGAGCTGGGGTTGTTTTCAATAAATTGTTGAGCAAAAAGATTAGTTTGCTCCACAATGCCTTGAACCAATTCATCAGGGAAAAATAAATTTAAAAAATCAAGTTTGGAAAAACCCTCAGTGTTGACCTGCACACCTGGCTGTGCTGTAAAAGGGGGGATCGTGGCTGACCCTGAGGTAGAAGGTAGCCACAATGGGTTTGCCAAGCCATCTGGAAGCTGGGTTCGGGTCCTACTTCTTTGGCGTGTACTTGCACTGGGCCTTTCCTCCTGGGGTCTAGCAGCGCTTGCACTGGGCCTTTCCTCCTGGGGTCTAGCAGCGCTTGCACTGGGCCTTTCCTCCTGGGGTCTAGCAGCGCTTGTACTGGGCCTCTCCTCCTGGGGTCTAGCAGCGCTTCTACTGGGCCTCTCCTCCTGGGGTCTAGCAGCGCTTGTACTGGGCCTCGCCTCCTGGGGTCTACCGCCGTTGGCACTGCTGGTCGCTGCCTGGTGTTCAGACCGTCTTCTTTTTGGACGGACTGTGTCCTCCTCTAATTCGGATCCGGATGTGCTGCCTTCGGGGGGTTCATATTCCGAACCAGAATCGGAATCAGAACTGAGTGGTGAGAGATCCCCGTTGCTCTCATCGGTCAGACTGAGTATTTGGTATGCTTCTTCTGGGGTGTACACCTTTCTGGACATAGTGGGTATGCTGGTGAGGTGGCAGGTACTCTGGTGGCAGGTTCTCTGGTGAGGTGGCGGGTACTCTAATGGACAGGTACTCCTGATGGACTGGTGGTGGGTACTCTGGTGAGGTGGCGGGTACTCTGGTGAGGTGGTGGGTACTCCTGATGGACAGGTACTCCTGATGGACTGGTGGCGGGTACTCCTGGTGAGGTGGCGGGTACTCCTGGTGAGGTGGCTGGTACTCCTGATGGACTGGTACTCCTGATGGACAGGTACTCCTGATGGACTGGTGGCGGGTACTCTGAGGTGGCGGGTACTCAGGTGAGGTGGCGGGTACTGCTGATGGACAGGTACTCCTGATGGACAGGTACTCCTGATGGACTGGTGGCGGGTACTCAGGTGAGGTGGCGGGTACTCAGGTGAGGTGGCGGGTACTCCTGATGGACAGGTAATCCTGATGGACAGGTACTCCTGATGGACTGGTGGCGGGTACTCTGAGGTGGCGGGTACTCAGGTGAGGTGGCGGGTACTGCTGATGGACAGGTACTCCTGATGGACAGGTACTCCTGATGGACTGGTGGTGGGTACTCTGAGGTGGCGGGTACTTAGGTGAGGTGGTGGATACTCCTGATGGACAGGTACTCCTGATGGACTGGTGGCGGGTACTCTGAGGTGGCGGGTACTCAGGTGAGGTGGCGGGTACTCCTGATGGACAGGTACTCCTGATGGACAGGTACTCCTGATGGACTGGTGGCGGGTACTCTGAGGTGGCGGGTACTCTGAGGTGGCGGGTACTCAGGTGAGGTGGCGGGTACTGCTGATGGACAGGTACTCCTGATGGACAGGTACTCCTGATGGACTGGTGGCGGGTACTCTGAGGTGGCGGGTACTCAGGTGAGGTGGCGGGTACTCCTGATGGACAAGTACTCCTGATGGACTGGTGGCGGGTACTCTGAGGTGGCGGGTACTCAGGTGAGGTAGCGGGTACTGCTGATGGACAGGTACTCCTGATGGACAGGTACTCCTGATGGACTGGTGGCGGGTACTCTGAGGTGGCGGGTACTCCTGATGGACAGGTACTCCTGATGGACAGGTGGCGGGTATTCTGGTGAGGTGGCCGGTGATCTGGTGGCAGGTACTAGATGACAGGTACTCTTTATTTAGGGGGGCAATCTGGGCACAGTAGTACATATGTATATGTGTATAACATATGTGTAACTCACTGTTAGCTGATCTCCTCCTCACAGGTGTGTGAAGAGGAGAACCAAGCAACAGTGAGTTACACACAATGGTGTGTTTTGTTTACATTTAGTGACCTGCTGTGATTGGACACAGCCGGTCACGTGGTAAAGAGCCAATTTCATTGGCTCTTTACCCTGATCGAGGCTGGGCTGTATCCAAGGAAAAAGCCTCAGCCCTGATCGCCGCGCTGCACGCCCCCGGGGGGCGCGTGGGCGCCGTGCACGCCGCTGCGCAGCTCTGCATCATCAATTCCGGTAAGTTTATACCGGAATCTCCGCCGCCCGCCGCCACATTACTTGCATCGGTGTGTCCAGAGGGACACACCGGATGCCAGATCGCCGCGCGCCCCGGGGGCGTGCGTGCACGCCGTGCACGCCGCTGCTGCAGCTCTGCATATGGGAGCCGGTAAGCCGCTCCGCTGCCCGCCGCGCCGCACAGAAAGCTCCGCTGCCCGCCGCCACCGCTCTGCCGCCACTCCATTACCCCCATCAGGGAACGGCTGTGTCCTAAGGAACACAACGGTACCTGGGAGAGCCGGCGAAGCACCGGATGGCGGCGGGAGGGGGGGTGTCCCCTCCCACCGCCTATAAGAACGATCAAGCAGCGGAACCGCCGCTATGATCATTCTTATGGTGCAGAGAATCGCCGGCAGAACAAAAGGATATCTGAACGATGCCTCTAGCTGCAGGCATCATTCAGATATCCCCCCTCAAAGCCGAGGACGTCATATGACGTCCACCCAGGATGGGAGATCCCATCTGTGGATGTCATTTGACTATAGGCGGGTAGGGAAGTGGTTAATCACTTGAGATCAGCACTATAACTGATCGACGGCCACAGCATGGTCCTCAATTGCCGGGAGTTCGTCAATAAACGTCCTCCCCTTTGCGCGCGCTGTGGTCACAGAGTCACTGAGACTCAGGTGACGACAGATCCGAGTAAGGGGCCCGATCCCTGCCCTTTACCATGTGATCAGCTGTCAGCAAATGACAGCTGATCACGTGATGTAAACAAAAGCTGGGTAATGGTTTTTGTTTTCTCCTTGTGCTGACAGCGTGAGCATAAAAAAAAGGCAATCACCGGCTTATGTGCAAGGTACATGGGGCCCGAAGAGGAAGAGGCAATTCTGCATCATCTGTGACAATTAGTAGCCCCTGCCAGTGCCACCTATCAATGCCCACCACTGGTGCCAATCAGTGGCACCTAGCAGTGCTGCCTATCAGTGCCCATCACTGCCAACTATCATTGCCACCTAGCAGTGCCACTTCTCACTGCCCACCAGTGCCAAATAGCAATGCCACCTCTCAGTGCCCACCCTTGCCACCTTATCGGTGCCCATCAGTGCAGTTTCATCAGTGTACATCAATGAAGAAGAAAAATTACCTTTTTTAAAAACATTAACCAGTTTCCTACCGCCCACCGTCAAATGACATCCTTGGCTTTGGGCGGTGACATCTGAATGATGCCTGCAGTTGCAGGCATCATTCCGATATCATTCTTTTCAGCCGGCGATTCTGTGCACAATAAAAATGATCATAGTGGCAGTTCCGCCGCTTGATTGTTCTTATAGGCGGGGGGGAGGGGACGTTTCCCCCCTCTTTCCGCCATCCGGTGCTTCTCCGGGCTCTCCTGTGCCATCTGGGGCTCGGTGAACGATTTGGAGATGACTGGTGACCAGATGGTCATCAGTCATCTCTATGACCGTCGGAGGCGCGGGCACGACGTTATGACATCACGCCGTGTTCCCGTATGTTAACCAAGCCGTGATCTCGGCTGTCAGCATGAGATTAGTAATTTTTTTGGACCAATATCATGCTTTCCAGCCTGGAGGAGAGATGCGGGGTCTTATTGACCCCGCATCTCTCCATAAAGAGGACCTGTCACACACATTCCTATTACAAGGGATGTTTACATTCCTTGTAATAGGAATAAAAGTGATCCAAAAAAAAAAAGAGTAAGAAATACAAAAAAGTAAAAAAAATAAGCAAAAATACGAAAAAACGCCCATGTCCCCGGTAGCTCACGCTCAGAAGCGAACACACATGTAAGTCCCGCCCACATATGTAAACGCCGTTCAAACCACACATGTGAGTTATTGCTGCGTGCGTTAGAACGAGTGCAACAATTCTAGCACTAGACCTCCTCTGTAATGCCAAAATGGTAACGTGTAAAAAAATTTAAAGCATCGCCTAGGGAGATTTTTAATTACTGAAGTTTGGTGTCATGCCATGAGTGTGCGCAATTTTAAAGCGTGATGTGTTAGGTATCTATTTACTCAGCATAACAACATCTTTCACATTATACCAAAAAATTGGCCGTAACTTTACTGTTTTGTAATATTTTTAGCAAACAAAAGGCGTTTGAAAATTTATTGCGCAAATACCGAGCGAGATAAAAATTTGCAATGACCGCCATCTTATTCCCTAGGGTGTCTGCTCCAAAAAAATATATAATGTTTGGTGTTTAGAAGTAATTTTATAGCCATAAATTTATGATTTTTACATGAAGGAGAGAAGTGCCAGAATAGGCCCAGTGCTGAAGTGGGTAAAATATCCATTTTTTTTTTTTTTAAACTCGGTCTTTTGTATTTATAGAAAAAAAATAAAAATAAAACACAAAGGTGATCAAATAGCACCAAAAGCAAGCTCTATTTGTGTGCCAACAAATAAAACATTTTCATTGGGTTACAGTGTTGTATGAGCGCGCAATTGTCATTAAAAGTGCATCAGCGCTGAAATGTGAAACTTGGTCTGGGCAGTGCGCAAGTGGTTAATATAAGGCTACATGCACACGGACGTTTTTCAAGCCGCTTGTTTGAGTGTTTTTTGCAGCTTCAAAACATCTCTCCATGTTAGCCTATGGCCTCATGGCCACCATGGCGTTTTTTGAGCTGTAAATGGCATAGGCGTTTTTATGCCCCATGTAGACGGGACGCTGGTGCAAAGTGTTCTGAACTAAGGTTGAAAGTGGCATTTAGAAAGGCGCGCTTTGTGGCGTTTGCATGCCGTGTTTTACCACATTTGCGTGTATATGATAAGGAGTCGCCCTAAGCTCAGAAAACAGTATTATTTACGATTTTAGCTATTTAGTGAGACCAGAGTGATATCAGCAGCTGAGAGCAGCAGTGTAGTTGTATTTAGCGTGTCACTTGCCACATCACTTGCCACAAGTTGTGGATTGTCCACTTGCCACGTCAGCTGCCCCAAGTTGTGGATTGCAATGCAATGGAAGCAATTTCATTTATATATATATATATATATATATATATATATATATATATATATATATATATATATATTTTTTTTTGTTTTTCCTCATTTGCCATAAATTTGGAGTTTATCAATGTAAAAAAAATAGGTCACCTTTAAAAACGCTTCTAAACTAAAATGCGGCTAAACGCTGGTACCGCGTCTGAAACGTGGAAATCTTTGGCGTCTGAAGGCATTTTGAGGGTTTGTGAAAAACGATTTTAAACGCAACTGCAGATTTTTTTGGCCAGGCCAAATACTGTGTTTTGGATGTAATAGAATTCAATGGACCCGCATCCAAAACGCAAGTACCGCAATTTTGCGGCGATTTTTTGTTTTCTCCGGGACTGTGACATCATACGGGGGCGGGGTCAGCGGTGGCATCAGCCGGTGACCACGCCCCATGCCAATAAAAGTGGCACCGCTGCTCGGACAGATCATTGCAGCGGTGGACAGCGACGAGGCAACATCGGGCGAAGAGAAGAGGGAAGAAGGCGACGAAGAAGACCGGCCCCCGCTAGCAAAAGAGCTGCGAGAAGATAGCGGGGTGCCCGGCAGAAGGCAGAAAGAACCGGAGATCGTGGAGAAGACACCGGAGAAGAACCGAAGAACAGAACAAGAGACCCCCGAAGTCGGAAGAAGACGGCGAGGAAGCCCAGGACCCCCGCTAGCAAAAGAGCTGGCAGAAGATAGCGGGGGCCCGGCAGAAAGACCCCCGAAGTCGGAAGAAGATGGCGAGGAAGCCCGGGACCCCCGCTAGCAAAAGAGCTGGCAGAAGATAGCGGGGGCCCGGCAGAAAGACCCCCGAAGTCGGAAGAAGATGGCGAGGAAGCCCGGGACCCCCGCTAGCAAAAGAGCTAGCAGAAGATAGCGGGGGCCCGGCAGAAAGACCCCCGAAGACGGCGAGGAAGCCCGGGACCCCCGCTAGCAAAAGAGCTACCAGAAGATAGCGGGGGGCCCGGCAGAAAGACCCCGAAGACGGCGAGGAAGCCCGGGACCCCCGCTAGCAAAAGAGCTAGCAGAAGATAGCGGGGCCCGGCAGAAAGACCCCTGAAGTCGGAAGAAGACCCCCGGAGCTGCCCAATAAATTTATTTTCAAACCTGTGTTGTCTTTTTTTATTGACTTATTTTGCCACCAGGTGAATGGGTAGGGGTACGATGTACCCCATACACATTCACATAGGGTGGGGGGCCGGCATCTGGGGGCCCCCTTTTTAAAGGTGGCGCCCGGATTCCGAAAAGCCCCCCGCCCGCATACCCCGAAAACCAACGGCCAGGGTTGTCGGGAAGAGGCCCTTGTCCCCATCAACATGGGGGCAGGGTGCTTTGGGGTGGGGGGGCCGCAGGTCGCCCCCCTGCCCCGAAGCACCAAACCCCCCATGTTGAGGGCATGCGGCCTGGTACGGTTCAGGAGGGACGCTCTCTCGTCCCCCCCTTTTCCCCTGCGGCCTGCCAGGTTGCGTGCTCGGATAAGGGTCTGGTTTGGATTTTGGGGGGACCCCCACGCAGTTTTTCGGCTTAAGGGGGTTCATCTTAAAATCCAGACTAGACCTAAGGGTCTGGCTTGGATTTTGGGGGGGACCCCCACGCCGTTTTTCGGCTTAGGGGGTTCACCTTAGAATCCAGACCAGACCTAAGGGCCTGGTATGCTCCTGAAGGGGAACCCATGCCGGTTTTTTCATTAAAATTTGGCCTGGAGTTCCCCTTCATGATTCATACCAAACACAGGGGACAGCGAGGCTGCCAAGGACCAGCACCATGACATCGTGCTGGACACATTCTCGGCTAGCTAGTCGCCTCTAGGACACGACTTGAGCGGCTGCTTCACGCTCAGGTCGTGTCCAGGTCGCCTCGCAAAGTCGCGCTGTCCCTGTGTCAGCCGGCACACGAGTCGCCCGCAAGTCGGATCCGACTTCCCGGGCGACCTCTATTCAAATCAATGGGCTCCCATAGGGAACCATTCATTTTCAATAGAGCGCCGCTGACATTTCTATTTACTATAACAGTTAGTAACAATTAAGGTTAGAAGCAGCGCAGCGCACTGTTATTAGTAAATCAGCCCCACAGTTCCTTTTTTTTTTTTTGGTCCAAGTACTGGACCGGGTAGAGAATCTTGACTCGAAGTATTGAATGCCCTAGCACTAACTAACTAGTCACCCCAAGTCCTTCAAAGAAGAAAAGGGTAAAAGGAAAATCTTCTCCTTTGCAAAAATTACAAAACTGGAATAGTCAAAGTTTATCATCACCAATAAAATTGAGGATCCGGTAGTGTCAGCGATTTTCTTTGCTTATCCACTGTAGTAATAAAGTAGACGAAGTCCTCCTTTCCAGGCCGACAAATGACTACCTTGTCCGCATAGATATGCAGACTATAGATCCATTGCAACAAACACCCTCGGTAGCGTTCATCCATGGTGAAGGAATGACCTATTTTCCGGAACGGCTTAGGTACTTCGAGGTGGTTCCACACAGCTTCACTGTACCAGTCCGCTTTTTTGGCTTCAATTTCTTGCATGGTTTCCCTGGGAACATAGGGGAACTCTAGTCCAGGGATATGCAATTAGCGGACCTCCAGCTGTTGCAAAACTACAAGTCCCATCATCCCTCTGCCTCTGGGTGTCATGCTTGCTGCTGTCAGAGTCTCGCTATGCCTCATGGGACTTGTAGTTTGGCAACAGCTGGAGGTCCGCTAATTGCATATCCCTGCTCTAGTCCATACTCCCTGGCCACCCGTTTGTTTAACAGTCTCTGTGATCAGGCAAGCCTGGGCAAAGATCTGGTACTTCCATAACCAGGCGGTATACAGGAAACTGCAGACTTGTGTACCATGCGATTTGCAGATGATTTTCCTGACCCATATAAACTGGTAACTTTGGGCAGGACTTCATTGGTAAGAACCAGGGTTTCCACCCTGGGTGTTGTCTCCCCAGAATCCATGGCTGCCACCTCCGACGAACTGTGTACCGAGGCAACATCCCCCATGTAATTCCATAACAGTTCTTTAGACATGGGTTCAAACATGTAATCATCTCCGGCATCTGACAATGAGTCCAACTCAGAGACTTCTAACTCTTCTGCCGGCAAATAATTGCGTACAGTCCCAAATACTTTTTCCCCAGATGTCTTACCGGTCGCTGACGTGGGCCTGCCGGGAATATCATCTCTCTCGTGGTCCGGTTTCCGGTGTTCTCTGGGGTGGGCCTCTACCGCGGCCGCGGGAGGCCTTCATGTATCCCACCTTCTTCTGTACAGGTGCCGCAAAGATAGGTGTAGCGAAGGTGGATACGGATGAAGAAACAGTGGAAGTAGCATCCGCTGGTAACCCACTCACAGTGGCAACAGCAACATCCCCTCCCGGGTTACTCACCGCAACAGATGCGGTGGGCATGGGCGGGATAATTTGGTTGAAGGCAGCTTCTTCCGTCACGTTGCCCATAACCCAGTCCACTTGGTAAGCGCGGGGTGGCATGGTGGGTTGCTCCACAGAGAACAGGTACTCCCCGCATCGTAAGCATCGGACAAAGGGACTGGGGGTGTATAGCCAGTCCATCACACCTGTTACACAGCATACCCAGGGCCTCCACCCCACCAATCGTGTAGAGCACGAACCACCCATGCGGCTTCAGTCGGATGCCAGTGTCTGCAGCACGGTTCCCAGCATCATGGCACTTGCAGCGGTGCCCATTGGAAACATCCTGGGTTCAAAAGCAGACTGCAACGATAACACTGAAGACATGGCGGTGCTCCGATTCTCTAAGTGCTGGACACACGTGTAGCGTCTCACGCAGCAAACAAGCAGAAACTCCTCCCACTTGCTCTTTTTGGCACGTAGCTCGCAGGCTTTTCTTTTCCTTGACTCCGCCCACTGCCCACACGGCCAGAAAATGATTGCAATTCCTTCCCCGTTTTTAGCACAGTCCTTTTCCCTCTGTAGAATGGTAGAATAGGTCCCCAAATGAACAGTCTATTTTGTTGCGAGAGGTAATGGCAAATCCCAGACTAGAGCCCCCACATATAGCAATAACCCCGTAGCGGGCCACTGGTTTAATTTTGGGCCTTGAATGTTACCTCACTGTTACGTATGCTCGTCTCAGGGGTTCTCCTTGAAGAGTTGTCCAGAATAAGTTTGCACCAACACAAAAGTCTCTTTTAAGGGTTTATTTGAAATAAAGTTTCCAACAGAGGGGATGAAGGGATGGGGAGGACTCAGGCGCCTTAGTTGCGAATCATAAGAATTTTCCCTAGGTCCAGAGGAACAACTGTTTCCACACTGGACTCAGCAAACACTGGATTTGTCCAATCTCACTGGCCTAGCAGCCGATGCACAGCTTGATCACATATAGTCTCTGCCACAGACTTGGAGTAAATAGAACAGTCTCTGCCACAGACTTGGAGTAAATAGAAAAGTCTCTGCCACAGACTTGGGGTAAATAGAACAGTCTCTGCCACAGACTTGGACTAACCTTTACTTGGGTTACCTTCTGAATGAAGAACACAGCTCTCAGTGCCAGGATCTTCCAGACGTTCCAGCAGCCCTATGAGGTAGATCACGATACGGATGCATCCTCCAATTGAGTCCTCAATTGCTTGGTCCCTTCCAGCAGGATCATCCCTGGATCAGTGGGCCCCAGCAAATCCCGGGCCTACTTGTCAGTTAACGGACCCTCAGGCAAACGTGGCCCCTGAGGCGTAAACTGCCAACACTTCCCTGAGGCCATGAGGGCCCTCAGGTTTGGACCGAAGACACGACCCCAGAATCTCCTTTTGCCCTAATGGCGTCTGTCACTTAAATACCCCCTCCCAGCATGCACAGTGGGTTCACTACGCCCCCTGAGCTGCTTTCTAGGAAAGAGGTACCCAATACGTCCAGCCTGTAGCCTTTCCAATCCTGACCAGCGGTGGCAGCGACACCCACTGTCAGGAGGGAAATCATACAACAAGCTGAACTGAAACAGAGTGCAATTTGTAACACGATCCTTCTGAGCCAAACTATTGCTCAGATAACTATAATTTAACATATAGCGCACCCTCATTGGGAACAGGGCGCTACATATATATATATATATATATATATATATATATATATATATATATATAAAATACCAGCAGATCAGCAGATTGGTAATATTTATTAAATGCCACCTGTTACATAATGGTCCATTTCAGGTTATATCTTCAACCTGGAAGATCAATTTACACTTCTTGAATTGTTATCTTTTATTACATGAAAGCCCAACTCCATCTTTTTTATGCCCCTGCCCTACACCACATTACTGATAATGGTCCTAGTACATTTTTTTAATGATCTCCTATGCATACCTTAAATCCTGTAGTCTTTAGGCCAGTCACATAACATCATGAATCATTTCTCTTTTCCTCTGGCACTAGTGATGGACAGTCCCTACACCTGGACAGAGCAATATTCATGTAATGATGTGTGAGCAGTGTTCTTTCAAGATGTCCATGACAATCTGGACTGACAGGAAGTGGGATGAATAATTTTGTGCATCATTCAACCTATAAGAAGACTGGTGTTAGATTGCAGAGCTGTAAGTTTGCAACAACCCCAAAGCTCAAATACACATGCCTTTCTCTACTGTACAGTGAATGAATGGCAAGTGTTCTGTGCTGAGTGGCTTCCTGTTCATTCACAAACCGAAGCATAGTAAACACAGTTTACTGTCCTTCGGTTATTATTATTATTATTATTATACATGATTTTTACAGGGCCAACAGTTTGCACAGTGCTTTGTAACATGGGGGCAGACAGTACAGTTACAATACAATTCAATACAGGAGGGATCAGAGAGTCCTGCTTGTTAGAGCTTACAATCTAGAAGATTATGAATGGACACAGTGAGCAGGTGTGTTCACTGTGTTCATTTAGCAAAGAAAGGGGCTGGTAAATTACACATTTACTAGCCCCTTCCCCCATGCTCCATCCTGAAACATCCCCTGCAGCAGCCGGGGGGGGGGGGGGGAGCCAGCAGCACTGCGGGGGGGGGCAAAAAGAGGGGGGAGCCCAGGCATTAGGTACATTGTGATCATGGTGTGCCCAGGCACACCTGGCACACCCCCATGCACACGCCTATGCTAATGGATGATTCATTTTTTATTAAAATAAAAG
Organism: Rana muscosa; assembly: GCA_029206835.1. Classification (NCBI taxonomy): domain Eukaryota; kingdom Metazoa; phylum Chordata; class Amphibia; order Anura; family Ranidae; genus Rana; species Rana muscosa. Next base: position 700,755,697 of record CM055117.1, on the reverse strand, counting down.
GTGGAGCTGGGCTTTAAGGTCTCAGAATCCCTTCCGCTAAAAGGTAGAAGTGAAATATGGATGCTCATAGTACCAAATTGTGGCTTAACAGGAAATGAATAAAGGAAAAGACTTGTAGACAGTGGTCATTGTCGCTGACTTTTCTTTAGTAGTTATTGCTCTTTTAACAATTTCCAATGTAGATCACATAGGGTATTATTTAACCTAATTTATTTCTAAAATATGTTTGTGGCAAAATTCTCCAATTATGACCTTGGGGGCACAAAATGCACATAGCTTAAACCAGAATGTGGACATCTGTTCCATTATTCACATTATTAATGCTCAATGCTTAACCACTTAACTGTAACAAGTATCTTGTAGCTGCACCAACATATTTAAATGCAGAGATCCACATTTGTTTGCTTTAATAGACCAGAAATATAGATTGATACTTACTGAAGCAGTAACTGCCATACATTTAACAACTTTTCCCATAGAGGGGAAACAGGGAAATATGCAAAAAAAAGCTAATACATTTTTTTTTCTGCATTAGGACAATCAATATCCACTTTACAGCTATATCTAATGAAAACAATTTAAAGCAATGTTATATACTGTATTTCTATCAGTGGCAAGCTAATTTGCTCAATGCCTATGAAGTGAGAACTGACGTTTGTTAATTGGTAATGGGGGCCATGATGTGACACGTGATCCCGGAGTCTCCAAACTATAAATCTGTAGGAATTAGAGATGTCATTCCTGAAATTCCTAGTGGTATAATGTCTTTTCAGATTCCAGTGCAGTAAGTGCAAGTAATGTCACTCACAGAACCTTTCATGTAATCCAGGAAAATAGCAATACAGCTGTGCTGAAGCCAGAAAGACCACTCAATTACATAAATGATATATTTTTAGTCATCTTTTCAGTGGCATATTATGTAAGGTAATTAGAATGCTTCTGTATGGCCTCTTGCCCTTTCTGAAGCCTCATGCCGCGTACACACGATCGTTTTTAATGTCTGTGACAGGAGGGTCACTTTGGACACAGGGTGAGCCAGGAAATAATGGACATTAAGAAATATATCTTGGGCTACCTAAAATGGGTCTGTAATATTTATCCACCATATCCCCAAGGATATCTGTAAAGGACTATTTACTGTTTCTGAACTCAACAGGTTAATTGAGAGATACTGAGGTGTTCAGCCTCAATCACCTGTCTAGTGTAATGCTAATGAATTCCAGCTTCTAGAAGACCTGTTCATTGTTTGTGGTGATGTGGATTGAGGAAATGAAGTCTGTCCTTGTGTGTATTGTAAAGTATCAGACAGTCTGGTGAATACAAAGGTCATGCATAGTCATTCAAACATAAAGGGGATTATTAGAACCTGTTGTCTCCTAGCAGACGTCAAAATAATGTGTGGAGTCTTGTAATGTGTGGGTGGAGCTGGGCCATTGTTCATGTTAAACTAAGGTGTATTGGATGTATATAAAAGTTACAATGTTTTTCTCAATAAATGCTATTCGTTCCTGGAAGAGACAGAGTACGTCTAGTTTCTTCTGGAGGGATTAATCTTATGGGAAGTGATCGCTGTGGAGAGTCGATAGTGGTTGTGTGTTCAGAGAGGGAATATTCTAAACGGCGTTAACCCCTTTCATATTGGGGGGTGTCGTTACATTGGTTGGCAGCAGCAGGATTTTCCCTCCAGTTCCTGGGACACTCCAAACCACCACAGTGAATGACCAGCTATGCAGCCTGCAGGAAAGTCACGCTGAAAGACCTACTTGAGAGCCGAGATGGACCAGAAGAAGGGTGATGCAGGACCCCGGTCAGTTGAAGATTTGTTTCAGCAACGAGTTCAACAGCGCTTGGCATTATATGGTGCTAACCCAACAGAGACCCCCATACAGGAAGCCATTAGAGGCATCCAGCTGCAGGATGCGCAACAAAAGAGAGAACTAGAGCGACAAGAGAGAGAACGAGAGCGACAAAAGAGAGAACTAGAGCGGCAACATGAGCGGAGAATGGCGGAAATACGGCAATCGGAGACAACGCCTAAAGAACCAGCCGCCATGGAAGAGGAATTCGGAAGGAGGTTGCGAGAGATGCAGATACAGCATAGAGGACCAGTATCAGAAGAGGTCCTGCTGGGATGGTCAGATTCGATCCGCTGCGAACTCTGGAAGAAAGTGCTAGCTCTCGAGCAGCAACACCAGGGAAAGATTCTCCCCTCCATCTATGTAAGGTACTGGTCGCAGTATGAAGTACGAATGCCGTTATTGGGGGAACAACCAAAGCAGGAGTGGACAGCTGAGTTAAGCAGGCTGATCCAGGCAGAGATGCGGTTGGATGAGAGCTACAGAGCCCTCCGCTGGTATGTAGCCCAAGAGTGCCCATGGTCAGCGGATGACAGCCCCACAGAAGGCTTTGACTATGATGGCCTGGGATTGTTGTATTGGGGGCTGTCCAGTGACCCTGACTTTGGGAGTGATCGGGAGTGGCGTTTAGAGGAAATAATGGAGCACAGAGAGCGAAAACTGAATGTCTCGGAAGGGCACTGGGCAGAGGAAGATTTGGAATTTCTGGCCGTTCAGGAATGGGAGCTGGAGATCGCCTACAGACAGCTGCTAGAATATGCTCAGCAGCAGGGTGGTGCTACCTTTGCCTGGGACTATCAGGAAATACCAGTTGACAACTATGAAATCCTGGCTGAAGAATCAGCAGTGGAAAATCTGAAGATTGCCATCCCTAAAGCCGAAGTGAATAATACGGAGTTCCAGGGAGCTAGCCTGGCTGAAGAATCGGCAGTGGAAAATCTGAAGATTGCCACCCTTAAAGCCGAAGTGGATGATATGGAGTTCCAGGGAGCTAGCCTGGCTGAAGAATCGGCAGTGGAAAATCTGGAGATTGCCATCCTTAAAGCCGAAGTGGATGAGGTGGAGTTCCAGGGAGCCAGGGCAGTTGGCTCATCCCCCCAGCCACAGATTACAGAAGGTATGGATTTAATGGGCTGTTCAGAGGATGTTATGGATTATGCATCGCCCCCTCAAGTACTGGCAGCAGGACAGAGTACTGCAGACCCCTGCTCTACACCCGTGGCAGTTTTGGAGGCCCGAGGTGAGAAGGTGATGGTTCCTCTTTCCCAGGGGATTTCAGAGATGCAGGGAGGAGAAGCAGCCCTTTTCCCTCCCCAACAGTTAGCCAGAGCAGATGGTGTGGAGTCCCCAGCAGAAGTGCTGGCAACAGGGCAGAGTGATACCCACCTCTGCCCAGCACCGGAAACCACTGTGGAGTTTCAGGGAGCCGGGGCAGTTGGCCTTTCTCCCCAGCAACAAGCTGAGGCAGTAAAGCTTTTACTCCCAGCTGAATCACTGGCAGCAGGACAGAATGCTACTGGCATCGGCACACAACTGCCACTTGAGCGGATATCGGTGGATGGGACTGCGGTCTCCACTCACAGCAACCCAGCACAAGAGCTGGCAACAGAGCAGAGTGCCGCGGGCCTCTGCTCTCAACTAACAGAAGAGGGAGTTCCGGTGGTACTGGATGGGACTTCGGTCCTTACTGACACAACCCCAGAAAATGGTGTGACACTGGGACAGGAGGATGTCAGCCTTGCTTTGCAAGCACTGGGGGATTTTCACCTGCCACAAGGGGATGGGACTTCAGCCTCTACTTGTATACCCCAGGGATGCCGGGCAGTCGACCCAGATCCCCAACAGCATGACAGACTGAGCCCAGTCACCCTGTCTTCTCTCCAGCGGCTGAAAGGACTCCAGGGAGAAGGGCCAGTCCAGGCCTCTCCCCAGCGGCGGGTATGTTCTCTGAGAGAGGCAGAGGTTGGCTGGGTAAGTAATGCTCTGTTTGGAGCAATTTATTTGGGGTACTGTGTGGATACCGGCATTAGAGGAATGGACCTATGGACTAACTTCGGAGTCAACCCGTCTGGGGTCGCCTCATCTGTTAGTCTCCTGCCGAAAGGGGAGATGTGTGACAGGAGGGTCACTTTGGACACAGGGTGAGCCAGGAAATAATGGACATTGAGAAATATATCTTGGGCTACCTAAAATGGGTCTGTAATATTTATCCACCATATCCCCAAGGATATCTGTAAAGGACTATTTACTGTTTCTGAACTCTACAGGTTAATTGAGAGATACTGAGGTGTTCAGCCTCAATCACCTGTCTAGTGTAATGCTAATGAATTCCAGCTTCTAGAAGACCTGTTCATTGTTTGTGGTGATGTGGATTGGGGAAATTAAGTCTGTCCTTGTGTGTATTGTAAAGTATCAGACAGTCTGGTGAATACAAAGGTCATGCATAGTCATTCAAACATAAAGGGGATTATTAGAACCTGTTGTCTCCTAGCAGACGTCAAAATAATGTGTGGAGTCTTGTAATATGTGGGTGGAGCTGGGCCATTGTTCATGTTAAACTAAGGTGTATTGGATGTATATAAAAGTTACAATGTTTTTCTCAATAAATGCTATTCGTTCCTGGAAGAGACAGAGTACGTCTCGTTTCTTCTGGAGGGATTAATCTTGTGGGAAGTGATCGCCTAGCTGTGGAGGGTCGATAGTGGTTGTGTGTTCAGAGAGGGAATATTCTAAATGGCGTTAACCCCTTTCATATTGGGGGGTGTCGTTACAATGTCATTTAAAAAAATGACGTTTTTCTCGACGTGATTTTTCTCGTTTCCTCTCAAGCCTGTCTTGCATACACACGTTCATGAAAAAAAAACGCTCGAGCAAAGCGCAGTGACGTACAACACGTACGACGGCACTATAAAGGGGAAGTTCCGTTTGAATGGCGCCACCCTTTGGGACGCTTTTGCTAATTTCGTGTTACCGCGTGTTAGTAAAAGATGGTGAGAGACGATTCGCGCTTTTCGGTCTTCGTGCTTTTAAGAACGTTTTGTGGAGTTCCGTTTGTGCTTGTTGGTTCGTATCTGTCTTTCAGTGCTTGTAGTCAGTTCGTATCTGTTTATTCAGTGCGTTCTTGTCTGCTTTTCAGCTCGTTCTTCATAGGTTTCACAGCTATTCGTTACTGTTTTTCAGCTCGTTCTTCATAGGCCTTGCTGTTCTTCCGTGCGTTCTTTTAGTTCGTTCTGACCAGCCGACCGTTATCTAGCCATGTTGCGGCTATGTACTCGTCGTAGAGTTCGTGCTGTAGTTGGAGCAGGGGTTCTTTCTGTATCCCAACTCCAGTCCATGAACAGGGTGAGGAGGAGTTCATGGACCAAGAATTGGTTGCTCCAGCGGCACCAGTTCTGTCACATGCCTTTGTTGCGGGAGATCAGGGAGAATAATCCTGAGGACTACAGGAATTTTCTCAGGATGTCTGACCCTGTATTTCAGCATCTGTTGGCTTTGGTGTCCCCCTATATTACCAGGCAGGACACCGTTATGCGGGAAGCCATCACTGCTGAGCAGAGGCTCATCGCCACGTTGCGATACCTGGTGACTGGGAGAAGCCTGCAGGACCTCAAGTTCTCAACAGGCATCTCCCCCCAGGCTCTGGGAATCATTATACCAGAGACTTGTTCTGCCATCCTTCAAGATTTGCAGGAGGACTATATTAAGGTAAGTTTTCTCCTTTAACATTACATTTTATGTATTTCTTGCTTAATAATGTTTAATATTTCTTTTATCAGTCCCTAATTACCATGATTGTAATATGCTGTGAATGTCTCCTTTCTCCCCATGCATGTTGTATCGTTTTTGATGCTCCTTTTTTGGCCTACATGCATATATCCCCTAACTAAACTCTCCAGCATGCTATGCTGGGGCCATACCCACCTAGCCTAGTCACTTCCCTTTTTTTTTCCTGTCTGCTCCATTGTAGTGCTTTACCCTAAACGCCCCCTAAAGATTTCTTAGGAATGTTATAATTTCTTTCAATTCATACAGAGTGCTACAGCCTTGATTTGTGAGGTCCCCAACTAATCTTCAACCCCCCCCCCCATAAAATTTATGAAATGGCTCATCAGATGGGTTGTTGAATTTGAAAAGTGACAGTTTTTTTTTGGAGGTTACAAATCATTTAAAAATCTATCTAAGTTTATCCTGATGTTGGCCAGGAATGATTTTGTCAAATCTGCTTGCAATGTTTATGTATGAAAGTATTAATATTTTTTTGTTTAACTCCCCAGTTCCCTTCTACGCCACATGAATGGCAGAATGTGGCATCTCAGTTTGCCCAGCGATGGAACTTTCCAAACTGTGGAGGGGCCATCAATGGCAAGCATGCACCACCCCATTCGGGATCCTATTACTTCAATTATAAGAGGTTCCACAGCATCGTCATGATGGCAGTGGTGTCGGCCACCTACGAATTTCTTTATGTGGACGTTGGTAAAAATGGACGTATGTCCGATGGAGGAGTCTTTGCTCAGACTGAGTTTGGCCAACAGCTCCTATCAGATGAGCTGGCCTTGCCACCAGCGGACCAAAATGTGGAGGGACTCCCGTTTGTCTTTGTTGCGGATGAGGCATTTGGGCTGGGTCCCCATTTAATGAGGCCATTTCCTCAAAGAACCCTCACCCCTGAGAGGAGGGTGTTTAACTATCGGCTGGCCAGAGCCAGAAGGGTGGTGGAAAATGCCTTTGGCATCATGGCCAGCCGATTCCGCTTGTTCCTCACCTCCATTCATCTTGCCCCATACAAATGGAACCATGTGGTCATGACCTGTTGTGTCCTACATTATCTTTCTTTGAGTGGGCCTGAGGCCTCATTACAGGACGGTACTAATTTAGTGGCCCTGCAAGCTGGCCGTCCAGGCTCGGCCTCTCAAACCGGCCGTGATGTTCGGCAGCAATATTTGGATTATTTTGTGGGTAGGGGGGCCATTGATATGCCTGTGGATTCTTAATTTTATTGTGTTGAAAAATAAAATCTTTCTGCTAAATAATTTTTGTATTGTCTTTTTGGTTGTGTTTCTTTTATGTTTCTCCTTGGTTCTCCTAGTGCACTTGTAGTGCCATGTGTATTTTCCATTATTAAATACCCATCATTGTCAGTGTAAACACAAAACATAATTTTGCTTACTTTGGGCAACATTTAGATAATAAGCCACACATTTTTTAGTTTTAAAATCTTTTTAATCTTTGCACATAAATATTTTTTTTGTTTTGTTTTTATTAACCACTTGCCACCCGCCCTATAGCGGATTGATGGCGGCAAAGTGGTTTCAAAATCCTGACTGGACGTCATATGACGTCCTCAGGATTTTGAGCCGCTGCGCGCCCCCGGGGGCGCGCATTGCGGCGATCGTTGTTGCAGGGTGTCAGTGTGACACCCCGCAACACCGATCTAGGTAAAGAGTCTCCGACGGAGACTCTTTACCACGTGATCAGCCGTGTCCAATCACGGCTGATCACGATGTAAACAGGAAAAGCCGGTGATCGGCTTTTCCTCACTCGCGTCGGTCAGACGCGAGTAGAGGAGAGCCGATCGGCTGCTCCTCTGACAGGGGGGTTTGTGCTGATCGATTATCAGTGCAGCCCCCCCTGAGGATGCCCACACTGGACCACCAGGGATGCCACCAGACCACCAGGGATGCCCACCACCAGGTATGCCTCCCTAGACCACCAGGGATGCCAATCAGTGCCCCTAATGGATGCCAATCAGTGCCCACAATGGATGCCAATCAGTGCCCACAATGGGCATCACTGATTGGCAGGCATTATTGTTTGGCACTGATTGGCATCCATTAGTAACACATTACAGTACAGTGCCACCTATCAGTGCCCATCCATGCCACCTATCAGTGCCCATCCATGCCCATCCGTGCCACCTATCGGTGCCCATCCATGCCGCCTATCGGTGCCCATCCATGCCGCTTATCGGTGCCCATCCGTGCCGCCTATCTGTGCCCATCCTTGCCGCCTATCTGTGCCTATCTGTGCCCATCCGTGCCGCCTATCTGTGCCCATCCGTGCCGCCTATCTATGCCCATCCATGCCACCTATTGGTGCCCATCCGTGCTGCCTATCGGTGCCCATCTGTGCTGCCTATCAGTGCCCATCTGTGCTGCCTATCGGTGCCCATCTGTGCTGCCTATCGGTGCCCATCCGTGCTGCCTATCGGTGCCTATCCGTGCCGCCTCATCAGTGCCCATCCGTGCCGCCTCATCGGTGCCCATCAGTGCCGCCTTATCAGTGCCCGTCAGTGCAGCCCCATCAGTGGCCATCAGTGAAAGAGAAAACTTACTTATTTACAAAGTTTTGTAACTGAAACAAAAAAAATATGTTTTTTTTTCAAAATTTTCGGTCTTTTTAAAAAAAATTTAACAGAAAATAAAAATCGCAGAGGTGATCAAATACCACCAAAAGAAAGCTCTATTTGTGGGGACAAAATGATAAAAATTTAGTTTGGGTACAGTGTAGCACAACCGCGCAATTGTTATTCAAAGTGCAACAGCGCTGAAAGCTGAAAATTGGTCTGGGCAGGAAGCTGTATAAGTGCCCTGTATGGAAGTGGTTAAACAAATATAGGTTTTAAATTTGCAGTGTTATAAAATATTTTTGGGGGTAAAACGCATGAACAGGCATGCTTAAAAAACGTACAAAAAATTATTGATCTAAATTTCTATATGTAGTATTAATTAAACATTAAACCAAAAAAAACCTTCGAAAACAAAACAAGTTCAAAGTTCTTTTGTGGCAAAAAATTAAACCCGCCCAAGCACAGCCATGATATTTTGGAGCCTTTGCTCCACCCGCTTGGTATTTTGCCTGATCTGTATCAAGTCTCCCTATTTTCTTTCAAGGTCACGACAGCAGATTATTAGGTATTGTATCAGGATCTGTGCACTGTGACTTGTAAAATTGTCGGGGTCTTCAGGCAGAACAGCACAAATATGTAGGCCTACATCTATTAACCTGAATCTGTGGTGTTTGACACTGACCTGTTGTGGTGCCACTTTCCACTTCCTCCACTTCACGTTCCTCTACATCATGTGGTTCTGGGGGTCTTGTTGGAGGTGTGGGATTTATGGTCTTATGTCTCGAACCTTTTTGAAGCCCTATTGAGATTGCAATAAAAGGTATAGTTTAGTTCCTAAATAATAATTATCTTAAAAAATAAGCCCTGAAAGAGGAATATGAAACATTCTTTGGAAGTGTGGTACAATTGTCTTTTTAGCCCAAGTTACAAGCTGAACAAAAGATTGGATCCATACCCAAAACAGGAACATATAATTCGTTTTACAATGTTTCACACATGGAAACACACCCAAGTATATACACTGTTTCACCTGTGTGTGACACCCTAAAAAGGTTGTTCTGTTGGGCCACACTTGTGCTACTGAATCCAGATGTTCAACCAGCTGCTGAGCATTCTCTTCTTAACATTACAAATTTATACACTTAATATTTTAAAAATATATTCAAAACCTCATGTTTCCATAATCATCTCCCCAAGATATTCATGGTAACTTTTTTTGCAATGCTGGATCAGCCAAAAACATTGTATTATTAAGTGTACGGTAAGGGTAGGGGGGATCTCCAGGGAAACCACAAAAGATATTGCTCTGTTCTCTTACTGGGGCTCTTTCTCATGTGTAAAATGATAAATACAAAAATTATTTCATATAATGTCCGCGGGTTAAATGCCCCTATAAAAAGTGCAAATATAATTCGAGAAATTAGTTTCATGAAGGCTGAAGTAGTACTATTGCAGGAGACACACTTTTTTCAGGGTTCAAACCGGAGAATTATCTCAAAGGATTATCCCCTCTGGTACTATGGGGACTCACCGATAAGATGTGCTAAAGGAGTGGCTATAGGGTTTGCCAAGGGATCCCGATTCATATTGGAGGAGAGAAAAACAGACCCGGAAGGGCGTTACTTATTTATAAGGGGTAAATTGAATGAAGAGGAGGTATCATTGGCAAACGTATATGGCCCAAATAAAAAGTCAAATAAATTCCTAATTAGGATTATGGATGATTTCATGGATTTCAAGAAAGGGGTGGCTGTCATGGCAGGAGATTTTAATCTGTGTTTGGATCCAAAGATGGATAGCACGTCGCTTGTACCGGGGACTGGAATAGCCCAGAGGAATAAACTAAAAAAGAGAATGCATCAACATCAATTAGTGGATGTGTGGAGATCTCAACATCTAAAACAGAGGGATTTTACGTTCTATTCCCCGGTACATGGGACATACTCAAGATTGGATTTTTTCCTGGTAGAACATCAGTTATTAGAATCAGTGGAAGACTCAGACATAGGTATAACAAAATTTTCAGACCACGCGCCAATAATACTTCAATTAAAGATAGGAGAGTCCCCAAAGAGAAATAACAACTGGAAACTAAACGAAGAGCTCTTACAGGATAAAAAAACAGTCCAAAGAATAAAACACAAATTAGTTCTATTTTTTAGAGAGAATGCTATAGAAGATATGTCAGAGGCAGTGATATGGGAAGCCCATAAGGCCTATATAAGGGGCATTCTGATTAAGGAGGGCACAGAAAAAAAGAAAAAAACGAAGGAAAAAAAACACATTAATAAAAGAAATCTCCATCTTAGAACAGCTACACAAGAGTACTAGAAAAAAATAAATTATATTGATGCTGAGTGCGAAAAGAGAAGAGTTGAGAGAAGTAATAGAGCAAGAGACTAGAACTGTCTTTAACCAAATTAAGAATGAGAGATATCAACATGGTAATAAACCCGGGAAATATCTGGCAAAATTACTAAAAAATAAAAAATCTGTCAACTTCATAGAGAAAATACAATCAAGTACGGGGGAATTAAGATATAAAACAACAGAAATAGCAAAAAACTTTCAGGAATTTTATGGAAAACTTTACTCAATTAATGTAAAAGAGACAAAAGAAGAATCAAAACAAAAGAAGGAAAAAACAAAAGCTTTCTTAAATGAGATAAAATTAGAGAAAATCCCGGAAAATAAAATTAGCTTCCTAGAGGCCCCAATAAGAGAGGAGGAAATAATAAAAATAATACAAGATCTACCCAATGGGAAAAGCCCAGGACTAGACGGTTTTACGATACTTTATTATAAGAAATTCTTAGAAATTTTGACCCCGAAACTTTGTTCCTACTTGAACGGGGTAGGTGGGAAATGGGAGTTGAGGAAAGAAGCATTAGAAGCTACTATAACTATTATATTAAAAGAAGGTAAAGACAATACACTTTGTTCTAGTTATAGACCAATCTCACTCTTGAACATAGATACCAAGATATTCTCAAAGGTACTTGCTTCCAGGATGAAAACAATTATGAAGGAAATGGTCCATGCAGATCAAGTTGGTTTCATCCCAGGAAGAGAGAGTAGGGACAATGGTATCAGAACTCGTTTGGCTATACAGCAAATGAAAGAGAGTGGGGCCCCAGGTCTACTCCTGTCAATAGACGCCGAAAAGGCGTTTGACAGGGTAGACTGGGGCTTCATGCAGAGTACACTAAAGGCTATAGGCTTGGGACCCAGAATGACCTCTTGGATAAAATCATTATATAATACACCAACGGCAAGAATCAAAGTAAACGGGTTTCTTTCTTTTTTTTTTTTTAAATGTCTTTATTAATTTTCATATCTCATAACATAATATCAAAATATACAATAGCCTAATATTTCACAGAGAGATAATAAAACATTACTCCCAACCCCGCCCCCCTCCCCGGATCTCCCCTCTATGGTTACCCACCCTTCTATTGCTCCCTCTTTAACCTTTTCTTTTTCTTCTCCTAATCTTGCCTCTCTCTCATATAAAATCGATATCATTTCTGTGTTAAATTTTTGTTATATGATTTATATAATTTATATAAACTATACAAATTTATATAGCCACATATATCTATATATATGTATGCCCATACAATACAATACGCGTCTACGCATACACACACATATATACCCATTACGCTCCCAGCAACTCTGCGTATCCCGTAGTATGTTTATAAGTTACCCATTCCCGCCATTTTTTATCGAACTGCTCCTTATCCTCCCCCTCCCTGAACTTCACATATTCCAATCTATAGATATCATCGATTTTATGGCACCATCCCTTCAAGCTAGGTCGTTCCGGTTCTTGCCAGTGTATAGCAATTTGGTACTTTGCAGCATTTAAAAGTTGTGGAGTTAGTGTTCTCATATACTGTTTAGTTGGGATTCGAATCCCATGTAATATGCAGCCCCAAGGCTCATCAGGGACTTCGAACTTGGTTATATCTTTAATTGTTTGTATATTTTAATTTTAGGGCATGTCCACCAAATGTGAGCCATAGTCCCTATTTCCTTACACCCCCTCCAACAAAACTTTGCATTTTCATTTGAACATTTGTGTACCTTATCGGGGGTTAAGTACCAGCGGACTAGACATTTATAATTTAATTCCATTTCGTTATGGTTTACTGCTGTGGAGTGCACTCTCTCTATAATTTGCCTAATCTCGAGGTCGTTGACCTGTGACCCCAACTCCTCCTCCCACTTTTTGATGAATGGCGGTATGCCCAGCTTTTTTGTATTACTTAATATTTTATAAATCTTAGAGATTACTCCCTACTTAACCTTCTCCTCACATAATCTCTCTAAGGGCCGTAGAGTTTCTATAGTTCTCTTAGGCCGAGGTAGTTTTTCAAAGAAATTTTTTAACTGAGCGTACCGCCATTCATCTAGCAACAGCAGTTCCCGTTTGTTTTTTAATTCTTGATACTCTAGTACAGGGATATGCAATTAGCGGACCTCCAGCTGTTGCAGAACTACAATTCCCATGAGGCATAGCAAGACTCTGACAGCCACAAGCATGACACCCAGAGGCAGAGGCATGATGGGACTTGTAGTTTTGCAACAGCTGGAGGTCCGCTAATTGCATATCCCTGCTCTAGTAGTTTATCTTTCTCCATTACATCTTTCAGTTGTAAATTATCTTGCTTAATCCATTTTCCAAATAATTTTTCGACTCCCGGTGTAAAATATTTTGTGTTGGTTAATGGTATTAACGTAGAAATTGAACTCCCATTTCTTTTTTTTGTGAATTTTGTACCATATTTTAAGTGCATTTCTAGTGATGTTATGTATGTCAGTGCTAAGTTCCCGATATTGTTCGGGTATCCAAATTACCTTTCCCAATGGTGCTTTACATATAGTGACTTCCATATTTACCCATCTTTTTTCTAAGTTATTTTTAGCCCATTCTATTACTCGTGATAAAACAATTGCAAAATAATAATTTCTCAAATCAGGTGCCCCTAGTCCCCCTTGTGCCTTTTCCTTGGTCAAAAGTGTAAGTTTAATTCGTGGTTTTTTCCCACACCATATAAATTTTAAGAACATTGACTGTAATTTATTAAAGAATGCTTGTGGTATTGGGATTGGTAACATTTGCCATTTATACATTATTTTCGGCAGAATTACCATTTTATACAGCAAATGAAAGAGAGTGGGGCCCCAGGTCTACTCCTGTCAATAGACGCCGAAAAGGCGTTTGACAGGGTAGACTGGGGCTTCATGCAGAGTACACTAAAGGCTATAGGCTTGGGACCCAGAATGACCTCTTGGATAAAATCATTATATAATACACCAACGGCAAGAATCAAAGTAAACGGGTTTCTTTCAGCCCCTTTTGATATGAAGAATGGCACTCGACAGGGGTGCCCACTGTCACCCGCTGCTGTTTGTCCTTACCTTAGAACCCTTGTTAAAAGGAATAAGGATGAATGTAGATAACAGGGGGATAAAAGTAGGGGAAGAAGAGCATAAACTAGCAGCGTACGCTGATGACATAATATTTTACGTAACACATCCTAGAATAACCATGCCTAACATAATGAAAGCCTTAAAAGATTTTGGAAAAATTTCTAACTTTAAAATAAACCCGGCAAAATCCGAAATTCTGAGTCTTAAGTAATCCTTTCTACTTTAGGGATATTATCAAAAAGATTTCCCATTTCGATGGGGAATAAAAGAACTGAAGTATCTCGGTGTCAAGATAACAACTACAAATGAGACAATATACAAAGCCAACTATATCCCTTTATTAAACGACATCAAAGCTGAACTTAATAGAATAACACCGGGACAATTATCTTGGAGCGGCAGAATAAATATTTATAAAATGGTAATTCTGCCGAAAATAATGTATAAATGGCAAATGTTACCAATCCCAATACCACAAGCATTCTTTAATAAATTACAGTCAATGTTCTTAAAATTTATATGGTGTGGGAAAAAAACACGAATTAAACTTACACTTTTGACCAAGGAAAAGGCACAAGGGGGACTAGGGGCACCTGATTTGAGAAATTATTATTTTGCAATTGTTTTATCATGAGTAATAGAATGGGCTAAAAATAACTTAGAAAAAAGATGGGTAAATATGGAAGTCACTATATGTAAAGCACCATTGGGAAAGGTAATTTGGATACCCGAACAATATCGGGAACTTAGCACTGACATACATAACATCACTAGAAATGCACTTAAAATATGGGACAAAATTCACAAAAAAAAGAAATGAGAGTTCAATTTCTACGTTAATACCATTAACCAACACAAAATATTTTACACCGGGAGTCGAAAAATTATTTGGAAAATGGATTAAGCAAGATAATTTACAACTGAAAGATGTAATGGAGAAAGATAAACTACTAGAGCAGGGATATGCAATTAGCGGACCTCCAGCTGTTGCAAAACTACAAGTCCCATCATGCCTCTGCCTCTGGGTGTCATGCTTGTGGCTGTCAGAGTCTTGCTATGCCTCATGGGAATTGTAGTTCTGCAACAGCTGGAGGTCCGCTAATTGCATATCCCTGTACTAGAGTATCAAGAATTAAAAAACAAACGGGAACTGCTGTTGCTAGATGAATGGCGGTACGCTCAGTTAAAAAATTTCTTTGAAAAACTACCTCGGCCTAAGAGAACTATAGAAACTCTACGGCCCTTAGAGAGATTATGTGAGGAGAAGGTTAAGTAGGGAGTAATCTCTAAGATTTATAAAATATTAAGTAATACAAAAAAGCTGGGCATACCGCCATTCATCAAAAAGTGGGAGGAGGAGTTGGGGTCACAGGTCAACGACCTCGAGATTAGGCAAATTATAGAGAGAGTGCACTCCACAGCAGTAAACCATAACGAAATGGAATTAAATTATAAATGTCTAGTCCGCTGGTACTTAACCCCCGATAAGGTACACAAATGTTCAAATGAAAATGCAAAGTTTTGTTGGAGGGGGTGTAAGGAAATAGGGACTATGGCTCACATTTGGTGGACATGCCCTAAAATTAAAATATACAAACAATTAAAGATATAACCAAGTTCGAAGTCCCTGATGAGCCTTGGGGCTGCATATTACATGGGATTCGAATCCCAACTAAACAGTATATGAGAACACTAACTCCACAACTTTTAAATGCTGCAAAGTACCAAATTGCTATACACTGGCAAGAACCGGAACGACCTAGCTTGAAGGGATGGTGCCATAAAATCGAAGATATCGATAGATTGGAATATGTGAAGTTCAGGGAGGGGGAGGATAAGGAGCAGTTCGATAAAAAATGGCGGGAATGGGTAACTTATAAACATACTACGGGATACGCAGAGTTGCTGGGAGCGTAATGGGTATATATGTGTGTGTATGCGTAGACGCGTATTGTATTGTATGGGCATACATATATATAGAGATATGTGGCTATATAAATTTGTATAGTTTATATAAATTATATAAATCATATAACAAAAATTTAACACAGAAATGATATCGATTTTATATGAGAGAGAGGCAAGATTAGGAGAAGAAAAAGAAAAGGTTAAAGAGGGAGCAATAGAAGGGTGGGTAACCATAGAGGGGAGATCCGGGGAGGGGGGCGGGGTTGGGAGTAATGTTTTATTATCTCTCTGTGAAATATTAGGCTATTGTATATTTTGATATTATGTTATGAGATATGAAAATTAATAAAGACATTTAAAAAAACAAAACAAAAAAAAAGACCACCGTTTTCTGAGTTGTTCCTTAGTTCTGCACACCCCGAATTTTTGGTGAAGAGTTTTAACCACTTTCCCCATAGTTTTTGACTTGACAAGATTAGGCCTTTTATACGGCCCATGCTTGGCATCATAATCCTCCCTCCTCAAAATGGTGACCATCTCCACCATTTCGTCGAATGCCATGTTGAATGCCTTTTATCTCCGGGATCGGGTCTTTGGTTGCTCTGGAATTTCATTCTCTGTTGATGTAATATCAGCCACCTGAGTCTCCACCATGTTGTGTAGCACTACGACGAGCAGAAGGGGCGGGGAAAGTACTATATCGAACGTCAGGGGCGGGGAAAACGTGCAGAGTTT
Organism: Rana muscosa; assembly: GCA_029206835.1. Taxonomy (NCBI): domain Eukaryota; kingdom Metazoa; phylum Chordata; class Amphibia; order Anura; family Ranidae; genus Rana; species Rana muscosa. The sequence continues at coordinate 700,739,410 of CM055117.1, read as the reverse complement.
CACGTATGCGCAGTGTATATAAAGCTAATACGCATGTGTCGTAAATACGTTCATTGTGCGGAAGAAGGAGTAAGCAACAAACGTGATAACGAAGGTACATAACATTTTTCTGATTTTGGTTTCATCAGTGGATGAGATTGTGGCCTATATATGGTCCTAAAGATTATTTGAAGTGTCTTGACTGACACTAGTATTTTTGTGTTGTTTTTGACTTTTAGCAAACATGCAGGCTTTCAAGAGTCCAGAGTTTATGGGGGAGTTCCTGGACAGATGGAAGGAACTTCCTGTTCTGTGGCAAACGAAAACAGCCAAAAATAAAAATAAAACAGCCAGGACAGCAGGACTGGAGAGCCTGCTCGAATTTGTAAAGACCCAGATCCCCACAGCAACTATCCAAGAGGTGAACAACAAACTAGCTACCATTAGGGGCACATATAGGACTCAGAGGAATATGGTCCTGAAGTCCCAGAGGTCAGGAGCTGCAGCAGATAAAGTTTATAAACCCAGTCTGTGGTACTACAACAAATTATCATTTTTGGATGACCATCTGGAAGTCAGGGAATCTCTGTCAACCCTTCCCCCCAGACATCTCTCCAGCCTTCCTTGCAGCCAACCCTCCAGCCTTCCTTGCAGCCAACCCTCCATCCTTCCTTGCAACCCAGCTCTGGCTTCTTCAGGGGAACAGCCAGAGGTCCTTGAGGAGCCAGATTTGGACATATGGAGCCAGGTATAGTATTGATATCAAGATTTATATGTAACAAAAGTAATGATGTAAAATAGATGTTACTATTGCTAACTATTTAATGCTTGAAAATAAAGTGGTTTAAATAGCAATAGACAGTAGTGGTCAAAATTGATGGGGACAAGAATAAATAATGCAGGGGTCAGAATCATTGTATTTTTAATTTCTTTTGACATTCAATTTTCAAATGTCTTGAGGTGAAAAATGTGTGTGATTGATGAAGCATAAAATATAAGTATGTCCCTTTTTTATACACAGCCAGAGCAGAGCCAGGAAGAGGGTGATGTTGGGGACCAGGAGGAGGCAGGGCCCAGTGGCACACAGGAGGAGGCAGGAGGCAGGGCCCAGTGGCACACAGGAGGAGGCCAGGCCCAGCACAAGAGCCCATATGCCTCCCCTGAAAATCCAACAAAGAATGCCCAGGAGGGTTAGGCAGGTGGAGGAGGAAACCCGGCCTTTATTCGAGAGGCTACTGCGGCCCTCAGAGAGCCCCCTCCGTTGAAGAGGGCTATGCCGCAGTACTGGCACATAAACTAGGCCAAATGGACATGAGGTAACGGCTATACAGTGAAAACTTAATATTGAAGGCAATCAACAGGGGGTTGCTGGGTGAACTAACCCAGTTCACTGACCTAACAGAGGTCGTCCCTCCTCCTCCACCTCCTCCTCCTCCTCCTGCCACAAGCTCTCCTCCTGAGACACAGCCTCCGAGGAAGCACTTAACAAAGGCTGCAGAGAAGGCTGCAGAGAAGGCTGGAGAGAAGGCTACAAGGAAGAGAAAAAAATAATGACTGTTCTAGGACCACAGACTGGGGACATATATCTGACTTACCTGCTGCTGTTCTTGACCTCTGGGAGTCCAAGACAAGATTGTGCTCCTATTTTTTGATTTTTGGAATGACATAGTTTGGTGTTCTATTTTTGGATGTTTGCTGTGGGGTCCAAAGGATGCACAAATTCAAGCAGGGTCTCCAGTGCTGCCTTCCCCTTTAATTTCTTATCTGCCAAAATAAAGGATTTTTTGATTTACAGCAAATACTTGACTATGTGTTTTAAATTCAAAAAGAGAGTTTGCTAGTGAGTAGGCAGGGACATTTCAAAAAATCATTTTATAATTAAAAAGGGACACAAACCTCCTCGAGGGGAAATAATACAAATTTATAATGTTGGTGTGGTAACTTGACACACAAAAGAAATAAAAAAAAAAAATCCTAAATATAAAAGAAAAAAAAAAACATTCCTAAATATAAAAGTAAAAACAAAACAAAAAAATATTTGATTTAAGATATTTAAAATTAGTTTATAATTTATTATGGAGATCTGGCTTACCAACAAAAATTTCAATTCATGAGATCACTAACATATAATAATAAACAAGTTTGTCATAACTCTGAATATCATTAGCAAAATAAGTTCATTATTTTAGCATTATATCAAGAAGAAATGAATGCGCTGCATTAAACGATGTAATAATTTACAGCGTTACGAATGTGCTATCTCCATTACAAACGCGAGTTTTACCAGAACGAGCACTCCCGTTTCATACTTGATTCTGAGCATGCACGTTTTTTTTCCCCTCGTAAAAGCATACACACTACCGTTTTTCATGACGTAAAAAAACGACGTGAAAAAATAGAGCAGGTTCTAATTTTTTGAGGCCATTTTTCACATCGTTAAAAATGCTCTGGAGCCTACACACAATCATTATCAATCATCATCTCTGAGGGAGATTCCACTGCTGCCACTGAGTGTTTTGCAAAGCGCTACGTTTACTGCTTGAATGTAAGTGTATCTACCTGCATTTAATAAATAGTCTCTACGTTATTACGCTATGTGCCCTCTCCTTCTTCCCTATAATATGGTTCCATTGTGAGCTATCCCATCATCATACTGGGTTCGGATATTTGGTGACACCACTAGACCCTGGATTTTGGACATTGATGTGTGCAACGCCAGCCAGGACTCTAGACCTACGAGTATACATGTACCAAGCCTGTTTGACCCTTTAGACATACGTTTACTGGGTCCATTCCATCTGGTAAGCCTCCTTTCCATTTGGTGGTGGTCACGTTATAGTCATTTGCTTTTTGAAAGTCACCAGTTGTGTTTTGAAAATTTCAAGACTATCCACGTTTGAATGGTCATCAAAGACTTTATTTACACATATATTTTGTCCATTTTGGACTTTTCACGGACTCTTTTACATTTATTTGTTTTGAGCACTACACTTGGGTGTTTTGTATATAACTTTTATGTATAGCGCTACATTTTTTGTATATTGTTTGTTTTTTGCTTTTTCCATAGGCATTGTAGCTGCTCACATTTGTTAGTAGCGCGAATATTGTTTGTATTTTAGGTCAATGATGTTGGGCTAGGGTTGCCACCTCATCCCTTTAAACTCGAACACATGAATTACATAGGTTCTGCGGCTAATTAAATGCAGATAAGGCAACAAGTGAGTTTACTTACCACCGTAATCCGCCACAGTACCTGTGTAATAAATATGTGTTCAGGGATGAGGTGGCAACCCTATGTTGGGCTGAATTCATCACTTATTCATTTTTCAACCTTTACTTAGCCAACTATATATTCTGTACTTTCAAATATAGAGTATGGCTGTGAATGTTAATAACCCCGTCTAAGTAAAAAATTTAAAAAATTGTAAATTCTCTGATAATACAAAACAACACTGACTTCTAGTTTGTCTTTCATTGCAAAAGTTTTATGTTTGCCACAGATGTCTTGTTTTTGTGATAAACTCTGTCTCAGTTGGCTTTTTTTTTATTACTTTTTATTATATGCATTAAAGAGGGTGGGTTTTACTTCCTCTTTTGTTCCCTGCAAAGTAAAAGCATAATGGGCTAGTATGCATTGCATACTAGCCCATAATATGCCACTTACCTACAAACAAAGCCCGCAATGTCCCCGATGTCCCCGCTGGTGACCGCAACCATCGTCACCCCTCTTCCTTCCGGGGCTCTGTGACTGGCCGGAGTCGCGTGACGTCACTCCCGCGCATGCGCATGGGAGTCGACAGTCACGGCATGGGCCCTGTAGAAAGTGCCCTTTCTTCATTGTGCATGCGGCAATGACGTTGGCGCAAGCGTATATGGTAAATATCTCCTAAACCGCGCAGGTTTAGGAGATATTTCCAGTACCTACAAGTAAAGCCCCATACGCACGGTCGGACCTCCATTGGACTTTTCCGTGGATTTTTGTCCGAACGGAGTTGGTCGGGAACACCCATAGCATACACACGCTCTGACTTTTCTGCAAACTTTCCCAAAACTTTTTGCAACATCACGTGGTTTTTCTGCTCTTTTCTGCTCTTTACCGCCACCCTTTGGTCAACTTCTGCTATTGTTGGTAGATTTTAACATTCGTTGTTTTGTCCATCGGACAAAAGTCCGATGGTTATCTGTACACACGGTCGGACTTTGCTCCATCGGACTTTTGTTGGGCAAAAGTTTGTCTGTTTGCAGACCCAACTTTTGTCCGATGAAAACAAGAAAAAAGCAAAAAAAGTTTGTCCGATGGAGCGTACACATGGTCGGATTGTTGGTCCAACTTGCTCAAAATGAAGTTTGTTGGCCAAAAGTCCGACCGTGTGTACGGGGCTTAAGCCTTATTATAGGCTTACCTGTAGGTAAATGTGGTATGTAAGGGTTTACAACCACGTTAAGCTATGGTCCAAATACATAATAAATATTTAATTTTTACAAACAGAATTCTGATGTACCATACCTGGCTGCTTTTTAGTCTCTGTGTAGTTTTGGTTGGGAAATATACATAATTATTAGACTTGTGCACAACGGAAAAATTCGTTCCGTTTCGGTTCGTTTCTTTCCGGTCCTGTTGATTCGTAATCATTCGTAATTTTGCTAGACGGGATTTTTCGTGTTCGGACTCATTCGTATTTTTGCAAGCGACATTTTTCGTTGAATTTTTTGTTGCTTTATAATTCGTACTTTCGGTAGAGTACGTTGTTTTTCGTTGATTCTGGACACAACTCCTACTTTCGTAACTTTTTTTGGGTTCGTACTTTCGGTAGAGTACGTTGTTTTTTGTTGATTCTGGACACAACTCCTACTTTCGTAACTTTTTTTGGGTTCGTTGATTCGTAATTTTCCGTGTCTCTCTCACAACGACGCTGCCTATTATGCCTAATGTGCTTCGAATGGATTTGTACTTTTCTAAATACATTGCGGTTATTTGTAACGATTCGAAATCTCGTATTTTACTTTCGTTTTTAACATGCGGCTATAGGCTCCGCCCCTGTACACCATTTTGAGAGGGTTCAGCACGGTGAGGGAGAAGCAGAGAGCAGAGCAGAGTGAGTGTTATTGTGCTTCGAATGGATTCGAAATCTCGTATTTTACTTTCGTTTTTTACATGCGGCTATAACCTCCGCCCCTGTACACCATTTTGAGAGGGAGTTCAGCACGGTGTGGGAGAAGCAGAGAGCAGAGCAGAGTGAGTGTTATTGTGCTTCGTATGGATTCGTACATTCGTAACTTTTTCATAACGAATTATGCCGAAGACATTCGGGCATTCGCTATTTGCGGTATAATTTATTTCGGATTCGGTCTTATTCGTAATTGCTTTGTTCGGAAATTCGAATGCTTCCGAATGTCCGAAAGTTGCTAAATTCGGACGAATTTCAATTCGTTACGAAACGAATTGCACAAGCCTAATAATTATTATACTAGCAACTTCAACCAGTTTTATAATATAAAATCACACTGTACCTATCTTCCTCAGTCTAGTTACAAAAAATGACAGAATAACATGTTGCAAATAAAGTGAACCAATATTCAAATGTTAGCATTCCTGCTGAGATGGATACATAAAAAGCAATGAAAGGGGCTGAAATACATTTACTGGGAAAAGAAAGCTGCTTTCGGTTCCATGCAGTGCTGGCCACATTTGAAGGTCTGGTCTCTAGCTCACATGACTTCTGCTTAAAATCAGGATCAGAGTTAAGAATGGCAAATTCTTCCCTTTGCAGAGACAAAGTTCCTTGGGAATAAGACAGGGCAAGCACTAAAAGAAGCCTTGAACGGGAGAATTAAATGTGTCAGCCCTTTTATTACTCTTTAGTCATCCCATTAAAATGTTTAACATTATTTTGTTAACAATTTGAGTACACATCTTTTAATAAAACATTGGAAAAAAACATCAAATTTATGCAGAAGATTTCTTCAGAGCTAGCAATTTCTGCGTCTTTATTAGTCTTTTGTTTGAGATTACACTAATGGATGTATAATTGTTTACTTCTGTATACTATTCACATTATAATATATTGTTTACATGTAATCTTTATACAGTAATGTGCTACAAATATGGGACATTTAACATCTGTGTAACTGACATTTTAAAAAAGGTTTTAAAGAGCAAATTAATGGTGAGGTGCTGCAGAAATAATAACATATCATTAAACAGTGATTATCTAGACAAGCTTCATGTGGATGATATGCATGTAACCCCACATCTGTCACTGCAATGACAAGGATGATGACAGAAAGTTTATGAAAGACAAAACAATAGGTAGCGCCCATCCCAAATGGTCGGGACGCTATTTCAATTTAGAGGGATATCTGAGCCAATAGATGGGCTCAGATGGTTGATAATTACATTAAAGCCCCGTACACACGGTCGGACTTCCATCGGATTTTTCCGTGGATTTTTGTCCGAACAGAGTTGGTTGGGAACACCCATAGCATACACACGCTCGGACTTTTCTGCAAACTTTCCCAAAACTTTTTGCAACATCACGTGGTTTTTCTGCTCTTTTCTGCTCTTTACCGCCACCCTTTGGTCAACTTCTGCTATTGTTGGTTGATTTTAACATTAGTTGTTTTGTCCATCGGACAAGTCCGATGGTTATCTGTACACACGGTCGGACTTTGCTCCATCGGACTTTTGTTGGGCAAAAGTTTGTCCGTTTACAGACCCAACATTTGTCCGATGAAAACAAAAAAAAATAAGTTTGGAGCGTACACACGGTCGGATTGTTGGTCCAACTTGCTCAAAATTAAGTTTGTTGGCCAAAAGTCCGACCGTGTGTACGGGGCTTTAGTTTCGCCTCTGTCTCAGTTATGGTTTGCCTGGTAGTGATTTCCCTTTTTACCTGTAGGTGGCGTTATCACCTCAGGCACTTGTTGGAACACGGGCAGATCATGGTACATTGAGTGGCCCCTCTCGGCGGTGGTATAGTGGGAGTGGTCGACCCGCTGTGCCTGCGTTATCACCTCAGGCACTTGTTGGAACACGGGCAGATCATGGTACATTGAGTGGCCCCTCTCGGCGGTGGTATAGTGGGAGTGGTCGACCCGCTGTACCTGCGTTATCACCTCAGGCACTTGTTGGAACACGGGCAGATCATGGTACATTGAGTGGCCCCTCTCGGCGGTGGTATAGTGGGAGTGGTCAACCCGCTGTGCCTGCTGGGAGGGGATACTTAAGGGGCAGACGCCATTGATTGGGGTTCGTTCTCGCCCTGCCACCCTCCTGGCACAAGGTTTGTGTGCATGGTCCTGGTCTCGGGGCCACGTTGGCCCGAGGCTGCATCACTGCTCAGTAGGCCCAGTTGATGTGGCTGGGGCCTACATTCGGAGAGGGGATCCCAAGCTGTCCATCCAAATAGGAGGGAAGTTATCTTGGTGATGGAGACCAGGGGAGGACCTGCCCTGGAGGAGACCGCCAAAGTGCTGCTGTCTCGGGTGAGGCCTGGTAACTTTGTCAAGGAGGGATCCACTAGATTACAAGCCCTGCAGTTCGCCGGATTGGCTTAAAGGTTCTTTAACTGTCAGGCTGGAAGTTTGGGACTTTGAAATCCTGTGGCAGAGGATTCCTGGACTATCCATTGCTCAACTTCAAACAGGTCTGTGGCAGAGACTTTGAACATTTAAACAGGTCTGTGGCAGAGACCTTCTTCACCTTGGGCAGCCTGTGGCAGAGACTGCCCTCTTGCTGATTCGTGTGTCATCCCGGTTGCTAAGCCATGTGAGAGGGGACTATCCGGGTGACCAATACCCACTCTAACATTGAGAGTGGTGAGTGACTTTGGACTTCTACCTTTGTCACCTTTGTGGCGAGTGCCTGAACATTCCCCTGCTTTCTTCTACCTTCTACTTCTCAAAGTTTACTGCATAAGAAAAATAAAGCCTAACGGTTTGAGGTTTTACATCTGTGTGGACATTGCATTACTACAGACTTTCCAACCCGGACAACGCAGCTGAAGAGGTAACGTGCAAAACCCAAAACTAATCAGCGGCCCTGAAGAGGGTATTGCTACAAATATATGATTATTAGGTAGAAAGTGTAATTGTATGCTAGTGTCCTAAAATGTAAATTAAAACCACATGAGTTAACCACTTGAGTACCAGCATGTATTACCTATTTTTTGCTAAACCATTTCTCAGTTTTCAGTGTTGTGATAATTTGACTTACAATTACCGTATTTTTCGGACTATAAGACGCACTTTTTTCCCCCAGAAATATGGGGGAAAATGTCCCTGCGTCTTATAGTCCGAATACATGACAGGCCCCGCCCCCCCGTCGCTGGCACCGCCCCTGCCATCTGCTCTCATTGCTCCCGTAGCCGCTGGAATCCCCTGACCACCGCCACTGGCTCTGCCCCCCGCCGCCGCTGGCACCGCCCCTTACACATTGCTTGCATTGCAATCCAATTAGAGCCGCTCTCTCTTTCTTTTCTCCCTTCGGGTTACAGAAAGGGAAGGGGGGCGGCGGGGGAGATATACAGACAGCCCGCAGCTCTCCTCTCCCTGTCACAGCGCCGCTGCCAAGTTCTCTGGCAAATAGAGCAGCGGCGCTGTGACAGGGAGAGGAGAGCTGCGGGCTGTCTGTATATCTCCCCCGCCGCCCCCTTCCCTTTCTGTAACCCGAAGAGAAAGAGAGAGCGGCTCTAATTGGATTTGCTGGCCGCCACCCAGCTTACTGCCCACTGTTTCCCTCCCCATGATTGGCCACAGCAGAGGGCCAATCAGAAGACACTGGGGGCATCATGGGAAATTAAGTCACGGCAGAGTTCTGGCACCAGTTCCTCCAGCATGCAAACACTCTGCTGGAGGGGGGGTGTTAGAAGAGGAGCAAAAGAGTATACTCTGCTGGGGGACACGCTGTACCCCGCACCACCAGAGAGCCACACTGTACCCCGCACCACCAGGGAGCCACGCTGTACCCCGCACCACCAGGGAGCCACGCTGTACCCCGCACCACCAGAGAGCCACGCTGTACCCGCACCACCAGAGAGCCACGCTGTACCCCGCACCACCAGAGAGCCACGCTGTACTCCGCACCACCAGGGAGCCACGCTGTACCCCGCACCACCAGGGAGCCACGCTGTACCCCGCACCACCAGAGAGCCACGCTGTACCCCGCACCACCAGAGAGCCACGCTGTACCCCGCACCACCAGAGAGCCACGCTGTACCCCGCACCACCAGGGAGCCACGCTGTACCCCGCACCACCAGGGAGCCACGCTGTACCCCGCACCACCAGAGAGCCACGCTGTACCCCGCACCACCAGGGAGCCACGCTGTACCCCGCACCACCAAGGTGCCACGCTGTACCCCGCACCACCAGGGAGCCACGCTGTACCCCGCACCACCAGGGAGCCACGCTGTACCCCGCATCACCAGGGAGCCACGCTGTACCCGCACCGCCAGAGAGCCACACTGTACCCCGCACCACCAGGGAGCCACACTGTATCCGCACCGCCAGAGAGCCACAATGTACCCGCACCACCAGGGAGCCACACTGTACCCGCACCGCCTGAGAGCCACAATGTACCCGCACCGCCAGAGAGCCACAATGTACCCGCACCACCAGAGAGGGAGCCACACTGTTCCCGCACCACCAGAGAGGGAGCCACACTGTAACCGCTGTACCCGCACCACCAGAGAGGGAGAAAGACCGAGCCGCTTCCAGGATACAGACATGCTACACTACTGACTAGAGTCACCCCGGGCAACCCAGAGTGAGCGAACGTCCAGCCAGAGGGATCACTGTTGCGATTTCGCTGGGTCTGGTAAGAGGGCCTGTTGGCCATTATCCATTACTATTCCCAGGGACTGAGCCATTAGGAAGTGCCTAACCTGATATCCTCTAGGCCTTATTGACTGCCACAACGTCCCCTCTGTCCTCTTCCCACGGCGTCCCCTCTGTCCTCTTCCCAAGGCGTCCCCTCTCTCCTCTTCCCACGGCGTCCCCTCTCTCCTCTTCCAACGGCGTCCCCTCTCTCCTCTTCCAACAGCGTCCCCTCTCTCCTCTTCCAACGGCGTCCCCTCTCTCCTCTTCCAACGGCGTCCCCTCTGTCCTCTTCCCAGGGTGTCCCACCACTGATGGCATGGTCACTCTACGTTTACTACGACAATGGTCACTCTGCGTTTACTATGGCAATGGTCAGGCTGCATTTCATGGGCACTGGAAAATATTTTAGTACACCATTTGGTTCAGAATATTTTTTTTCTTGTTTTCCGCCTCTAAAACCTAGGTGCGTCTTCTGGTCAGGTGCGTCTTATGGTGCGAAAAATACGGTACTTCATTCTGCAACACAGTATCTAAATGAATGTTATGTTATTTTTTGAGATACATATTTATGTTGGTATTCAACAATTACAGTTATTTACTTTTTTTTTTACCCGTGTCACTGAAACAGAATGAATAAAGGTGCAGTTAATTCATTCATGACCGATCACAGCAATTACATCTGTTGACCAGGCGCTTGCATGTAAATTTAGTGGGTTATCTGTTCTGTATATAGTTCAGATTTAATATTATGGCTAAATTAGCCTCTGCTCCAGCATTGGCTGTGTCGTGTGCAGTTCCACACTGTTGCCTGTAGGTGTCGTTGTCACCACCGACCAGTGATGGAAGGACGACAGGCTAAGGTGTATTGGGTGTCTCTTTTCCCCAGAAGCAGCCCAGCGGGAGTGGTTCACCGCTGTGCATTCTGGGAGAGGATAATTAAGGGGCAGACGCCATCTTTTCGGTCTCTCACCTCATGGCCTGCCTAGCCTAAGGTATGTGACAACTCCTCTTCTGGCCTCGGGGCCCTGTTGATCCGAGGCTCCGTGACTGCAAGTAGGCCCAGAAGCTGTCTGGGGCCTACTGGTTCAGAGGTGGTCCTGTGCTGCCTGTCCTGCGGGAAGAAGCCGAGCAATTGAAAGATTCGGGGGAAGACTCATCTTGGAGAGGACCGGGCGCAATGCTGGTATCTCAAGAAGTGCCTGGTGACTCAATTGGAGGATGCATCCTAACCAATCTACCTCACAGTACTGCCGGATGGCTTAAAGGAACTTTGGTACTGTGTTGCTGTGTTCGCCATTAATATCCTGTGGCAGAGGATTGTTCAGCTGATACTGAATCCTGTGGCAGAGGATTGTTCAACGGTTATTGTTCCCATCAAGTCTGTGGCAGAGACTTTTGTTCCGTGCATCATTCCGCCTGCTAGGTCAGTGAGAGAGGCCTATCCGGGTGAGCAAGATCCATTGACTGAAGTGTACTTGTCTCCGGGATCTCAAGTTTCTCAGTGATCTGCACCAGGTATCTGAACTTTCCCCTAACCCTCCATCCCTCTACTGCTCAAGTTGTTCAATAAAAAGCATTGGAAAATAACTAAGTGACTGTGCATACATCTGTGGGCGCAAGGCCCAGTATAGACTCTAATGCCGCGTACACACGACCGTTTTTCATGAAGTGAAAAATGCCATTTTTTAAATTGGTCATTAAAAACGATTGTGTGTAGGCTCCAGAGCATTTTTAACTACGTGAAAAATGGGCTAAAAAAAATTAGAACCTGCACTATTTTTTCACGTTGTTTTTCACGTCGTTCTTTTTAACGTTGTGAAAAACGGTAGTGTGTATGCTTTTACGAAGGGAAAAAAAATGCGCATGCTCAGAATCAGGTATAAGACAGGAGCGCTCCTTCTGGTAAAACTAACGTTCCTAATGGAGATAGCACATTCGTCACGCTGTAACGGACTGAAGAGCATGAGGCTGAAAAGCGCGAATCGGCTCTCACCAAACTTTACTAATACAAGGATCAGCAAAAGCAGCCCAAAGGGTGGCGCCATCCGAATAGAACTTCCCCTTTATAGTGCCGTCGTACGTGTTGTACGTCACCGCACTTTGCTCAAGCATTTTTTTTTTTCACGATAGTGTGTAGGCAAGGCAGGCTTGAGAGGAAACACAAAAAATCACGTCAAGAAAAACGTTGTTTTTTTCAATGACATTAAAAACAGCCGTGTGTACGCGGCATTAGTTTCTAACCTGGTGAACTGTGTTTAGGGGTAACGGCAAAGACCCAAAAATATAACCAGCAGCTCCTACGGTGGTTATGCTACACATGGTACCCCAGCCTCTTTGCTTGGCTCAGTGTAGGTTCTTTGTGTAATCACAGCTCGGTACACAGAATTTACTGGGCGGATCGACCACCTGACGGCTATTTATCCAATGCTGTTTATAAATGACACTGGGTAAATATAGGGCTGTTTAAAGATGTACCCCTATAGGAAAGGGTTTAAAGTCAAAACCCTACAGGGATCTGATTAAAGTCACCCTGTCATGAAAATTAAACTAATTGAAGAGATTTACCTGTAAAAGAAGGAGTATAAATACTTAGCACGACTGCTTGCCATCCTGCTGAGTGCTGCTCTGGGAGGAACCACTAGGTTCTCTTCACGGGTTCAGGAAATCAAAATTCACAAAAGTGTTGTTTTCCCAGCTGACCTCGGAAATGGTTCCTTATCAACACAACAACGTTCATCTGCACAAGCAGCAGGAGGGTTACGTAAGTATTTACATTATTTTGCAGGCAAGACTTTCGAATCAGGCTCGTACACACAACCGGTTTTCTCTGCAAGAAACCATGAAGAAAACTGCTGGCAGAGCTTTTTGCAGAGAAAACCGTTTGTGTGTATGGTTTGTCGTCGAGAAAACTGCCAGGAATCTCGACGAGAAAAATAGAGAACTTGCTCTCTATTTTCTCGTCGGGATTCTCAATTTTCTCGTCAGGATTCTCGTCGGACTGTTTTCCGATGAGAAAACCGGTCGTGTGTATGCTTTTCTGAGTTCTAAAACCCACGCATGCTCAGAATCAAGTATGAGACGGGAGCGCTCCTTCTGGTAAAACTAGCGTTCGTAATGGAGATAGCACATTCGTCACGCTGTAAATTATTGCATCGTTTAAAAAGCTTCTTTAGAATGGTACAATAATGAAAAATAATGAACTTGTTTTGCTGCTGATATTCACACAGAGTTCTGACTAACTTTTTGCAGCATTTTTAATGCTGATCTCATGAATATTTTTTATTATTTTATGTAGAAAGATCTCCTTAATGTTTTTTTTTTTTTTTTAATACAGATCTGCGTTTTAAATTATTATTTAATTTCTAGTGATCTCCATGATTTGATTTTTATTTTTGTTGTGTCAAGTTACCACAATAAACATTATTATCTTGTATATTTTTACCTTCAAGGAGATTGATTGGTGTTATCTGTCCCTTTTTAATTATACCTTTTTTATTTAAAAGTTACCTGCCAACTCACAAGATACATTTTTTAGTTTAATAAAAACACATAGGCAAGTATTAACTGTAAAAATAAAGTCCATTTATTCTGGACTATAACAAGAAAATAAATAGAAGGCAGCGCAGGTACCCCAGAGCACACATCAACTCTGTGTGGACACTAAAATTGGGACCTTGAGAAGCACATCCAGTTGTGAGCACAATCTTATCCTGGACTCCCAGAGGTCAGTAACAGCAGCAGGTAAGATATATGTCCCAAGTCTGTGGTACTACAACAAGCTGCCTTCTGTCAGACCACATTGAAGCAAGGCCATCACTTTCTGGGCTTCTTGGTAGCCTTCCCTCCAGCCTTCTTTGCAGCCTTCTGTGCAGCCTTCTGTGCTTGGCTGGAGGCTGTGCCTCTGGAGGTGTACTCGTGTCAGGAGGAGGAGAAGGAGGTGGGGCAGAAGGAGGTGGAGGAGAAGAAGGAGGAGGTGGAGAAGAAGGAGGTGGAGTGGAAGAAGAAGGAGGTGGTGGAGAAGAAGGAGGTGGAGAAGAAGGAGGTGGAGGAGGAGGAGGTGGAGGAGGAGGAGATGGAGAAGAAGGAAATGGAGAAGGATGGCCGTGATCACAAATGACAGTAGTGTCAGTGATTGTCCCCATCAACCCCTTATTTAATAGGCTAATAAGCAGGGGCTCGCATAGTAGGCATTGGCCCATCACCATCTGGCTCATTTTGACACCAACTAGTGTGGCATAGCCCTCTTCAGGGGTGGTTGGCTGTTGGAGGGTGGCCTGTACCTGTTGAATCAGGGCCAGTGCTGCCTGACTCGTGCTCCTATCCCTCCTGGCCCTTCTTGTTGGAAGGCGGATGGGAGGCACCTGACACCTTGTTCTGCCACTTGGCCCTGCCACCCCCTTTCTGCCACTTGGCCCTGCCACCTCCTCTCTGCCACTCACCCCTGCCACCTCCTCTCTGCCACTCACCCCTGCCACCTCCCCTCTGCCACTCACCCACGGCCTCCTCCTGCCTGACACTTTCCAGCCTCTCATCCAGGCTGATGTCCTCCTGTGTATAAAAAAGGGACATAGTTTGAGTTTTGGGTTCATTTTGTTGCAAATTGAATGTAAATAAATAGAAAAGACTCTTATTCTGACCCCAGCATTTTTCATTCTTTTCTCCCCAACTTTTTTGGCCACTACTGTCTATTGATATGTAAAACACTTTTCGAACATTTATGTTTTTTGCCATATTAACATCTATTTTACAGCATTAATTTTAACACAATAAATGTTTAGAAATTACTATACCTGGCTCCAGATGGCCACATCCAGGTCTTCTTCCGGGATGGAAGGATCATCTTGGCTGCAGGGAAGGATGGAGGGAAGTCTGGAGGGAAGTCTGGAGGGAAGACTAGACAGTGATAGCCTTGCCTCAATGTGGTCGTTAAGAAAGGCCATTCTAGTACCACAACTTCGGGACATATACATCCACTGCTGCTGCTCCTGACCTCTGAGAAGCTAGGACCTTAAAGCGCTCAGTCCTGTATGTGCCTCTCAAGCTCCCAATTTTAGTATCCACCTGTTCAATGGTTGCGTGGGGCATCCTTGTGTGCACAAATAGGAGCAGGGTCTCCAGCGCTGCTGTCCTTACCCCTTTTTTTTATGAATGGGGTTTTTGGTCTCCTAAAGAGCGGGCAGCTCCCTTAACCTATCAATGAATTCTCCCAAAAATAATTTTTCCAGAAATGGATTCATTATTTCTGCAAGACAAAACACAAGACAAAATACTAATGTCAGTTTAAACGCTAGTAATCTTTATCCCCATATAGGCCTCAATCTCTATGCAGTATAGACCACTGATGTCCCAAGTAAAAAACATACCTTCGGTCTGACGTTCGTCGCATTACTCCTCTCTCCGCACACAGAATGTAGTTACGTCACATGTGTGTTAGCTTTATATACACTACGCATGCGTGAAACTTCGCACACGTCGTCCGCCCATGACGTTCTTTCTCGAATTTTCCCCGCCCCTTCTCTTTCGGCACGCAGACGACATGGCATAGTCACAGCAGGTATCTGCTAATTCATCTAATAACGACGACACAAGCCCGGAGCGTGAAACGTCACGAACAAGAAGGAGATACAAGGCATCTAATATGTCCTTCGCGGAGATGGCGGAGATGGTTGACATATTGAAGAGGCCGGATTATGATGGCAAGCATGGGCCGTATACAAACCCTAATCTAAGGAATGCTCAAATCATGAAGAAAGTTGTGAAAAGTCTGAAGAGACATTTTGGGGTGAAAAGATCAAAGGAGCAGCTCAGAAAGAGGTGGTCTGGCCTCAAACTGAGGGAGCCGGAGCAGTTAAGAAGCATTAAGAGAATGCTTGAAAAAAGTTAGTACTTGTCCTGTGTTCCTATTATTGTATTTCAGAACTTGCATGTTGCTCCATGTTGTTGCTTTTTACTATTGGACCTTAGAAAATGTCATCTTAAAAAATTTAGTAGGCACAGTAATCGGTTGTTACAGACACATTGTTCGCCCACTACATACGATGTTTTGGAAGATACAGGGTAAAATAAATTTTGACATGCCTGTTTGTATTCCATAAATGTTATTACATTGTTGTCTAGATGATGTGTTTGTAACTAGAATGAAATGCAAACTTGAATCAGTGTAAAGGAGAGGACACTAAGCAGCTGTTTACACATCTGCACTCAGGAGCACTATAGTGTGGGCCATCAGAACAACCTTTTTAGTGTGTCCCACACAGGTGCTCCAGTGGATTCTTGGGGTGTCTCCATATGTGAAACTTGTCCCAAAAAAGGTGAGTAGTCAAGATATGGGTTTGAAAAATTAATGTCTTCAGCTTGGAACTCTGCCCAAACAGACACTTGTACCCCACTTCCAAGCAATTTATCATGTTCCTATTTTTTACCTCAAATATCTGTGTGCTAATTATACCTTTTGTTTCATTATCATAGGAGAGAAGACTGGGAGGACACCACTCCTCGGAGCCCTGGAAACCCACACCACAGAAAGAACGCCAAAACCAGGATGTGGAGGAAGTAGAAGTGGAGGAAGGAGAAGTGGAGGAAGGAGAAGTGGATGACGTGGTGGAACTTGTGACCACAACAGGTCAGTGTCTGTCACGACAGCTCCAGGTAAGAGATGTAGGCCTGCAGATTTTTTATACCTTTTTTTATTATTATTAGGGGATGAACATGTTGTTGAAGAAAGTCCTCGTTTCTCAAGTGATAGTGCATAAAGAATCATCCAGCAAGTAATGTTATGGAGCAAACATTTAAGGACATCATTGATGTTTTGGGGCGAATTGAATAAAACCCCACCCTTTTTCTTTTTTCCAGTTTTAAAACATTATTTTTGAACTTTTTCAAACAAGCCAAAATTTGAAGATGCACACAGTGGGTCAACATTTGCTATCTGCCATCACAGGATATCCATGTACGTGTTTTGTGGGTGCAACCCCTTCCTCGCAACTCAAGTAGGTGAAAGGAAGAAGGAGTTGAACCCGCAAAACACGTCCATTGATCACCCATGATGGCAGATAGCACATGTTGACAATAGGGATCAGGAGGGAAATAACATTTTTTAAACCCTAACAATTGTGTGCATCTTCAAATTTTGGCTTGTTCAGGGGTGACAACAGCCCATCTTATTAAGGGCAGATAGACATTTTTCTAAAACTAGAATGTTTGATATTGCCTAGAGGTTTACAATGTTGTATTTTGTGGTATGTTAACCACATAAGGACCGGACCAATACGGACCATAATGATCAGAGGTGATTTCACAATTAGAAAGCCTGAAGGCGGTGTTTGGTTTTTGGGGTCCCGTACGCGGCTAGGCTCCCAAGAAGTCTCACACATGTGGTATCCCCGTACTCAGGAGAAGCAACAGAATGTATTTTGGCATGTAATTCCACATATTCCCATGGCATGTTTGAGCAATATATCATTTAGTGACAACTTTGTGCAAAAAAAATTGAAATAAAAAATAAATTGTCTTTTTTCCACAACTTGTGTCAACATATAAAATATTCCATGGACTCGACATGCCTCTCAGCAAATAGCTTGGGATGTCTAATTTCCAAAATGGGGTCATTTGGGGGGGGGGGGGTTGAACTGTCTTGGTATTTTATACACAACATTAGGAAGCTTATGTCACACATCATCCACTCTTCTAACCACTTGAAGACAAAGCCCTTTCTGACACTTTTTGTTTACATGAAAACCTATTTTTTTTTGCAAGAAAATTATGTTGAACCCCCAAACATTATATCTTTTTTTAAAGCAAAGGCCCTACAGATAAAAATGGTGGGTGTTGCATTTTTTTTTCCACACAGTATTTTCAAACGCATTTTTTGGGGAAAAATACACTTTTTTTTTATTTTAATGCACTAAAACACACTATATTGCCCAAATGTTTGATGAAATATTTATTCATCATGTAGCAGCTTTTTCCACCATTTTTTTTACCAATTTACGTATTTTTTCACCTTCACCACATTCCATTCTATCTCTATATTGACACATTTTTCATATTTTCATATTTTTTCATGTTCATACAGACTCATTCAATCATTATACAAGCACCTTTTCCTGGCGTGGTGGCTTGTGGCGAGCGATGGGTCTGCTCCCCACGACCCCCCCGTGCACCCTGTTCAGCGGTTCTCCTGCCTCAACCCCGGGGGAGACTCCGTACGCGGTACCACCTTCCAAACATTTCCCCAATCAAGGCCTCAGCACATGGGCTGTCTGGCAAGGTATATTGCTACATTTATATTTTTATTCTCATTCCCCTTTCTCTTTTTCCCCTTCTTTTTTACTTTTTTCTTACTGCATTGGGTTGGTCTATGGGAAATAGTGGATCCCCAGAAACTACCACAACAAATTTTTCCATTTATTTAATTCTAGATTACTTTCATGCATCCAAACTCCTGATGAGTGGTAGGCGACCATGAAACGTGTAGAGTTTACATCCTCGGATGCTCTACATCAGCCCACATTATTATTTATCAATTACATACGTGTTGATCATGTTTTTATTACTTATATATTTATTATTCCTTGATTTATTACTATGTCATTAATTATGTTCCCTAACTAATCATGTGTTATTAAATTAATGATGATTATGAATTGCTTTTGTGATTACATTTCTGTATCATAAATGTATTGTGATTACTGGTTTACTTATACCGTATCATGCCAATTTAGAGGGAACCATGACATCCAAGTTATTTCATTTATTTCATTTATTATACCCTTATACCTCAATTTTGGGGGAACTCCACGACATTTTTTTTAAAAATTTGGGGTGGAGTTCCCCTTAAAATCTATACCAGACCTAAAGGGCCTGGTATGGATATTTAGGGGAACCCCACGCATTTTTTTTTAAATTTGCGGCAGGGTTCCCCTTAATATCCATACCAGACCTGAAGGGCCTGGTAATTGAATTTGGGGGGACACCCACGCATTTATTTATTTTTTTATCAATGACTTTTCTATGTATTGCCAGGAGTCGACAATTCATTATAGCCGTAAATGAGTTTTAAATGACTTTTTTTCCTTCAGAAATGACACTTTGTGCAGGGACAGTTCTAAGCACGGGAAACAAGTGCGACTTTACAGGCATACTATACACACACCCTAGGTACGAAATTTAAAGGAATATTTAATTTTTATTGTTTCACTTTAAGCATTATTAAAATCACTGCTCCCGAAAAAACTTCAGTTTTTAAAACTTTTTTTTGCATTGATACATGTCCCCTGGGGCAGGACCTGGGTCCCCAAACACTTTTTATGACAATAACTTGCATATAAGCATTTAAAATTAGCACTTTAGATTTCTCCTATAGACTTTTCAAATTTGCCGCGAACACCCCAAATTGTTTGCTGTTCGGCGAACGGGCGAACAGGCAATGTTCGAGTCGAACATGAGTTCGACTCGAACTCGAAGCTCATCCCTAGTGGGTGGACAATAAATAGGGGAACTAAAAATATATGTGGTCTAATTGGTAATCCAGGTAGACCAATAGTTACCCATATATGACAAGGACATACATGACAGAAAACATGTAACAATAACAAACGTCCGGACGCCATGTATATATTGTGAACCGTATCACAGTAATGTGGAGCCATACATTACCACTCCTGTAGTACACAGTTTTCCGATAAAACTGATATGTATCCCCAGTTGTTTATAAACCACATCTGTGTGGAGATCGTAGGAAACTGCTGTAACCAGGGTCTTTGATAAGGTGTATCAGTAGTTTGCCACTGGGCAATTCCAGTATCACCATTGGGTCCCAAGCCTGGGAATACCTTGTGGTTTCAGACCTGTTTCAATCTTGTTGAGACACCTCCTTCCTCCTTCCTGTGCTCGCTGCTGATGCGTAGCTTCGTCTGGACGAATTGGTCCAGACGAAGCTACGCATCAGCATTGCGAAACGCATTGACGTCATCACCGCCCGTACACCAGCCACTCTACGGCGCGGCTTCATCCTCCCATAGTGGACTTTGTTCCCCGCCACTCCCCTTCACTCCCAGGCACTTTGCATCCAGCAAGCTATTAGACTTCGCCCCCAGACCCTTCCATTTCCCTTACCAATTAGACCACATATATTTTTAGTTCCCCTATTTCTTGTCCATCCTCTCTCCTATTAGCCTGGTGGCCAGGGGAGGAGGAGGAGGGAGCCCCGCGGTGACATCACGGCTGCGTCACGGCCGTACTCCTGAAAGTGGGAAAGGATACCTGTCTTTGACAGGTATCCTGTCCCCCCCCCCCCGAAAGGTGCCAATTGTGGCACCGGAGGGGGGGGAGGAATCCGATGAGCGGAAGTTCCACTTTAGGGTGGAGCTCCACTTTGAATACAAGTTTAGGGCTAGGTTCACACATATGCGGTGCAAATTTGAGCTCTGTTTTCAAAGCTAATTGACAAAGTAGTTGTTCAACGTTTTATGTCAGTTTTTGATCAGGATCAGGTCAGGATTGCATCAGGATCAGGTCAGGATTTTATACCGTTCACAACTGAATGACATGTGTGATTCAGAAGCGTTCCCATAGAAGTCAATGGGCCTGTATTCACACGTAAGCTGGACCGCACTGCTTAGAAAACGCACACTTTTTTGGGCAGTGCGGAGTGCGAATGCATCGCAGGTGTGTGAACCAGCCTCATTTAAGGAAGTTATGTATTCCAGGCGTTACGCCAGAGAAATTGTGGTTTGTAAACAAAAAAAAAACTAAAGTAACTTAAGGTTTGTGTAATCCTATGCACTAGGGAAAAATATGAGAGATATGGATAAAAAAAAAGAAAAAATGGTAAAGGTGTTTAAAAGCTGTTCAAAGGGCAAATATGGAAAACATTTCTAAATGAAGAATGAATAGAGTGGCCAAATGGATGTGAATAAAAGGAGAAAGTGGTTGTATTGTGTTTAATGAATGCACAAGGTATTATTTGATTAGTAAAGTATCTTAAGTGTTTGTTTAAAATGTACACAAAGAGAGGCGCATGCGTGGAGCCCGGAAGATGGCTGCTTGAGCCAGGAGCTCCTCACCACCCCAGCCCAGAGGCACCTATAACATTGCTGATAGTGGTCAGTGCGTGGAAACCCACGGAATCCCCAGACACCCGGGCACCCCCTCATCTAGTCGGTGACCTGATTCTACTAATCCTAGGACCGCAAAATCCAACTATAGATCCGGCCGAAAAATACAAGATGGTGGCCGCGGCTAAGCCTCTTCTCAGCGGCTCTGAGGTAATAGATGGAAGTGGGAGAATGACAGAGCCAGCAACTTTACACTATTCCCCCCTTGTACATGAGAGTACCCAGCTGAATATGTCCCCTTCACATATCCTCACAGAATCCCTGAGGAGACACAGTATAGAGAACTTTGCTCTGCCCCATTTGGGGCCTGATACAGTGAGTCAGGCTGGCTCTTTTTCTGTCAGCGCTTAGGCTGCGGCCTCTGCCTTTTCAGAGACTGATTTATATCAGGCTCTGGCTGAACTCCTTGACAGGGGACTCTCTCAAACGGCTGCTAAAATAACAGGAGAATTGAAAGCAGATTTTCAGAATTTGGGGACCAGAATTAAAACTATTGAAAATAAGCTTGATCAAACTATGGCTGCCACAAACCAGAATTCAGACCATATTCAAACAGTACAGGAACAACTGGATGTTGCCCTGAACAGGATCGATGATTTGGAAAACAGGTCAAGGAGATACAATATCCGTATCGGAGGTCTGCCTGAATACATTACTAACATCCCAGCTGCAGTACAAAATGTGATCCCCAACCTGCTTCCTGATATCCCACAAAACCGCCTAGAACTGGATAGAGCCCACAGGGCCCTGGGATCCCCAGAAAGGACAGCTTACCGAGAGACATTATAGCTAAACCCCACTTTTACGCAGTGAAGGAAGAAGTTATGAGAATGGCACGTGCCATGCCTAATGTACTGTGCCAAGGTCACCCTGTCCAAATATATGCAGATCTTTCTCCTTCTACAATACACCGCAGAAGGTCATTGAAACCACTGCTTCTTGCCCTGACTCAAAAGGATATCAAATATAAGTGGGCATTTCCATTCGCGGTTAAGTTCACAGACAAAGGGAAGAATTATTCTTTTTCCAATTTTCCTGACGGTGAAAGACTGCTACTGAATATCAAATTTATCTTACAAGAAGCTGCCATGGACACTTCCCATAATGTTCCGAGTTCTTCCAAAAGACCAAATCCCACCAGCCCACAATCACCGCTATGGACCAGGTTGAGGTCCAAGAAGGTTAAGGACAATGGACCCACTTGATCAGGTCCCAACTGATATTCATTAACGGATACACCTTGATCCTTCAGGGTGCCCGGATGGATCCGTACTAGGGGACTTGAATAGCTTTAATATTATATATCATTAATTATTCAGTTGCTGTTATTCCTTTTTCCTTTTTTGTCTCCTAAGAGGATTCTTATCCTATGGGGTAATATCCCCACTTCTCTTAGGAGGGCCCTCCCTCCTTTGTTCCCCTTGGGGGGAGGACGGAGGGACCCTCGTAACAGACCTATCTCCGGTTGGACTGGTCCACGACATTTACAGTGTTATTTCAAGTTACTGCTTTGCAGATTGTTATTGTAAAATTAATCTTTTAATTTTTTTCAGGGGAGCCCTGGCTGGGGTGGGCCCCATGTGCCTCCACCTTTCCCTCGAGACTCTTAGAGGGCTTTGGGGGAGGGGTCGTCTGTTTCCCTAGGGGATGGGCCTTACCTATTCTACCTTGGTAGAGGTTTTTTGGGGGCATCTCCCCCCCCCAAGATTTATTTTTTGTGTTTTTTCGAATTTTTTGGTTTAGGAGATATTTCTCTTATCTTTTCTACTTTTTCCGCTCTTTTCTATCCTTTCCTGTATCTGGTCTTTATCACGTGTGCCTAATCTTCCCATATTTTACAGCTTGCATTGCTCCCGCGCAAAAAGTGACTTCCTGGCTGCCGGATGTCCGGCTGAACTACCTGTTGGATCAGGAGAACAGAAAATGTCGAGGGGTGAGTGACTATGATGATTTTTATAAATCCTTTGGTATTGACATTCTTATGATTCAAGAGACCCACTTCCCTAGGACGTACAATCCCAAATTCATACAACCCAATTCCCCCGATTCTTTTTGGCCAATGCCGAAAATAAAACTAAAGGAGCCGCAATTTTTTTTTGTCTGTCTGAATTTAAAGATCCGGAGGGTAGATTAATTTTGGTTAAGGGCACATTTGAGGGTCATTTATACTCCCTGATCTCATACTATTCCCCCAACTCAGGGCAAGACAAGTTTTTCCAATTAATTTTGGACACCCTGTCTCCCTTATTGGAAGGCACAGTCATTTGGGGAGGGGATTCCAATACTGCTTTCGACCAGGGGTTGGACAAATCCAAACCCCCCTCTGCCCAACTTACCAGACCTACTAGGATTAGTATGAAAGTGGCCAAGCTGCTCCATGATAGAGGTTTGACGGATGTCTGGCGAGAATCTAACCCTTCACTGAGAGACTTTACCCATTACTCCCACCCGCACAACACCTATGCCAGGATTGACCATATCCTAGTTCCTTCATATGTCCTCCTGGCAGTTATTAAATCCCAAATCAAAGACACAGTCCTGTCTGACCACTCCATGGTGATCATGTCCATTAGCACTATGGCCGGTATGGCTAAGAGGGGTCATTGGAGATTGAATGAGTCCATTCTCTCCAATCCAACCACATTGATAGAAATTGATAACGCACTTCAAGAATACTTCCACCTGAATGACAGTGAGGGGATTTCTGCTGAAACCCTGTGGGCTGCCCACAAGGCCTTTATCAGAGGCAAGATTATTCAAATAACCACGCAAATCAAAAGGGAACATGAAGCGGATATTGAGCGATTGGAGAGGTCATACAAGACCCTGAGAGCACAACACAAAAAGAATCCCTCGCCAACCTTACTGGCTGATATTGACATGGCAAGGCTGGAACTCAATTTAGTTCTCACAACAAAAGCGGAAAGATCTCTCCGCTGGAGTAGTAATACGTTTTACACTCAAAAAGAAAAGATAGGTCAGATGTTAGCGGCCAAACTATCCCCTAGAACTAGAATTTATTCCTTGCCCAAGATACGCATAGCAGGACAGGAGCCCACGGCTAACCCAGCAAAGATTCTTGAGGCATTTCAGTCGTTTTACTCCAAACTTTATAGCGCTCCTTCACAACTCCCCAGGGACTCTGTTTCCGCATTCTTGGATGGCCTTCCTATTCCTTCCTTGGATGCGGAACATAGAGACATTCTTGAAACTCTATTTTCAGTTGAGGAGGTGGCGGTGGTTATTAAGGGTCTCCAAAAGGGTTCTACACTGGGACCTGATGGTTTATCGGTCCCCTACTATAAGGCATTCGCAGTTACCCTAATCCCACATTTGATAACATTTTTTAACTTTAAAACTCAAGGCTCTCAATTGGGCACACAACTCAACACCGCATACATTATGGTTATACCAAAACCGGATAAAAACCCTGAAGAAGTTTCCAATTACCGCCCTATCTCGCTGATAAATAATGATCTAAAAATACTTACTAAAATTCTTGCTAAACCGCCTCTCCTCTTTCATTAATAAATATATTCACAAGGACCAGGTAGGGTTTATACCAGGTAGACAAGGCCCAGATCAAGTGAGAAGGGCGATTGGCATTGTCTCCATCTTACAGTCTAACTAGGATGGGGGTCAGAAACAACAGGGTTTTCTCCTGGCACTTGATCTGCAGAAGGCCTTCGACTCCGTGTCATGGCAGTATCTCCTCTCCCTACTAGAGAGATGGGGCTTCAGACCACGTTTCATGGGAGTGATGAGAGCTCTCTACTCCCAACCCAAAGCCCAAATCCATATGCAGGGGTATTATTCTTCCCCGATTGATATTGCCAGGGGTACAAGACAGGGATGAATTATTTTTGCCATGGCAATTGAAACACTGGCCATAGCCATTCAACAGAATCCTGACATTCAGGGGGTATCCTGTGGGGATCAGACACATAAATGTGGACTCTTTGCGGATGATCTACTCCTTTTCCTTACTTCTCCCATTACTTACCTTCCTAGCCTATGCAAGGTTATTTCAGAATTCTCTAAAATCTATGGGCTTCAGGTTAATTACGCCAAATCACAAGCATTAAATGTATCCCTTCCATCCTCCACAGTATCTCTCCTCCAACAGTGTTTCAGATTTGAATAGAACCCTTCTTCTATCAAATATCTAGGGATCACCTTAACGGCACAAATGGAATCTCTCTACGCTAACAATTATCCTCCCCTATTCAATAAACTTGCCAAGGATATGAATAATATGGCCAAACATGAACTATCCTGGTTGGGTAGAATTAACTCAATAAAGATGACCTTATTTCCGAAGATTCTATACCTATTTCGTTCCCTCCCCATACCTATCAGAAAGGACCAGGTACAGTATTTGCAAAGCAAAATACTCAAATTTATCTGGGGCAAATCTGGTTACAGAATCCCTCAGAACACTTTTTATCTACATAGGAAAAAGGGGGGGGGCTGAGATTACCTCATCTTTATAAATACTTTTCTTTTTCGTACATCACGGGACACAGAGCGACTTAGTCATTACTAATGGGTTATATAGATCACCTTCAGGTGTTGGCACTGGCCAATTCCAAACCGGAAGTACCCTCCCCTGTATAAGCCCCTCCCACCCGGGAGCACCTCAGTTTTTTGCCAGTGTCTAAGGTGTTGGCCAAAGAGTAACATGTGTTTTCACTGGGCTTGCGTACAGGTTCTTTTGGGCCTTAGTAAGCTGTTCCGGATCCCACCAAAAAAGCTTCATAGCTAAACGGTCGGTACCCGGGCTTTGCAGCAGAAGAGCAAGGTTTTGCCTGTAATGCTTCTCTTAGGAGGGCTGGACCCTGAGATCCAGAGCTCTGGTCATACCCACGACCAAGATGTTGTCTGTGCAGGGTGCTATACAGGTCCAGGGGAGTGGAATCCTTGGGAACCCGGTCCCTGAAGGTTTAATTACAATGCCTGCCGTGATAGGTGAAGTTTGGACTTCTGTGGACCAAACAAAGTCCTGCGGCGGGGATCAGGTAAGTGGGGGCCCCCAGGAACTTGGTTCTATTGGGGGACCCCCAAGCCTAATTTGTCTTTCTGTCTGTTACCTAACGGTATTCCCGCTAAATATCTGTGTTTGCCTGTAACTACTGAAAATGTAAAATTTTAATAGTAGTCAAGAAAAAAAAAAAAAAAAAAGGGGACCGCGGTACCTGTGTTAAACCACTAGAGGCCGCTGTAGTCCATTTTTCTTGTCATGTGGATCTTTGGTTTTCTCAAGTCAAAAGATCCAGGCAGCTGGTAAGTTTCTCTGTGGGAATCCACTTCCTCTGCCCTGTTGCTGCGCTCATCCACCGCACAGGCCCTCCGGCAAAAAGGGCCCTGGCTCCTAGTCCCCTGTTTGATTTAGAAAAGGGCGCCAATGGCGCACGGGCGCGCGCGCGGGCGCGTGCACGCGCCTCCTATGAAAAAAAGGGGCGGGGCGGGTGGATGACGCTCGATGCGCGCCGCGGCGCTTCTGCACATGTGCGGGCGTCCCAGCATGGTTAAAAGACACAGTACAAGTGTCAGCTGGATGCAAACAGAGCTAGCAACAAACAGTGGCACACAGAGGCGGTTGATGCAGGCATCCCCATAGAAAGGCACTTTAGTGGACACCAGCTGGTATATAGCAGCACCTGTGTTAGACTATTACCAGCAAAATTGGTGTATGACGACGGGAATACCTCAGCTTTGTGCTTAAAGGATATGTCGTCCAGACGCTCCGGAAATAGATCTTCCAGGAAGCCAAAGGGGTCTCCATCGGGCTCTGAGGATATTGGGCATGCTTGTACTGCACCAATCTCCCCTGAGAATTCAGAGGTCAGTAGCCGTAGAAACCCCGCAGGAATGCCTAGTGCTGCGGCTGTCCCCAGTCCACCTGCTCCTGTATATATAACAGAGGAGGTTTTATCCTCAACTCTGGGAGGATTGGAAGAGAGATTAACAGCATTGATCGCTGCTTCCCTGTCCCAGGAAAAGCGCGTCCGATCTCCGTCTCCTCCTTCAGAGTGCCTGTTAGTGGAGGAACAGCCCCACACAGAGATCAACCTACCTGAAGGGGATCAGGATGAGGTTGATTCAGTTATGGAGGAATCAACAGTGGAAGAACCTTTCTCAGCATCTCAGGCTGAAAGATTATGGGTTCAGTCTCTGACTAATATGGTCCGATCAGCATTTAAAATGCCTCTGGCGGAACCACCATCCACTACGGTTTCCTCGCTGGGGTCGCTAAAAGCTCCCCAGGCTGTCTGTTCCTTCCCAATCCACCCTTTATTAGAAGGGCTTATTTACCAGGATTGGGAGCATCCTGATAAAATATTTGCTCCCCCCAAGAGATTTCCGGTGATCTATCCCATGGAGGATAAGTTCATAAAAAAATGGAGGGTCCCTACAGTGGACGCAGCCATCTCTTCTGTTAACAAATCACTGACATGTCCAGTAGATAATGTTCCAATGTTCAAAGACACAATAGATAAAAAATTGGAGTCTTTACTAAAATCTGCTTTCTCTACAGCAAGCATGGTGACACAACCTGCGGTAGCAGCGATTGGAGTCTGCCAAGCAGTGAAAGATCAGTTGAAACAAGTCTTAAGGGACTTACCAGATCAGCAGGCTCTTGCCCTAGCTGACCTGCCTAGAGCCTTGTGTTTTGCGGTGGACGCCATAAAGGATACAATCCAACAGGCCTCCCGCTTTACGCTGTCTATAGTACATATGCGTAGGCTTCTGTGACTCAAAAACTGGTCTGCTGAAGCTCCCTGTAAAAAACTGCTGGTTAGCTTCCCATTTCATGGAGAACGCTTATTTGGAGAAGATCTGGACAAATATATCCAGAAAATTTCTGCCGGTAAAAGTTCACTCTTACCGGTTAAGAACAAGGGTAGAAGTCCTTCTTTTAAGAGGCCTACTTCTCCAGTCCCGGGCACATCGGCTGTGAAGCAGTTCCGACGGCCTCCGCGGTCAATTTCAGGGGGCAGAAATCAGGGACAATCACAGGGTAACAAGAAGCCCTGGATCAAGAGAGGTACAAAACCTCCCCCCAAGGCATGAAGCGTTGCCCCCACTCAATCAGGTGGGGGGAAGACTTCAGTTGTTCACAGAGACCTGGCGGGACACCATCAGAGACAGATGGGTGCTCTCCGCAGTAAGTCTGGGATACAAGCTGGAGTTAAAAGGCACTCCTCCTGCCCAATTTATGAGGTCAAACGTGCCAAGAGATCCCCAGAAGAGAGGATCCCTCCTTCTGGCACTAGAACAACTATTGCTCCAAGGTGTAATCATGAAGGTTCCCCTGGAAGAAAGCGGATTCGGGTTTTACTCGAACCTTTTCACAGTCCCCAAACCAAATGGGGACGTGAGGCCCATATTAAATCTAAAAGGGCTAAACAAGTTCCTAAATATCAGGACTTTTCGGATGGAGTCGATCCGATCGGTGGCCACCGCCCTACAAGGGCAGGAATGGTTAGCCTCGATCGACATAAAGGATGCTTATCTGCATATTCCCATCTTTCCGGCCCACCAGAAATTTCTACGCTTTGCAGTAGAAGGGCGCCATTTTCAGTTCAGAGCCTTACCTTTCGGTCTGGCCACAGCACCACGAGTGTTCACAAAAATTCTGGCCCCATTATTGGCCAATCTAAGAACACAGGGTGTAACGATAATGGCATATCTAGACGACCTGCTACTAATAGACCACTCAGTGGAAAAGCTGGAAGTAGCTATTCACAAGACAATCAAGTATCTGGAATATCACGGTTGGATTATCAACCGGGACAAGTCAGCTCTAAGACCAGTCAAAAGTCTGGAATACTTAGGGCTAAGGCTGGATTCAAATCAGAGAAAGATTTTCTTACCTCCAGAGAAGGTGTCGTCTTTAAAAGATTTGACCCACTTAGTGGGTACAAAAAGAAAACCATCCATACGCCTGTGCATGAGGCTGCTGGGAAAGATGGTGGCTTCATTCGAAGCGGTACCCTACGGTCAATTCCATTCAAGGAATTTGCAAAGGGCCATACTGTCAGCCTGGAAAAAAAAAGTTCAGGCTTTAGACTTACCAATGTCTCTGTCCCCTTCCGTTCGCAAGAGCCTCCATTGGTGGTTGGTGCCCCAGAATCTGGAAAGAGGGAAACCCTTCAGTCCGGTTTCTTGGAAGGTGGTCACTACAGATGCCAGCCTCATAGGCTAGGGGGCAGTACTGGAGCAATGGTCTCTCCAGGGCAAGTGGTCAGAAGCAGAAAAGGCCCTGCCCATCAATCTCTTAGAGATACGAGCAGCCCGGTATGCCCTAGTAGCATGGACATCCAAACTCCAAGGGTCCCCTGTCAGAATTCAATCAGACAATGCCACGGCAGTGGCATATATCAATCACCAGGGTGGCACCAAGAGTCGTGCAGCCCAGAGGGAAGCAAATTGCATCCTGGAGTGGGCAGAAAGATATGTCCCAGCCATATCCGCGGTTTTCATCCCAGGAGTGGAAAATTGGAGAGCAGACTTTCTAAGTCGCCAACAATTATGCCCGGGGGAATGGTCTCTTCACCCCGAGGTTTTCCAGGCAATATGCCAGCGGTGGGGAACACCGGATGTAGATCTGCTAGCATCCAGATTCAACGCAAAGGTGGACAGATTTGTGTCTCGCACAAGGGATCCCCTAGCTTGCGGCTCGGATGCCCTAGTGTTCCCTTGGGATCAGTTCAAGCTGATATATGCATTCCCACCGCCACAATTGTTACCGCGATTACTCCGCAGAATCAGGGTAGAAAAGAAACCAGTGATTCTGGTGGCTCCAGCGTGGCCCCGAAGGGCATGGTACGCGGAGATTGTAAAAATGTCAGTGAGGAGTCCTTGGACCCTCCCACATCGTCCGGACCTGCTGTCGCAGGGACCGATATACCACCCTTCCTTACCAGCCCTAGGTTTGACGGCCTGGCTATTGAAGCCCACATTCTGAAAAAGAGAGGGCTCTCTAATTCTGTGGTATCTACCATGATCAATGCCAGGAAGCCGGTATCCAGGCAGATCTATTATAGGATCTGGAAAGCGTACATTACGTGGTGTGAGGCCAAGAAATGGCATCCACGTAAGTACGTGATAGGGAGGATTTTGGACTTCCTACAGTGGGCTGTAGATAGGAAGCTGGCCTTGAGTACTATCAAGGGTCAGATTTCGGCCTTGTCAATATTTTTTCAAAGGCCCTTGGCTTCGCATTCACTAGTCAAAGCCTTTATACAAGGAGTGATGCGTATTAGCCCTCCGGTTAGTATTCCCATATGTCCTTGGGACTTAAACCTGGTTCTGTCGGTTCTACAGAAGCAACCGTTTGAACCATTGCAACACATTTCCTTGGTTCTTCTCACCAGGAAATTGGTTTTCTTAGTAGCCGTTTGTTCGGCTAAAAGAGTATCGGAACTAGCCGCCTTGTCCTGTAAGGAGCCATATCTGGTTGTCCATAAGGACAGAGTAGTATTACGTCCTCATCCAGCCTTTCTTCCTAAGGTGGTATCGAGGTTTCATTTGAACCAAGATGTGGTTCTTCCTTCTTTTTTCCCCAAACCTAGCTCGGTAGAGGAAAAGTTATTACATTCTTTGGATGTAGTAAGAGCAGTTAAAGCTTATCTGAAAGCCACTGCTCAGATTCGCAGAACGGATTCTTTGTTTGTTCTGCCGGAAGGCCCCAGAAAGGGTCAGGCAGCATCAAAATCTACTTTAGCCAAGTGGATTCGACAGGTCATAATACAAGCCTATGGCTTGAGAAAGAGACCGCCTCCGTTCAAAGTTAGGGCGCACTCCACAAGAGCAGTTGGAACTTCATGGGCAGTGCATCACCAGGCCTCCCTGGCTCAAGTATGTAAGGCCGCAACATGGTCTTCGGTACACACGTTTACTAGATTCTACCAGGTAGACGTTAGAAGTCAGGAGGATGTCGCCTTTGGGCGCAGTGTGTTGCAGGCCGCAAAAGATCCTCATGCCTGATGGCGCCCAGCTTATGTATCCCTCCCCTCATTTGGCATTGCTTTGGGACGTCCCATTAGTAATGACTAAGTCGCTCTGTGTCCCGTGATGTACGAAAAAGAAAAAGGGATTTTTATAACAGCTTACCTGTAAAATCCTTTTCTTGGAGTACATCACGGGACACAGAGCTCCCACCCCTCTTTTTGGGACACTTATTGCTTGGCTACAAAACTGAGGTGCTCCCGGGTGGGAGGGGCTTATATAGGGGAGGGTACTTCCGGTTTGGAATTGGCCAGTGCCAACACCTGAAGGTAATCTATATAACCCATTAGTAATGACTAAGTCGCTCTGTGTCCCGTGATGTACTCCAAGAAAAGGATTTTACAGGTAAGCTGTTATAAAAATCCCTTTTTTAGCCGCCAGATTAGCCCAATTATCTGCAGTTTACTCAAATAAGGAAAAACCAGACTGGGTCCTGATAGAGGGACATGCTACCCCCCAATTCTCTTTAAACTACTTGCTTTGGTGCCCACAAAAACGGAGACCACCCATTCTATCCCTCTCTCAATCCTATGCCCTTTGGGACAGACTCCGATACCTTCCTGCACTGGTTTCTAAGGGACAACCGCTAGCCCACATATTTGGTAACCCGAGCTTTCCCCCTGGAATGGACATTAGGCCTTCAGTTGGTGGCTGAACAAGGGCCTGTACCACATAGGACATTACTTTACATCTCAGGGCCCTATTACCATGTCCCACTGTTTAACTCATTTAGATCTCCCGGATTCTGAAAAAATTTGATTTGGACAGATTTCACAATTCTTAGATTCTATTTGGACAGAGAAGCCTCTTCCCCCCAAATTCACTGATTATGAGCTCTGGTGTGGACAGGCCATGGGACAAAGGGGAGGTATATCTGTCATCTACTCGTCACTGTGGTAATTGGCATGGCATAAGGACCCCCACTATGGTGAGATGGGGTCATATATTCTAGCTTGGACATAGGGGTTAAGGAAATTGACTAGTATTATATGTTTTTCAAGTATTATGAAATAGGTTAAGATCTTGTATTTTGTATGGAGCAGCAGTTTTGCAAAAGCATGCATATATTGCAATGAGTGGCATCATTTTCAGAGTGCTGGTCTATTTTTAAGCTGGCCCTTCCTGAGACTTTATTTTATTATGTATTTTATTGGGACTATTTTTTGTTTTTGGCCTAAAGGCTGTCATGCCCCTCCCACTTGCTTTTATGGACTGTCACTCCCCTGTCACGCCCAATCCCGTTCCCCCTTTGTATTTCATGGACAATTGCTGTGCAGCTGAGATTATGTTTGTTTTCTGTTTTTACATTTCTACATGTTCAATGTGGTGATAAATGTTTAGTGTGGTGGTCCGGGTGAGGGTCGGGGTCATAGTGGGATTGTTGTTGTGGTATGCCCAGGCCTCTGACCCCCATACTAAGATGGCGAGGCTACTGTCACAGCTTGCCCTTGCAGGATTCTCTGGAGATACCCAGCGGGTCCTTGGTGGACAGCCACTAGCCTTGGGCAACAGCACATACATTTGTTGTGGAGGGACATGCCATTCATGGATTCCGAGTGATCCTAAGGTATGGTGTTGCTTGACCTCACTGGTTCCGATAATGAAAATTCTAGGGGACAGTGAGGGATGTCACTTGCTCAGGGCTGGTGTTCGTCCTGGGTGCCCCCTCAAGCACCGTTATGCCGGGTCATTGTTTTTGGAAAAGGACATGGCCTCGGCATGGTTCCCCTCAGGAACTGGGGGGGCTATAGATATGATGAAAAGGCTAAGTGATTGCTTGGGAACCCCCTGGGTAATGTGGGATGGTTTGGTTTCAAATGGTATTTTTCTGGATCAGGGATACTGCTATGTGTATTGAAATGATTTTGCTTCTGGCATTAACTCTATACGCCTGTTTCAAGTTTATTATGTGTATGATTTCCAAAGGCACTCTGGCTCCCAATCCTGATCCAGCTGCAGCAAATAGAATGTATTTTAGCTCTTACCATGATGTCCAGGAGTATGTCCAAATGTGGAGATATCAGTCACCGGCGTGATCGTCGTGACTTAAAGAGGGGGTTGTGGTAATTGGCATGACATAAGGACCCCCACTATAGTGAGATGGGGTCATATATTCTAGCTTGGACATAGGGGTTAAGGAAATTGACTAGTATTATATGTTTTTCAAGTATTATGAAATAGGTTAAGATCTTGTATTTTGTATGGAGCAGCAGTTTTGCAAAAGCATGCATAATTTGCAATGAGTGGCATAATTTTTCAGAGTGCTGGTCTATTTTTAAGCTGGCCCTTTCTGTGAACCGTCTGGTAGACATTGGTACAGGGAAGTGAGACCTTGTGAGACCTTGTGAGACCTTGTGACTATGAGCTATGGCACTCGTGGTGACAAGCATGATTGATTCTTACTAATAACGAAACTGTCAGCCATTTTGAGAGGGTCAGGACGAGTGTCGGCCATCTTGAGAGTGGCAAAATGTCTACTGTATAATGATAAAATGTATACCCACTGTATTAACCACACCCCTTCCTCTCCCCTCCCTCTTTTTTGATTGGATTATGATAATGACTATATAATGTTCACCCCTGCATAAGAATAAACAGATTTTCACTCTGAGTGCAAAACTGCCTTGTCTGTTTCCTTGCGCTTAAAAAGAAATCTCTCAGTACTGATCCCGTATCTTTTGGGTGTGGCAATTAGGTTATTTTAAGCTGGTCTGTGGGGGTTGGAGGGACTACCTGTTCAAATTTCCCAACAGTCACTTACTCATCCAACCGAGAAATCCTCATACATGACAGCATGGGAGGCTGACCTCCAGATCAGCTGGGATCTGGGCATCTGGCAAAAGGCTTGCTCCGATTGATTTTGGGGTATTTTAAACACTTCCCTTATGGAAGCAAACTTAAAAGTACTTATGAGGTGGTATTTGACTCCCGCCAGGCTTGCAGCCATCTACCCTTCATCGGATCTCAGTTGCTTTAGAGGCTGCCAACTCTTGGGTTTGATGGTGCATGTTTGGTGGGAATGTCCTAGAATCAGGTGAGTCTGGAGGAGGATATTCAACCTCATTTCCAAGGTCACTAAGTGTTCAATTCCCAGGTCCACATCTGTAGCCCTCCTTAACGCCAGTATTCCTAGCATCTCCAAACCCAATCAGCAGCTCATCTGCTTTATCCTCCTTGGGGCAAAACTCACCATTGCTAGGGCTTGGAGACAGCCCAGGGTTTCCATATTGGCGGTACAAAGTAAAATCTCTTGGATTATGGCACAAGAGAAGTTGGCTAGTATTTTATCAAATACAACTCATAAATTTGAATCCGTGTGGGAACCTTGGGCTGCTTACCGTGGTATTTCCCTGACTTTCGGGGCCCACCCCGAACACCCCGTTTCCTCTAACTCTAGTTAGGCACGTGATCCCTTTCCTTTCCTCATCTCTTTCTTACTTTTTCTCTGTCTCTTTTCTATTTTTATGTATTTTTATTTACTTATCTCTCTTATTAATTTAGGTTGATTGATGTGACTTAGGGGTATTGCATGTTTACTCGTTATGAAGTAATTTTGGCAACTCTAGAGGCCGAGTTTAATTTGTGTTTATGAGCTAGAGACTCACTGAAGTCTACTTTGGAATTTCTAATAACCTTGCTGATAGTTTTATGTGAGGGGGGCGGGCTGGGGGGCCTAACCGGGGCACATGATGATCCCATTTGGGGTGCCCGGGATGGGTAGGACTTTCTAATCCATCTGACTCTCTGATTCATTTCTCTGCCTTTCTTTCCTCTACTGACTATGTGTTAGCTTGTAACCTCCATTTCTCAACTCACAGTTACCGTCTGAAACACCTTATGAGGACTTGTTGCTGATTCTATGATATGAATAAAACCTGCTTTTTATGTATAAGATCCTGCCCTTTGTCATGCTATTCTTATGTACTGTCTATACTTTATTTGAAAAATAAAAATCTATTGAACGTAAAAAGCAATAAAAAATAAAAAAGCTGCAAGCCATAAAATGTACACAAATAGTTGTCTCATGTTGTTTTTCTTGTACTGGGAGTAGAGGTTATTAGGCCCATGTTCCTGATAATATATATTTCCCTAAAAGTTTGGGTTAACCTCCCTGGCGGTATGATTATTTCAGATTTTAGGTGCTGAAAGCGATACCATTATTTTGCATGGAAATTTGGCGTTTTATATTGTAGGCCTGTAATTCTTAGGAATAACTCACTTAAATCTGTCCAAAAAAGAGTTTAGTAGACATTCCTGGTATGATAAAGTTAAAAAAACAACATCATAAAATTATGTAGCGGCCTCACCCCTCTCTCCCCTTCTCATTCTCGGCTTGTCTTTCTTCGTCTAGGGGTGTTAGTGCTGGGGGGAGGGGTGAGATACACCACGGCCCATGTCCTCCATAGTGAAGAGGTAAAGGCCAGAAAGATCGGGCTTTGTGTAGGTGTCCTAGAGTCAAGTCCTGTCCTTCGTCCTTGACTCCTTTGCTCCTAGTAACCAGAGTTCCACACAGTGAATAGGTCCAACACAGTTTTATTCTTCTCAGCGAATAAACTCACAGCACGGTTAAGTTGGATTCTTTTGCAACAACTTAGTAGTAATGGGAATAGGTCGAGGCACAATCCTTTCCCTTCTTTCACCAACCACTGTGGTATCACCAGTGGCGAGTAGTCACTGCCACTGACTATGTGAAGTAGAACGTGAATTACCTTCGCTAGCACGGCCCCTGTCAGGGGAAGGATATCCGTCCAAGGGAGATACCGGAGGTCTCTCTGTCGCCAGCGATGCTGCGCCGGACTCTCCAGAGAAGTTCTGCTCACCAGACCTCACGAACTCAGACACGGGCACCCAAGGAGTTAGGGCCCCCTCGGATTCCTCCACCCTCGCGGAACTCAGTCGAAGGTACTGAGCCCCAGGCATCCGCCATAGTACCTCACCCCAGGCTAAAGGTGCCTGAGATGGACTCCATCTCCGCTCCGGCCAGGTCAAAGGCACCAGGGCCCGGAACACCGGAACACCAGCACCCAAGCTGAAGGTGCCTGGGTGCGGCCACGTCCTCCCGACTCTGAACCTCCACACCAACCAACCCGGGGTAAAGGCGTCCACCCCTTTTATCCCCTCTCCCATTGCATCACAGCGGGTTCCCCGCCCCGCTGTACCAGCTCCAGGGGAGGACAAAAGGGCACAGTCTTGCGGTGTGAGTTAACCTCCGGCCCCCGGCAACAACGCCACCTGTAGGCCGCAGGGAACCTCACACCACCAGAGTCCTCCAAGAACCATAAAAGGGTCTCAGATTCCCTAGCAATCAGTGCATCTGGGTTACACTACCACCCAGATGCTTCCCCTAAATTCAAATACCCGCTACAATTATAATATAATAAATAACTATAAAATGATTATAACAAATAATAATATAATAATAATAATAAAAGTGTTTTTCAGTGTTTGATGACGAATTTCCCCACAAATCGATATTGCTCAATTCTGCAAGTGATTCTAATTTATTATCACTGTTTTCTAGCTGGTCTAAAACCACTTTTGATGTAAAGGGACACTTTTTGGTTGCTATGGACAATCTCCAGTTTCCAGGCAGAAAGAACAGTTTTTATAATATAAAAGTGCATGCAGGGCACTGGACAGACCACTAGGGACAAAGGGGATGTGTTATCATTAGATACAGTACTGTAATCTGTAAGATTACAGTATACTGTATGTATACTGTGTGTTTCACTTTTTGAATTTGGCGCCGAACTCCGTCCCCATGCGTCGCAACGCTCAGGAATGGAGCTCGGCACTCGGCAGTGTGAATCGAGCGAGATGACAGCTCGCTCACACAGCGGGGACACATCGCAGGATCCAGGGAACAAGGTAAGTAACACTCCCTGTATCCTGCAATGCGATCCAGAGTCTGACTCGGGGTTACCGCTTTAGGTACTGAAATCTTACCTCGAGCCAGACTCGGGAATACCACTAGGTGGGTTAAGTAACCAGGATCTAAATAAATTGCTGCATATATTGAGTCCATGAGGTACTAAAATATGATGGGAAAGTTTGTTTGAATAACAGCCAGAGTGACCATTCTGGATATATTTACCTTTTGAATTCCCAGTTTCAATCGTAAAGTGTTAATGATGTAATATTGTTTACCCATCAATGTTTTGTTTGTTGCTGATGATCAGATATATTTGCAAAGTTGGGAGGCTGGCTCCTGAGTCAGAATATGTGTTTGGGTAAAATGTTCTGTTCTGAGTTCCTTGGGTCCACTTGGGTCCCGGGGATAGAAGAAACTAAAGTTGTTTACGTTTTATTGAAGTCCTGCTGTAATACTGGATTTGAAAAAATGTTTAGTTAAATATATTTAATCTATATAATGAAGACTGTTGCAGAGAAACATTTTATATTTCTGCATGCTTTACTTATGTTTGAGTTAATGAGGAATATTATTTTTAATACCTCCAAAAGGTTAAGGCCTAAATTGATCAGGTAGATTCTGTGATTACTCATGTTGGATAAGGAATATCCGCCCCAGCCAGCCAGTATTCAACCTCAGCCCCATGCACATGAAGAAATGCCCACCCCAATCCTACCCTATACCCCATTCATACCCTGACCTATACCCTATCCGGATGAAGAGATGACTACAGCTTTTACATGGAAATCTTCGTTGTTCATCTTTGTTGTTTAAATGCCATGGGAAGTGCTGAGATGAGTAAAGGCGGACTCCTGCTGGAAAATGTTCCTGGGAATGACACCTTGAGGGTTAGCCAGATGACGCACGCCCAAGATCTATGAAATTCCAGTGAGCACCACAAGGGAGAGATCCAGATACGCCAGTCCGAAGACCCAAGTCTAGCCCAATGCATCAGTTCCAGTCTGTCTGTGGATATCGAGTTCTATCCTTACAAAGAGGCAGGGTTTTGGGGTAGAAGGATCTCAGTAAAATATGGATGAACACAGAATCGAACCAAAAGTTTTGGGAAAAGTTTAGAAGAATGAGAATTATAATGTGGACATTTCCTTTTCCTTCCCTTTCATGA
Organism: Rana muscosa; assembly: GCA_029206835.1. Lineage (NCBI taxonomy): Eukaryota > Metazoa > Chordata > Amphibia > Anura > Ranidae > Rana > Rana muscosa. Next base: position 700,701,446 of record CM055117.1, on the reverse strand, counting down.
ATTTATCTGACATTCAGAAGCCATACAAGAAACCTTTTTTTGTGCTTTTCTTTGGGACTATTTTTTATTTGGCCTAAAGACTGTCATGCCCCTCCCACCTGCTTTTAAGGACTGTCACGCCCCTTCCCCCTTTGTATTTCATGGACAATTGCTATGAAGCTGAGATTATCTGTTTATTGTTCTCTATTTTTTCATGCTTAGGATAAGGATACATTTATCTGCTTCAATTACGTTTTATTTAATTTATATCATCCACATCAGACGGGAGAAGCCTATCCCCTGTCAATATGCTGCTGAGAAAGACTCCTGCTCTCTTGTGGAAGCAGACATGGCAGCTAGAGCTCCACAATCAGCACTGCAGAGATACCACTGTTTCCACACAGAGAGCAGCAGTTCTTTTCTACAATATACTGGTTGAGAACAGGTTTTATTCTCTGGATGTGGCTAACTACAAAAATAACACACTGTGTGGTTGCTTTACTAAAACTGGAGAGTGCAAAATCTAGTGCAGCTGTGTGCATGGTAGCCAATTAGCTTCTAACTTCAGATTGTTCAATTAAGCTTTGGGGAAAAAAATTTGAAGCTGATTGGTTTCTATGCAGATCTGCTCCAGATTTTGCACTGTTCAGCTTTAGCAACTCAACCTCGGAAAGACTTGAATGCTGTTTGTTTTAGTGCACACATAATGTATTTAGATCAGGGGTCTCCAAACTCTCTGAACAAAGGGCCAGTTTACTGCCCTTCAGACTTTGAGGGGCTGGACTGTGGCCAGTGGGAGTAGAGAATACTCTGGTGTCAATGAGAGTACACAATGCCCCATCATTGGTACTATTGGGAGGAATATTGCCCCATTGTTGGTATTAGGGGAAGAAATAATGCCCCATCATTGGTGCTATTGGAAGGAATAGTGCCCCATCATTGGTATCATTGTAAGGAATAGTGCCCCATCCTTGGGTTCAGTGGGAAGAATAGGGCCCTACAGTTGGTGTCAGTGGGAAGAATAGGGCCCTGCAGTTGGTGTCAGTGATAGGAAGTATGCCTCATTGTTGGTGTAGGAATAGTGCCTTGTATCAGTGTGAGAAGTAGGACCTGATAAAGGCAAGCAAAGGACCACATTCGGCCCCCTTGGCCGCAGTTTGGAGACTATTGATTTAGATAATTTAAAAGGCAAGTTCTTAATTTTGGAGATAATGGTAAATCTTCCAATTGCCTGTCATGTTTTTTTCTGTTGTTTGTTTCCCCATTGGGAAAATATCTCCACACTTCCTACCCCAAGCCACAACAGGAAATGAGAAGAAATCTTCCTAATCTTTAACAGTAGGCAACAGAAAACGTATCCCTATTAAAATAATTCCTTCTAATGCCGCGTACACACGGTCGGAATTTCCGACAAGAAAAGTTCGATGTGAGCTTTTGGTCGGGAATTCCGACCGTGTGTAGGCTCCATCTGACTTTTTCTGTCGGAATTTCCGACAGCAAAAATTTGAGAGCTGGTTCTCAATTTTTCCTACAAGAAAGGTTCTTGTCGGAAATTCCGATCGTCTGTATGCAATTCCGATGCACAAAAATACACGCATGCTCAGAATCAAGCAGAAGAGCCTATTGAACTTAATTTTTCTCAGCTCGTCATACGTGTTGTACGTCACCACGTTCTTGATGGTCGGAATTTTGTGTGACAGTGTGTATGGAACACAAGTTTGAGCCAACATTCCGTCGGAAAAAAGTCCACGGTTTTCTTGTCGGAATTTCCGATCGTGTGTACGTGGCATTACTCTTGTTCTGTTGAAATGTTTCATCATTAGACATCCTTTTTATTTTCTATTCTCCACAGCATCTTATACTATAAAAGTGTTTTGGCTTGAGTTCCACTTGATTAGAGCCTTCACCTAGATAGCCCACACTAGGCTTGTGCAATTCGTTTCGTAACGAATTGAAATTCGTCCGAATTTAGCAACTTTCGGACATTCGGAAGCATTCGAATTTCCGAACAAAGCAATTACGAATAAGACCGAATCCGAAATAAATTATACCGCAAATAGCGAATGCCCGAATGTCTTCGGCATAATTCGTTATGAAAAAGTTACGAATGTACGAATCCATACGAAGCACAATAACACTCACTCTGCTCTGCTCTCTGCTTCTCCCACACCGTGCTGAACTCCCTCTCAAAATGGTGTACAGGGGCGGAGGTTATAGCCGCATGTAAAAAACGAAAGTAAAATACGAGATTTCGAATCCATTCGAAGCACAATAACACTCTGCTCTGCTCTCTGCTTCTCCCTCACCGTGCTGAACCCTCTCAAAATGGTGTACAGGGGCGGAGCCTATAGCCGCATGTAAAAAACGAAAGTAAAATACGAGATTTCGAATCGTTACAAATAACCGCTATGTATTTAGAAAAGTACAAATCCATTCGAAGCACATTAGGCATAATAGGCAGCGTCGTTGTGAGAGAGACACGGAAAATTACGAATCAACGAACCCAAAAAAAGTTACGAAAGTAGGAGTTGTGTCCAGAATCAACGAAAAACAACGTACTCTACCGAAAGTACGAATTATAAAGCAACAAAAAATTCAACGAAAAATGTCGCTTGCAAAAATACGAATGAGTCCGAACACGAAAAATCCCGCCTAGCAAAATTACGAATGATTACGAATCAACAGGACCGGAAAGAAACGAACCGAAACGGAACGAATTTTTCCGTTGTGCACAAGTCTACACACCATGTTTTTGCACAAAAGGACTAGAATCTCCTGCTGCTGATGTTTCCCTGCAGACAGGCTGGGAAAGAGCTGGGTCACATGACAGCTGTATGTTGATTATGAAAAAAGGTACTATAATTAACCACTTAACGACCACTCACTGTACATATACGTCGGCAAAATGGCACGGACAGGCCTTCGTATGGGTGGGGGGTCCGATCGGATCCCCCTCCGGTACAGTGAGCGTTCGGTATCACTCCGGAAGCGATCGGTGATGAGGGGGCGGCCATTGGTTTCTGGCCACCCGCTCACGATCGCTCCCGGCGAATGAAATGCTTCCTCTGTCTGTGTAATGTATACACAGGCAGGAGGAAGTGAGGTAATCTCTCTTGTGGTGCTCACATATACCGAGCGCCGTGGAGAGAAGACATCAAGGTTAGTGCACCAACAGCCCACTGACACATAGACACACATAGGCACATGATCGCACCCCCAGATCACCCCCCAGATCACCCCCCAGCCCCCAGTCACAGTGTCACTTTCAGTGATCATTTATTTACTGATCACTGCAAACAGTGACATTTGTAACTGTAAAAGTGTCAGGGCAGTTAGTTTTAGGTAAGGGTAGCCCCCTAACCCCCCCTAATAAAGGTTTAACCCCTTGATCGCCCCCCAGGTAACCCTTTCATACCCTAGCACCACTGTGACTAAGCAATCGTTTTTCTGATCGCTGTTTTAGTGTCGGTGGTGCCGCTAAGTTTTTATATAGCGTCAGGTACCCCCATATATTACCTAATAAAGGTTTTAACCCCCTGATTGCCCCTAGTTAACCCTTTCACCAGTGATCACCGTATAAGTGTTACGGGTGACGCTGGTTAGTTAGTTTGCTTTTTATAGTGTCAGGGCATCCGCCGTATATAACCCAATAAAGGCTTAACCCCCTGATCGCCCGGCGGGTGATATAAATTAGGTTTTAGCGTCAGAGAGGGTCTGCGTCACACCCCAGGCAGCGTCAGGTTAGTGCCAGTAGCGCTAACACCCACGCATGAAGCATACACCACCCTTTGTGGTATAGTATCTGAACAGATGAATGTCTGATCTGATCAGATCTATACTAGCGTCCCTAGCAGTTTAGGGTTCCCAAAATGCAGTGTTAGCGGGATCAGCCCAGATACCTGCTAGCACCTGCGTTTTGCCCCTCCGTCCAGCCCAGGCCACCCAAGTGCAGTATCGATCGATCACTGTCACTTACAAAACACAACACACGTAACTGCAGCGTTTGCAGAGACAGGCCTGATCCCTGCGACTCCAGTGCTGTAGGAGGTGATTTCACCACCACAGTTAAAAAAAAGAGCATATATGCCGAAGCATGGGGGACAGCAGGGGCGGAGGAGCGATTTTTCTCCTAATGCCGCGTACATACGGTCGAAATTCTGACAGAGGCTTGCCCGTGGAAAAGTCCGACCGGCATAACTTTTGCGGGAGGATTCCCCCATGCTTCGGCATATATAAATGGTGCATGTATGCCCATCATTAGAAGTGGGTGGATGAAGGGAGGTATTCTAATGGTGGGCATACCCACCGATCAATCTCTTTTTTTAGTTCAGCCAACAGGCTGCATGAAAAAAAAGATTACAATACATATCCAACAAGGACCAGCAACGTACTGGTAGAATGATGCCTGCGGGTTTAGGTATCATCTTGGTATCATTCTTTTCAGCCAGCGGCCGGCTTTCATGTAAAAGCAGTCCTAGCAGCTAATTAGCCTCTGGACTGCTTTTACAAGCAGTGGGAGGGAATGTCCTCCCCCTGGATATAAAAAGCGTCATTGGGAAATTGGGAAAGAATTTTATCACACCGATCTTGGTGTGGTCAGATGCTTTGAGGGCAGAGGAAAGATCTAGGGTCTAATAGACCCCAGTTTTTTAAAAAAAAGAGTACCTGTCACTACCTATTGCTATCATAGGGGATATTTACATTCCCTGAGATAACAATAAAAATGATTAAAAAAAAAATATGGAAGGAACAGTTTAAAAATAAAATAAAAAAGCAAAATTAATAATTAAAAAAAAAAAAGCAGCCCTGTCCCGCCCTGCTCTTGCGCAAAGGCGAACGCAAGCGTCGGTCTGGCGTCATATGTAAACAGCAAGTGCATCATGCATGTGAGGTATCACCGCAAAGGTCAGATCGAGGGCAGTAATTTTAGCAGTAGACCTCCTCTGTAAATCTAATGTGGTAACCTGTAAAGGCTTTTAAAGGCTTTTAAAAATGTATGTAGTTTGTCGCCCCTGCGCGTTTGTGCGAAATTTTAAAGCATGTCGTGTTTGGTATCCATGTACTCGGCCTAAGATCATAGTAACGGCACCCCAAATATCAAAAGGGGGTAACGCCGTTTAGATCCCTTCCCTCTCCTGGACACAAATTCCCTGTCGATCCTCCACAGCCAGACGACCACTTCCCATAGGAATTAATCCTTCTGGAAGAACGAGACGCACTCTGTATCTTCCTAGCATCGAATGACTTTATTGAGAAAAACATTGAAACTTTTTTAACCATCCAATACTGCATTAACCTAAAATGAACAATGGTCCAGCTCCACCCACAACATAACAGACCCAATACACACAAGTATGCAGGTGATTCATCAACATCTCTTCAATTAACCCGTCTGCTGCTAGTTCCACAACCTATAATTATAGGCTTAATTCCCCCAAACCACAATGGACAATAGATGGTAAATCACCACAAACAATGAACAGGTCTTTTAGAAGCTGGGATTAGCATTACACTAGGCAGACAGGTGATTGAGGCTGAACACCTCAGTATCTCTCAATTAACCTGTTGAGTTCAGAAACAGTAAATAGTCCTTTACAGGTATCCTTGGGGATATGGTGGATAAATATTACAGACCCATTTTAGGTAGCCCAAGATATATTTCTTAATGTCCATTATTTCCTGGCTCACCCTGTGTCCAAAGTGACCCTCCTGTCACAATCATATTTTTTATTTCATCAAACATTTGGGCAATATAGTGTGTTTTAGTGCATTAAAATTAAAAAAAGTGTATTTTTTCCCAAAAAAATCACTGCGCAAAATACTGTGTGGAAATAAAAAATTCAACACCCACCATTTTAATCTGTAGGGCCTTTGCTTTAAAAAATATATATAATGTTTGGGGGTTCAACATAATTTTCTTGCAAAAAAAAAAAATGTTTTCATGTAAACAAAAAGTGTCAGAAAGGGCTTTGTCTTCAAGTGGTTAGAAGAGTGGATGATGTGTGACATAACGTTGTGTATAAAATGCCAGGACAGTTCAAAACCCCCCCAAATGACTGCATTTTGGAAAGTAGACACCCCAAGCTATTTGCTGAGAGGCATGTCGAGTCCATGGAATATTTTATATGTTGACACAAGTTGCGGAAATTTTTTTTTTTTTTGCACAGAGTTGTCACTAAATGATATATTGCTCAAACATGCCATGGGCATATGTGGAATTACGTCCCAAAATACATTCTGTTGCTTTTCCTGAGTACGAGGATACCACATGTGTGAGACTTTTTGGGAGCCTAGCCGCGTACGGGACCCCAAAAACCAAGCACCGCCTTCAGGCTTTCTAATGCCGCGTACACACGATCGTTTTTCTTGCCATTTTTTTTCTTACCGTTTTTCACGTCGTTTTTTTTCATGTTTCCTCTCAAGCCTGTCTTGCGTACACACGATCATTTTAAAAAACGATCAAGCAAAGCGCAGTGACGTATACCACGTACGACGGCACTATAAAGGGGAAGTTCCGTTCTAATGACGCCACCCTTTGGGCCGCTTTTGCTAATTCCGTGTTACCGCGTGTTAGTAAAAGTTTGGTGAGAGACGATTCGCGCTTTTCAGTCTTCGTGCTTTGAAGATCGTTTTGTGGAGTTCAGTTTGTGCTTGTGGGTTCGTATCTGTTTGGCAGGCCTTGTAGTCAGTTTGTATCTGTTTATTCAGTGCGTTCTCGTCTGCTCGGTCCTGTTTTTCAGCTTGTTCTTCATAGGCCTTGCTGTTCTTCCGTGCGTTCTTCTAGTTCGTTCTGAGCTTGCGACCGTTATCTAGCCATGTAGCGGCTACGTACTCGTCGGAGAGTTCGTGCTGTAGTTGGTGCAGGGGTTCATGCTGTATCCCGACTCCATGCCATGAGCAGGGTCAGGAGGAGTTCATGGACCAAGAATTGGTTGCTCCAGCGGCACCAGTTCTGTCATATGCCTTTGTTGCGGGAGATCAGGGAGAATAATCCTGATGACTATAGGAATTTTCTCCGGATGTCTGACCCCGTATTTCAGCATCTGTTGGCTTTGGTGTCCCCCTACATTACCAGGCAGGAAACCGTTATGCGTGAAGCCATCAGTGCTGAGCAGAGGCTCATTGCCACGTTGCGATACCTGGCGACTGGGAGAAGCCTGCAGGAATTAAAGTTCTCCACAGGCATATCCCCCCAGGCTCTGGGTATCATTATACCAGAGACGTGTTCTGCCATCCTCCAAGTTTTGCAGGAGGACTATATTAAGGTAAGTGTTCTTATTGCAAACATCACATTGTATGTATTTTTTAGAATGTTTTTTTTGGGGGGGGGGGGGGTTTCTTAGCAGTCCCTAATTCCCATAATTCTTAGCTGCAGGGAATTTCCCCTTTCACCACATGCTAATTTTTTATTTTACATTTTTTCATTAGGCCTACATTAACATTTCCCTTACCTAACCTCTCCAGCATGCTATCCTGGGGCCATACCCACCTTGCCTAGTCCTTTCCATGTATTTTAATCTATGCTCCATCGTAGTGCTTTACCCTAAACGCCCCCTAAAGATTGCCTAGGAATGTAACATTTGTCCTAAATTCAGACAGAGTGCTCCAGCCTTCATTTGTGATCTCCCCAACTCATCTTCAACCCCCCCCCCATTTTTAAATTTTTGTTTTCGCTTTTTCTGTTGCTTACTACTAATGTTTTAATTTTTCTGTTTGCCCCAATGTTGGCCATGAATGATTTCCTTTAATCTGCTTTCAATGTTTCAGTCTCAAAGTATTAATTTATTTTTGATTTCATTACACAGTTCCCTTCTACGCCACATGAATGGCAGAATGTGGCATCGGACTTTGCCCAACGATGGAACTTTCCAAACTGTGGAGGGGCCATCGACGGCAAACATGTTCGGGTCCTCCCACCACCCCATTCGGGATCCTTTTATTATAACTATAAGGGGTTCCACAGCATCGTCATGATGGCAGTGGTGTCGGCCACCTATGAATTCCTCTATGTGGACGTTGGCAAGAATGGCAGGATGTCTGATGGAGGAGTTTTTGCACAGACGGAGTTTGGGGAACGGCTCCTTTTGGATCAGCTGGCCTTGCCACCAGCGGAGCAGAATGTGGAGGGACTCCCATTTGTCTTTGTGGCGGATGAGGCGTTTGGCCTGGGTCCCCATTTGATGAGGCCATTCCCGCAGCGCACCCTCACCCCTGAGAGGAGGGTGTACAACTATCGGGTGGTGGTTGAAAATGAAGGGTGGTTGAAAATGCCTTTGGCATCATGGCCAGCCGCTTCCGCCTGTTCCTCTCCTCCATCCACCTTGCCCCTTACAAATGAAACCATGTTGTAATGGCGTGTTGTGTCCTACATAATTATCTCCGGGTGCATTCCACAAATTATATGACTTTGACTGGGCCTGAAGCCACCTTAATGGAAGCAGAACATCTTGTGGCCCTGGAAGCTGGCCGTCCAGGCTTGGCCCCCCAAACCGGACGTGAGGTCCGTGACAAATATGTGGATTATTTTGTGGGTAGGGGGGCCATTGAAATGCCTGATGACTTTTAACCTTTTAACCTTTTAATTTAGAAAAATAAAACATTGTTTTTCTCAAAGATTGGTTTCGTGTATAATTTTAATAATGGTTTCTGTTTTTCGGAGGTTTACCTAGTGGACTTGTATTGCCATGTGTATTGTGCATTCTTAATTCGCCTTCATTGTCAGTGTAAACACAAAACATTGCTTAGTTCACAGTAGCACAACATTTACCTAATGAAGCCACAACTTCTTGATACCAAAATGAAATTTTTTATTTTAGTATTGGACAAATCCTTTTAAATGTAGATGTCCTAAACATTTTTTGCTTGTTAAAACGCATGAACAGCCATGCATACCAAAAAAATATTAAAATATATATCGGAAAAATTTACATTTATTAGTCCTAAAAGGTTCAATGAAAAACATACCTGCCAAAACACAGCAAGTTCAACGTTAATTTTTTAAAAAACATTAGACACGCCCAAGCACAGCCATGATCTTTTGTAGCCTTTCCTCCACCCGCTTGGTATTTTCCCTGAATTTTTGTAGGTCACGACAGCAGACCATCAGGTATTGGATCAGGATCTGGGCACTGTGATGTGTCACATTTTTGGGGTCTTCGGCCAGAACTGCACCTACATTTAAAAAAAAAACATGTAGTATAGAATATGTAGGCCTACATCTATTAACCTGCATCTGTCTGGTTTGACACTGACCTGTTGAGGTGGCACTTTCCACTTCCACAACCTCACGTTCCTCTCCATTATGTGGGTCTGGGGCTATTGTTGAAGGTGTTGGATTTCGAGGCTCATCTGACGTAGCTTTTTGAAGCCCTATGGAGATTGCAAGAAAAGGTATAGTTTCATTATTAAGGTTGATTTTTGGGAGAAAAATAAAGCATGAGAAAATAATTAGCAAACATTCTTTTGAAGTGTGGTCCATTTTTCAATGGACCCCCAGTGACAACAGGAAAACATGATTGGATACATAGCCAAATACATAGCATATATTTTTTAAAACAAAGTTTGACACATTGTAACACCCCAAAGTATATACACAGGATCACCTGTGTGTGACACCCTCAAACTTTGGGTCTTTTGGCCCACACTTGTACTACTGCATTCAGATGTTTCATCAGCTGCTGAGCATTCTCTCCCTTAACATTACCATGCATATCCTTTTTTTTTCCAAAAATGTCCTTTTGGATTTGATCCCTAAAAATTTTTGGTGACCAAATTTGCTACCCCCCAAAAAATAAAATAAAATGGGTGTTCACACTGGATGATCCAAAAACATCGTTTGATGAACTGTACGGAGAATGAGGTTTAATACGTCCGTTTACTTTGCGGATGAATCTGAAAGATGGTATCTTTCACTGTACGATATCAAAGACAAACATACACGACATAATACAAGTAATAATCTCTAGCAGGGAAAATACCACTATAAAACTTACTTTTTTGTAGAACTTTCTTGATTCGTTTGTATTGGTCGGGCTCCCGCAACTTCAGATCAGACCATCGTTTTCTGAGCTGTTCCTTCGTTCTGCACACCCCGAATTTTTGGTGAAGACTTTTGACCACTTTGCCCATAATTTTTGACTTGACCAGATTCGGCCTTTTATACGGCCCATGCTTGGCATCATAATCCTCCCTCTTTAAAATGGCGACCATCTCCACCATTTCCTTGAATGACATGTTGGATGCCTTATATCTTCTGGATTGGGATTTGGGCTCCTCTGGAATTTCATCCTCTGTCGAGGTAATCTCAGCCACCTGTGTCTCCGCCATGTTGCTAAGCACTACAACAAGCGAGAAGGGGCGGGGAAAGTACAATATCGAACGTCAGGGGCGGGGAAAGCGTGCCTAGTTCCACGCATGCGCAGTGTATATCAAGTGCCGATCCATGTGTCGAAAATACGTTCATTTGGCGGGAGAGGGAGTTCGCAACGAACGTGTTGACCAAGGTACATAACATTCTTAAGGATTTTGGGTTACGCAGAGGAGGAGATTTGGGGCTTTTATATCTGTTCAAAATGCTGATTTGATGATTGTTGCCTGAAACATATGTCTTTCTTTCTCGTACATCACGGGACACAGAGCGACATAGTCATTACTAATGGGTTATATAGATACCGTCAGGTGCTGGCACTGGCAACTTTCAAAACCGGAAGTACCCTCCCCTATATAAGCCCCTCCCATCCGGGAGCACCTCAGTTTTTTGCCAGTGTCTAAGGTGTTGGCCAAGAAGAAACATGTGTTTTTCACTGAGCTTGCGTACAGGTTCTTTTGGGCCTCAGTAAGCTATTCCGGATCCGACCAAAAAAGCTTCATAGCTAAACGGTCGGTACCCGGGCCTTGCAGAGAAGAGCAAGGTTTTGCCTGTAATGCTTCTCTTAGGAGAGCTGGACCCTGGGATCCAGAGCTCTGGTCATACCCACGACCAAGATGTTTTCTGTGCAGGGTGCTATACAGGTCCAGGGGAGTGGAATCCTTGGGAACCCGGTCCCTGAAAGTTTGATTACAATGCCTGCCGTGATAGGTGAAGTTTGGGCTTTTGTGGACCAAACAAAGTCCTGCGGCGGGGAACAGGTAAGTGGGGGCCCCCAGGAACTTGGTTCTATTGGGGGACCCCCAAGCCTAATTTGTCTTTCTGTCTGTTACCTAATGGTATTCCCGCAAAATTCTGTGCATGCCTGTAACTACTAAAAAAATGTAATAATTTTTAATGGTGGTCAAGAAAAAAAAAAATTTTTTTTTTAATATATTTAATATATTAGACTGCGGTACCTGTGTTTGTCCACTAGAGGCCGCTGTGGAATGTTTTCTTGTCATGTGGACTAGTTTCTTCTCAGCAGAGCAAGTCCAGGCAGATGGTGAGTTCTCTTATGGGAAACTGCTTCCTCTGCCATGTTGCAATGCTCGTCCATCCCCCGGCCTGCGGCAAAGAGGGGCCCTGGCTCTTGTCCCTAGTTTCCATTTTTCGAAATTAGCGCCAAAGGCGCACGTGGCCGCGCGCGTGCGCGTGCACGCGCCTCTATATATAGAGGTGAGCCGGAAAAGTGGGCGGAGCCTGGGGGATGACGCTCTGTGCGCGCCGCAGCGCTTCTGCACATGTGCGGGCGTCCCAGCATGTTAAAAATCACAATTTTTGTGTGGTGAGCTGGCTATGAAGTACAGAGACAGAGCTGGCAACATTTAAAAAAGGGCATACAGCAAGCGGTTGATACAGGCATCCCCTAGAAAGGCACATTAGTAGACACCAACTGTTTCTTATAGCAGCATTTATGCTAGACTATTGTCAGTAACTGGTGTATTTCGGCTGGAATACCTCAGCTTTGTGGCTTAGGAATATGCCGTCTAAAAACTCCGGGACTAGAAATTCCAGGAGGAATAGGGGGTCTCCATCGGGCTCTGAGGATCTTGGGCATGCTTTGGCTGCACCAGTCTCCCCTGAAGAATCAGAGGTTAGTGACCGTAGAGCACCCTCAGGAGTACCTGGTACTGTGGCTGTCCTCAGTTCACCTGCTCCTGTGTATGTAACAGAGGAGGTTTTTTCCTCAGCTCTGGGAGGGCTGGAAGAGAGATTGTCAGCATTGATCGCGGCTTCCCTGTCACAGGAGAAAAGCGCCCGATCTCCGTCTCCTCCCTCAGAGTGCCTGTTAACAGAGCAACAGTCCCATACAGGGATCGACCTACCTGAAGGGGATCAGGATGAGGTCGATTCGGTTGTAGAGGAATCAACAGTGGAAGAGCCGTTCTCAGCATCACATGCTGAAAGGTTATGGGTTCAGTCCCTGACTAATATGGTCCGATCAGCATTTAAAATGCCACTTGCGGAGCCATCATCCACTTCTGTCTCCTCGTTGGGGTCACTAAAAGCTCCCCAGACTGTTTGTTCCTTTCTGATCCATCCTTTACTGGAAGGGCTCATTTACCAGGATTGGGAGCATCCTGACAAAATATTTACTCCCCCTAAGAGATTTCCGGTGGTCTATCCCATGGAGGATAAGTTCATCAGAAAATGGAAGGTCCCTACAGTGGACGCAGCCATCTCGTGTGTGAATAAATCACTGACATGTCCGGTGGATAATGTCCAAATGTTCAAGGACCCAATAGATAAAAAATTGGAGTCCTTATTAAAATCTGCTTTTTCTACAGCAGGATTGGTGACACAACCAGCAGTGGCAGCTATAGGGGTCTGCCAAGCAGTGAAGGATCAGTTGAAACAGGTCTTAAGGGACTTGCCAGATCAGCAGGCTCTTGCCCTAGCTGATCTACCTAGAGCCTTATGCTTTGCGGTGGACGCCATAAAGGATTCAATCCATCAGGCCTCCCGCCTTACGCTGTCTGTAGTACATATGCGCAGGCTTCTATGGCTCAAAAACTGGTCTGCTGAAGCTCCCTGTAAAAAATTGCTGGTCAGCTTCCCATTTCATGGTGAGCGCTTATTCGGGGAGGACCTGGACAAGTATATCCAGAGAATTTCCAGCGGTAAAAGTACACTTTTGCCAGTTAAAAATAGAGTTAGAGGTCCCTCTTTTAAGAGGCCGGCTTCTCCAGTCCCTAGGACATCGGCTGTGAAACAGTTCCGACGGCCTCCTCGGTCAAATCCCGGAGGTAAAAATCAGGGACAGTTGCAGGGTAACAAGAAGCCCTGGAGCAGGAGAGGTACAAAACCTCCCCCAAAGTCAAATGCATGAAGGGTTGCCCCCACTCAATCGGGTGGGGGGAAGACTTCAGTTGTTCACAGAGACCTGGCGGGACACGATCCGAGACAGATGGGTGCTCTCCGCAGTAAATCTGGGATACAAATTGGAGTTAAAAAACTCCCCTCCTTCCCGCTTTATAAGGTCAAACGTGCCAAGGGATCCCCAGAAGAGAGGATCCCTCCTGTTGGCACTGGAACAATTATTGCTCCAAGCAGTAATTATAGAGGTTCCCCTGGAAGAATGGGGGTTCGGGTTTTACTCAAACCTCTTTACAGTTCCGAAGCCAAACGGGGACGTGAGGCCCATATTAAATCTAAAAGGGCTAAACAAATTCCTACATATCAGGACTTTCTGGATGGAGTCGATCCGATCGGTAGCCACTGCCCTACAAGGGGAGGAATGGTTAGCCTCGATCGACATCAAAGATGCTTATTTGCACATTCCCATCTTTCCAGCCCACCAAAAATTTCTACGCTTTGCGGTAGAAGGGCGCCATTTTCAGTTCAGAGCCTTACCCTTCGGTCTGGCCACAGCACCAAGAGTGTTCACAAAAATTCTGGCCCCATTATTGGCCAATCTAAGGACACGAGGTGTAACGATAATGGCATATCTAGACGACTTGTTGCTGATAGACCACTCAGTGGAAAAACTAGAAGTGGTTGTTCACGAGACAATCAAGTTTCTGGAATATCACGGTTGGATTATCAACCGAGACAAGTCAGCCCTAAAACCAGTCAAAAGTCTGGAATACTTGGGGCTAAGGCTGGATTCAGACCAGAGAAAAATTTTCTTGCCTCAAGAAAAGGGGTCGTCTTTGAGAGATCTGATCCACTTAGTGGGTTCAAAAAGACAGCCATCCATACGCCTGTGCATGAGGCTGCTGGGAAAAATGGTGGCATCATTCGAAGCAGTACCCTACGGTCAATTCCATTCAAGGAAATTGCAAAGGGCCATACTGTCAGCCTGGAACAAAAAAGTTCAGGCTCTGGACTTACCAATGTCCTTGTCCCCTTCCGTTCGCAAGAGCCTCCGCTGGTGGTTGGTTCCCCAGAATCTGGAAAGAGGGAAATCCTTCAGTCCGATTTCCTGGAAGGTGGTCACTACAGATGCCAGCCTTATAGGCTGGGGAGCAGTACTGGAGCAATGGTCTCTCCAGGGCAAGTGGTCAGAAGCAGAAAAGGCCCTGCCCATCAATCTCTTAGAGATACGAGCAGCCCGGTATGCCCTAGTAGCATGGACATCCAAACTCCAAGGGTCCCCTGTCAGAGTTCAATCAGACAATGCCACAGCAGTGGCATATATCAATCGTCAGGGGGGCACCAGGAGTCGTGCAGCCCAAAGGGAAGTAAATTACATCCTGAGATGGGCAGAAAGATATGTCCCAGCCATATCTGCGGTATTCATTCCAGGAGTGGAGAATTGGAAGGCGGACTTTCTAAGTCGCCAACAATTATGCCCAGGGGAATGGTCCCTTCATCCCGAGGTTTTCCGGACAATATGTCAGCGGTGGGGAACACCGGATGTAGATCTGCTAGCATCCAGATTCAACACAAAAGTGGACAGGTTTGTCTCTTGGACAAGGGATCCCCTAGCGTGCGGCTCGGATGCCCTAGTGTTCCCTTGGGATCAGTTCAAGCTGATATATGCATTCCCACCGCCACAATTGTTACCTCGATTACTCCGCAGAATCAGGGTAGAAAAGAAACCAGTGATTCTGGTGGCTCCAGCGTGGCCCCGAAGAGCATGGTACGCGGAGATTGTAAAAATGTCTGTGGGGAGTCCTTGGACCCTCCCACATCGTCCGGACCTGCTTTCGCAAGGACCGATATACCACCCTTCCTTACCAGCCCTAGGTTTGACGGTCTGGCTATTGAAGCCCACATTCTAAAAAAGAGAGGGCTCTCTAATTCTGTGGTATCTACCATGATCAATGCCAGGAAGCCGGTATCCAGGCAGATCTACTATAGAATCTGGAAGGCGTACATCGCCTGGTGTGAGGCCAAGAAATGGCATCCACGTAAATACGTAATAGGTAGGATTCTGGACTTCCTACAATGGGCTGTAGATAGGAAGCTTGCCTTGAGTACTATCAAGGGTCAGATTTCGGCCTTGTCAATATTTTTTCAAAGGCCCTTGGCTTCGCATTCACTAGTAAAAGCCTTTATACAAGGAGTGATGCGTATTAGTCCTCCGGTTAAAATTCCCATATGTCCATGGGATCTAAACTTGGTTCTGTCGGTTCTACAGAAACAACCATTTGAACCATTACAGCATATTTCCTTGGTGCTTCTCACCAGGAAATTGATTTTTCTAGTAGCCATTTGTTCGGCTAAAAGAGTATCGGAATTAGCAGCTATGTCCTGTAAGGAGCCATATCTGGTTATCCATAAGGACAGAGTAGTGTTACGTCCTCATCCAGCCTTTCTTCCTAAGGTGGTATTGAGTTTTCATTTGAACCAAGATGTGGTTCTTCCTTCTTTTTTCCCCAAACCTACTTCGGTAGAGGAAAAGTTATTGCATTCTTTGGATGTAGTAAGAGCAGTTAAAGCTTATCTAAAAGCCACTGCTCAGATTCGCAGAACGGATACTTTGTTTATTCTTCCGGAAGGCCCCAGAAAGGGTCAGGCAGCGTCAAAATCTACTTTAGCCAAGTGGATTCGACAGGTCATAATACAAGCCTATGGCTTGAGAAGGAGACCGCCTCCGTTCAAAGTTAGAGCGCACTCCACGAGAGCAGTTGGAACTTCATGGGCAGTGCATCACCAGGCCTCCCTGGCTCAAATCTGTAAGGCCGCAACATGGTCTTCAGTACACACGTTTACTAGGTTCTACCAGGTGGACGTTAGAAGTCAGGAGGATGTCGCCTTTGGGCGCAGTGTGTTGCAGGCCGCAAAAGATCCTCATGTCTGATAGCGCTCAGCTTATATATGGTGTATCCCCCCCCTCATTTGGCATTGCTTTAGGACATCCCATTAGTAATGACTATGTCGCTCTGTGTCCCGTGATGTACGAGAAAGAAAATAGGATTTTTATAACAGCTTACCTGTAAAATCCTTTTCTTGGAGTACATCACGGGACACAGAGCTCCCGCCCCTCTTTGGGGACACTTATTGCTTTGCTACAAAACTGAGGTGCTCCCGGATGGGAGGGGCTTATATAGGGGAGGGTACTTCCGGTTTTGGAAGTTGCCAGTGCCAGCACCTGACGGTATCTATATAACCCATTAGTAATGACTATGTCGCTCTGTGTCCCGTGATGTACTCCAAGAAAAGGATTTTACAGGTAAGCTGTTATAAAAATCCTATTTTTCTGGGTTTTTGATTTTACAGAGAGAATGAATACATTCAAAAACCCGGAGTTTATGGGGGAGTTCATTGACAAATGGAAAGAACTCCCTATCCTGTGGCAGACCAAAAGTGGGTCCAATAAAAGCAAAACGGCCAGGACAGCAGCACTGGAGAGCCTGCTTGCGTTTGTCCAAACCCAGATACCCACAACAACTCTCCAAGATGTGAAAACCAAAATTGCTACCATCAGGGGGACATACAGGACCCAGAGAAATATGGTCCTGAAGTCCCAGAGGTCAGGTGCTGCAGCAGATAAGGTTTATAAACCCAGTCTGTGGTACTACAGCAAGCTTTCTTTTCTGGATGACCAGCTGGAAGTGCGGGAATCTCTCTCCACCCTTCCCCCCAGAGGTCAATCCAGCCTTCCTTGTAGCCAGCCCTCCAGCCTTCCTTGCAGCCAGCCCTCCAGCCTTCCTGGCAACCCTGCTCTGGCTTCTTCTGAGGATCAAGATCAGGCCCTTGAGGAGGAAGATTTGGATATATGGAGCCAGGTAAAGTATTGATATCTCCATTTAGATGTTACAAAAGTGATGCATTTAAAATGAGGATAGTATTGTTAGGTATTTTATTTAAAAAAAAAAAAAGGATTTAAAGAGCAAGATACAGTAGTGGTCAATTTTGATGTGGACAAGGCAACAATATCAGGAGGCGGAGTCTGTGAGAATTTTCTAAAGTTGCCCATTCATGTCAAAAATGTCTGGAGGTGAACAATGTGTGTGATTGATGGTGGCAAAAAAATAATAAAGTCCCTTTCTTTTTTTACAGCCAGAACACAGCCAGGAAGAGGGTGATGGTGGGGACCAGGAGGAGGCAGGGCCAAGTGGCACCCAGGAGGAGGCTGGGCCAAGTGGCACCCAGGAGGAGGCTGGGCCCAGCACAAGAGCCCAGATGCCTCCCCTGGTAATGAGACCATGAGGGCCAAGGAGAGGTAGGCAGGTGGAGGAGGAAACAAGAGCCTTCCTCAAAGAGGCTACTGTGGCCCTCAGAGAGGCACCCTCTGCTGAGGAGGGCTTTGCCGCAGTCCTGGCCAATAAGCTAGCCCAAATGGACCTGCGGCAAAAGCTGTATAGCGAGACCCTCCTGTTGAAGGTGATCAACAAGGGATTGCTCCGTGAACTCACCAAGTACACTGACATCACAGAGGTTGTCCCTACTCCTCCACCTCCTCCTCCTCCTCCTACTACTCCTCCTGCCACAACCTCTCCTCCTGATCCCCAGCCTCCGAGGAAGAAACCAACCAAGGCTGCAGGGAAGGCTGCAGAGAAGGCTGGAGAGAAGGCTACAAGGAAGAGAAAAAAATAATGCCTGCTGTAGTACCACAGACTGGGGACATATATGACTTAGCTGCTGCGGTTCCTGACCTCTGGGAGTTCAAGCCAAGATTGGCCTCCTTTTTGGTTTTCACATCTTGGATGGTTGTTGTGGGGTCCAAGGGATGAACAAATGCAAGCAGGCTCTCCAGTGCTGCCATCCCCTTTAATTTGTTATGTTCCGAAATAAAGGATACTTTTTTTGGCTTTAAATACTTGACTATGTGATTTGTATTTCAAAAGAGAGTTTGCTAGGGAGCAGGCAGGGACATTTCAAATAATATTATTGTTATTAACAAGGGACACAAACCTCCTTGAGGCAAAATCAGACAAATTTTGAAGGTTGGTGTGGGACATTTCCCCAAACATAATTTAAGGGGGAAAAAAAAGCCACAGAAAAATGAAGAGGCTAACTTAAGTAATAAAAAAAAGAAAAAAGAAAAAAAAACAAAAAAATGATCTTTACATTTCTCCATGCATTTATGAGGGAGATGTGGCTTGAAAAGAATATTTTTCTATCATTAAAAAAATTAGGAATTACTTTAGAAACAAGTTTGGCATAACTCTCAATATCATTATCAAAAGAGGGTAATTGTTCAAGCATTCTCTAAAGAAGAACGGAATGCGCAGCATTAAAACGATGCTATTAATTCAACCGTGACGAATGTACCATATCAATTTCCAACGCTAGCTTTACCAAAACGAGCGCTCCCGTCTCATACTTGATTCTGAGCATGCGCGGTTTTTTTTCACGTCGTTAAAGCATACACACTATAGTTTTTCACGTCGTTAAAAAAAACGACATGAAAAACGACGTGAAAAAAGAGAGCATGTTCGAAATTTTTAATGGCCGTTTTTCACGTCGTTAAAAATGCTCTGGAGCATACACACGATCATTTTTAATGGCCATTTTTTTTAATGGCATTTTTAACGGCATGAAAAACGATCGTGTGTATGGGGCATTAGGGTGTAAATTTTTGATTTCACTCCTCACTGCCTATCACAGTTTCGGAGGCCATGGAATGCCCAGATAGCACAACCCCCCCCCCCAAATGACCCCATTTTGGAAAGTAGACACCCCAAGCTATTTTCTGAGAGGTATTGTGAGTATTTTGCAGATCTCGCTTTTTGACACAAAGTTTTGAAAATTGAAAAAAAAAAAAAAAAAAAAAAAATATTTTCTTTCTTCATTTTCAAAAACAAATGAGAGCTGTAAAATACTCACCATGCCTCTCAGCAAATAGCTTGGGGTATTTACTTTCCAAAATGGGGTCATTTGGGGGGGTTTTGTGCTATTTTGGCATTTTTTGGCCTTCGAAACTGTGATAGGTAGTGAGGAGTGAAATCAAAAATTTGCGCCCTTAGAAATCCTGAAGGCGGTGCTTGGTTTTCGGGGTCCCGTACGTGGCTAGGCTCTTAAAAAGTCCCACACATGTGGTATCCCTGTACTCAGGAGAAGCAGAAAAATGTATTTCCTGGTGCCACCATGGCAGCATACCTGTGACAAGCTCCGCCTTGGCTCCTCCCTCAGGACTAGTGAATATTATAAAAGAGTTGATTAGCACAGCCCCAGCATTCTCCTTTTTTTCCTCATACCTCATGGCAGTGAATTCTGGTAAACGAACGTCCGTACCTTCTGCATACGGCAGCTTCCGTCCGGGTTCAAGCCTCTCCTGGACGCGGTCCCTTCTCTTGGGCAGCTAAATGCGCTTATAAGGTTGGGAGTCCCTTCTGTAGGATCTTTTGGGACAAGCAGTTTGTCTCTTAACTAAGAGCTCTACCTGCAGCACATCTTCCAGGCATTAGCTCACACATGGCAACAGAAGCAGCAGCTATTTCTGCATTTCTTTTTTTTTTTTCTTCCCTTTTTTCCTTCCTTTTTAGCTTTTTCTTCCTGGCTGTTTTCTTAGTGTTTCCCATTTCCTTTATGCCCCCTGTCTCCCCCTCGCCCTCTATCACCTCCTTGTCCCCCTTAGGGATCGCGCGCGCTCACCCCCAGCCTTTTTATTTACTTACGGCGTCTTTTGCCGCGTTCTGCGCATGCGCAGACGCCCGGGTCCTAGAGCCGCCGGTTCGCGCATGCGCGGTAAGCGCGGAAGCCTCGGCGGCCATCTTAGGTTAGGGAAAAATGTTGTTTTCTTGCCCTTAACCCTAAATTACAGGGCAGAGGCGTTTTCCTCTATCCACCTGGTCCCATTTATCTCCCTGGCTGCCTGAGATCTACTTAACAGAAAGCTCCAGGAAAGAATATCTGTCGTTTCAGGCAAGTAAAAATATATATGTGTGTATATATATATGTATAATAATTTTTTTTTAAAAAGGGGGGAAAATTGTTTTTAAAATTATTTATAGTATATGCAGGTGTGCAAGTAAAACTAAAAAAATAAAATAAAAATGTAAATTATTTAAAAAAAAAAAAAAAATGGGAAAAATTGTTTAAAAATATATATATATATATATATATATATATATATATTTTTTATATGCAATGCATGTGTGCGAGATTTTGTTTCTCCTAGCCAGATTAGGACATGGTCGTTAACTCTTCCCTGTTCCTTACTTAGCTGCTACCTTTGCTAAGCCACTCAGCATGAGCCATTCGCCGCCCATACAAAGATCCTACTCTACTTCTGAGGTAAGGACCTACGTCCAGGTAAGCTTACACATCTTAAAAAAAAAGAGTGCACCAAAACGGGTACTTTTATGTATTTCAGCCCTATACGCCAGAAGACGTCTAAAAAGACCTCAAGGCGAAATGAGGACTATGATGATTCTAGTCCCAGTAGAGAAAGGTTGTCTAGGCATCGGGATCATAGAAGTGGCAGGAAGTCATCACCGAGGCGCTTTTCAGGCGCTTTCACGCAAAAAAAAAAAAACGCCTGAAAACGTATTTCCATTAAAATCAATGAATGCTTTCACACTGGAGCAGTACACTGAAAAAAATGCCCATCTCCTTTGAAATGAATTGAAAGCGCTTCAAAAGCGCCTGAAAAGCGCTTCAAAAGTGCTCAGCCGAGATCTCCAGGATGTCAGTCCTGTGGAGACACCTCACTTCCAGACAAAGTGATCGGTCGAAATTGCCCAGCGGACAGAAAGTCCGAAAGCCTGCAAGTGGCGGACCTACTTAAGAAAGCAGTAAAGAATTCCCTCACGGAATTGATAGCCACAATGCCGCCGCAACATCTGGCATCTCCTACTCAGGAGCAAACGGCTGAGGCATCCATTCCCAGGCCGTCCTCAAGTGAAATCTCACGCCAGACGCTTGCTTCTTCCTCTAAACATCAGGAAGAGAATGCCATCTCAGGGGGTCTCTCTGATGACCTAGATACCTTTTGGTTTTGCTTTCGCCATGGTCCAGCTTTTTGTGCAGGTGGTAAAACAAGCGATCGGCTGGGAAGAGACCGACACAGAAGTCTAAGTCGTACTTCCCCTTTTTTCAAACGCCAGATTACCCTCTTTCCCTCTCATGAAGGAGATCAGGGATGTGATTGAGGAAGAGTGGAAAAAGACGGAGAAAAGATTCTCCATTAATCGACTGGGAAAATTGTACCCTCTCTCAGAGGCTGATTCCGCAATGCTGGAGGGCCCTCCAGTGGTTGATGCAGCTGTGGTAAGGTTGGCAAAGAACGTCACATTGCCCATGGAAGACTCAACTTTGTTTAAGGATCCACCAGACAGAAGGATGGATCTTGATCTCCCAAAAGATGGCAGGCAATGCTTGTAAACCTGTGATAGCCCTGACGTCAGTGTCCAACGCCCTACGCGTCTGGACAGATGATATAGAGTTTGCAATCTAACAGGATATCCTAGGGGAGGACATCATCAGGGCCTTAGTGGAGCTAAAGCTCTCAGTAGATATTATTGGTGAAGCCACGATCGATTCAATTCGATGCTCCGCAAGGTCAATGCTCCACACAGTTATGGCCAAACGGGCCTTGTGGTTGGAACCTTGGTCAGCAGATATTGCCTCAAAGCAGAATTGGTGCATGGAGGCACCAGGAAAACGGAAAATTGTATCATACTTACCAGTAATTTTCCTTTCCTGATGCCTATCCATGGCAGCATACAATCCCACCCTCGGTATTCTATATTACGGAGAATGCTGGGGCTGTGCTAATCAACTCTTTTATAATATTCACTAGTCCTGAGGGAGGAGCCAAGGCGGAGCTTGTCACAGGTATGCTGCCATGGATAGGCACCAGGAAAGGAAAATTACTGGTAAGTATGATACAATTTTCCGTTTTTGGGGTGCAATTCCACATATAACCATGGCATGTGTGAGCAATATATCATTTAGTGACAACTTTTTGTAAATTGTTTTATTTATTTTTGTTATTATTCAATCACTTGGGACAAAAAAAAATATTTAATGGGCTCAACATGCCTCTCAGCATTTTCCTTGGGGTGTCTACTTTCCAAAATGGGGTCATTTGGGGGGGGGGTTGTACTGCCCTGCCATTTTAGCACCTCAAGAAATTAGATAGGCAGTCATAAATTAAAAGCTGTGTAAATTCCAGAAAATGTACCCTAGTTTGTAGACGCTATAACTTTTGCGGAAACCAATAAATATACGCTTATTGACATTTTTTTTACTAAAGACATGTGGCTGAATACATTTTGGCCTAAATGTATGATTAAAATTGAGTTTATTCGATTTTTCTTATAACAAAAAGTAGAAAATATCATTTTTTTTCCAAATTTTTGGTCTTTTTCCATTTATATCGCAAAAAAAAAATCTCGGAGGCAATCAAATACCATTAAAAGAAAGCTCTATTTGTGGTAAGAAAAGGACGCAAATTTTGTTTGGGTACAAAATTGCATGTCCGCACAATTTCCAGTTAAAGCAGCGCAGTGCCAAATTGTAAAATCAGCTCTGGTCTTTATGCTGCGTATTGGTCCGGGGCTTAAGTGTTTAAACAGTGTGTGTTTAGTATCACTTCAAGCCCTCCTTTTACTATTCTGGATATTTTGTTTTATATTTGTGTTTCATTTTTCTTTATAGTATTTGATTTACCAAAAAATGTCCTGCGCTAGGGTTCATAATACTGTATATTCATAATGTATTTATATAAATTTATAAAAGTATTGTATTTATACTGTATATCTTCTGATATTTCGGTACTGACTTTATTACAGCATTTAGTGGTGTTATATGGTAAGAAGTACAGCTTAGCATATAATAAATAAATAAAGATTTGGATCCTGCAAGATCCTGCATTTTAATGAATATTCTATTTAGGGTCTTAGGGTCTTAAAACTTTTGTGTTGTGATTAGGATTTTGATTGAAGTGTTAGATGAAAATAAAATTACTGAACCAGCAGCTTGATTTAATTAGCAATTAATGAGCAAAAACATGACATTTACTTATATCTAGCTAGTACAAATGGGTATGTGACCTGCTGAGAATTAATTTTAACACCCCAGTTGCTTTGTAAAGTGGAATTCCACTCGACCTCTCTCATCCTTTGAAGGTACCTGCTAAATGATTCTCCCTATATTCACTCTAAATTTACTAAACTATCTAAAAAGTTTTGTCTTTGTTTGAACACAAGGCAATAAAAAGTATTCAGTTGCTGTCCTACAGTGGCCTACTGACAAATGCAATATGCTGTCTCAGTTTTATAAGATGACCCTTTGGAATTGATTTACTAACGGCAATTAGGCTGCTCACTTTGCAGGGGAAATTTCCCTTTGCAAGACAATATTCACATAGTTTAATGAATGGGGTGAAGCACTGCTCACTTCCATCTTCCAATGCAAGAAAAGCAAAAATATTGTTTTTCATTTTACTTGCATGTAATTGGATATTCTTTGCATGTGAATTTTCACCACATTCACTAAGCTACGGGAAAATCCCCTTGCAATGTGAAAATTGCAAAGTGAAAAACCTATTTGCCTTTATCAAAGTAGGATAGAGGTTTATTTTAGTGCATAGGTCTTGGCAAGAAACTTTTTTCCCTTTGGCTTTAACGTCAAGGCCTGAGGCTGGTCTTCATTTTAACCTTTTGCAAGCAACCTCATCCACAGTTCTGTTAGAACAACCTCAGGGAAGGATATGAACTACATGAACTTGTGTTTCCATTGTGTTTGTATTACATTACACTGCCCTCTGAATGTTGCAGATTATGGGGCACAAGGATCTCTTAATAAGGAAACCTTTAAAATAAATCTGTCACACATCTGGGCAATTTAGACTGAAACGGTCAGCTTGATTTGATGAGCTTAAAATCTTTGGCAATCTCAAATTTTCCTGTAAATATACAACACACTATTTGCATCTCAAGTCTTCATGTTGTTCAATGACTCCACTGGTTACATTTAGGCTGGGTTCACACTATTGCGAATTGGATGCGTGTTTCCCGGCATCCAATTCGCATGTCGGGTGATTGTGACCGGCTCTCAATGGAGCCGGTTCACACATCTTCAGAGCGGCTCCAGTGCAAATTGCGCAGGAGTCCTGTGCATCTTCTGGTCCATTTCAGTTCCGAAATTTCCAAAAATTCAGGCTGAAATCAGATCTGAAACGGCAAATGGGGATGCACTGGATCCCTGCTGTGAGCTGCTCCGTACTGCGGTGTGAACCCAGCCTGAATAAGTAAGAAAGAGGCTGGGGAGGTGGAAGGAGATGTAGGCACATTCTAAGTTTCTACATGAAGAATTGTGATTTTCATATAATTTACCTACCTATATCACCGGATTTTCGGATCATTTTACCATGTGGTTTTCACTAAAGCTAATTTCAGTTTATGCATCTATTCATCTTATGTTAAGCTAGAACTGCTTGGGCTTGACAGGTTTACTTTAACTTTGATTTTGTAATTGTATAATTATAAACCTTTTTGTTACAAATTTTAGCACAATGCTTTCAGCTAATTAAAAACAAAGGATTTGGATAAGAGTTACTGAGAGCTATTGTACCAAGTTGACCAATGATTCCATGTGTGAAAAATTCCCTGCATGTTTTATGGATCAAGTATGTGAATGTATTTGACCTATGTACTGTTGATCACTGTTGTCATTCTCTAATTTCTGCATGTAATTTTCAGCTTGAGCTATTGAATTCTGTAAACAATGGACCTTTTTAAACAAAACAGATAAGAGCTGCCTGGAAAACCTGTGAGTAGGAACAAGAGCTTCACTTGCTAGCTGCATAAACACATATAAAATATGCATATTCGTATATGAACAATATACATTTTAATATTTAGTCTTCACAAAGTAAATAAAAATTATACAAAACAATACATTTCTTTTAAATATCACATCTTAACAACATTTGTCAGTACTAGGTCTAGACTATAATCTCCTAGGGTTAGGCCTTTTAATAATAAAGAAACTCCATTCAGTGTCTACATTATTTCTCTGCTCCTACTTATAAACACAGTTTAAGAATTCCAGTTATTGTCATGCATGTCAAAGTCATCAGTATGTACCTGAATTAATGTTAAAATGACATACTAAATTTATTTCTATGTGCAAATATTTTGAATAATTGCCTGTACTGTCCACCAAGATGCGGCAATGTTCAGAGCTTCCAACTCTATATAACTATAGAGCTATGGTAAGTTGTTAGTACTCTTGCAGTTCTGGGTGTGGGCTTTGAACACCACCAAGGAGACTATCTGAATGTATGTATGTGTGAGAAATCTTTAGGTGCTCTGGTTTCCTTCTGCATCCCAAAAACATATTAGTAGATGTGATAGATATCACCCAAACTACCCTTAGTGCATGTGTAATTGTGTTATGGGAAACTAAGACTGTACGTTTTTTTGTGAGAAGGACTGATGTGAATTGTTCTTTTTCCTGACGTATTAGGTTGGAGCTGTAAAAGTTAGTCATATTTTAAAATATTTAACTTGATGGAATACATAAAAAAAATATTAGTGATTAAATAAATGCCCCCATAACTGACTACCAACCTCTTTTAATAACTTGCAATGCAATGGCAGCATGTATTATAAGTGATTTCCTCACTGTTTGACTATGTACAACACAGTGATCTTTTGCTAAACCACAATTTAGAGTTAATTAAATTATATTCGGCTTCATTTATGTTTCTATGAACACCATTTGAGTTAAGAAGTTAAAATAAATTGTACAACATGAAGCATTTTATTGTTTCTTTCGAAACAATGGCAGTAAGTAATCCTGTAGTTGACAGACAAAAATGAAATTTCTCCAAAAATTAATTGAAATTAATCTTGCAGTGTTCATGATTGGCTTCGTACTGTATGTTCGAAGTAAATTATCAATTAATGTGGAATCACTCACTGCTGGATTATATTAAAATTCTTCCAACATCTTTGACAAGATGACTTGCTAAAAATTGAAATGAACAGTTACAGTTCAATTCATTTTAAGAAACATATAATTCATGAGAACTGTTTAATTATCATATCTGAAGCATAGTGAGCTGCCGTTTAGCTGCCTTAGGAGAAAAAATATTATTTGTGATTACTATTCACTTCCATAGTATTGTTTAACTGATGCTGATGTGGGGACTGGGAATAACTATAATAACGTGCAAAATCTAGGTTATTCAGTTCTAAACAAAAAAGAATAGGATGTTCTTTGCTTCATCTAGTAGAATACATTGCTTAAAACTGAACTCTGGGCAGAAATGTTATGCTATATGAATAAAGGTGTTCCCCTACATTTCTTTGTGTTTTACAGTCCCCTTGGAAGTCAGAAATCCAGCCATCATTATTCTGTGAGGAGCCCTCTGTTCCCCTCATATCCTGTTCAAAAGACCAGTGGCCCCTGTGCCATCTATCCTTCTGGCCACCGGTCTTGTACACTGACCCCATGTAGTTCTCAGTAAAGTAAGCGCGGTGAGGTAAATACATCATCACTTGCTGCAGAGGGTGGTCACAATGCCTTTAAACTCCTGGTCTAATCTGTCCACTATACAGCATAGGCCAAGAGCCATTCATCACATACACATATTCATCCCATACACACCCACAGTTCTACCCACATTGCCACCCATTTAGATTGTGGGAGAATAGGACCAGAGTCTGAGACGATCTGGTCCACCCACTGCATCAAGAGCTTGCTTTACTGAGAGTTACAGTCTGAATGGGTGGCAATTTGGGCTTATATGAGATGAATCAGACTCTTGGCTTGTTCATATAGCCATATGGCTTCCAGGCACTCGTCAATACCCACACAGTTGTAATAAGGCAATGTGACTCGCTTCAATAGGAACTGCAGTAGAGGTGGCCACCGTTCCATTGGGGCTGACTCCCAGAATTACCCGTGTAGGAGGTTTGCACTGCATTCGCCCATTGAGGCTCCAAGGTGTAGAGCTCCTCCATCCAGGTCTCTGGGAGGCCATCAGACCCCTGTTATCCTTGAACTGGCATATCTGGCTGCAGGTGTACTTATCAGGGGTACCATCTTGGGGGGTGCTGGTTACAGTCCCCTGGTCCCAGCTCTGAGGGGGAGGCTCTCGATAGCAACACCTTTGGCACACGGGTTTGGAGGGGAGGGAGGGATGGGTATGGGTTTTAAAGTTTTGTGTTGGGAGGGGGGACTGGATTGGGAACCATGGGGGATGGGGGACTTTTTGTAGAGCTATATCGTGTTATGCTGTTTTACATCTTTAACAAATACAGTATGAGAAGATAGCCTTTGGGTGTATATACATTTTTTTTCTCTTTGTGGTAATTATCAGTTCTCCAATCACAAATTGTAAACTACAAACAAATATTGTCCAAGTCATTTAGAAAAGTGGTGGTGCAATCAGAATTTTAATAGGAAGATTTCTCACGACTAGAGTTGAGCGGACACCTGGATGTTCGGGTTCGACGGGTTCGGCCGAACTTCGGAAAAAAGTTCGGGTTCGGGACCGAACTTTAACCCGAACCCGGACCCGAACCCGAACCCCATTGAAGTCAATGGGGACCCGGACTTCTAAGGACTAAAAAGGCTCTAAAAAAGTAATGGAAAGGGCTAGAGGGCTGCAAATGGCAGCAAAATGTTGTTAAGAGCATGGCAAGTGCTCTGCAAACAAATGTGGATAGGGAAATAACTTAAAATAACATAAAAAAAATAAAAAAATAAAAAAATATGCTGGAGGCCCCCTTTTCAGCAGAAGAGGTACGGGAAGTCATTAAGAACCTCAGAAACTCAACGGCATGATGCCACACATATGGTGGGAATGCCCCAGAATACGCCCTTTCTGGAATAAATTATTCAATTTAATGGATAAGCTAGTGGGAAAATAAAATACTTTGAAATAAAAATGTAGCGGGGTGCTAAATTTAAGGGAAGTGTTTGAGTGGTAAATAGGGTCAAACACCCTAATTCTGTAGGATTCATGGACCATTTTGTCCTCGGGGGACAGTATTGTTGTGCAGTTCCCTGCGGCCTACAGGTGGCGCTGCCATGGTAGGCTAGGGTTGAACCGCCGATACAGTGCTGTGCCTTTTGTGTCCCCTCTTGGCAGAAGTACAGCGGGGCGGGGAACCTGCTGTGCATGCCGGGAGAGCATATAAAAGGGGCAGACCTTTGGCCTGGGGGCTGATGTCCAGTGGGGTCCACGCCCAGGTGCCTTCGGCCTGGGTGCATGTGTTCCTGTTCCATCTCGGGTACCTTTAGCCCGGGGTGAGGTACTATCCTGGAGTTCCTGCTGCCCTGGGTATGGAGGCCTAGGTGCGGGAGTAAAGCCTGGAGTCCATAGCCTTCGTCTGGAGTCTGCTAAGGGTCGAGGAGTCTTAGGGTGCCGCCTCGTGTAGGGGACCATGTTCCAGGGAAGGGAGGATCATTCTGATGGACCAATGTGGGAGTCACGGTGAAGGAAGGGTCTGTTGACTCCCTGGAGAGATGTCTTCCCCTTGATATGGGCTAGGTTCGTAGAAGGAGAAGCTCAAGGTCATCTTGACTGTATCAGAGGCCTTATTCACCCGGCCCGTGGCAGGGGCCTTATACACCCTGGTCTGTGGCAGAGACCAAAGTTCTCCAGGTCCATGGCAGGGGCCTTGTAAACCCGGTCTGTGGCAGAGACCAACCTCAAGGTCTGTGGCAGAGACCGTGCACCTAAAACTGTTTGAGAAACCTAAGCAGTGAAGTGAATGTGCTACGTTTGTGCCTGGACCTCCTCCACACCTTAAGCTGTCCTGTTTCTTTGCTCTAACCTTTTCTATCCGAGTAGAGTTTATTTTGCCATGAGAGAATAAGAGTTGTAATTTCAGCTGGTGTGGACATTGACTTTACTGGGAATTAAAGGACTTGCCTCTACCTACAGTAGAGGTGAGAATCATCCTCTGGAGGAGTTTTGACTCTGGCTGTGGACACGGCCCGTCAAGTACACCGCTCAACCTCTTTATATAGGAGGGTACGGGCTGGTAGTGCGGTGTGCCTTTCTCCCTCCTGCGAGGAGCCAACAACATAAAGGCAGGTAAGGGGGAAAGGATCTGTGCGCTACAAAAAAATAAAATAAAAATTATAATCTTGACCTAGGAGGACGAGGTCCATATGGAGTAGGAGGTTGAGGTGGCGGTGGATGTGGCTGTGTAGGTGGAAGCGGCGGTGGAGGAGGACGAGGTAGCCAACACTGGTTCAAAAATACAACAATGGCTGGGTAAGGCCGGTGATGTGTCGAATTCTGTCCCCCGTCAAATAGTGTCCACCCTGTACTGCGCTTGCTCAGTATGTAGGACAAGGGGATTTCGAAAATCTCCCAAGACGAACGGCGCCTGCGTAGTGAGTTCAGGTGAAGGCCACACCATCCGTGGTTCAAGCCGAGCCAAGTGAGGCCGTGCCTGAAGCGTGGCGATCGAACCGAGCCCGTGAGGGGCCCTGTTACTATGTGCCACCGTATGCCCACTTGGATGGTGGGGCTTGAACCTGCACTCACTGCGCAGGCGCTGTTCATCTTCGGAGATTTTGTGAATCTCCTTGTCCTCTGTACTGCGCAAGCGCTGCGCCTTCGCAGTATGGGCCGGACACAATCCGATGACCGGACAGTTTTTGTCACAACACCGGTATACATGTCTATTCTGCACAAGGTACGGACAAGTCCTGTGGGATCCATGCCTGGTTCATTTTAATGAACGTGAGCTTGTCCACATTGGCTCTGGACAGGCGGCTGCGCTTGTCTGTGATAACGCCCCCTGCCGTGCTAAATACACGTTCAGATAATATGTAATGGTCGTTTAACCACAAAGGGGTTAATATGGATTCTACTGCTGTTCCGAATTGTAAAGTTTAGATATCATTGCATGCAACTTGGAAGCAGAGACTGACACATCCGTTCAGGTCCGTTACTTCTGTATCTAATAATTTATTCTAGGCAGTACTAAGTTTTTACACACAGCATGATACGTCACTATTATGTTAATGTGACACTAATAAACACATCTCATTGGCTACAATACAAAAGGAGTACAGAAACGTGATGATTAAGCTGGGCTGTCCTCTGGTCCTATCTTCATATCCGCATTCCAAAGGTGTGTGGGAGCAGGGGGGTTTCAGCCATCTTCTGTCTTCTACAGTCTTTTCGATGGGAGGGGTTGTTATTATAAACTGATTTTGAGTAAGGAAGGCATTACAGCAGTGGTGTACAAGAGAAAGCAATATAGACTATATAGTATAGTAAAGATGCATAGAGAATAGACATTTTCTAGTTAAACATTATGCTCATCACATTCCTTCACAGACCCCCCTAAAATGGCTATTTTCTATCTGTCCCTCAAACTAAAGAACCTGACCACCACCTGGACCATTCCCCAGGACCTTTTTTTAGGCTAAGTATAGAGAAGGGCAGTAACTAGTTCACTACCCCCCTCGACGAAGCCGGGAAGGACAGTCAGGCGGTTCCCTATCCTATCCCTATAGGACTGTGAAATTATGGAAGGGGATTGACTGTAAAGGAGTGATGGGTTTATCCTCTTCCTTCATAAGTAGATCCTCTTCTTCTTGGTGGAGAAATGTAGGTGTACTGCTATCTACAGCCTTGCTCATTAACTTCTTTACAAAGGGCAGAATACAGCATACAACCAGAGCTAAAAGAACTAGGATTATTTCTGGAATGTCATATAGGAAGTGGGGGCTAACTTGGTCAGCAATTCCCTGGAGGGCGTCTCTGGTGTAATTTACAAATCTCTGTTGGTTGTAGTATATGTAATTAATCCAATCTACATTCTTGTTGACAGTTAATATGGGGATCAAAGACTCAAAACAAGCTTTTACCTGGTCCCCGGCCTTAAATTGATCAGGGACCCCCCTTGGGACCCCTATGGCATCTATGTACACATGAGGGTCAAAGCTTCCGGAGGGAGCTGCTCGCTTCCTCCTGTAACCGGGTGTGTCACGGTATAAGTTACATTGCCAGGGAACTGGAGGACAGGTGACTATGTTACAGTAATCAAAAATGAAGGTGGCCACATGTGTGTTTGAAGAGTTATACTAGAATGTGGTGAATAACTTGTCTTTTTGTGTACTGGCTACCTGCTGAGCCCCCACTAACCCCAACAGGAAAAGGATATACAACACCATCATTGTGGTGTTGTCAGGATCTTGTCTTCAGGAGATGGAGCTTTCTTGCAGTGGGAGGCGTGTATCCAGGTGCTTTTCCCTTCTAGCCTTACTGATGTAGCTGTGGTCAGCAAAACTTGAAATGGACCATCATATCTTGGCTCAAGGGAGTGCTTCCTCACAAACTTCTTTACTAGCACCCAATCTCCTGGCAGTAGTTGGTGTGTTCCTGTATCTACTTTAGGATCTGGAATGGAAGAAAACACTCGAGAATGGATATTAGTTAATGTTCTAGACAAACATGTGACATAGCTAGTTAACACATCAGATTGTAACTGCAACTACTGTGGGAACTAACAGCCAAGTCTGGGGGCTGAACCAAACAAAATTTCATAAGGGGACAGAGCATGTTTCTCTAGAGTCCCATTCATCCTTTCTACCTTCCCGCTGCTTTGAGGGTGGTATGGGGTGTGTAGAGCTAACTGAACTCCCAGTGCTGCCCAAATCTCTTTTGTAAGGGTTGCTGTGAAGGCTGGGCCCTGATCGCTCTCTATCACCTCTAGAACCCCAAATCGACATACTAGCTCGCTCAGTAGTTTCTTAGCCGTGGTCTTGGCTGTCATGTTTGTAACAGCGTAGGCTTCTGGCCAGCCGGAGAACATGTCCACCACCACTAGGGCATATTCATATCGGCCACTTTTTGGCATCTGTATATGATCAATCTGTATCCTCTGGAATGGATAGAGAGGTTTCGCCAAATGCTTCTGCAGTGTCTTCTCTGTTCGGCTCGGGTTGCATTTTGCACATACTGCACATGAGGTGCAGTAATTTTTGGTTAGGGTGGTTATCCCTGGGTCCAGTGATACTTGCTGATCAGTGAATTCATTAAGTTCTTAGAGAGATGTGCAGGTCCATGTGCCCATTGGACGACTGCTGGATACATATATTTTGGTAAACAGGTTTTCCCTCTCATCGGATATAGATCTCCGTCGTATTCTGCTCCTTTATCGATCCATTCCAAATGTTCTTCTGAGTAAGCTGCATTTTGCATAGAGGCTAGGTATTGCCTGTCAGGTGGCACATAGACCGCCACAGGCATCTGCGCCAAAGATTCACTCTCCTCTTCGGCCACTTCAGCCGTTTTCCGTTGGTCTTTCGCTGCTTCTTTGGCAGCTATATCCGCCAGGTGGTTCCCTCTGGCTTCTTGAGAATTCAGTTTGCCATGTGCTTTAACCTTCAAGACAGCCACTTTGTCAGGCAGGAGTAGTGCATCCATTAAGTTCTTGATGGCTGTGCCGTGTTTCACCGGCGTTCCGGCCGCTGTCAGAAATCCTCTAGCCCTCCAGATGACACCAAAGTCATGAGCCACTTCCAGGGTGTACCTTGAGTCTGTGTAAATGTTGGCTCTTTTACCTTCTGCTATCTTATACGCTGTTGTGAGGGCCTGGAGCTCCGCTTCCTGAGCAGATACAGTTGGTGGTAATGCTCCTGCTTGAAGAAGTTCAAATTCAGAGGTCACAGCAAAACCTGTGTGGTACTTGCCTCCTTCATCTGCATATCTGGAGCCATCCACAAAAAGTGTGAAGTCAGGGTTTTCCAGAGGAGTTTCACTCACTGTAGGTAAGTGTGTGGTTTCCATGCGCATCATTTCAAGGCAGTCATGTGGAGCAGTACAGGGGTCTTTTTCTTCACCATCTCCTTCTTCTTGTCCCCCCTCAAAAAACGGCAGAAGTGTGGCCGGGCCGAGAGTGAGACACCCTTGGAGGGTCACATTGTCTGGAAGTAGGAGGGAGATATGTAACCGAAGATGTCTGGCGGTGGACAGGTGGCGGGGTTGCACTTGATTCAGGATGGCAGCAATGTCATGTGGTGCCAAAAGAAGCAGGGAGTGTGCTAGAACGAGATCAGAAGTTTTGTCCAGCAGTGCTTGGGCAGCAAAGACAGCTCTTAAACAGGAAGGGCCACCCCTAGCCACGGGGTCTAAACGGCATGAATAGTACCCAATGGGTCCTAGTTCGGCCTCCATGTGATTGAGCTAGGACCCCTGTGGCGTTGCCATTTCTTTCTGACACAAACAGTTTAAAGGGTCTTCCATAATCTGGGAGGCCCAAAGCAGGAACTGTGGATATTGCTTGCTTCAGCAGAAAGAAATTGTCCAGGGCCTTGCTTGACAGGGTAAATGGCACAGACTTGAGAGCATCACAGAGCGGTTGCATGAGGATCGATGCATCAGGGATGCACGCGTGCAGTAAGCCAGGTCAGCCGTTAGAGGTATACCTGATAATAAGGTATGTGGATTTGGCACAATTGGGGTGTCCAACACTGGCTTCGTTAACTGCTTGGAGGTCTTGGACCATTCTGTATTTTTCTGGTTCTCCTCTTGGGGGTCAGTTTCTTCACTGGGAACAAGGCTATATTGCATTCCGAAGTACAGGGTATTAGAGCTCCATTGGACACAAGTGTCTCGACCTGTCTTGAGATAGCTGCGGATTGAGCAGGCTTCAAGGGGTATTGTGGTTTCCGGGGCAATGATGCTCCCTCTTTGAGCTTGACTAAAACTGGTGGCACTTTCAGGTGACCGATGTCTTTAGGTCCCATGGACCATAGGCATGCAGGAATTCTGTCAAGTCCTTCCTGTGGAATGTAACTTGGAGTTATCGCTTCATGAAGTATCATCATGAGAGGCAGAGAACACAAAGCAGATGAGTCTTCCAAGGATAGGGGAGTATGTAGCTTCACTCCTTCTTCAGGCGTCAAAATGATTGAGGGCCGTAGTCTGGACAGCACATCAACTCCAAGCAAAGTCATGGGACATGTAGAGGACACTGCCATAAGGAGTGACAGGGGTTTGCCCAGCGAGAGTTGGGGTGTGGTGGTGATTGATATCCGCGTTGCCCTACCACGGGGGTCCCTGTCTTGTCTGGTATGTCTTGGGGCTTTACATTCTCTTTTGTAGTGACCCCGTGTCCCACAGTTGTAGCAGGTGATCCTTTCCCTGATATTGGGCAGTGGAGGTGGACGAGTGTAGGTGGGATCGTCATCATGAGCTACCAGGAGAGGCGTTGTTTTTTTCACTTTTTGGTTTTCTATACCCCTGGCCACCAGCAGTAGATCGGACATTTTCACTTGGGATGGGGTAAAAGCGACATACATTACTGGTGCCCCTTCTGGCAACCGAGATTGTTGTTGGGGCGGGGGCTGACGAGGGGTACTGTTCTTTATGGTTGCCAGCATACGTTCGAGATTCTCTCTGACCTGTGAGTCTGGAGCTGGATTGGGGGTTAAATCAGCGGGGGGCCTTGCTGCTTGCTGGTGCTCTTCCCACTCGAACGCTTCTTCATCATTAATATATCCGGCCTGTGAAGGTGGCACTTCTGTATTGGGGAAGACAGGAGTGTGGTAGGAGCCATACTGGTTTAAAACAGGGAGAACTGGGTAGAGGCCTTGGTTGGGCCTTCCGGGTGTACCAAGATGGCCACTTGCAGGAAGTGCACTGGGCTTGGCAGGAAGTGAGGGCATGGGTGCACTAAGATGGCTGCCGGGAGGAAGTGCACTGGGCTTGGCAGGAAGTGAGGGCATGGGTGCACTAAGATGGCTGCCGGGAGGAAGTGCACTGGGCTTGGCTTGAGGCGCCTCCCCTTCTTTTGACCAAATCCCATGGGGGGGGGGGGTTGGAAACATCAGGTTTGTGGTAAACATATGCAAAACAATCTCCATCTGTCTTCAACTCCTCCTCTATCCATCCTTCAGCATGTAAAGCTTTGGCAACTTTAAACCAAGATTCCGCTACATCCAGCAAGTTGTTATCAGACAGAATGCCTCTTTGTTCTCTTATCAGCAAATGCCAAGTCTCTGGCTGTAACCTAGCGACCTTATCTTTCAAGTCACATACCTTTGCTATTCTAGTGAACATTTTAACTGTTTGAGAACCTGCGCTCCTCTTTACAATATCACATGCTAGCATGCCCTTGTCTGGCTTAGTAACTTTGTGACCCATCCTGCCCCCCTTCTTCTGGTGCACCTAGCTCGTATCCAAGCTGGCTCACTCTCCCCTGCTCCTCTTCAGCCGTCTCAGCGGACGGTTTGAGGGGGGAGTGCGGACAGCCTAGAGGTGTATATCCCTCCTCCACTGCTTTCTGTTCTATTTCTTCAAGGAACTGCCCAAACCTGCCTCTCACTGGGTAATGTACGTTTAATCTAAAAACCAACAGATCAGGGGTGAAGGGGAACAGCGGCTTGTGACCCAATTGTTCCTTCAGGTAGCCGCCTTCTTTTACTTTCCACAAACACACTGAGAACAGGACATAACCACACCTGCAGCCCCTAAGCACCGCAAAACCTCAGCAGCTGAACCACGCCCTCAGGGGTTAACCATTTCTGAACATGGTACACCGTAACCCCTGAGTGACCTTTGTGGCAAACCTCACCGTCCTTTAGAGGGGCAGACAGCTCACCTCTGGACACGTCCCGTCTTCCCATGGGGCCAACAGCTCACCTGAGTCAGGGCACTAATTGCAACAACCGTTCAATCTACCAAGGAGCCGCCATGCCCAGGACAACAGACACTGAACAAATACAAACACCAAACAAATACAGTCAGTAGAGATCCAATAGCAGGTTCGTTATACAAAGTACCTGCCTCTTAGTTTGCCTCCAGAAGCCGACAAAGCCAGCCGCCAACCCAGACAGAACGAATTTGTACAGTGGTAAGTATATAAGTACTCACCGTACCCCAGGGGTGCGCAAGTCCCTGTATTCGGTCAGTCCCGATTGGCAACTCAGCCCTTAGATTGCGGTCTTCCTTCGGTCAAAAACCTGGAGCCCCTACGTTGGGCGTCATTTGTAATGGTCGTTTAACCACAAAGGAGTTAATATGGATTCTACTGCTGTTCCGAATTGTAAAGTTTAGATATCATTGCATGCAACTTGGAAGCAGAGACTGACACATCCGTTCAGGTCCGTTACTTCTGTATCTAATAATTTATTCTAGGCAGTACTAAGTTTTTACACACAGCATGATACGTCACTATTATGTTAATGTGACACTAATAAACACATCTCATTGGCTACAATACAAAAGGAGTACAGAAACGTGATGATTAAGCTGGGCTGTCCTCTGGTCCTATCTTCATATCCACATTCCAAAGGTGTGTGGGAGCAGGGGGGTTTCAGCCATCTTCTGTCTTCTACAGTCTTTTCGATGGGAGGGGTTGTTATTATAAACTGATTTTGAGTAAGGAAGGCATTACAGCAGTGGTGTACAAGAGAAAGCAATATAGACTCTATAGTATAGTAAAAGATGCATAGAGAATAGACATTTTCTAGTTAAACATTATGCTCATCACATTCCTTCACAAATACACTGGCTGCAGGGCAGGCCGGCACCTCCAAGGCATAAAGGGCAAGCTCAGGCCATG
This sequence comes from Rana muscosa, assembly GCA_029206835.1. Taxonomy (NCBI): domain Eukaryota; kingdom Metazoa; phylum Chordata; class Amphibia; order Anura; family Ranidae; genus Rana; species Rana muscosa. The sequence continues at coordinate 700,664,666 of CM055117.1, read as the reverse complement.
TGGCCAATTTGGAGACCCAGAAGTTAAAGGGGGCAGACCCGTCATCCAGTACGTGTAGGCCTGTGGACACATACTGCTCAACCATGTTGGTGAAATGCTGCCTCCTGCTAAGACGTTCCATCTCAGCTGGTGGTGCTGGTTGTTGTGGCGTGCTGACAAAGCTTTTCCACATTTCAGCCATGCTAACCCTGCCTTCTGAGGTGCTGCCGGTGCCCCGGCTGCGTTGGCGACCTCTTCCTCCTCCTCTGCCTTCGCCTTGTGCTTCCACCGTACGCCCGCTGTCAGATGGGAATGCCACCAGCAGCGCGTCTACCAGCATGCGCTTGTACTCGCGCATCTTACGATCCCGCTCCAGTGAGGGAATTAAGGACGGTACGTTGTCCTTGTAACGGGGATCCAGCAGGGTGGCCACCCAGTAATCAGCACCAGTTAAAATGTGAGCAACTCGGCGGTCATTGCGGAAACACTGCAGCGTGTAATCGCTCATGTGTGCCAGGCTGCCCAGAGGCAAAGAAAAGCTGTCCTCTGTGGGAGGTGTATCGTCTGTGTCCTCTGTATCCCCCCAGCCACGCACCAGTGATGGCCACGAGCTGGACTGGGTGCCACCCTGCTGTGAAAATGGCTCCTCCTCCTCCTCCTCCTCCATCTCCTCCTCCACCTCATCATCCTCCAGAACTGTGCCCTTTCTGCCGGACAATTGTGTACCTGGCGTTTGTTGGTGCAGGAACCCACCCTCGTAGCCACTTGTGAAAGACTGCCCTGGAAGCCTTTGAAATGATCCCGCTTCCTCCTCCTCCTCCTCATCCTCCTGTGCCACATCCTCTTCCATCATCGCCCGAAGCGTTTTTTCAAGGAGGCATAGAACTGGGATAGTAACGCTGAGAACGGCGTCATTGGCACTGGACATGTTAGTGGAGTACTCGAAACAGCGCAACAAGGCACGCAGGTCTCGCATGGAGGCCCAGTTATTGGTGGTGAAGTGGTGCTGTTCCGCAGAGCGACTCACGCGTGATTGCTGCAGCTGAAACTCCACTATCGCCTGCTGCTGCTCGCACAGTCTGGCCAGCATGTGCAAGGTGGAGTTCCACCTTGTGGGCACGTCACATATGAGGCGGTGAGCGGGAAGGCCGAAGTTACGCTGCAGCGCTGACAGGCGAGCAGCAGCAGGGTGAGAACGCCGAAAGTGCGCACACACAGCCCGCACTTTCTGCAGCAGCTCTGGCATATTGGGGTAATTTTTAAGGAACCTCTGGACCACTAAGTTCAGCACATGCGCCAGGCAAGGGATGTGCGTCAAACCGGCTAGGCCCAGAGCTGCTACGAGATTTCGCCCATTATCGCACACCACCAGGCCGGGCTTGAGGCTCACTGACAGCAACCACTCATTGGTCTGTTGTTCCATGTCCCTCCACAACTCCTGTGTGGTGTGGGGTTTTTCCCCCAAACAGGAAAGTTTTAAAACTGCCTGCTGTCGTTTACCCCTGGCTGTGCTGAAGTTGGTGGTGAAGGTGTTACGCTGACCGGATGAGGAGGCGGTAGAGGATGAGGAAGCAGAGTAGGAGGAGTTAGCAACAGGAGGCAAACTGAAGCGCCCTGCAATCCTCGGTGGTGGAAGGTCATGCGCCAAACTGCTATCTGCCTCAGGCCCAGCCGCCACTGCATTTACCCAGTGTGCTGTTAGGGAGATATAACGTCCCTGACCGCGCTTACTGGTCCACGCATCCGTAGTTAGGTGGACCTTGCCACAGATGGCGTTGCGCAGTGCACACCTGATTTTGTCCCCCACTTGGTTGTGCAGGGAAGGGATGGCTCGCCTGGAAAAGTAGTGGCGGCTGGGCACGACGTACTGTGGGACAGCCAATGCCATCAGGCTTTTAAAACTCTGCGTCTCCACCAGACGGAATGACAGCATTTCAAAGGCCAGGAGTTTTGAAATGCTGGCATTCAGGGCCAGGGATCGCGGGTGGCTGGGGGGGTACTTCCTCTTCCGCTCCAATGTTTGGGAGATAGAGAGCTGAACGCTTCCATGGGACATTGTGGAGATGGTTGGTGACCCAGGTGGTAGTGTTGCTGGCAGATCCTCTGTTTGCGGGGTGGCAGGTGCCACTGTCACTACAGAGGTGGATGAAGAGGCCAAGACTGCAGCAGAAGAGGAAGCAGGAGGAGCCAGAGACCTTTCTTGGTTTTTGAGGTGTCTACTCCACTGCAGCTCGTGCTTTGCACTTAGATGCCTGGTCATGCAGGTTGTGCTCAGGTTGAGAACGTTTATGCCTCGCTTCAGGCTCTGATTGCACAGCGTGCAAACCACTCGTGTCTTGTCATCAGCACATTGTGTGAAGAACTGCCACGCTAGGGAACTCCTTGGACCTGGCTTTGGTGTGCTCGGTCCCTTGCTGCGTTGGGCAGTAGCAGACATACTGTCTAGGGGACGGCCGCTCCGCTTTTGCACCCTGCTCCCTCTTCTGCTGTGCTGGTGGCTCTGTGCGACCACCACCTCTTCCTCCAAACTACACTGGTCACCTGCATAACGTTGATTCCATGTGGGGTCGAGGACCTCATCGTCCTCCACATCATCTTCCACCCAGTCTTCACCCCTGCCCTCCTTGTCTGTCTGCACAATTGCGAAAGCAGCAGCAGTTGGCACCTGTGTTTCGTCATCATCCGAGACGTACTGCGATGGTCCTCCCATGTACTCATCATGAAACATGAGTGGTTGGGCATCGGTGCACTCAATCTCTTCCACTTCTGGGGCAGGGCTAGGTGGATGGCCCTGGGAAACCCTGCTAACAGAGTCATCAAAAAGCAGAAGAGACTGCTGCATGATTTGGGGCTCAGACTGCTTGGCTGATTTGCAAGGGGGTGAGGTGAAAGACTGATGGACATGGGTTTCAGGTGCCAACTCTGATCTTTCATCAGAAGAGTGGGTGGGAGACAATGTGAAGGAACCCGAGGCACTGTCAGTAACCCAATCTACTATCGCCTGTACTTGTCCTGGCCTAAACATTCGTACAGCCTCATTAGTGTTGTGGAAATTTTATTATATAAGATTTATGTGGACATTTTATTCTAGGATGTGCGTTTTATAGATTGTCATCTGTCTCCCTGTGTCTGATGTTTAATCGAGGAGCGCTCTAGCAGAGCGCACTTGGGTTGAATCGAGACCAGCGGTAAAAACGGTCAGTATGAAAACCTTCTTATGGGATTGAAACGTGTTCTCTGCGTGTGTGGGCGTTTGTTGGTTTGTAGATATCAAGCGCAATGCGCTGGACTGCTTGCTTTCCAATGGCTATACACTTTAGAGAAGCGAAGTCCGCATAATGAGAGAAACCTATTAATTCTCTCAGGCGGACTTCGTTATCCCCTTTATGGATACATATCTGTATTTATAAGAGGACATTGATATCTGCCTTGTCGGTGTACTTGTACCGTATATTGGCAACAGCAGTAGCAATGTCCCCGCAGATTGTCCCAAAACTATAAGAACAAGTAGAATGATCTCACTAGATACTGTTTACTTTGAACAGTATTGTGTGGGCTCCATGCTGATTAAGATGGGGGGTGTGCACTTCCTCCCCTTTCCCTCCTGTGAGTGCCCTCCCCTTTGCTGTTTGTCATTTCCTGTGATGTCATTTTGTATTAAGGGAAGTGATTGGCTGTTGGGGCCATCACTTCCTGTTTTGTTATCCTTTTGTTTCCAATGAATAAAAGAATCCGGGTGGCTGAGCTCTGCCCAGACGCTTGAGACTCCAGCTTGAAGCAGCATCGTTTCTGATTCTACCTGGTGCCATTGAAGTACTTCAAATTCCTTGTACCAAAGAGCTTGATACAAACGTGCTTTTAAGCACGAAGGAATTGTTTTGTGCTTTGTGTGCATTTAGACGCTGGAAGTCCACATTTAGGCGCGGTGTGGATTTGCGTACAAAGCCCAAGGGAATTCTTCCACGACATTTCGGCGAGCCAGGTAGGAGCCAACGTAGTTCCAGCACAGCGATCCGAGAGGAGAGATTGGGTCCGCGGTTCTGGGACAGGAAAAGGCCGTCAAAGTTCGGTAAGACAGACTCCATTTCAACTTTTGAAATTTTTGTTGTTCTAGAACCGGAATCTGGTCTCTCTGCTCGCTGTTGCAGGTAACTCCGCTTAGCAAAAGAACACATTTTTGCGGTTTCACTCTTTGTGTACAAGGACGGGGATTTATACTTGTACTGGGAGGGATAGCTGTATTGGCTTGGGATAGAAGTCTATATTACTGTCCTCTGTAGACCCCATAGTCAATACAGCCTAGAGGGTCCTTGTATGGGGTTTATGTTAAATGTAAAACCATTTCCTGTAGTACAACGTGACGGTATGCATGGAGTGTGCTAGTTGATGTTTTAAATGTGCGGCAGAGATTGAATGACATAACATTGTGTGTCTGAGTTATTTCATAGTGCTGGTCACCGTGTGAAATAACTTTTGTAAAGTGTGTAGCTATTATAGTTTGTCTAACGTTTAGTATGAGTTAAGTAGCACAGTCTGTTTTGTGTTAAAACAGTGATTTTTGTTTGTAAGAGGCACGGTTTGGTCTTGTTTTGAAGACACCATTTTGTTTTCCTTTGTTTGTTCAGCCATGTGGCCTGAGGACACCATCTTGTTTTGAAGACACCATTTTGTTTTCCTTTGTGTTTGTTCAGCCATGTGGTCTGAGTCACCATTTTTGTTTTTCTTTGTATGAACCCAATCTTCAGGTTTGGTTATTTTTGCATATTTTTTTGTAAAACGATTGTGTTTTCTTTTGGTTTTAATTTCAGTTTAAAGTGAAGACTCTGCTTTACACTGAATTTCAATAGATAGTAAAACGAACTTTAACTGAGTTTTTGTACTCTTAACGGGGTGTGTGTTTTAATTTTTTTATTTTAATTTTTAATTTTTTGGGCATTTTCTTTGAGTTTCTCAGAAGGCAATTCATGCCCCTTCCCCATTGTTTTTGGTTTTAGAGCTGCATCTTTTATTGTATAGCTTGCGGTAGGAAAGAAAGGCTTTGGTTTTAAAACTCGCTTTATATTCACTTTTATTGTTAATTGAGTTACTTTTGCGCAGCAAGTAGTCAATTTTTTGTTCACGCTCAGACTGTTTATTAGTTTGATCGTGTAACTACTAAAACATCGTACAACTGCTGAAATAGACAACAGAAGGCTATCCCCATTTAATTTTTTTATTTTATTTTTGTGATTATTTAGAGAAGCCACATTGCTCTGTAGCGAAAATAAACGGAAGTGTGCTGTGCAGTTTAATCTGACGACGCAGTGTACAGTCGTACAGAGGTATGTATGCATACACTGTAAGGGGTAGAGACATAATTCGGGGGGTGGTCTGTGGTTGTTGACTAATCATTGGGCATAGTTATTACGAGTATTGCGGTGTAAAAGAGTAGTACTCTGTAGTTCTGTGCCAAAAGTGTTGGGGCAACAAGCCATAGAGTTAATAACACCTCGGTTAGGTTTTCTAGTTGGGGGACTGGACCAGATATAGTGGTTGCAGTTCGTCAATCCACCGTAGAAGAAGGCACCTGACGGTGCTTTCCTAAATAGGTGCAGGGGTTTTTCCTGGACGCAGGAATAAGACTATAAGCCGATTCGAATCGCCATGGGCAATTTGAAGTCCATGCAAGGGAAGGAATGTGAGGCTTCCCAGAGTCAGACGGCTGCACAGTACATGAAATCTAGCTTTGGGGCAAAGGTCATGAAACCTCTAAAGGAATGGCATAGTTGGTCCAAGGATACTACTTGGGCTATTCCTCTAGAGGGGACATTTGATGCCTGGAGGTGGGAGAAATTCATAACTGAGTTTAAACCCAGGCTCTGGGCAGCAAAAACCTTAGATGTAGCTGAGCTGTGGCTTCAGAAGTCTATTATGGTAAGCAGGCAGGGTATACAGAAGGCAGTTTCAGTCCGGAAGAACCGCATTATGTACACCTGGCCTGAGGGGATAGCAGTGACTGGTGATCCAATGCTGGAAGCGGAAGAGGCTCTTTCTGGGCTAACTCTGCTGAGGCAGGCTGGATCCACCAACACTAGATCTGTTGTAGTTTCCTCTGATGCTTCTGCCATCACCAATCTAACCAACCCTACTCTGCACTCTCCAACTAACATCTCTCTCTCTCCCACGTCTCCATCTAACCATGTCACCTCTGACGCTAAACCTCAAGCTAACCCTCTCTATCAGTCGCCTTTCCCCATATCTGGGGCATTTTCTCCGCCGATTGCGGCTGATTATGAATCATTTTCAACTGGTGATCTACAGATGCTATGTGAGTCTAAGGGAATTGAGACCAGACTAAGGAACCGTGGGGATTGCATAACTGCGCTGAGAGCTTTTGACTCAGTCATACCTACCATCTACCCTTCATTGGTTGGCTTCCAGACAGGGAACGTTGTGGGCAAGGTAGCACACATTAGCCAACCAATGAAGCCACAACCTCCAAAGTACACACCTAGCCCCACTTATGTCACTGAACCTGGTACTTACCCAGTCCGGGTGCAACAATATGAGGGTGTTCCAAATACCAACGGTGAAAGGACTTTGGGGGAAAGGGTGGTATGGCATGTCCCTTTTGCTTCCTCAGAAATCAGGACCATACTGGCCGAACTGCCTGACTATAGAACAAATCCACGAGGGTTCACGAGAATGTTTTGTCAAAATCAATTTAGCTACGGCATGAGTGGAACAGATTGTGCCCAGGTTCTGAGGGCGAAAGTAGGAGAAGAACTGGCAGGGGTTATAATCTCCCGTTGCGGCATTGTCACCCACGAACAAGCCACTTCTGGAGGTAAGCAATTCTGTGTTGCCCTGCTAGCCAAACTTCCAGAGTTGTATGGTGCATCTTCTACCACAGATGTGATGAAACTCAGTCAAAACCCAGGCGAGGAATGTGCTTGTTTCTGGCGTTGCCTGAAACAAGCTGCATTGGATGCAGATCTGGAGGTTGGTCCGGATGTGCCAACCGACGGAGGTAAGTTATCCGCCATTCACTTTGCTAAGAGCCAAATTTTTAGAAGGCATCCATATGAAAATTCGAGACCGGCTATTATTAGCCAGACCCGAATTTAATGAAATGACAATACCTGCCATTCTATCCACTCTCTCCGCTATAGAGAGAGAGATGGATAGGAAGAAACAGGACAAAGCATCCAAAATCCTTGTGTCTCAAGCCCCTTCTGCAGGACAAACGGGCCAGGATGGTGGGAAAAAGACACAACGCTGGAAAGCCCGAACTTGTTACATCTGTGGAAAGGAAGGACATCTAAGGCGCGACTGCCCTAACAGACCCAAGGGTAAGTGGCAGTTCATCCCAGACGATCCGGTACCAGGCTCACGCGATCCAACAACTTCAGTTGTAGCGATGGCCAGCCACGACTATGATTCTTCATAGGACGTTGGCAAAGCGGTGTCAGGACATATCAACCTGTTTATCGAGGAATTAAAATATCCCCTCCCTTGCCTCATTGACACCGGTGCCGTTCGAACTGTTCTGAGATCCAAAGATCTCAGAGGCAAGGTTCCCCTTTCTGGGGAGACTATACCCACTGTGGGTCTAACAGGTCAGACAGTGTCTCTACATACCACCAAACCACTCCATTGTAGGTTGGGCCAACACACAGAAGCCATTAAGTCGGTACTGGTATCGGATGATGTTCCCATCAACCTATTGGGAGCTGATATTTTATCTGAGATACAAGCGGTCATTGAGTACACTCCAACAGGTGTTGTGGTTAGCAGTGCATTGACAGATGAGCGCCTATGTGCAATGGTGGCTCTACCGTATATGATAGAACCTGGTTGTTTTCTGGGGTTGGATGTGCTAGCAGAAGTGGATCCCAAACTTTGGGCGTTTGATAAGTATGATGTGGGTCTTCTGCCGGTCCCGCCAACCACAGTAAACATCAGACCAGGGAGTATTTTGCCCCAATTACCACAATACCCTTTGAGTGTGGCTCAGATGGATAGCCTTAAAATCCAAATAGACCGGTACCTGCTGATAAAAGTTCTTACGCCAACCAAATCCCCCTGTAACACCCCTTTGTTTCCAGTGGCTAAAAAGTCTGTCAAGGGTCAGGAAACAACTTTCTGTTTAGTACATGATTTAAGGGCTATCAATAAAATCATTATCAGCGATGCCCCTTTGGTACCCAACCCACACACCTTGTTGGCCTCTATACCACCTAACGCAATTTTCTTCAGTGTTATTGATCTGACTAATGCATTTTTTTCGGTACCACTGGACCCCCAGTGCCAGTACCTTTTTGCTTTTTCATTCCAGGGTCGACAACTGACTTGGACACGTCCCGTTCAGGGGTCTGTGACTAGTCCCTCGGAGTACAGTTGCAAACTTAAAATAGTGTTGGATCAATGGACCCCAACGAATCCAGAGGTGGTGCTGATCCAGTATGTTGATGACTTGCTGCTTTGTTGCCCTGCAAGTGATGTCTGTTATCAGCATACTGTCTCATTGCTTAACCATCTGGCGTCCACGGGGAATAAAGCTAGCAAGGAGAAATTGCAGTTTTGTAGGGAGAAGGTCACCTTTTTAGGACATTGTATATCTCAGGGTACTCGACACCTGACAACCCAGAGAATTCAGACACTGAAAGACTTCCCGAAACCCCGAAACGCACGACAAACGAGAGCCATTCTCGGTCTTATCAACTACTGTAGAGACTGGGTCCCTAACATCTCTTCGACTTTAGGACCCCTTTACGAAATCCTATCCCAAACTCCCTTTCAACTGACTGATGATAACTGGTCAACCCTACAGGACTTGATCCAAGAACTCTCCAAAGCACCTGCTTTAGGTTTGCCCAACTATGACCTCCCCTTCTACCTTTTCTGCTATGAAAGCAAAGGCCACGCCACTGGAGTACTGACCCAACTACATGGGTCCAGGTACCGACCCATCATGTATCTATCAACTGCCCTAGATCCAGTCATTCGAGGTTCACCAGGTTGTGTACGAGCCGTAGCCGCCTGCGCTGTATTGTTACAGAAGGTAGGTGACATAGTCTTGGACTCCCCACTGACCCTCTATACTCCCCATTCAGTGCAGGAAATCCTAAATCAAGTTCAGACAAAACACCTCTCTGCTGCCAGATTGACTAAGTACGAAGTGGCTCTCCTAACCCCTACTAACCTGACTTTAAGACGATGCACCATTTTAAACCCAGCCTCTCTTCTTCCTACTGAGGAGGAAGAGAAGGGGGGAGATAATGGTGTTAAAAAATGATACTCAAACCTTCCAGACTAACAATACCAACCTCTCTACCTCTAACCAACTTGTTAATTTAGAAGGACAACATGCTGATGATCACCACGACTGTGTTTCTCTGATGGAACTCGAGTCAACAACCATCAGCCCGGTGAAGGAGACCCCCATCCCAAACGCTAAAAACCTTTTTGTCGATGGTTCCAGGTATTACACCCCAGATGGTAAGCCACACACAGGTTATGCAGTGACTACAGTCAGTGAAATTGTGGAAAAGGGTTCATTGAGTTCCAACATGTCTGCACAGGAAGCTGAGCTGTGGGCACTGGCAAGAGCCTGTGAGACCCAAGAGGGTCAAAGGATCAATATCTACACGGATTCTAGGTATGCTTTTGGGATAGCCCATGATTTTGGTCCTATCTGGAAAGCAAGAGGCTTTCTGACTAGTTCAGGGAAGCCTGTGAAACATGCGCAGTTAATCAACAGGTTATTCGTTGCTTTCAACCTGCCGCGTGAGATAGCCATTCTAAAAGTTAAGGCCCACACGACTGATAGGACTTTGGAGGCCGATGGCAATGCCTTGGCAGATAGAGCTGCCAAAGAAGGTGCTCTGCACCCTCCTGTGAAAACCCTGATGCTAGCCATCCCCTCTGATGTGTCTCTGGAAGAGTTTAAGAGACTACAGTCACATGCGGAATTACATGAAAAGAGGAGATGGACAGCACTAGGGGCCATGAGAGGTCCAGATGACATCTGGGGTCTTGGTAAAAAATGGTGTCTGCCAAGATCACTTTTTCCAATGATGGCCCATTCGGCTCATTATCCAGGGCATCAGTCAAAGATGGTTATGTGTGCGCAGGTGGATGAGCATTGGATCGCCCCTGGATTTACTACTGCAGCTGCTAATTTTGCAGCAGCCTGCCTGGTTTGCGCATTGCACAATCCAGGTAGGACGGTACCAGTACCCAAACGACATTCCCCCCGACCAGAATATCCATTTCAGCGCATCCAGATAGACTACATTACATTGCCAAGGAGTGGGTCGTACGAACACGTCTTAGTCTGTGTAGATATGTTTTCAGGTTGGCCAGAGGCATGGCCGGTTCAGAAAGCAAACGCCACAACCACAGCCAAAAAGATCCTGTCCGAAATAGTGTGTCGCTGGGGCCTACCTGAAATGATCGAGTCGGATCGAGGCTCCCACTTCACTGGTCAAATATTTGCAGAAGTGTGTAAAGCCCTCCATATCAATCAGGGATTACACACTCCTTATCACCCCCAAAGTAGTGGTAAGATTGAAAGGTTAAACGGAACCCTTAAAAACAAAATCTCCAAAATAATAGCTGATACTGGGAAACCTTGGCCTGAATGTCTCCCCATAGCTCTCCACTCCATCAGAAATGCACCTAGACGACCTCACGGGTTATCTCCATATGAGGTTTTGTTCGGATGTCAACCAAAAACAGGGTTGTACTTTCCCCAGCAGCTGTCGTCTTTACATTCTCAGCTGACGGGGTATGTGCAGTCACTGCAACGTGAGCTAAAAAAAATCCACCACAGGGTTCATGAGTCCCTTCCAGACCCTGACTCAATAACCGGTTTACATTCTATCCAACCAGGTGACTGGGTCGTTGTAAAGAAATACCAGAGGACGGGACTAGAATCGAGATACATCGGACCATTCCAGGTTCAGCTGACCACGCCGACCTCACTAAAGCTTGAAGAACGGGACAACTGGATCCACGCCAGCCACTGCAAGAAGCTGCTCAACTACATCAAAGAATGAGGAGTATCTTCTTTATTTATAGTTTTAGTTTAGTGTATTTTAGCAAGGGTAATGATGAAAAGCATCCCAATTTATTGTTTAAAATGCATCTCCAGCTGGCAAAAATGGCGAACAGGACCAACTGCTGGGTATGCTCCAAACCTCCACCAAGCCTTGATGCCCCGGCAATGGCAGCAGTACATGCGATATATGATGTCCGTATCGGTATGAGGAAACTAAAGACTCCAAACAGACACTTGTCAATAGAACTTAATGATACATTCCTAGAGGGTAAAATTAGTTATAGTTTTAACATTAGCTCTGGCTTTTGCCCCTCCCTCACAAAACCAGTATTGGTATCGGGACAACTAGGTAGCCCACAAGTGTGCTTCAACTTTAGTTTCGGTAGAGGGGATAACTTTGTTGGGTCCACCACCTGTAAAGAAGGTATAACAGTTAATCTAACCAACGAAACCCCCGTCTTCTTTAATAACACTAATAGACCAGATTACATCTGTTGGAAGGAAGGGTGTGACGTTCAGACCGAGGGAGCAATCCCCCAGTCTATCCTGTTACTACTCAATGCACGTAACCGTCAGAGTGGTTCCCCCTGTGCGACTCTGACTGGCCCCTACTACTTCTTATGCGGTACCTCAGCTTATAAGGTAATCCCCCCTAATGCAAGAGGTTCATGTGTCCTGGTTAAACTAGTCCCAGCATCTTACATCGCGGATGATCGAGAGGATCTGATGGCACGAGAGAAGGTAAGAACGTCAGGAAAAGCTAGAAGGGAATTGTTCACCAACTCTGACCAGGCCTGGGCATGGTTTCCTGCTTGGACGGGTTGGGGGATTGAACTTATGAAACAATTGAATAATTTCTCATCCATTGTGGATGGGATATTCAATGAAACCGTAGAGGCTGTAAGGGAAATCTCACAGGAACAACGGCAGATCAGGACCCTTCTTTTACAGGAAAAGATGGCCCTTGATTATCTGTTAGCATCCAAGGGGGGTTTCTGTGAATTCATAGGTGAAGATTGTTGTACCTGGATTGAGGATACCAATGACAAAGTTCAGGCCCATATGGATAAGGCTAGATCCCTGCAAGGCAAAGCCAGAGCTATAGCTAGTGAGGGTTGGAATCCTTTTAAGGGTTTGGGAAACTTTGGGGATTTTTTATTTTCCATTGGATCGTGGTTGAAGGAAGTAGGGGTGTATATACTCATGTCATTTTTGTTTCTGTTCCTTCTATATGTCGTGATGAGGTGCTCCTGTTGCCTGATTGGACGCGTGACCAGAGCCCGAGCAGATGACCACATTTTCCTCAATGAGATAAGATGCCCCGAAGCCCAACCAACGTATCAGATGCAGAGGATTCCAGACCGATCGGCGATTACTACAGCTCACCATTTCGTACCCTCCTTATAAGTCATGTCTCCTGAAGAACAGAATCTACATGTCAAGCCGCGTTTTCCTTTTTATGGATTGTAAGGACTGATTCATTTCCAGGTGTAAGAAGATCAAGTTTTGAGAGACACATGGGAGCATATGACAAAAAGGAAGGACTGTTGTGGAAATTTTATTATATAAGATTTATGTGGACATTTTATTCTAGGATGTGCGTTTTATAGATTGTCATCTGTCTCCCTGTGTCTGATGTTTAATCGAGGAGCGCTCTAGCAGAGCGCACTTGGGTTGAATCGAGACCAGCGGTAAAAACGGTCAGTATGAAAACCTTCTTATGGGATTGAAACGTGTTCTCTGCGTGTGTGGGCGTTTGTTGGTTTGCAGATATCAAGCGCAATGCGCTGGACTGCTTGCTTTCCAATGGCTATACACTTTAGAGAAGCGAAGTCCGCATAATGAGAGAAACCTATTAATTCTCTCTTGCGGACTTCGTTATCCCATTTATGGATAGATATCTGTATTTATAAGAGGACATTGATATCTGCCTTGTCGGTGTACTTGTACCGTATATTGACAACAGCAGTAGCAATGTCCCCGCAGATTGTCCCAAAACTATAAGAACAAGTAGAATGATCTCACTAGATACTGTTTACTTTGAACAGTATTGTGTGGGCTCCATGCTGATTAAGATGGGGGGTGTGCACTTCCTCCCCTTTCCCTCCTGTGAGTGCCCTCCCCTTTACTGTTTGTCATTTCCTGTGATGTCATTTTGTATTAAGGGAAGTGATTGGCTGTTGGGGCCATCACTTCCTGTTTTGTTATCCTTTTGTTTCCAATGAATAAAAGAATCCGGGTGGCTGAGCTCTGCCCAGACGCTTGAGACTCCAGCTTGAAGCAGCATCGTTTCTGATTCTACCTGGTGCCATTGAAGTACTTCAAATTCCTTGTACCAAAGAGCTTGATACAAACGTGCTTTTAAGCACGAAGGAATTGTTTTGTGCTTTGTGTGCATTTAGACGCTGGAAGTCCACATTTAGGCGCGGTGTGGATTTGCGTACAAAGCCCAAGGGAATTCTTCCACGACATTAGGCGCGACAAAATACCGCCGCAGGCTCGGTCGCCTACTCGCACCTGAGGAAGGTGTTTCACTTGTGCGTGTATCTGGCACAGATCCACCACGTCCTCTCCCTGCAACAGGAGCTCCACCAGCAGCACCACGACCGGGGCCACCACGTCCCTTTGACCTTCTCCTCATATTTTCCAAATTTAGGATCTTGCCCTAAATGGGTGTTTTTGGAAGAGCAGAACACACCCACAGTACGTAACCGCTGAATCGCACAGCTACAGAACTGCAGAAAATGCTATTCAAAAAAAATGTTGTTTTTTTAGTATAGCACAGTAGGAGAAAACTATATAGAAATTGTTTATTTCACACACCTCCACATATGTATAACACACTGCAAACTATTTTTTGTGCCCCTAAATGGCGTTTTTTGGAAGAGCAGAACACACCCACAGTACCTAACCGCTGAATCGCACAGCTACAGAACTGCAGAAAATGCTATTAAAAAAAAAATGTTTTTTTTTTTAGTATAGCACAGTAGGAGAAAACTATATAGAAATTGTTTATTTCACACACCTCCACATATGTATAACACACTGCAAACTATTTTTTGTGCCCCTAAATGGCGTTTTTTGGAAGAGCAGAACACACCCACAGTACGTAACCGCTGAATCGCACAGCTACAGAACTGCTGAAAATGCTATTAAAAAAAATGTTGTTTTTTTAGTATAGCACAGTAGGAGAAAACTATATAGAAATTGTTTATTTCACACACCTCCACATATGTATAACACACTGCAAACTATTTTTTGTGCCCCTAAATGGGGTTTTTTGGAAGAGCAGAACACACCCACAGTACGTAACCGCTGAATCGCACAGCTACAGAACTGCAGAAAATGCTATTCAAAAAAAAAGTTTTTTTAGTATAGCACAGTAGGAGAAAACTATATAGAAATTGTTTATTTCACACACCTCCACATATGTATAACACACTGCAAACTATTTTTTGTGCCCCATAATGGCGTTTTTTGGAAGAGCAGAACACACCCACAGTACGTAACCGCTGAATCGCACAGCTACAGAACTGCAGAAAATGCTATTCAAAAAAAATTTTGTTTTTTTAGTATAGCACAGTAGGAGAAAACTATATAGAAATTGTTTATTTCACACACCTCCACATATGTATAACACACTGCAAACTATTTTTTGTGCCCCTAAACTGCGTTTTTTGGAAGAGCAGAACACACCCACAGTACGTAACCGCTGAATCGCACAGCTACAGAACTGCAGAAAATGCTATTAAAAAAAAATGTTGTTTTTTTAGTATAGCACAGTAGGAGAAAACTATATAGAAATTGTTTATTTCACACACCTCCACATATGTATAACACACTGCAAACTATTTTTTGTGCCCCATAATGGCGTTTTTTGGAAGAGCAGAACACACCCACAGTACGTAACCGCTGAATCGCACAGCTACAGAACTGCAGAAAATGCTATTCAAAAAAAATGTTGTTTTTTTAGTATAGCACAGTAGGAGAAAACTATATAGAAATTGTTTATTTCACACACCTCCACATATGTATAACACACTGCAAACTATTTTTTGTGCCCCTAAATGGCGTTTTTTGGAAGAGCAGAACACACCCACAGTACCTAACCGCTGAATCGCACAGCTACAGAACTGCAGAAAATGCTATTCAAAAAAAATTTTGTTTTTTTAGTATAGCACAGTAGGAGAAAACTATATAGAAATTGTTTATTTCACACACCTCCACATATGTATAACACACTGCAAACTATTTTTTGTGCCCCTAAATGGCGTTTTTTGGAAGAGCAGAACACACCCACAGTAAGTAACCACTGAATCGCACAGCTACAGAACTGCTGAAAATGCTATTCAAAAAAAATTTTGTTTTTTTAGTATAGCACAGTAGGAGAAAACTATATAGAAATTGTTTATTTCACACACCTCCACATATGTATAACACACTGCAAACTATTTTTTGTGCCCCTAAATGGCGTTTTTTGGAAGAGCAGAACACACCCACAGTACGTAACCGCTGAATCGCACAGCTACAGAACTGCAGAAAATGCTATTCAAAAAAAGTAGGATTTTTAAAACAGCTTACCTGTAAAATCCTTTTCTTGGAGTACATCACGGGACACAGAGCAGCATAGTCATTACTATGTGGGTTATATAGAATTACCTTCAGGTGCTGGCACTGGCAACTTCCAAAACAGGAAGTACCCTCCCCTATATAAGCCCCTCCCATCCGGGAGTACCTCAGTTTTGTAGCAAAGCAATACGTGTCCCCAAAAGAGGGGTGGGAGCTCTGTGTCCCGTGATGTACTCCAAGAAAAGGATTTTACAGGTAAGCTGTTTTAAAAATCCTACTTTCTTGTTCATACATCACGGGACACAGAGCAGCATAGTCATTACTATGTGGGACGTCCCAAAGCAATGCCACATGAGGGGGGGGATACACCATACATAAGCTGGGCGCCATCAGGCATGAGGATCTTTTGCGGCCTGCAACACACTGCGCCCAAAGGCGACATCCTCCTGACTTCTAACGTCCACCTGGTAGAACCTAGTAAACGTGTGTACTGAAGACCATGTTGCGGCCTTACAAATTTGCGCCAGGGAGGCCTGGTGATGCACTGCCCATGAAGCTCCAACTGCTCTCGTGGAGTGCGCCCTAACTTTGAACGGAGGCGGTCTACTTCTCAAGCCATAGGCTTGTATTATGACCTGTCGAATCCACTTGGCTAAAGTAGATTTTGATGCTGCCTGACCCTTTCTGGGGCCTTCCGGCAGAACAAACAAAGAATCCGTTCTACGAATCTGAGCAGTGGCTTTTAGATAAGCTTTAACTGCTCTTACTACATCCAAAGAATGCAATAACTTTTCCTCTACCGAGCTTGGTTTGGGGAAAAAAGAAGGAAGAACCACATCCTGGTTCAAGTGAAACCTCGATACCACCTTAGGAAGAAAGGCTGGGTGAGGACGTAATACTACTCTGTCCTTATGGATAACCAGATATGGCTCTTTACAGGACATGGCGGCTAATTCCGACACTCTTCTAGCCGAGCATATGGCTACTAAAAATATCAATTTCCTGGTGAGTAGAACCAAGGAAATGTGCCGCAAAGGTTCAAATGGCTGCTTCTGCAGAACCGACAGAACCAAATTTAGATCCCATGGGCATATGGGAGCCTTAATCGGTGGAATAATAAGAGTCACACCTTGCATAAAGGATTTGACAAGTGAATGCATAGCCAGGGGCCTTTGAAATAGTATTGACAAGGCCGAAACCTGGCCCTTGATAGTACTTAAGGCAAACTTCCTGTCTACAGCCCACTGCAGGAAGTCCAGAATTCTGCCTATAACGTACTTACGTGGATGCCATTTTCTGGCCTCGCACCAAGTGATGTACGCCTTCCAAACTCTATAGTAGATCTGCCTGGATACAGGCTTCCTGGCATTGATTATAGTTGATACCACAGAGTTAGAGAGACCTCTCTTCTTTAGGATGTGGGATTCAATAGCCAGGCCGTTAAACTTAGAGTTAGTAAGGAAGGGTGGTATATCGGTCCTTGCGAAAGCAGGTCCGGACTACGTGGAAGGGTCCAAGGACTCCCCACAGACATTTTGATGATCTCCGCGTACCAGGCCCTTCGGGGCCACGCTGGAGCCACCAGGATCACCGGCTTCTTCTCCAACCTGACTCTGCGAAGGAGTCGAGGCAACAATTGTAGCGGAGGGAATGCATATATCAGTCTGAACTGATCCCAAGGGAACACCAGAGCATCCGAGCCGCAAGCGAGGGGATCCCTTGTCCGGGAGACAAATCTGTCCACCTTTGCGTTGAATCTGGATGCTAGCAGATCTACATCCGGTGTTCCCCACCGCTGACATATTGCTCGGAAGACCTCGGGATGAAGGGACCATTCCCCTGGGCATAACTGTTGGCGACTCAGAAAGTCCGCTTTCCAATTCTCCACCCCTGGAATGAAGACAGCTGATATACATGGGACATGCTTTTCTGCCCATTCCAGGATGTGACTTACTTCCCTCTGGGCTGCACGACTCCTGGTGCCTCCCTGATGATTGATATATGCCACTGCTGTGGCATTGTCTGATTGAATTCTGACAGGGGACCCTTGGAGTCTGGATGTCCAGGCTACTAGGGCGTACCGGGCTGCTCGTATCTCTAAGAGATTGATGGGCAGGGTTTTTACTACATTTGACCATCTGCCCTGGAGAGACCATTGCTCCAGTACTGCCCCCCAGCCTATAAGGCTGGCATCTGTAGTGACCACCTTCCAAGATATCGGGCTGAAGGGTTTTCCCTTCTGGAGATTCTGGGGGATCAACCACCAGCAGAGACTCTTCCGAACGGAAGGGGACAAAGCCATCGGGAAGTCTAGAGCCTGAACTTTTCCGTTCCAGGCTGACAATATGGCCCTTTGTAAATTCCTTGAGTGGAATTGGGCGTATGGCACAGCTTCGAATGATGCTACCATCTTTCCTAGCAGCCTCATGCACAGGCGTATGGACGGCTGTCTTTTTGCACAAAGCAGACGGACCAAGGCCCTCAAAGAGGATACCTTGTCTAGAGGTAAGAAAATCTTCCTCTGGTCTGAATCCAGCCGTAGCCCTAGATATACCAGGTTTTTCACTGGCTGTAGGGCTGACTTGTCCAGGTTGATGACCCAACCGTGAGACTCTAGATACTTGATTGTATCGACAATTACCACTTCTAGCTTGGCAACTGAGTGGTCCATCAACAACAGGTCGTCTAGGTATGCCATTATCGTTACACCCCGTGTTCTTAGATCGGCCAACAGTGGGGCCAGAATTTTTGTGAACACTCGTGGTGCTGTGGCCAGACCGAATGGTAAGGCTCTGAACTGAAAATGGCGCCCTTCTACTGCAAAGCGTAGGAATTTTTGATGACCTGGAAAGATGGGAACATGCAAGTAAGCATCTTTGATGTCGATCGAGGCTAACCATTCCTCCCCTTGTAGGGCAGCGGTGACCGATCGGATCGACTCCATCCGGAAAGACCGGACGTTTAGAAATTTGTTTAGACTCTTTAGGTCCAATATGGGTCTTATGTCCCCGTTTGGCTTCGGGACTGTGAAAAGGTTTGAGTAGAAACCCAACCCCCACTCTTCCATAGGAACCTCCATAATTACTCCTTGGAGCAATAGTTGTTCTAACGCCAATAGGAGAGACCCTCTTTTCAGAGGGTCTCTTGGCATGCCTGACCACATAAAATGGGACGGAGGAGACTCTTTTAACTCCAACTTGTATCCCAGAGTTACTGCGGAGAGCACCCATCTGTCTTTGATCGTCTCCCGCCAGGTCTCTGCGAACAACTGAAGTCTTCCCCCCACCCGTTTGAGTGGGGGCAGCCCTTCATAGGCTTGACTTGGAGGCTGGTTTAGTACCTCTTCGGATCCAGGGCTTTTTATTACCCTGTGGCTGTCCCTGATTTTTACCTCCTGAGTTTGACCGAGGAGGCCGTCGGAACTGCTTAGTAGCAGACGTCGCAGGGATAGGAGAGGTAGTCCTCTTAAAAGATGGACCCCTAGACCTCTTTTTACTCGGTAAGAGAGTACTTTTACCACTGGAAATCTTCTGGATATACTTATCCAGGTCTTCGCCAAAAAGGCGTTCCCCATGAAATGGGAAGCTAACTAAGAGCTTCTTACAGGGAGCTTCAGCAGACCAGTTTTTGAGCCACAGAAGCCTACGCATATGTACCAAAGACAGCGTGAGGCGGGAGGCCTGATGGATAGAATCCTTGATGGCGTCAACCGCAAAGCATAATGCTCTAGGCAGATCAGCCAGAGCCTGGGCCTGCTGGTCTGGCAAATCCCTCAGGACCATTTTCATTTGATCCTTTAAAGCTTGGCAGACCCCAATAGCTGCCACTGCTGGCTGTGTAACAGCCCCTGCTGTGGAAAAAGCAGATTTTAATAAAGATTCCAATTTTTTATCCACTGGATCTTTGAACATTTGAACATTATCTACTGGACATGTCAGTGATTTGTTCACAGAAGAGATGGCTGCATCCACCGTAGGAACATTCCATCTCTGAGTGAACTTTTCCTCCATGGGATAGATCACCGGAAACCTTTTAGGCGGAACAAATAGTTTATCAGGATGTTCCCAGTCCTGGTATATAAGTCCTTCCAATAATGGATGTATTGGAAAGGAGCAATTAACCTGGGGAGCTTTTAGCGACCCCAATGAGGAGACAGCAGTAGTTGATGGTTCAACAAGAGGCATTTTAAATGCAGATCGAACCATGTCAGTTAGGGTCTGGACCCACAATCTTTCAGTCTGTGATGCTGAAAATGGTTCATCTACTGTCGATTCCTCAAAAACAGAGCTAACCTCCTCCTGATCCCCTTCAGGTAGGTCGGTCCCTTCCTGGGACTGTTGCTCTGCCAACAGGCACTCTAATGGAGGTGATGGAGATCTGGCGCGCTTTCTTTCCTGTAGAGAAGAAGCGATCAATGCAGCCAATCTCTGCTCCAATCTCTCCAGAGTTGAGGAAAAAACCTCCACTGTTATATATGCAGGAGCAGGTGGACTGAGGACAGCCGCAGTACCTGGCACTCCCGGGGGTTCCTTATGGGTATTAACCTCTGATTTCTCAGGGGAGGAGGGTGCAGATGACTGCTCCAGATCCTCAGAGCCCGATGGAGACCCCCTACACTTCCTGAGAGGTATATCTCGGAGTTTTTTAGGCGGCATATTCCTTAGTTCAAAGCTGAGGTATTCCAGCCGCAATACACCCCTTACTGAAATAGTCTAATGCAATTTGCTGCTATGTACATCAGTGGGTGTCTACTAATGCGTCTTTCTGGGGATGCCTGTATCAACCGCCCGCTGTAAGCCCCTATACCATGCTACCAGCTCCTTTTCATGCTCTGTGTCCATAGCAAGCAGCGTGGACTGAGTCCTTTTATCTTGCTGGGACGCCCGCACATGCGCAGAAGCGCTGGGCGCACAGAGCGCGTCATCCGCCAGGCTCCGCCCCCTTTTTTGAAGCTAAACCTTATAAAAGGAAAGCATGTGTGTGCGCGCGCGCGCGTGCACGTGTGCGCTCTTGGCGCCATGTAGGGAGAGGAGCCAGGGTCCCTGTTTCACCAGGACTCGGGGATGGAAGGAAACTACTTGGCAGCATGACAGAGGAATGCAGCTTCCCTGATAGAGAGCTCACTCATCTGCCTGGACTTTCACCATGGAAGGAATAGTCCCAAGAAAAAAGACGTTCCACAGCGGCCTCTAGTGGACAAACACAGGTACCGCACCTTTGTCTTTTTTTTTTTTTTTTTAAAACCTCCTTTATGAAAAAACATTTCCAGGTTTACAGTTTTTTTAAAACTTCCCTTATGAAAAAACATTTCTAGGATTTCTTAGGCATATACAGCTATTAGCGGGAATACCCTTTAGGTAACAGGCAGAAAGACATATTAGGCTTGGGGGTCCCCTCAATAGAACCAAGTTCCTGAGGGGCCCCCACTTACCTTTTCCCCGCCGCAGGACTTTGTTTGGTCCACAGAAGCCCAAACTTCACCTCTCATGGCAGGCATTGTACTAGACCTTCAGGGACCGGGTTCCCAAGGATTCCACTCCCCTGGACCTGTATAGCACCCTGCACAGATAGCCTCTTGGTTTTGGGTATGACCAGAGCTCTGGATCCCAGGGTCCAGCCCTCCTAAGAGAGGCATTACAGGCAAAACCCTGCTCTTCTCTGCAAGGCCCGGGTACCGACCGTTTAGCTATGAAGCTTTTTTGGTCGGATCCGGAATAGCTTGCTAAGGCCCAGAGAACCTGTACACAAGCCCAGATGAATACATGTTAACCTTGGCCAACACCTTAGACACTGGCAAAAAACTGAGGTACACCCGGATGGGAGGGGCTTATATAGGGGAGGGTACTTCCTGTTTTGGAAGTTGCCAGTGCCAGCACCTGAAGGTAATTCTATATAACCCACATAGTAATGACTATGCTGCTCTGTGTCCCGTGATGTATGAACAAGAAAATGTTGTTTTTTTAGTATAGCACAGTAGGAGAAAACTATATAGAAATTGTTTATTTCACACACCTCCACATATGTATAACACACTGCAAACTATTTTTTGTGCCCCATAATGGCGTTTTTTGGAAGAGCAGAACACACCCACAGTACGTAACCGCTGAATCGCACAGCTACAGAACTGCAGAAAATGCTATTCAAAAAAAATGTTGTTTTTTTAGTATAGCACAGTAGGAGAAAACTATATAGAAATTGTTTATTTCACACACCTCCACATATGTATAACACACTGCAAACTATTTTTTGTGCCCCTAAATGGCGTTTTTTGGAAGAGCAGAACACACCCACAGTACGTAACCGCTGAATCGCACAGCTACAGAACTGCTGAAAATGCTATTAAAAAAAAATGTTGTTTTTTTAGTATAGCACAGTAGGAGAAAACTATATAGAAATTGTTTATTTCACACACCTCCACATATGTATAACACACTGCAAACTATTTTTTGTGCCCCTAAATGGCGTTTTTTGGAAGAGCAGAACACACCCACAGTACGTAACCGCTGAATCGCACAGCTACAGAACTGCAGAAAATGCTATTCAAAAAAAATGTTGTTTTTTTAGTATAGCACAGTAGGAGAAAACTATATAGAAATTGTTTATTTCACACACCTCCACATATGTATAACACACTGCAAACTATTTTTTGTGCCCCATAATGGCATTTTTTGGAAGAGCAGAACACACCCACAGTACGTAACCGCTGAATCGCACAGCTACAGAACTGCAGAAAATGCTATTCAAAAAAAATGTTGTTTTTTTAGTATAGCACAGTAGGAGAAAACTATATAGAAATTGTTTATTTCACACACCTCCACATATGTATAACACACTGCAAACAATTTTTTGTGCCCCTAAATGGCGTTTTTTGGAAGAGCAGAACACACCCACAGTACGTAACCGCTGAATCGCACAGCTACAGAACTGCAGAAAATGCTATTAAAAAAAAATGTTTTTTTTTTAGTATAGCACAGTAGGAGAAAACTATATAGAAATTGTTTATTTCACACACCTCCACATATGTATAACACACTGCAAACTATTTTTTGTGCCCCTAAACTGCGTTTTTTGGAAGAGCAGAACACACCCACAGTACGTAACCGCTGAATCGCACAGCTACAGAACTGCAGAAAATGCTATTCAAAAAAAATGTTGTTTTTTTAGTATAGCACAGTAGGAGAAAACTATATAGAAATTGTTTATTTCACACACCTCCACATATGTATAACACACTGCAAACTATTTTTTGTGCCCCTAAATGGCGTTTTTTGGAAGAGCAGAACACACCCACAGTACGTAACCGCTGAATCGCACAGCTACAGAACTGCAGAAAATGGTATTAAAAATTTTTTTGTTTTTTTAGTATAGCACAGTAGGAGAAAACTATATAGAAATTGTTTATTTCACACACCTCCACATATGTATAACACACTGCAAACTACTTTTTGTGCCCCTAAATGGCATTTTTTGGAAGAGCAGAACACACCCACAGTACGTAACCGCTGAATCGCACAGCTACATAACTGCTGAAAATGCTATTCAAAAAAAAATGTTGTTTTTTTAGTATAGCACAGTAGGAGAAAACTATATAGAAATTGTTTATTTCACACACCTCCACATATGTATAACACACTGCAAACTATTTTTTGTGCCCCTAAATGGCGTTTTTTGGAAGAGCAGAACACACCCACAGTACGTAACCGCTGAATCGCACAGCTACAGAACTGCAGAAAATGCTATTCAAAAAAAATTTTGTTTTTTTAGTATAGCACAGTAGGAGAAAACTATATAGAAATTGTTTATTTCACACACCTCCACATATGTATAACACACTGCAAACTATTTTTTGTGCCCCATAATGGCATTTTTTGGAAGAGCAGAACACACCCACAGTACGTAACCGCTGAATCGCACAGCTACAGAACTGCAGAAAATGCTATTCAAAAAAAATGTTGTTTTTTTAGTATAGCACAGTAGGAGAAAACTATATAGAAATTGTTTATTTCACACACCTCCACATATGTATAACACACTGCAAACTATTTTTTGTGCCCCTAAATGGCGTTTTTTGGAAGAGCAGAACACACCCACAGTACGTAACCGCTGAATCGCACAGCTACAGAACTGCAGAAAATGCTATTCAAAAAAAATGTTGTTTTTTTAGTATAGCACAGTAGGAGAAAACTATATAGAAATTGTTTATTTCACACACCTCCACATATGTATAACACACTGCAAACTATTTTTTGTGCCCCTAAATGGCGTTTTTTGGAAGAGCAGAACACACCCACAGTACGTAACCGCTGAATCGCACAGCTACAGAACTGCAGAAAATGCTATTCAAAAAAAATGTTTTTTTTTTAGTATAGCACAGTAGGAGAAAACTATATAGAAATTGTTTATTTCACACACCTCCACATATGTATAACACACTGCAAACTATTTTTTGTGCCCCTAAACTGCGTTTTTTGGAAGAGCAGAACACACCCACAGTACGTAACCGCTGAATCGCACAGCTACAGAACTGCAGAAAATGCTATTCAAAAAAAATGTTGTTTTTTTAGTATAGCACAGTAGGAGAAAACTATATAGAAATTGTTTATTTCACACACCTCCACATATGTATAACACACTGCAAACTATTTTTTGTGCCCCTAAATGGCGTTTTTTGGAAGAGCAGAACACACCCACAGTACGTAACCGCTGAATCGCACAGCTACAGAACTGCAGAAAATGCTATTAAAAAAAATATGTTGTTTTTTTAGTATAGCACAGTAGGAGAAAACTATATAGAAATTGTTTATTTCACACACCTCCACATATGTATAACACACTGCAAACTATTTTTTGTGCCCCTAAATGGCGTTTTTTGGAAGAGCAGAACACACCCACAGTACGTAACCGCTGAATCGCACAGCTACAGAACTGCAGAAAATGCTATTCAAAAAAATGTTTTTTTTTTAGTATAGCACAGTAGGAGAAAACTATATAGAAATTGTTTATTTCACACACCTCCACATATGTATAACACACTGCAAACTATTTTTTGTGCCCCTAAACTGCGTTTTTTGGAAGAGCAGTACACACCCACAGTACGTAACCGCTGAATCGCACAGCTACAGAACTGCAGAAAATGCTATTCAAAAAAAATGTTTTTTTTTTTTAGTATAGCACAGTAGGAGAAAACTATATAGAAATTGTTTATTTCACACACCTCCACATATGTATAACACACTGCAAACTATTTTTTGTGCCCCTAAATGGCGTTTTTTGGAAGAGCAGAACACACCCACAGTACGTAACCGCTGAATCGCACAGCTACAGAACTGCAGAAAATGCTATTAAAAAATGTTTTAGTTTTTTTAGTATAGCACAGTAGGAGAAAACTATATAGAAATTGTTTATTTCACACACCTCCACATATGTATAACACACTGCAAACTATTTTTTGTGCCCCTAAATGGCGTTTTTTGGAAGAGCAGAACACACCCACAGTACGTAACCGCTGAATCGCACAGCTACAGAACTGCTGAAAATGCTATTCAAAAAAAAATTTTGTTTTTTTAGTATAGCACAGTAGGAGAAAACTATATAGAAATTGTTTATTTCACACACCTCCACATATGTATAACACACTGCAAACTATTTTTTGTGGCCCTGAATGGCTCTTTTTGCAAGCGTACATTAAAGTGCAATTTTGTTTTTTGCCCTAAACGGGTCTTTTGGAAAAGAGCACAATAAAGTGCCTTTTTTTCCCCCCTAAATGGATCTTTTTCAAAGAGCAGAATACACCCACAGTATGGAAACGGTGTATCTTTCAACATAATATATGCAGTGCTGGTGCACTGAGCTTGCAGATAAAAGTTAGATTTTCTCTGACACTGGGCTCATGGCAGTGTAAAAAGACTGTGCACTGCAACACAAACAGGTAAACCTATGCAGATTGCTGATTTTAATCTCTGAATCTGGACTCCTATATAATATATCTCTCTCCCTGAAAGCACCAACAGGAACCTGGCCCTACATTACACTGTCTCTCTATCTTTTCCCTCAGATTGCAGAATCAGGACTACCTCATGTATTTTACAATCTCTCCCTATTAGCAACAGCAGCAGCCTAGATCTTCTCCCTATCTATTCTGAAGCAGAGTGACGTGTGTGCTGTGTGCCTCTAGCTTATATAGAAGCTGGGTCACATGTTGCACTGACCAATCACAGCCATGCCATTAGTAGGCATGGCTATGATGGCTTCTAAGGGCACACCAGCTAATCAAAAGGTGATTGGTTGGCCCCTGAAGCATTTCTAACTGCGTAATTAGATTGCCGAACCCGAACCCAAACCCGGACTTTTGCGCAAAGTCCGGGTTCGGGAAAAAGCTAAAGTTCGGTACGGAACCGAACTTTACAGTTCGGGTTCGCTCAACACTACTCACGACCCTCATCTTTCTCAATGAAAGCTCTACCTCAGGGTTTTTCAACTCCAGTCCTCAAGGCGCCCCCAACAGGTCTTGTTTTCAGGATTTCTTTCAGATAAAACAGCTGTGGTAATTACTAATGGCAGTGAAACTGATCAAATCATCTGTGCAAAATAATGGAAAGCCTGAAAACATGACCTGTTGGGGCGCCTTGAGGACTGGAGTTGAGAAACACTGATCTACCTGACAGTGATGTAAATTTAGTGACAACATTCTTTAAATTTGTCAAAACCATGAAAATGCAGATACAGCCAATGCTTTGGAAACCCTTGGAGCTACAAAAATAATTCATTATCTCTCTCATACATACCATGGCCTGATATGTTATATAGATGAAAAAAGTTCTAGCATCACTATGAAAATTGTGCTACTCAAAATTTTATAATCAAGAGATAACAAACATGTGCAAACATTGAAAGTGTTCATTGATGTAGAACATACGTTTTCAATCACATTGAAAAGTCATCATGGCCAATGAGGGTTTATCCTCTTTACTCTGTTGAAAAAGTAATTATCACTTCACCAGTCACATCTTGTAAACTACAACTAAATAGTGTCCAAGTCATTTAGAAAAATTGTGGTGCAATCAGAATTTTAATGGGAAGATCTCTCGTGACCCTCATTTTTCTGAATGAAAGATCTACCTGTCTATAAGCAGCCTAGATGCACAGGAATATATGCAGCACACAGAGGAGCCAAGCCTTTTAAATGGTTCGGCTGAAGTTTCTTTTATTTATCTTCTTTCAGTCAGAGGATTAGGACAGTGATGTAAATTTAGTGACAACATTCTTCAAATTTGTCAAAACCATGAAAATGCAGATACAGCCAATGCTTTGGAAACCCTTGAAGCTACAAAAATAGACAATGAAAAATGTGTCTGAATATAAAACGTAGTTATCTTTTTTAAATCTCATTATATGGTCTTCTTTCTTTGCTCTTTAGGCTTAAGTGTAATCTTGTGCTTCCCTTTCCTGCATTCATCTTTGCCAACTCCTCAGGTAAATCTATATTTATTTGTGCTGTGTTTTGCTCTTGTGTCCCAAGCAGTAAGAGAAACATCATTCTTAACGATTTAGACTAAGCAATAATTTATTTTATCTGCTGTGTGAGTTAATATTCTGTGCTGGGTTTCTGAGATGATAGCATCTTAAAAATGCAATCAATAAGCCATGAGCGACTTAAGACAGGTTTGGTAAGGGTTATATATTCACTGTAGCTTCTCTTTCCTCATTCAATCACAAGATCCCGAGAATGTATATGCTATTTTTAAACTGTTACATTTCTGACAGTCTATGAAAAATAGATCTTTTTTTTTTTTCTTTTGCCACATTTGTATTTTGAACTGATGTTGCTCTTTCCATTTGTTCTCTGAGGTACAGCTCTCCACAGGTATATTCACAGCTCATTGAGTTATGATTTCCATTCTCATCTAAATGAAGCAAATATCTTGGACGTGAAAATGTCAGTGACTAGATTTTCTTGGGAAACTTTAGTAATTGGGAACTCTTAGCAATTAGAAATTGATGACAGGCATTATTGATAGGGGCATTTATTCAATTCACATTGGGAATAAATAGATTCATCAGTAACAATATCAAAGCAACATAAGAAAAGCAAGTTAGAATGCTAAATCCACATATTTTATATACATGTGTTTTCCATTAATTGATCTTTATTTTTCTTTTCTTTACCATAACATTTACAATAACAAACATCAGACATATAAGCGATCATAACAAACATTAAACATATATAGTTAGATTTTGAGAGGTGGTTCTCCCTGTCTCAAAAAAAAATAAAAAAATTCCCTTCCCTTTTCTTTTCTTTTCCCTTCACTTATCCTTCTTCCCCTTTACCTTCCCTTACTTTCCCTCCACCCTTTTCACTTCCCTTTCAAATCTTATAAATTATTAGGGATGAGCTCGGTGTTCGAGTCGAACATACGTTCGACTCGAACATCGGCTGTTCGATCGTTCGACGGAAATCAAACTATTTGGGCCGTTCGCGCCAAATTCGAGTTACGCGAATGGCCCACAATACACTGCGCCATCGCAGTGCAATCCCGGCACTGTGATTGGCCAAGCATGCACTGTGACCCCGCATGCTTGGCCAATCACAGCGCCGGCAGCTAGGAGAGCCATAATTGGCCACAGGGGACAGAGAAGGATAGGCAGGGGACAGTGCCAGTGTCATTGTTGCTAAGCCTCCTGCACAGTATACACCTGAAGCTAGCCCTTATTGCTGTGTTTTCCTGGTGTGTTACACTAACAGGCATTTGCAGCACTTACAGCGGGTGGAGTGTGCTTCCTGCTAAATATACACCTGAAGCTAGCCCGTATTGCTGTGTTTTCCTGGTGTGTTACACTAACAGGCATTTGCAGCACTTACAGCGGGCGGAGTGTGCCTCCTGCACATTATACACCTGAAGCTAGCCCGTATTGCTGTGTTTTCCTGGTGTGTTACACTAACAGGCATTTGCAGCACTTACAGCAGGCGGAGTGTGCTTCCTGCTAAATATACACCTGAAGCTAGCCCGTATTGCTGTGTTTTCCTGGTGTGTTACACTAACAGGCATTTGCAGCACTTACAGCGGGCGGAGTGTGCTTCCTGCTAAATATACACCTGAAGCTAGCCCGTATTGCTGTGTTTTCCTGGTGTGTTACACTAACAGGCATTTGCAGCACTTACAGCGGGCGGAGTGTGCTTCCTGCTAAATATACACCTGAAGCTAGCCCGTATTGCTGTGTTTTCCTGGTGTGTTACACTAACAGGCATTTTCAGCACTTACAGTGGGCGGAGTGTGCCTCCTGCACATTATACACCTGAAGCTAGCCCGTATTGCTGTGTTTTCCTGGTGTGTTACACTAACAGGCATTTGCAGCACTTACAGCGGGCGGAGTGTGCCTCCTGCACATTATTCACCTGAAGCTAGCCCTTATTGCTCGAGCATTTTTTCTTTTGTGTTACACTAACAGGCATTTGCAGCACTTACAGCGGGCGGAGTGTGCTTCCTGCAAAATAAACACCTGAAGCTAGCCCTTATTGCTGTTTTTTCCTGTTGTGTAACACAGGCAGTCATCTGCAGCACTTACAGTGGGCGTTGTGTGCTTCCTGCAAAATATACACCTGAAGCTACCCCTTATTGCTGGTTTTCCCATCTCCCTGCAGGCCATTGCTATGTCTGGAAGGCCAACAAAGAGAGGCAGACAGTCACGAGCCAATAAAAGAGGGCAAGCAGGCTCTGTGTCTGGGGGCAACAGTGCTGGTCGTGGACGCGGTGCATTGTCATCAGCACATGGCCATGGGACACGCTTGGAGGATGCCCTCGGGGGGCCAGCGTAAGGGCAGCACACCGACTGAATCACACCGCAGAGCTCCGCCTGTGCAGGGCGCTGCCTCTGCCCGTTATTCAAAAAGTTCTTTGGTGTGGGCCTTTTTTGAGTCGAGTGCATCAGATCGCACAGCTGCTGTTTGCAACATATGTCTCAAGCGTATATCGCGTGGCCAAAACATCAGCCGCTTGGGCACCACATGCTTGACCAGACATATGTTGACCTGCCATGCAGCTCGTTGGCAAGCCTACCTTAAAGACCCACACCAAAGAACAAAGCGGACCTCTCCTTGCACCGCATCAGCTGGGATCTCCAACCCCACTATACCTTCAGTCCTCTCTGAAACCTGCGCTGAGAGGAATGAAGGTGTAGAATTAGGTGTGTCACAGCCAAGTACTTGCGGGCACTCTGCTAGCAGTACACCGACGTCAGATTCTAGCAGGCAAATTTCCCTGCCCCAGCTGCTGGACCGTCGAAAGAAGTTCACTCCCAGCCATCCACATGCCCAGCGGTTGAATGCTAGCTTGGCTAAATTGCTAGCGCTTCAACTGCTGCCTTTTCAGTTGGTAGACTCTGCCCCCTTCCGTGAGTTTGTGCAATGTGCGGTTCCTCAGTGGCAGGTTCCCAAACGCCACTTTTTCTCACGGAAGGCGATTCCGGCTCTCTACCGGCATGTGGAAGGCAATGTCTTGGCCTCGCTGGACAGGGCGGTCAGCGGTAAGGTGCATATTACCACTGACTCATGGTCCAGCAGGCATGGACAGGAACGTTACCTTTCTTTCACGGCCCATTGGGTCACTCTTTTGGCAGCTGGGAAGGATGCAGGACAAGGTGCAGTAGTGTTGGAGGTTGTTCCGCCGCCACGCCTCCAAAATGCTACTACTGGTTGTGACACACCTCTCTCCTCCACCCCCTCCTCTTCTTCTTCCTCCATGGCCTCTTCCTGTGCTTTGTCCTCGGAACCAGCGGTGCTCCGTAGGCATTCAAGGGGCTACGCAAGTACGCAGGCAAAAAGATGCCATGCCGTGCTTGCGCTGGTGTGTTTGGGGGACAGGAGCCACACTGGGGCAGAGGTTCTGTCTGCTCTTCAGGGGCAGGCCGAGAGGTGGTTGACGCCTGTAATGAGCCCCTTGCTCGCTCGGTTCCACTCTCCTGACACTCCTCTGCTACTATTGGATCATATTGCAGATCGCAACGTCTGATGGTTCGGTCATCCGATGCTCCAGGATTCAAGCTACAGCTATGTGACATTCTAATCCATTTGTGATAGCTCAGAACAAACACCAGGCAGGCTGTATGTAAGTTCAAACAGGAATCTCAATTTATTGGATGCACACACACACTCTTATTCAGCAGTTTTGAACACCCTGCCCCCAACAACCACTTTCCTATTGGTCAATTGTAAAGTACATTGTAGTTTTCAATGATGCCGCGTACACACGATCATTTTTCCCGTCTGGAAAAATGAAATTTTTTTTTTTCGCCGAGAAAAACGATCGTCTGTGGGCTTTATGCCGTTTTTCTCGTTGAGAAAAACGGCAGGAAAAACGACGAGAAAAATTAGAACATGTTCTAAATTTTCTCATCGTTTTTTCCATCATTTTTTTCCGCGGCAGTTTTCCCATAGGGAGACACTGCCGCGGAGCCCACAGACGGTCGTTTTTCTGGACAAAGAAAAAAATGACGGGAAAAACGGTCGTGTGTGGGGGAAAATGCCGTTCCCTCGTTTTTCATTTAATTTCATGTCGTGATTCACGGCGGTGTTTTCACCGCCGTGAATCACGATCGTGTGTACGCGGCATTAGGGTCTCTTGGCCATGCAAATGAGGACTTGAAACAGGGTCAGCAGGGATTGGTCCGATAGCATGAATAGGAGAACTGAGATGTGTATTGACACAGAAGCCCCAGGGGGTAATTAAAGTACATAAACAAACAGTCAAACACAGAACAATGCTTTTCTTCCAGACCACGGAGCCGTCTGGAGGGGGGGTTAGCCTTAAGACAGGGCAGAAGACCCCCCACTGTGTAATAGATTCAAAGGAGAAATACTTCAGTATTCAAAGGTTCATGACAATACTCCCTCCTGGGAAATAGTCCAACAGCCACAGTGGGACCAAGAACGGGTCAACTCGAGGATGTTGGAAAAGTAGTCTTAAGGTTCCAGGTCTGTCTGTCGGGATAACCCATCCGCATTCCTGTCTTGAGGCCCTGGCCCATAATCGGAAGGCAAGAGGCTAGCATTCAGTCCTCTCCAAAAGCCTCTGTCCCGGCTAGATCTGTCACACATCTAACACAGGAGGTGACCCCAGACGGGTTGACTCCGAAGTTAGTCCATAGTTCTATTCCTCTAATGCCGGTATCCACACAGTACCCCAAATAAATTACTCCAAACAGAGCATTACTCACCCAGCCAACCTCTGCCTCTCTCAGAGAACATACCCGCCGCTGGGGAGAGGCCTGGGCTGGCCCTTCTCCCTGGAGTCCTTTCAGCCGCTGGAGAGAAGACAGGGTGACCGGGCTCAGTCCGTCATGCTGTTGGGGATCTGGGCCAACTGCCCAGCATTCCTGGGGTATACAAGTGAAGACTGAATTCCCATCCCCTTGTGGTAGGTGAAAATCCCCTAGTGCTTGCAAAGCAAGGCTGACATCCTCCTGTCTCAGTGTCACACCATTTTCTGGGGTTGTGTCAGTGAAGACCGAAGTCCCATCCACTACCACAGGAACTCCCTCTTCTGTTAGTTGAGAGCAGAGGCCCGCGGCACTCTGCTCTGTTGCCAGCTCTTGTGCTGGGTTGCTGTGAGTGGAGACCGCAGTCCCATCCACCGATATCCGCTCAAGTGGCAGTTGTGTGCAGCGGCCAGTAGCATTCTGCCCTGCTGCCAGTGATTCAGCTGGGGGTAAAAGCTTTACCACCTCAGCTTGTTGCTGGAGAGATGAGCCAACTGCCCCGGCTCCCTGAAACTCCACAGTTGTTTCCGGTGCTGGGCAGAGATTGCTATCACTCTGTCCTGTTGCCAGCACTTCTGCTGGGGACTCCACACCATCTGCTCTGGCTAACTGTTGGGGAGGGAAAAGGGCTGCTTCTCCCCCCTGCATCTCTGAAATCCACTGGGAAAGAGGAACCATCACCTTCTCACCTCGGGCCTCCAAAACTGCAACGGGTGTAGAGCAGGGGTCTGTAGTACTTTGTCCTGCTGCCAGTACTTGAGCAGGCGATGCATAATCCCTAACATCCTCTGAACAGTCCCTTAAGTCCATACCTTCTGAAATCTGTGGCTGGGGAGATGAGCCAACTGCCCTAGCTCCCTGGAACTCCATATCATCCACTTCGGCTTTAGGGATGGCAATCTTCAGATTTTCCACTGCCGATTCTTCAGCCAGGCTAGCTCCCTGGAACTCCATATCATCCACTTCGGCTTAAGGGATGGCAATCTTCAGATTTTCCACTGCCGATTCTTCAGCCAGGCTAGCTCCCTGGAACTCCATATCATCCACTTCGGCTTTAGGGGTGGCAATCTTCAGATTTTCTACTGCCGATTCTTCAGCCAGGCTAGCTCCCTGGAACTCCATATCATCCACTTCGGCTTTAGGGATGGCAATCTCCAGATTTTCCACTGCCGATTCTTCAGCCAGGATTTCATAGTTGTCAACTGGTATTTCCTGATAGTCCCAGGCAAAGGGAACCTCACCCTGCTGTTGAGCATAGTGTGCCCAGTGCCCTTCCGAGACATTCAGTCTTTGCTCTCTGTGCTACATTATTTCCTCCAAACGCCACTCCCGATCACTCCCAAAGTCAGGGTCCTCGGACAGCTTCCAATACAACAATCCCTGGCCATTATAGTCAAAGCCTTCCGTGGGGCTGTCATCCGCTGACCATGGGCACTCTTGGGCTACATACCACGGGAGGGCTCTGTAGCTCTCGTCCAACCGCATCTCTGCCCGGATCAGCCTGCTTAACTCAGCTGTCCACTCCTGCTTCGGTTGTTCCCCTAATAACAGCATTCGTACTTCATACTGCGACCAGTACCTTACATGTATATCCAAAAAATAATGCAGCGCTCTAAATAAGATACCAAAAATGGCTACTGAACGTAGCTCAAATGAGTGGATGACTGATAAACACAGTGAATATATCAATTAATACATAGAGTTCATGAACAGTCCATTCCAATGGGTGATCTCTAATTAAAGCTATCCTCCATGGGAACTGAGGAACATACCCCTATGAGTGAATGTAGTGGTAAATGCAAAAAATATATTATACAAAACAATCGTCCAAAACAACATGTGTGTATGAAGAAGATGTCTATTCATGGACAACACCGCCACAGCATGGATGGACAGAGGGACCCCAATGTTGATGGTGGGAACATACAGCAAGAGCACAGATGGTACAGTCGGGTACTCTTACCGGAAACGGTGGACCCACCTGTCATACGACAGTGGGTCGATCGAGCTTGGTGGTCTCCGTGACCAGGAAGATGGAACTGAATGTCCTGGATACCTTGGACCGACTCCAACAGGGTGGTGGATGATCAGCTCACACGGTGGAAGCTCCTCCGATCGCACAGGCTCCAAATCGTTCCAAAAATAGACACAAGGGTGGGAGAAAAGAAAAACTCCGGATAGTGCAGGTCAATATAACCAATAAGGTTTATTGAATGACTTTGTCTTTAAATGCATATAGACAAATAAAAGTGATCACAAAATAAAAAGTATAAAATATAATAAAAGCAATGTGGGGTACAGCAATAGCAGGCCCTACGCGTTTCGACTACGAAAGTCTTCAACAGGGGCATAGTGCTGTACCCCCCACATTGCCAACCTTATATATGGTCTGAATAATATCTGACCCGCCCTGAAGAGGCGGGGTCAGAACAGGAAATAACAAATTATTCCACAATGACAGACTATCATCAGTATAAAATACACCCTGAGTTACAGATCTGCATATTAAAATGAAAAAAATTGAGCCCAAACAAGCAATGTATAATATTACCGACAATGAAACCTAAAATAGCACACAGATTTCAAATGTTCCTGCCAAAAGTATAGGCCAATCAAATTGGACAGACAGAAGACACCATCTGTGCAAGCAACATAAACCTCTAAGTACTAATGTCCACACTAAACCTCACCGCCAGTAGAGGGCGTCTGGTTGTCCTGCTGTGACCTCCTAACTGGCACATGTAAAGCGTCTCCATGCAGCAACATCACTCAGATGTTGCTGCAATATGAATTGGGGACACCATTGTAGCGTGGCGCCGCGGCGCGCCGTACCTGCGGACGTCCAATGCGTGCAGTTCATGTGAACGTCACGCGCGCGCACCGGAGAACGGCGTCATGACGTCATGACGCTGCTGCGTCACATCGTCACTTAGCAACCATATCATACAGCAGTGAGAGGACGTCAACCAATTGGAAAAGACGGCATCTCACTGCAGAAGGACGCTACAACTCCATGGTAACGTCCAAAACCATGGAGTGAGCGCCATCTAGTGGACAAATACTAAATTAATCAAAATAAGAAAAATGTATATATGGATCTACTGATAGGCGCTTATATCTGTAAGCCCAAAAAAACGCCACAAAGTAAAATCCATAATGATAACCAGTCCCTCCTTGTGAAAGAAATGGCAGATGTATTGGGCTAAAATCCATTACAAGGAAAAACCCAAACCTCTATCTTACATCACAACAAGACGTGGAAATTCAAAGATTAATACCAACACATCCTGTTGTCCCATCGTCAAAAAATGTTGCATACATACATATATGTACATATATATATGAACACTCCATAAATCAGGGCCAAATGATAACACTGGAAAATGAGGGTCCAAGTGAAGCACAACAACCGCAACGTGTCACCTGAAAAGGTGCACACGGGCGATGGATTGCGACACAAATGATCATGGACCATCCATCCAGACTAACAAGGATACACAAGCCCAGGGCACTCACGCCCGGTTGATGAAGCAAGTGATGTCCCATTCAACGTTCATACCGTGGGGTGAGTGACACCTGAGCTCATGTATCCAATAAGTCTCTAATCTAGAGACACCCCGCAGAGAGGAATCTCCCCTCCAGTGGGGGACAAACCTATCTATCACCTGGAATTGGGTGCCTCTAGGGTCCTTCGCATGGTGTTCTAGATAATGTCGTGAAACGGTGTGTTCATCACAACCCTTACGTATCTTGGCTAAGTGTTCATTAACACGAATAGAAAAATTTCTAATCGTGCGCCCTACGTATTGAAGTTTCCATGGGCATGTAATTAGGTACACAACGAACCTGGTGACGCAGGTAGTAAACTGCTTCATAGTGTAACTGCGTCCCGTGACACTAGAGCTAAATGTTTCCGTTCTGCGTCTACCCAACACATTAACCATGCAAACATTACATTTTCTACAAGGGTAATAGCCATTAGCCTCTGGAAAGAAGGAAATCTTTTTAGGAAGGTCTATTGTATTAGGAGCTATTTCCACCTGGATGGAACGGGCACCCCTGAAAGTCACACCTGCCCGTTCAGGGAGGGAAGGTCCAAGAACTCTATCACTCAATAGCACTTTCCAATGTCTATTCAAAATCTTTTTAATTTCATGATGTTGAGTAGAGTAGGAAGTGAAAAAGGACCATCTGAATCTGTCCTCTCTAACATTTCTCTGTTTGTCAATAAGAAGGGAAGATCTCTCAATTTCCAATACAGAAGAAATGTCTTTATCCAACCCAACGGGTGAATAGCCCCTATCCAGAAATCTTTCTCTCAGGATGTTGGATTGAGCCAAAAAATCGTCATCATGGGTGCAGTTCCTCCTAAGACGGAGGAACTGTCCCCGAGGTACAGACTTCAGCCATTGGTCATGATGACAGCTGTCTACAGGAATGTAACCATTTCTATCTGTTGACTTGAAGTAGGTTTTAAATTCAAGATGGTTATTGACAGACATAATTTCCAAGTCAAGGAAATGTATAGACAAGGAACTGGCCTCATATGTTAACACAATTCCCCGATCATTGTCATTGAGGACCACCATGAAGGTATCTAGTGATTCTCTCGTGCCCCTCCATAGGAGGAGGATGTTGTCTATATATCTAGCCCACAGAACTAGTTCAGGTCTGTTAAGGGCATAGACGACATCCTCCTCCCATTGGGCCATAAAGAGATTTGCAAGACTGGGGGCATATTTAGCCCCCATTGCTACACCCTTAATTTGGGAGAAGAATGTTCCCTGGAACCAAAAGTAGTTATGCCGCGTGGCAAAATCCAATAGCTCCATGATGAAATTCCTCTGTATCAAGGACAGTGATGAGTTTCTAGTAGGGATGAGCTCGGTGTTCGAGTCGAACATACGTTCGACTCGAACATCGGCTGTTCGATCGTTCGACGAAGATCGAACGATTTGGGCCGTTCGCGCCTAATTCGAGTGACGCGAACGGCCCACAATGCACTACGCCATCGCAGTGTCATCCAGGCGCTGTGATTGGCCAAGCATGCACTGTGACCCCGCATGCTTGGCCAATCACAGCGCCGGCAGCGAGGAGAGCAATGATTGGCCACAGGCAGGATGCCTGTGGCCAATTATTGCTGAGGGTGTTTAGTACACGCCCCACACTATAAAAGGCCGCCAGCACGGCGGCCTAGTGTAGTGTGTTCCGGAGCAGGGAAAGAGAAGCATAGGCAGGGACAGTGACATTTATTTTTTCTTGCTTAACCTGGATTCCTTTAGTTTAGGGAAAGAGAAGGATAGGTAGGGAGAGTGTCAGTGTGTTTTACTGTGCGAATCCTTGTTTCTAGGGACAGGGAAGGACAGTGAGGGAATTCTCCTTGTGCTATAGTGTGCTTTAAAAAAACATTTTTTCTAGGGACAGAAAACTATAGGTAGGGAGAGTGTCAGTGTGTTTTACTGTGCGAATCCTTGTTTCTAGGGACAGGGAAGGACAGTGAGGGAAATTCTCCTTGTGCTATAGTGTGCTTTAAAAAAACATTTTTTCTAGGGACAGAAAACTATAGGTAGGGAGAGTGTCAGTGTGTTTTACTGTGCGAATCCTTGTTTCTAGGGACAGGGAAGGACAGTGAGGGAAATTCTCCTTGTGCTATAGGGTGCTTTAAAAAAAAAAAATTCTAGGGACAGAAAACTATAGGTAGGGAGAGTGTCAGTGTGTTTTACTGTGCGAATCCTTGTTTCTAGGGACAGGGAAGGACAGTGAGGGAAATTCTCCTTGTGCTATAGTGTGCTTTAAAAAAACATTTTTTCTAGGGACAGAAAACTATAGGTAGGAAGAGTGTCAGTTTCTTTCACTGTGATAATCCTTGTTTCTAGGGACAGGGAAGGACAGTGAGGGAAATTCTCCTTGTGCTATAGTGTGCTTTAAAAAAACATTTTTTCTAGGGACAGAAAACTATAGGTAGGAAGAGTGTCAGTTTCTTTCACTGTGATAATCCTTGTTTCTAGGGACAGGGAAGGACAGTGAGGGAAATTCTCCTTGTGCTATAGTGTGCTTTAAAAAAACATTTTTTCTAGGGACAGAAAACTATAGGTAGGAAGAGTGTCAGTTTCTTTCACTGTGATAATCCTTGTTTCTAGGGACAGGGAAGGACAGTGAGGGAAATTCTCCTTGTGCTATAGTGTGCTTTAAAAAAACATTTTTTCTAGGGACAGAAAACTATAGGTAGGAAGAGTGTCAGTTTCTTTCACTGTGATAATCCTTGTTTCTAGGGACAGGGAAGGACAGTGAGGGAAATTCTCCTTGTGCTATAGTGTGCTTTAAAAAAAAACATTTTTTCTAGGGACAGAAAACTATAGGTAGGAAGAGTGTCAGTTTCTTTCACTGTGATAATCCTTGTTTCTAGGGACAGGGAAGGACAGTGAGGGAAATTCTCCTTGTGCTATAGTGTGCTTTAAAAAAACATTTTTTCTAGGGACAGAAAACTATAGGTAGGAAGAGTGTCAGTTTCTTTCACTGTGATAATCCTTGTTTCTAGGGACAGGGAAGGACAGTGAGGGAAATTCTCCTTGTGCTATAGTGTGCTTTAAAAAAACATTTTTTCTAGGGACAGAAAACTATAGGTAGGAAGAGTGTCAGTTTCTTTCACTGTGATAATCCTTGTTTCTAGGGACAGGGAAGGACAGTGAGGGAAATTCTCCTTGTGCTATAGTGTGCTTTAAAAAAACATTTTTTCTAGGGACAGAAAACTATAGGTAGGAAGAGTGTCAGTTTCTTTCACTGTGATAATCCTTGTTTCTAGGGACAGGGAAGGACAGTGAGGGAAATTCTCCTTGTGCTATAGTGTGCTTTAAAAAAACATTTTTTCTAGGGACAGAAAACTATAGGTAGGAAGAGTGTCAGTTTCTTTCACTGTGATAATCCTTGTTTCTAGGGACAGGGAAGGACAGTGAGGGAAATTCTCCTTGTGCTATAGTGTGCTTTAAAAAAACATTTTTTCTAGGGACAGAAAACTATAGGTAGGAAGAGTGTCAGTTTCTTTCACTGTGATAATCCTTGTTTCTAGGGACAGGGAAGGACAGTGAGGGAAATTCTCCTTGTGCTATAGTGTGCTAAAGCATTCCTCATCAACCATCTTTGAAATCCTTGTTTTTTGGACAGTCAGGGAAATTGTCGTTGTGCTATTCTGTGCAAAAGCAATCATCCTCAACCATATTTAGAAATCCTTAAGTAAAGGGACAGAGAAGGACACCTGAAGGTAGCCCTTATTGCTTTTTTCCCATCTCCCTGCAGGCCATCTATTAGAATGTCTGGAAGGCAAACAAGGAGAGGCAGACAGTCAGGAGGCAATAAAAGAGGGCAAGCAGGCTCTGTGTCTGGGGGCAACAGTGCTGGTCGTGGACGCGGTGCATTGTCATCAGCACATGGCCATGGGACACGCTTGTCCTTCTTTTCGGCAGCTGGACATGTTGAGCCACATCATGCCGAAGACTTGGTAGAGTGGATGACCAAGCCCTCCTCCTCCTCCTCATCCTCTCTCACCCAGGCTCAGGGTACTGGCAAAGCAGCTGCCAAAGCGTCCTCTTCCCTGGTATCAATGTCAGACTCATCATCAGTCACTCCTTCCCTAGACCCACCATGTCCTCCTCCTGAGGAGTCCCCCGAACTGTTTGAGCACAGTGTTGGGTACATGCTCCAGGAGGATGCCCAGCGTTTCGAAGGGTCTGATGATGAAACCCAGCTACAGGAAGGCAGTAGCGTGAGAGCAGACAGAGGGGATGCTCAAGAAGTACACCAATCTGGCAGTCATGTTCCAGCAGCTGCAGCATACTGCCAGATTGGCTCCAGTGATGAGGAGGGAGGGGATGATGAGGTCACTGACTCCACGTGGGTGCCTAATAGGAGAGAGGAGGAGGAGGAGGATGAGGAGGAGGCACATCTCCAACGAGGCAGGATGCCCTTTGGTGGCCAGCGTAAGGGCAGTACACCGACGGAATCACACCGCAGAGCTCCGCCTGTGCAGGGCGCTGCCTCTGCCCGTCATTCAAAAAGTTCTTTGGTGTGGGCCTTTTTTGAGGCTAGTGCATCAGATCGCACAGCTGCTGTTTGCAACATATGTCTCAAGCGTATATCGCGTGGCCAAAACATCAGCCGCTTGGGTACCACATGCCTGACCAGACATATGTTGACCTGCCATGCAGCTCGTTGGCAAGCCTACCTCAAAGACCCACACCAAAGAACAAAGCGGACCTCTCCTTGCACCGCATCAGCTGGGATCTCCAACCCCACTATAACTTCAGTCCTCTCTGAAACATGCACTGAGAGGAATGAAGGTGTAGAATTAGGTGTGTCACAGCCAAGTACTTGCGGCCACTCTGCTAGCAGTACACTGACGTCTGATTCTAGCAGGCAAATTTCCCTGCCCCAGCTGCTGGACCGTCGAAAGAAGTTCACTCCCAGCCATCCACATGCCCAGCGGTTGAATGCTAGCTTGGCTAAATTGCTAGCGCTTCAACTGCTGCCTTTTCAGTTGGTAGACTCTGCCCCCTTCCGTGAGTTTGTGCAATGTGCGGTTCCTCAGTGGCAGGTTCCCAAACGCCACTTTTTCTCACGGAAGGCTATTCCGGCTCTCTACCGGCATGTGGAAGGCAATGTCTTGGCCTCGCTGGACAGGGCGGTCAGCGGTAAGGTGCATATTACCGCTGACTCATGGTCCAGCAGGCATGGACAGGGACGTTACCTTTCTTTCACGGCCCATTGGGTCACTCTTTTGGCAGCTGGGAAGGATGCAGGACAAGGTGCAGTAGTGTTGGAGGTTGTTCCACCGCCACGCCTCCAAAATGCTACTACTGGTTGTGACACACCTCTCTCCTCCACCCCCTCCTCTTCTTCTTCCTCCATGGCCTCTTCCTGTGGTTTGTCCTCGGAACCAGCGGTGCTCCGTAGGCGTTCAAGGGGCTACGCAAGTACGCAGGCAAAAAGATGCCATGCCGTGCTTGCGCTGGTGTGTTTGGGGGACAGAAGCCACACTGGGGCAGAGGTCCTGTCTGCTCTGCAGGGCCAGGCCGAGAGGTGGTTGACGCCACGCCAGCTTAAGCCAGGAATGGTGGTTTGCGACAATGGCACCAACCTCCTCTCCGCCCTCCGACAGGGACAACTGACCCATGTGCCCTGTGTGGCTCACGTCCTTAACCTGGTGGTGCAGCGGTTCTTGGGCAGGTACCCGGGCTTACAGGATGTCCTGAGGCAGGCCAGGAAAGTCTGTGTGCATTTCCGCAGATCTTATAATGGCAGTGCTCGCCTGGCTGAGCTGCAAAAGGAGTTGAACCTGCCCAAGAACCGCCTTATATGTGACATGCCCACCAGGTGGAACTCAACGTTGGCCATGCTGCAGTGGCTGCACACGCAGCAGAGGGCCATCAATGAGTACCTGTGCGACTACGGCACCAGGACAGGGTCAGGGGAGCCCGGGTTTTTTTCACCACACCAGTGGGGCATGATCAGGGATGCATGCACTGTCCTGGCACCATTTGAGGAGGCCACAAGGATGGTGAGCAGTGACAGTGCATGCATCAGTGGCACTGTACCTCTTGTCCACCTGTTGGAACATACGCTGCGTGGAATAATGGACAGGGCACTTGAGGCAGAACAGAGGCAGGAAGAGGAGGACTTCCTTGCCTCTCAAGGCCCCCTTTACCCAGACAGTGTTCCTTCTGTCCCACCCATCGCACAGGAAGAGGAGGAGGAGGAGGAGGATTGTGTCAGCATGGAGGTGGAGGCTGGCACTCAGCATCATCAGCAGCAGTCTTTTAGGGATGATTTACAGTCCCAAGAAACCAGTGGACTTGTACGTGGCTGGGAGGAGGTGGCTGCGGATCATGTCGTCCTTAGTGACCCAGAGGACTCCGGAGCGAATGCCTCAGCAAACCTAGGCTGCATGGCCTCCCTGATCCTGCAAAGTCTGCGGAAGGATCCTCGTATTCTTCGGATCAAGGAGAGGGACCATTACTGGCTGGCCACTCTCCTTGATCCACGGTACAAGGGTAAGGTTGCGGACCTTATGTTACCGTCGCAGAGGGAGCAGAGGATGAGACAACTCCGGGAGGCCTTGCAGAAAGGTCTGTGCAACGCAATCCCAGAGACTGGGAAGTTACAAACTCCTGGTCCTGGACAACGAGTTGCTGAGGCTTCGGCCAGTCAAAGAAGGAGCGGTGGGGAAGGTGGCCGTCTGACCGATGCGTTCAGACAATTCTTTAGTCCGCAGCCCCAAAGTATGATCGGTTCCAGCAACCATCGCCAGCGTCTGATAAACATGGTGCAGGAATATCTAGGGGCAAGGTCAGACTTGGACACCTTCCCCACCGAAAATCCTCTGGCTTACTGGGTCTTGAGGATGGATCATTGGCCAGAGCTTGCACAGTATGCAATTGAGCTACTGGCCTCTCCTTCATCCAGTGTTCTTTCGGAACGCACATTCAGTGCTGCTGGAGGATTTGTCACGGATCACAGGGTGCGCCTGTCCACCGACTCGGTTGATCGACTGACTTTCTGGTGGTGAACCAGTCTTGGATCACCACCAGCTACCACACACCTGATGCTGATATAACAGACTAATTGATTTTAACATGTCACATCCCTTCAAGACTGATGCTGATGCTGAGTGCCTGTGCTGTTATGTTGACTGGCTATCCTCCTCCTCCGAGTCCTCAATGATACGATTGATGATGATAGCTTGGAAGATCATTTTTGTTTATGGGTGCCGCCACCAGTGGCTAAGGCCCAATTTTTCAGCCCCTGTTTTACAGGGGCGTGTAATTACAATTTTTTTAGCAATAATTTGCCATAGGGCTCATTGCTGTGCTCCAAGTACAGTATCTGTGAGGGGTTGGAGTGTTGTGGCACCAGTGCCTAAGGCCCAATTTTTCAGCCCCTGTTTAACAGGGGCGTGTCATTACAATTTTTGAAGCAATACTTTGCAACAGGGCTCATTGCTGTGCTCCAAGTACAGTATCTGTGAGGGGTTGTAGTGTTGTGCCACCAGTGCCTAAGGCCCAATTTTTCAGCCCCTGTTCAACAGGGGCATGCAATTACAATTCTTGATCTAATAATTCACAGCAGGGCCCATTGCTGCACCCACCAAGAGTAACTCTGAGGGCTTACAGTGTTGTGGCAACGCCACCACCACCACCACCACGAAAGGCCCAATTTTTCAGCCCCTGTTCAAAAGGGGCATGTAATTACAATTCTTGATCTAATAATTCACAGCAGGGCCCATTCCTGCACCCACCAAGAGTAACTCTGAGGGCTTACAGTGTTGTGGCAACGCCACCACCACCACCACCACGAAAGGCCCAATTTTTCAGCCCCTGTTCAAAAGGGGCATGCAATTACAATTCTTGATCTAATAATTCACAGCAGGGCCCATTCCTGCACCCACCAAGAGTAACTCTGAGGGCTTACAGTGTTGTGGCAACACCACCACCACCACCGCCACCACGAAAGGCCCAGTTTTTCAGCCCCTGTTCAAAAGGGGCATGTAATTACAATTCTTGATCTAATAATTCACAGCAGGGCCCATTCCTGCACCCACCAAGAGTAACTCTGAGGGCTTACAGTGTTGTGGCAACGCCACCACCACCACCACCACGAAAGGCCCAATTTTTCAGCCCCTGTTCAAAAGGGGCATGTAATTACAATTCTTGATCTAATAATTCACAGCAGGGCCCATTCCTGCACCCACCAAGAGTAACTCTGAGGGCTTACAGTGTTGTGGCAACACCACCACCACCACCACCACCACGAAAGGCCCAATTTTTCAGCCCCTGTTCAACAGGGGCATGCAATTACAATTCTTGATCTAATAATTCACAGCAGGGCCCATTGCTGCACCCACCAAGAGTAACTGTCAGGGCTTACAGTGTTGTGGCACCAGCACCACCATCAAAGGCCCAATTTTTACTACCACTGTTCAACAATTATATGTAATTAAAATTCCTGATATAATAGTTGACAGCAGGGCGTTCCAGCACCAACCAAGAGTAACTGTGAGTGCTTACAGTGTTGTGCCAACACCAACAACTAAGGGGCCTATTTCTGCAGAGTATATACGGCAGGTCCCTACTTTCAAACATCCAACTTACAAACGACTCCTACTTGCAAACGCAAGAAGACAACAGGAAGTGAGAGGAAATCTACCCCTTGGAAGGAAAATTCTCTCCTGTAAGAATTAATATGGGAGAAAGGTGTCTCCTCTGTACT
Source organism: Rana muscosa (assembly GCA_029206835.1). Classification (NCBI taxonomy): domain Eukaryota; kingdom Metazoa; phylum Chordata; class Amphibia; order Anura; family Ranidae; genus Rana; species Rana muscosa. The sequence goes on along the minus strand of CM055117.1, from coordinate 700,620,562 downwards.
GATGCTTTATCACCAATCCTTGTTTCAAGAAAAACACCACATTTCAAAAACAGTTGTCATTGGGACGGAAAGTGAGGTGAAATGTTCTGAACAGGGGCACAGACAGCAAAACAAATGTTACAGGGGTGATAACCCTTACCTATGTTTTCCAAAAAGTTTAAAAATAGATTTTTGGGCTGGAGCTACACTTAAACAATGTACCTGTTCAAAATTACAAACAGATTCTACATAAAAACAAACCTACAGTCCCTGTCTTGTATGCACCGCCTGTATACGGCTGTTCAGAGTATATAGGGCCTTTTTTATTTTATGTGCGGGGTTCCCCTTAATATCCATACAAGACCCAAAGGGGCTGGTAATGGGCTGGGGTAGGGGGGGGGGGTCATGGGGTAGCTATGCCATTTTCCTTAAAGATTTTCATCCATATTACCGGGACCAGACATTACATTAAAGCCGCAAGCAGTTTTAAATGGCTTTTTTTTCCTTTAGAAGTGTCATTTTGTGCAGGGACAGTTCTAAACACGGGAAACACGTGGCACTTCACAGGCATACTTTAGACACCCCCCAGGTACGATATTTAAAGGATTATTTGACTTTTTTTTTTTCACTTTATGCATCATTAAAATGACTGCTCCCGAAAAACGACCGTTTTTAAAACTTCTTTTTGCATTGATACATGTCCCCTGGTGCACAACCCGGGTTCCCAAACCCTTTTTAGGACAATAACATGCATAATAGTTGTTATAATTAGCACTTTAGAATTCGAACGTTCGCATCCATTGTATTTAATAGGGTTCTAATGTTCGTACGAACTTTCGGTCCGTTCGCGGGTTCTGGTGCGAACCGAACCCGGGGGTGTTCGGCTCATCACTAGTTTCTAGTAAGAAACAACTCCACTGCCTCGAGACCCAAACGATGTGGAATGCAGGTGTATAATGCAGACACATCTGCAGTGACTAAAATCAAATCTCCCTGGTGATACACCCTCTCCAGCAAATTAATGGTGTCTTTGGTGTCCCTCAAATAAGAGGGCACCAATTTCACCAAAGGCTGGAGAAAGTGATCAATATACTTCCCAATTCGTGATGTAACTGAGTCGATCCCACTTACAATGGGACGCCCAGGGGGATCGACTGGGTTTTTATGCACCTTAGGAAGATAATAAATAACAGGAATACGAGGTGCCAAAGGAACCAAGTATTCCTGTTCTTTCTTATTGAGAATGTTCAGAGAAAAACCTTCATTGATAATATCTACCAGGGCTTTCTTATATTTCAAAGTGGGATCACCTGGTAAGAGACTATAAGTGGCTCTATCCTCTAAAAGTCTATGCATCTCCTTCACATAATTCTTCTTATCAAGAACCACTATCCCCCCGCCTTTATCCGCCGGACGGATAATGAGATCTTTGTTAAGGCATAGAGTTTTCAAACCTGCCGCAATAGTTGGATCCTGGTGGACTCTCTTAGCAGGCAGCCCGTCTAAATCCTTCAATACAAGAGTGCGGAACACATTAATGGATGGAACTGAATTGACTGGGGGATTAAACAAGGAGGGATTTGATAGTCCCGAATGTAAACTGGTGGAAGAACCGCCAGAATTATTTACAGAAGTGGATCCCAAGGGCACTGTAGAGGGTCCCATCATTCTTTTGGGCATCAACAGATGGGGCGGCTAAAAAGTGCCTCTGGATGTTTAATTTCCTTATATACTTCTGGACATCTATGAAAGTGGAAAATGTATTCAAGTTCCGTGGAGGAACAAATTTCAGACCTTTGTCTAAAACAGATTGCTCTTGAGGAGTAAGAGCAACCAAGCTTAAGTTAAAAATACCTGCACCTAATTGACCCTTGGTCTTTTTGCGCTGGATGCACCGCCCCCCTCTAGAGCCTCGTTTCTTCTTGGGCTCTTGGGGGTATGGAAGGTGGGTTTGTGAAAACCCTGATGTTGGGGTGGACCAAACTGATTGTAATTATAATTATAAGAAGGTCTAGATTGTGGTTCATCACCCCACCCAGAATGTGAGTATGAATCATAGTAAGGATCATATGAACCTTCACCCTGTAATGGAGCATAACGGTTCTGAGTAGGCACGGGTGTACCCTGCATATAGTTCCCATTAGAACCAGATCCGTTATCTCTCCAAGGAAGAGAAGTCCTTCCTGACGATTCACTGGGATACATATAACCTCTGTCCCCTTGTCCATAACCTCTACCTCGTTGAGGTTGTCCTCTTCCTCGAGGCATAGAGGAATGTCTACCCCGGCCGGGCTCGTTAAGAGCAACGGCCGGAGTATTTTTGACGTTCCTAGGTGTACGATTAGCACCCTTGTTATTCTGAAATCCTTGTGAATTGGATACAGGGGAAGGTTCATAAACCAATGTTCTATCTGTAATCACATCAACAGGTTCTGACAGGTCCATATTTGAATTATTCTCTAGGGTATTGGCCTGGTTGGCTAGTTTTTTCTGCCACCCAAAGACCAAATTACCCTTGTAATCACCAGTGTCTCTGTTATACTTCTTTTGTTTCTTACTCCTCTGGTCTTTTTCTTCTTTTTCAAGAAGAGTTTTTAGACCAGTGGAGAGGGAAGCATATTCAGAAGTTCCACTAGAGGGAGAGAGTTTATCTCTGATATCCCTGATTTCTTTATCCAAAATGGAAAGCCTGGCCTGCTTCCTCTCCACTAGGAAGCTGATAAGTTTTAAGCCAGCCTCGTTGAAATAGGTTGCCCAAAGGGCCAGATCTGACTCTCCTTGTTGGGGAGAGATATCCCACCTAAGGCCTCTAGGGACCATTTTCTCTTTGATATATTGCTCAAGAAACGCAATGTCCCATTGAAGATGTAATTCAGAGATCATTACGTTCTTGAGCCTAGCAAAGAGTCCACTGACTTCTGTATCAGTGCTATGGATAGTAAACACTCCATGTGTATTAAAGGACCTTGAGGTCCTATATTCAAAAACATCCATATGGATACAGATGAGAAGGGCAAGCAGCGGTGAATAAAGTGTCAAAACGTGAAATGTGTATTAGTGAAAAAACTGCGCTAAACCAAAAATAATAATAAAAGCTGCTAGCACTCAAACAAACAAAGCAGAGAACAAATATATTCAAAAAATAATGCAGCGCTCTACATAAGATACCAAAAATGGCTACTGAACGTAGCTCAAATGAGTGGATGACTGATAAACACAGTGAATATATCAATTAATACATAGAGTTCATGAACAGTCCATTCCAATGGGTGATCTCTAATTAAAGCTATCCTCCATGGGAACTGAGGAACATACCCCTATGAGTGAATGTAGTGGTAAATGCAAAAAATATATTATACAAAACAATCGTCCAAAACAACATGTGTGTATGAAGAAGATGTCTATTCATGGACAACACCGCCACAGCATGGATGGACAGAGGGACCCCAATGTTGATGGTGGGAACATACAGCAAGAGCACAGATGGTACAGTCGGGTACTCTTACCGGAAACGGTGGACCCACCTGTCATACGACAGTGGGTCGATCGAGCTTGGTGGTCTCCGTGACCAGGAAGATGGAACTGAATGTCCTGGATACCTTGGACCGACTCCAACAGGGTGGTGGATGATCAGCTCACACGGTGGAAGCTCCTCCGATCGCACAGGCTCCAAATCGTTCCAAAAATAGACACAAGGGTGGGAGAAAAGAAAAACTCCGGATAGTGCAGGTCAATATAACCAATAAGGTTTATTGAATGAATATTGTCTTTAAATGCATATAGACAAATAAAAGTGATCACAAAATAAAAAGTATAAAATATAATAAAAGCAATGTGGGGTACAGCAATAGCAGGCCCTACGCGTTTCGACTACGAAAGTCTTCAACAGGGGCATAGTGCTGTACCCCCCACATTGCCAACCTTATATATGGTCTGAATAATATCTGACCCGCCCTGAAGAGGCGGGGTCAGAACAGGAAATAACAAATTATTCCACAATGACAGACTATCATCAGTATAAAATACACCCTGAGTTACAGATCTGCATATTAAAATGAAAAAAATTGAGCCCAAACAAGCAATGTATAATATTACCGACAATGAAACCTAAAATAGCACACAGATTTCAAATGTTCCCGCCAAAAGTATAGGCCAATCAAATTGGACAGACAGATGACACCATCTGTGCAAGCAACATAAACCTCTAAGTACTAATGTCCACACTAAACCTCACCGCCAGTAGAGGGCGTCTGGTTGTCCTGCTGTGACCTCCTAACTGGCCCATGTAAAGCGTCTCCATGCAGCAACATCACTCAGATGTTGCTGCAATATGAATTGGGGACACCATTGTAGCGTGGCGCCACGGCGCGCCGTACCTGCGGACGTCCAATGCGTGCAGTTCATGTGAACGTCACGCGCGCGCACCAGAGAACGGCGTCATGACGTCATGACGCTGCTGCGTCACGTCGTCACTTAGCAACCATATCATACAGCAGTGAGAGGATGTCAACCAATTGGAAAAGACGGCATCTCACTGCAGAAGGACGCTACAACTCCATGGTAATGTCCAAAACCATGGAGTGAGCGCCATCTAGTGGACAAATACTAAATGAATCAAAATAAGAAAAATGTATATATGGATCTACTGATAGGCGCTTATATCTGTAAGCCCAAAAAAACGCCACAAAGTAAAATCCATAATGATAACCAGTCCCTCCTTGTGAAAGAAATGGCAGATGTATTGGGCTAAAATCCATTACAAGGAAAAACCCAAACCTCTATCTTACATCACAACAAGACGTGGAAATTCAAAGATTAATACCAACACATCCTGTTGTCCCATCGTCAAAAAATGTTGCATACATACATATATGTACATATATATATGAACACTCCATAAATCAGGGCCAAATGATAAAACTGGAAAATGGGGGTCCAAGTGAAGCACAACAACCGCAACGTGTCAATTTTTCTTATTTTGATTCATTTAGTATTTGTCCACTAGATGGCGCTCACTCCATGGTTTTGGACGTTACCATGGAGTTGTAGCGTCCTTCTGCAGTGAGATGCCGTCTTTTCCAATTGATTGACGTCCTCTCACTGCTGTATGATATGGTTGCTAAGTGACGACGTGACGCAGCAGCGTCATGACGCCGTTCTCCGGTGCGCGCGCGTGACGTTCACATGAACTGCACGCATTGGACGTCCGCAGGTACGGCGCGCCGCGGCGCCACGCTACAATGGTGTCCCCAATTCATATTGCAGCAACATCTGAGTGATGTTGCTGCATGGAGACGCTTTACATGGGCCAGTTAGGAGGTCACAGCAGGACAACCAGACGCCCTCTACTGGCGGTGAGGTTTAGTGTGGACATTAGTACTTAGAGGTTTATGTTGCTTGCACAGATGGTGTCATCTGTCTGTCCAATTTGATTGGCCTATACTTTTGGCGGGAACATTTGAAATCTGTGTGCTATTTTAGGTTTCATTGTCGGTAATATTATACATTGCTTGTTTGGGCTCAATTTTTTTCATTTTAATATGCAGATCTGTAACTCAGGATGTATTTTATACTGATGATAGTCTGTCATTGTGGAATAATTTGTTATTTCCTGTTCTGACCCCGCCTCTTCAGGGCGGGTCAGATATTATTCAGACCATATATAAGGTTGGCAATGTGGGGGGTACAGCACTATGCCCTTGTTGAAGACTTTCGTATTCGAAACGCGTAGGGCCTGCTATTGCTGTACCCCACATTGCTTATATTATATTTTATACTTTTTATTTTGTGATCACTTTTATTTGTCTATATGCATTTAAAGACAATATTCATTCAATAAACCTTATTGGTTATATTGACCTGCACTATCCAGAGTTTTTCTTTTCTCCCACCCTTGTGTCTATTTTTGGAACGATTTGGAGCCTGTGCGATCGGAGGAGCTTCCACCGTGTGAGCTGATCATCCACCACCCTGTTGGAGTCGGTCCAAGGTATCCAGGACATTCAGTTCCATCTTCCTGGTCACGGAGACCACCAAGCTCGATCGACCCACTGTCGTATGACAGGTGGGTCCACCGTTTCCGGTAAGAGTACCCGACTGTACCATCTGTGCTCTTGCTGTATGTTCCCACCATCAACATTGGGGTCCCTCTGTCCATCCATGCTGTGGCGGTGTTGTCCATGAATAGACATCTTCTTCATACACACATGTTGTTTTGGACGATTGTTTTGTATAATATATTTTTTGCATTTACCACTACATTCACTCATAGGGGTATGTTCCTCAGTTCCCATGGAGGATAGCTTTAATTAGAGATCACCCATTGGAATGGACTGTTCATGAACTCTATGTATTAATTGATATATTCACTGTGTTTATCAGTCATCCACTCATTTGAGCTACGTTCAGTAGCCATTTTTGGTATCTTATGTAGAGCGCTGCATTATTTTTTGAATATATTTGTTCTCTGCTTTGTTTGTTTGAGTGCTAGCAGCTTTTATTATTATTTTTGGTTTAGCGCAGTTTTTTCACTAATACACAGTACCTTACATGGATGGAGGGGAGAACTTTTCCCTGGTGTTGCTGCTCGAGAGCTAGCGCTTTCTTCCAGAGTTCGCAGCGGATTGAATCAGACCATCCCAGCAGGACCTCCTCTGATACTGGTCCTCTATGCTGTATCTGCATCTCTCGCAACCTCCTTCTGAATTCCTTTTCCATGTCGGCTGGTATCTGTATCTCTCCTCTCCTTTCAGTTGGTGCTGCTTCTTTAGGTGTTGTCTCCAATTGCCGTATTTCCGCCATTCTCCACTCATGTTGCCGCTCTAGCTCTCTCTTTTGTCGCTCTAGTTCTCTCTTTTGTCGCTCTAGTTCTCTCTTTTATCGCTGTAGTTTTTTCTCTTGTCGCTCATCCTGCAGCTGGATGCCTCTAATGGCTTCCTGTATGGCGGTCTCTGATGAGTTAGCACCATATAATGCCAAGTGCTCTCGAACTCGTTGCTGAAACAAATCTTCAACTGACCGGGTTCCTGCATCACCGTCCCTCTGGTCCATCTCGGCTCTCAAGTAAGTCTTTCAGCGTGGCTTTCCTGCAGGCTGGATAGCTTGGTCATTCACTGTGGTGGCTTGGAGTGTCCCAGGAACTAGAGGGGATATCCCGCTGCTGCCAACCAATGTAACGAGCCCCTTGCTCGCTCGGTTCCACTCTCCCGACACTCCTCTGCTACTATTGGATCATATTGCAGATCGCAACGTCTGATGGTTCAGTCATCCGATGCTCCAGGATTCAAGCTACAGCTATGTGACATTCTAATCCATTTGTGATAGCTCAGAACAAACACCAGGCAGGCTGTATGTAAGTTCAAACAGGAATCTCAATTTATTGGATGCACACACACACTCTTATACAGCAGTTTTGAACACCCTGCCCCCAACAACCACTTTCCTATTGGTCAATTGTAAAGTACATTGTAGTTTTTAATTAGGTTCTCTTGGCCATGCAAATGAGGACTTGAAACAGGGTCAGCAGGGATTGGTCCGATAGCATGAATAGGAGAACTGAGATGTGTATTGACACAGAAGCCCCAGGGGGTAATTAAAGTACATAAACAAACAGTCAAACACAGAACAATGCTTTTCTTCCAGACCATGGAGCCGTCTGGAGGGGGGGTTAGCCTTAAGACAGGGCAGAAGACCCCCCACTGTGTAATAGAGTCAAAGGAGAAATACTTCAGTATTCAAAGGTTCATGACAATACTCCCTCCTGGGAAATAGTCCAACAGCCACAGTGGGACCCCGAACGGGTCAACTCGAGGATGTTGGAAAAGTAGTCTTAAGGTTCCAGGTCTGTCTGTCGGGATAACCCATCCGCATTCCTGTCTTGAGGCCCTGGCCCATAATCGGAAGGCAAGAGGCTAGCATTCAGTCCTCTCCAAAAGCCTCTGTTTTGGCTAGATCTGTCACAACGCCACGCCAGCTTAAGCCAAGAATGGTGGTTTGCGACAATGGCACCAACCTCCTCTCCGCCCTCCGACAGGGACAACTGACCCATGTGCCCTGTGTGGCTCACGTCCTTAACCTGGTGGTGCAGTGGTTTTTGGGCAGGTACCCGGGCTTACAGAATGTCCTGAGGCAGGCCAGGAGAGTCTGTGTGCATTTCCACAGATCTTATAATGGCAGTGCTCGCCTGGCTGAGCTGCAAAAGGAGTTGAACCTGCCCAAGAACCGCCTTATATGTGACATGCCCACCAGGTGGAACTCAACGTTGGCCATGCTGCAGTGGCTGCACACGCAGCAGAGGGCCATCAATGAGTACCTGTGCGACTACGGCACCAGGACAGGGTCAGGGGAGCCCGGGTTTTTTTCACCACACCAGTGGGGCATGATCAGGGATGCATGCACTGTCCTGGCACCATTTGAGGAGGCCACGAGGATGGTGAGCAGTGACAGTGCATGCATCAGTGACACTGTACCTCTTGTCCACCTGTTGGAACATACGCTGCGTGGAATAATGGACAGGGCACTTGAGGCAGAACAGAGGCAGGAAGAGGAGGACTTCCTTGCCTCTCAAGGCCCCCTTTACCCAGACAGTGTTCCTTCTGTCCCACCCATCGCACAGGAAGAGGAGGAGGAGGATTGTGTCAGCATGGAGGTGGAGCCTGGCACTCAGCATCATCAGCAGCAGTCTTTTAGGGATGATTTACAGTCCCAAGAAACCCGTGGACTTGTACGTGGCTGGGAGGAGGTGGCTGCGGATCATGTCGTCCTTAGTGACCCAGAGGACTCCGGACCGAATGCCTCAGCTAACCTACGCTGCATGGCCTCCCTGATCCTGCAAAGTCTGCGGAAGGATCCTCGTATTCTTCGGATCAAGGAGAGGGACCATTACTGGCTGGCCACTCTCCTTGATCCACGGTACAAGGCTAAGGTTGCGGACCTTATCTTACCATCGCAGAGGGAGCAGAGGATGAGACAACTCCGGGAGGCCTTGCAGAAAGGTCTGTGCAACGCGTTCCCAGAGACTGGGAGGTTACAAACTCCTGGTCCTTGACAACGAGTTGCTGAGGCTTCGGTCAGTCAAAGAAGGAGCGGTGGGGAAGGTGACCGTCTGACCGTTGCGTTCAGACAATTCTTTAGTCCGCAGCCCCAAGGTATGATCGGTTCCAGCAACCATCGCCAGTGTCTGATATACATGGTGCAGGAATACCTAGGGGCAAGGTCAGACTTGGACACCTTCCCCACCGAAAATCCTCTGGCTTACTGGGTCTTGAGGATGGATCACTGGCCAGAGCTTGCACAGTATACAATTGAGCTACTGGCCTGTCCTGCATCCAGCGTTCTTTCAGAACGCACATTCAGTGCTGCTGCAGGATTTGTCACGGATCACAGGGTGCGCCTATCCACCGACTCGGTTGATCGACTGACCTTCATAAAGATGAACCAGTCTTGGATCACCACCAGCTACCAAACACCTGAAGCTGATATAACAGACGAATTTATTTTCAAATGTCACATCCCTTTAAGACTGATGCTGATGCAGAGTGACTGTCCTGTTATGTTGACTGACTATCCTCCTCCTCCTCAATGATCTGATTGATGATGATAGCTTGGAAGAACATTTTTGTTTCTGGGTGCCGCCACCAGTGCCTAAGGCACAATTTTTCAGCCCCTGTTTAACAGGGGCATGTAATTACAATTTTTTATGCAATGCTTTGCAGCAGGGCTCATTCCTGCACTCCAACTAGAGTATCTGGGAGAGGTTGCAGTGTCGTGGGACCAGCACCAGTGCCTAAGGCCCAATTTTTCAGCCCCTGTTTAACAGGGGCGTGTAATTAAAATTTTTGATGCAATACTTTGCAACAGGGCTCTGTCAGGAAAGGTTCCATCCGCTGGTGGCATTTATTATTTATCTTGCAGTACTGTGGTCCACCAGCAGGTGTCTCCTGGCAGTTTGTAACTGTCAGGAGAATCTTTCCCTGCTGGTGTTGTATTATCTTTTGGACGCAGTACTGGTTTCCACCAGCGGATGGATCCTGGCAGTGTGGAGCAGACTGCCCTCCCTCCGATCAGGTGTGACCTGAAGCTAATCAGGCATTCCTATAAATACCCGGCAGGTGTATACACACACTGCCCTGGTATCGTCCTCGTGCCCTGACCTGTAGCCTGTCTGCTTGAACCTTGATCCATGTATCCTGATCCCTGTAACCTGAACCTGTAACCTGATCCTGAACCTGTTGTGTTCGTTCTAATCCCTGATCCCTGCTCTGCAGTAGTGATGAGCCGAACACCCCCGGGTTCGGTTCGCACCAGAACCCGCGAACGGACCGAAAGTTCGCACGAACATTAGAACCCTATTAAATACAATGGATGCGAACGTTCGGATTCTAAAGTGCTAATTATAACGACTATTATCAATGTTATTGTCCGAAACAGAGTTTGGGAACCCGGCTTCTGCACCAGGGGACATGTTTCAATGCAAAAAGAAGTTTTAAAAACGGACGTTTTCCGGGAGCAGTCATTTTAATGATGCATAAAGTGAAAAAAAAAAGTCAAATATTCCTTTAAATATTGTACCTGGGGGGTGTCTAAAGTATGCCTGTGAAGTGCCACGTGTTTCCCGTGTTTAGAACTGTCCCTGCACCAAATAACATTTCTAAAGGGAAAAAAGTCATTTAAAACTGCTTGCGGCTTTAATGCAATGTCTGGTCCCGGTAATATGGATGAAAATCTTTAGGAAAAATGGCATAGCTACCCCATCAACCCCATACCCCAGCCCATTACCAGCCCCTTTGGGTCTTGTATGGATATTAAGGGGAACCCCGCACACAAAATAAAAAAGGACCTATATACTCTGAACAGCCGTATACAGGCGGTGCATACAAGACAGGGACTGTAGGTTTGTTCTTATGTAGAATCTGTTTATAATTTTGAACAGCTGCATTGTTTAAGTGGAGCTCCATGGCAAATTCCTTTTTTTTAGCTTTTTGTAAAACATAGGGAACGGTTATCACCCCTGTCACATTTTTTTTGCTGTCTGTGCCCCTGTTCAGAACATTTCACCTCACTTTGCGTCCCAATGACAACTGTTTTTGAAATGTGGTGTTTTTATTGAAACAAGGATTGGTGATAAAGCATCAGTAGAGAGGAGACACCTTTCTCCCATATTAATTCTTACAGGAGAGAATTTTCCTTCCAAGGGGTAGATTTCCTCTCACTTCCTGTTGTCTTCTTCCGTTTGCAAGTAGTAGTAGTTTGTAAGTTGGATGTTTGAAAGTAGGGACCTTCCGTATATACTCTGCAGAAATTGGCCCCTTAGGTGTTGGTGTTGGCACAACACTGAAAGCACTCACAGTTATTCTTGGTGGGTGCTGGAACGCCCTGCTGTCAAGTATAATATCAGGAATTGTAATAACATATAATTGTTGATCAGTGGTAGTAAAAATTGGGCCTTTGATGGTGGTGCTGGTGCCACAACACTGTAAGGCCTGACAGTTACTCTTGGTGGGCGCAGCAATGGTCCCTGCTGTGAATTATTAGATCAATAATTATAATTGCATGCCCCTGTTGAACAGGGGCTGAAAAATTGGGCCTTTGGTGGTGGTGGTGGTGGTGATGGTGGTGCTGGTGCCACAACACTGTAAGGCCTGACAGTTACTCTTGGTGGGCGCAGCAATGCTCCCTGCTGTGAATTATTAGATCAATAATTATAATTGCATGCCCCTGTTGAACAGGGGCTGAAAAATTTGGCCTTTGGTGGTGGTGGTGGTGGTGATGGTGGTGCTGGTGCCACAGCACTGTAAGGCCTGACAGTTACTCTTGGTGGGCGCAGCAATGCTCCCTGCTGTGAATTATTAGATCAATAATTATAATTGCATGCCCCTGTTGAACAGGGGCTGAAAAATTGGGCCTTTGGTGGTGGTGGTGGTGGTGATGGTGGTGCTGGTGCCACAACACTGTAAGGCCTGACAGTTACTCTTGGTGGGCGCAGCAATGGGCCCTGCTGTGAATTATTAGATCAATAATTATAATTGCATGCCCCTGTTGAACAGGGGCTTAAAAATTGGGCCTTTGGTGGTGGTGGTGGTGGTGATGGTGGTGCTGGTGCCACAACACTGTAAGGCCTGACAGTTACTCTTGGTGGGCGCAGCAATGGGCCCTGCTGTGAATTATTAGATCAATAATTATAATTGCATGCCCCTGGGGCTGAAAAATTGGGCCTTAGGCACTGGTGGCACAACACTGCAACCCCTCACAGATACTGTACTTGGAGCACAGCAATGAGGCCTGTTGCAAAGTATTGCATCAAAAATTTTAATTACACGCCCCTGTTAAACAGGGGCTGAAAAATTGGGCCTTAGCCACTGGTGGCGTCACCCATAAACCAAAATGATCTTCCAAGCTATCATCGTTAATCGTATCATTGAGGAGGAGGAGGAGGATAGCCAGTCAATATAACAGCACAGGCACTCAGCATCAGCATCAGTCTTGAAGGGATGTGACATTTTAAAATCAATTAGTCTGTTATATCAGCATCTGGTGTGTGGTAGCTGGTGGTGATCCAAGACTGGTTCATCTTGATGAAAGTCAGTCGATCAACCGAGTCGGTGGACAGGCGCACCCTGTGATCCGTGACAAATCCTCCAGCAGCACTGAATGTGCATTCTGAAAGAACGCTGGATGCAGGACAGGCCAGTAGCTCAATTGCATACTGTGCAAGCTCTGGCCAGTGATCCATCCTCAAGACCCAGTAAGCCAGAGGATTTTCGGTGGGGAAGGTGTCCAAGTCTGACCTTGCCCCTAGGTATTCCTGCACCATGTATATCAGACGCTGGCGATGGTTGCTGGAACCGATCATACTTTGGGGCTGCGGACTAAAGAATTGTCTGAACGCATCGGTCAGACGGCCACCTTCCCCACCGCTCCTTCTTTGACTGCCCGAAGCCTCAGCAACTCGTTGTCCAGGACCAGGAGTTTGTAACCTCCCAGTCTCTGGGAACGCGTTGCACAGACCTTTCTGCAAGGCCTCCCGGAGTTGTCTCATCCTCTGCTCCCTCTGCGACGGTACGATAAGGTCCGCAACCTTACCCTTGTACCGTGGATCAAGGAGAGTGGCCAGCCAGTAATGGTCCCTCTCCTTGATCCGAAGAATACGAGGATCCTTCCACAGACTTTGCAGGATCAGGGAGGCCATGCAGCGTAGGTTAGCTGAGGCATTCAGTCCGGAGTCCTCTGGGTCACTAAGGACAACATGATCCACAGCCACCTCCTCCCAGCCACGTACAAGTCCACTGGTTTCTTGGGACTGTAAATCATCCCTAAAAGACTGCTGCTGATGATGCTGAGTGCCAGCCTCCACCTCCATGCTGACACAATCCTCCTCCTCCTCCTCCTCCTCTTCCTGTGCGTTGGGTGGGACAGAAGGAACACTGTCTGGGTAAAGGGGGCCTTGAGAGGCATGGAAGTCCTCCTCTTCCTGCCTCTGTTCTGCCTCAAGTGCCCTGTCCATTATTCCACGCAGCGTGTGCTCCAACAGGTGGACAAGAGGTACAGTGTCACTGATGCATGCACTGTCACTGCTCACCATCCTCGTGGCCTCCTCAAATGGTGCCAGGACAGTGCATGCATCCCTGATCATGCCCCACTGGCGTGGTGAAAAAAACCCTAGCTCCCCTGACCCTGTCCTGGTGCCGTAGTCGCACAGGTACTCATTGATGGCCCTCTGCTGCGTGTGCAGCCGCTGCAGCATGGCCAACGTTGAGTTCCACCTGGTGGGCATGTCACATATAAGGCGGTTCTTGGGCAGGTTCAACTCCTTTTGAAGCTCAGCCAGGCGAGCACTGGCATTATAAGATCTGCGGAAATGCACACAGACTTTCCTGGCCTGCCTCAGGACATCCTGTAAGCTCGGGTACCTGCCCAAGAACCGCTGCACCACCAGGTTAAGGACGTGAGCCATACAGGGCACATGGGTCAGTTGTCCCTGTCGGAGGGCGGAGAGGAGGTTGGTGCCATTGTCGCAAACCACCATTCCTGGCTTAAGCTGGCGTGGCGTCAACCACCTCTCGGCCTGCCCCTGCAGAGCAGACAGGACCTCTGCCCCAGTGTGGCTCCTGTCCCCCAAACACACCAGCGCAAGAACGGCATGGCATCTTTTTGCCTGCGTACTTGCATAGCCCCTTGAACGCCTACGGAGCACCGCTGGTTCCGAGGACAAACCACAGGAAGAGGCCATGGAGGAAGAAGAAGAGGAGGGGGTGGAGGAGAGAGGTGTGTCACAACCAGTAGTAGCATTTTGGAGGCGTGGCGGTGGAACAACCTCCAACACTACTGCACCTTGTCCTGCATCCTTCCCAGCTGCCAAAAGAGTGACCCAATGGGCCGTGAAAGAAAGGTAACGTCCCTGTCCATGCCTGCTGGACCATGAGTCAGCGGTAATATGCACCTTACCGCTGACCGCCCTGTCCAGCGAGGCCAAGACATTGCCTTCCACATGCCTGTAGAGAGCCGGAATCGCCTTCCGTGCGAAAAAGTGTCGTTTGGGAACCTGCCACTGAGGAACCGCACATTGCACAAACTCACGGAAGGGGGCCGAGTCTACCAACTGAAAAGGCAGCAGTTGAAGCGCTAGCAATTTAGCCAAGCTAGCATTCAACCGCTGGGCATGTGGATGGCTGGGAGTGAACTTCTTTCGACGGTCCAGCAGCTGGGGCAGGGAAATTTGCCTGCTAGAATCGGACGTTGGTGTACTGCTAGCAGAGTGCCCGCAAGTACTTGCCTGTGACACACCTAATTCTACACCTTCATTCCTCTCAGAGCAGGTTTCAGAGAGGAGTGAAGGTATAGTGGGGTTGGAGATCCCAGCTGATGCGGTGCAAGAAGAGGTCAGCTTTGTTCTTTGGTGTGGGTCTTTAAGGTAGGCTTGCCAACGAGCTGCATGGCAGGTCAACATATGTCTGATCAAGCATGTGGTGCCCAAGCGGCTGATGTTTTGGCCACGCGATATACGCTTGAGACATATGTTGCAAACAGCAGCTGTGCGATCTGATGCACTCGCCTCAAAAGGCCCACACCAAAGAACTTTTTGAATGACGGGCAGAGGCAGCGCCCTGCGCAGGCGGAGCTCTGCGGTGTGATTCCGTCGGTGTGCTGCCCATACGCTGGCCACTCAAGGGCATCCTGCCTCGTTGGAGATGTGCCTCCTCCTCATCCTCCTCCTCCTCCTCTCTCCTATTAGGCACCCACGTGGAGTCAGTGACCTCATCATCCCCTCCCTCCTCATCACTGGAGCCAATCTGGCAGTATGCTGCAGCTGCTGGAGCATGACTGCCAGATTGGTGTCCTTCTTGAGCATCCCCTCTCTCTGCTCTCACGCTGCTGCCTTCCTCTAGCTGGGTATCATCATCAGATCCTTCCAAACGCTGGGCATCCTCCTGGAGCATGTACCCAACACTGTGCTCAAACAGTTCGGGGGACTCCTCAGGAGGAGGGCATGGTGGGTCTAGGGAAGGATTGACTAATGAAGATAATGATACCAGAGAAGAGGACGCTTTGGCAGCTGCTTTGCCAGTACCCTGAGCCTGGGTGAGAGAGGATGAGGAGGATGAGGTGGGCTTGGTCATCCACTCTACCAAGTCTTCGGCATGATGTGGCTCAACATGTCCAGCTGCCGAAAACAAGGACAAGCGTGTCCCATGGCCATGTGCTGATGACAATGCACCGCGTACACGACCAGCACTGTTGCCCCCAGACACAGAGCCTGCTTGCCCTCTTTTTTTGCCTCCTGACTGTCTGCCTCTCCTTGGTTGCCTTCCAGACATTTTAATGGATGGCCTGCAGGGAGATGGGAAAAAGAGCAATAAGGGCTACCTTCAGGTGTATACTGTGCAGGAGGCTTAGCAACAATGACACTGACACTGTCCCCTGCCTATCCTTCTCTGTCCCTAAACACAAGGATTGAAAATATGGTTCAGCAAAATAGTTTTAGAACAGAATAGCACACTGACACTTTCCCTCACTGTCCTACTCTGTCCCTCCCTACAAACAAGATTTAGCACAGAATAGCACACTGATAATTTCTACGAGTGTCCTTCTTTCTCCCTCAACTCAAGGATTGAAAATATGGAACAGCAAAATTGGTTTAGAACAGAATAGCACACTGTCAGTTTCACTCACTGTACCTCTCTGTCCCTCAACTTAAGGATTGAAAATATGGTTCAGCAAAATAGTTTTAGAACAGAATAGCACACTGACACTTTCCCTCACTGTCCTACTCTGTCCCTCCCTACAAACAAGATTTAGCACAGAATAGCACACTGATAATTTCTACGAGTGTCCTTCTCTGTCCCTAAACTCAAGGATTGAAAATATGGAACAGCAAAATTGGTTTAGAACAGAATAGCACACTGTCAGTTTCACTCACTGTACCTCTCTGTCCCTCAACTCAAGGATTGAAAATATGGTTCAGCAGAATAGTTTTAGAACAGAATAGCACACTGACACTTTCCCTCACTGTCCTACTCTGTCCCTCCCTACAAACAAGATTTAGCACAGAATAGCACACTGATAATTTCTACGAGTGTCCTTCTCTGTCCCTAAACTCAAGGATTGAAAATATGGAACAGCAAAATTGGTTTAGAACAGAATAGCACACTGTCAGTTTCACTCACTGTACCTCTCTGTCCCTCAACTCAAGGATTGAAAATATGGAACAGCAAAATTGGTTTAGAACAGAATAGCACACTGTCAGTTTCACTCACTGTACCTCTCTGTCCCTCAACTCAAGGATTGAAAATATGGTTCAGCAAAATAGTTTTAGAACAGAATAGCACACTGACACTTTCCCTCACTGTCCTACTCTGTCCCTCCCTACAAACAAGATTTAGCACAGAATAGCACACTGATAATTTCTACGAGTGTCCTTCTCTGTCCCTAAACTCAAGGATTGAAAATATGGAACAGCAAAATTGGTTTAGAACAGAATAGCACACTGTCAGTTTCACTCACTGTACCTCTCTGTCCCTCAACTCAAGGATTGAAAATATGGTTCAGCAAAATAGTTTTAGAACAGAATAGCACACTGACACTTTCCCTCACTGTCCTACTCTGTCCCTCCCTACAAACAAGATTTAGCACAGAATAGCACACTGATAATTTCTACGAGTGTCCTTCTCTGTCCCTAAACTCAAGGATTGAAAATATGGAACAGCAAAATTGGTTTAGAACAGAATAGCACACTGTCAGTTTCACTCACTGTACCTCTCTGTCCCTCAACTCAAGGATTGAAAATATGGAACAGCAAAATTGGTTTAGAACAGAATAGCACACTGTCAGTTTCACTCACTGTACCTCTCTGTCCCTCAACTCAAGGATTGAAAATATGAAACAGCAAAATTGGTTTAGAACAGAATAGCACACTGTCAGTTTCACTCACTGTACCTCTCTGTCCCTCAACTCAAGGATTGAAAATATGGTTCAGCAAAATAGTTTTAGAACAGAATAGCACACTGACACTTTCCCTCACTGTCCTACTCTGTCCCTCCCTACAAACAAGATTTAGCACAGAATAGCACACTGATAATTTCTACGAGTGTCCTTCTCTGTCCCTAAACTCAAGGATTGAAAATATGGAACAGCAAAATTGGTTTAGAACAGAAGAGCACACTGTCAGTTTCACTCACTGTACCTCTCTGTCCCTCAACTCAAGGATTGAAAATATGGAACAGCAAAATTGGTTTAGAACAGAATAGCACACTGTCAGTTTCACTCACTGTACCTCTCTGTCCCTCAACTCAAGGATTGAAAATATGGTTCAGCAAAATAGTTTTAGAACAGAATAGCACACTGACACTTTCCCTCACTGTCCTACTCTGTCCCTCCCTACAAACAAGATTTAGCACAGAATAGCACACTGATAATTTCTACGAGTGTCCTTCTCTGTCCCTAAACTCAAGGATTGAAAATATGGAACAGCAAAATTGGTTTAGAACAGAATAGCACACTGTCAGTTTCACTCACTGTACCTCTCTGTCCCTCAACTCAAGGATTGAAAATATGGTTCAGCACAATAGTTTTAGAACAGAATAGCACACTGACACTTTCCCTTACTGTCCTACTCTGTCCCTCCCTACAAACAAGATTTAGCACAGAATAGCACACTGATAATTTCTACGAGTGTCCTTCTCTGTCCCTAAACTCAAGGATTGAAAATATGGAACAGCAAAATTGGTTTAGAACAGAATAGCACACTGTCAGTTTCACTCACTGTACCTCTCTGTCCCTCAACTCAAGGATTGAAAATATGGTTCAGCAAAATAGTTTTAGAACAGAATAGCACACTGACACTTTCCCTCACTGTCCTACTCTGTCCCTCCCTACAAACAAGATTTAGCACAGAATAGCACACTGATAATTTCTACGAGTGTCCTTCTCTGTCCCTAAACTCAAGGATTGAAAATATGGAACACCAAAATTGGTTTAGAACAGAATAGCACACTGTCAGTTTCACTCACTGTACCTCTCTGTCCCTCAACTCAAGGATTGAAAATATGGTTCAGCAAAATAGTTTTAGAACAGAATAGCACACTGACACTTTCCCTCACTGTCCTACTCTGTCCCTCCCTACAAACAAGATTTAGCACAGAATAGCACACTGATAATTTCTACGAGTGTCCTTCTCTGTCCCTAAACTCAAGGATTGAAAATATGGAACACCAAAATTGGTTTAGAACAGAATAGCACACTGTCAGTTTCACTCACTGTACCTCTCTGTCCCTCAACTCAAGGATTGAAAATATGGTTCAGCAAAATAGTTTTAGAACAGAATAGCACACTGACACTTTCCCTCACTGTCCTACTCTGTCCCTCCCTACAAACAAGATTTAGCACAGAATAGCACACTGATAATTTCTATGAGTGTCCTTCTCTGTCCCTAAACTCAAGGATTGAAAATATGGAACAGCAAAATTGGTTTAGAACAGAATAGCACACTGTCAGTTTCACTCACTGTACCTCTCTGTCCCTCAACTCAAGGATTGAAAATATGGAACAGCAAAATTGGTTTAGAACAGAATAGCACACTGTCAGTTTCACTCACTGTACCTCTCTGTCCCTCAACTCAAGGATTGAAAATATGGTTCAGCAAAATAGTTTTAGAACAGAATAGCACACTGACACTTTCCCTCACTGTCCTACTCTGTCCCTCCCTACAAACAAGATTTAGCACACTGATAATTTCTACGAGTGTCCTTCTCTGTCCCTAAACTCAAGGATTGAAAATATGGAACAGCAAAATTGGTTTAGAACAGAATAGCACACTGTCAGTTTCACTCACTGTACCTCTCTGTCCCTCAACTCAAGGATTGAAAATATGGTTCAGCAAAATAGTTTTAGAACAGAATAGCACACTGACACTTTCCCTCACTGTCCTACTCTGTCCCTCCCTACAAACAAGATTTAGCACAGAATAGCACACTGATAATTTCTACGAGTGTCCTTCTCTGTCCCTAAACTCAAGGATTGAAAATATGGAACAGCAAAATTGGTTTAGAACAGAATAGCACACTGTCAGTTTCACTCACTGTACCTCTCTGTCCCTCAACTCAAGGATTGAAAATATGGTTCAGCAAAATAGTTTTAGAACAGAATAGCACACTGACACTTTCCCTCACTGTACCTCTCTGTCCCTAAACTCAAGGATTGAAAATATGGTTCAGCAAAATAGTTTTAGAACAGAATAGCACACTGACACTTTCCCTCACTGTACCTCTGTGTCCCTACAAACAAGGATTAGCACAGAATAGCACACTGTCACTGACACTCTCCCTACCTATCCTTATTTGTCCCTAAACACAAGGAATCCGGGATTAGTAAAGGAAAAATAATGACACTGTCCCTGCCTATGCTTCTCTTTCCCTGCTCCGGAACACACTACACAAGGCCGCCGCGCTGGCGTCCTTTTATAGTGTGGGGGGTGTACTAAACCCCCTCAGCAATAATTGGCCACAGGCATCCTGCCTGTGGCCAATCATTGCTCTCCTCGCTGCCGGCGCTGTGATTGGCCAAGCATGCGGGGTCACAGTGCATGCTTGGCCAATCACAGCGCCTGGATGACACTGCGATGGCGTAGTGCATTGTGGGCCGTTCGCGTCACTCGAATTTGGCGCGAACGGCCCAAATCGTTCGATCTTCGTCGAACGATCGAACAGCCGATGTTCGAGTCGAACGTATGTTCGACTTAAACACAAAGCTCATCCCTACTCTGCAGCCTGGTTGCCCCCTGCTTGATCCTGTCTCCCTGTCCTGATCCATCCTTACCCCATCTGCTGATCCCCCTGTGTATGACCTCGGCCTGGCCCTGTTTATGATTCTGGTTTCCCCATTACTTGTACATATTTGTCTGTTACTGTTATTAATTGTGGGTTCTGTTTGGTATTGGTTGTTGTGCACTGTGTGGTATTGGAGGTGGTTATATATATATTATTTCACTTATCTTTAATAAATCTTTATATTTCACTTATACGTGTTTGGTGTTCCTCTGTTGCTAGCTGCACAGTTCTGGTCACACTTGGTATGTGACAGTATACCAGGGCCATTAATGATCAGAAGTAGCTGCACAGAGGACCCATTTTGGTTCTGTTACTCTGCTAAAATGAACTCTGATATGATTCCTTATTATGCTCTGCTGGCGTCAGAGAGTGGTGAATATCTCCGTCAGACACTGAAAGAGTGGACCAGTGATCAGCTGCTAGAGATTATTCGTTTAGCTCACTCCTGGGTTGATCAGGGCTGTATGATGTTTGGGGATGTTCAACCTTTAATTAAAATCTGCACAGAGCTGGCTTTGCCTTGTATCCCAGAGGGCCATGATGATTTTTCTCCCCCCTTTAATGTTAATCAGGTCGTATCTTTGGTTTGGCTTCTGGAGGATGACTCCCCATACTTTTTTGAACATTACACAGCTTGTTCCCAACAGAAAATAATAGAGTGTGTTGATTGTGTACAATCCCTTGTCAGACAGGCAGAATGTAAACTGCAGTTTGTGCAGCCACTACTCTCAGCATGGTCTGATATTTTGCAATCGGCCCCAGCCAGCCCACAAAAAAACATCTCTGCTGCCAGACACCTGCCTGCCCAAGAGTCTATTTCTCCATCACCCATGGCAACCCCAGTCGCAGTTCAGTACACACTACTTCCCACCAGGTATCAATATCCAGTCTCTGCTCCCTGCACCTATCCTGCATTCAACCCACCTGCCTCTTCTCAGCTGCCTGCAAGCCCACAAGAACCTCCTCCAGCCACTGTCCCCGTATCCCTGCCATATTCTTCCATTTGCTCGATTCCATCTTTTCCATATACTCCCCCCGTTATGTGCAAACCTGCATTGACCAAATCTAAAAAGAAGCGGAAGTATTTCCCTACCCACACAATCCAACCAGTAATCCCACCTTCCTCCACACCCACCAACCTGCTCCAGCCTGTAGTTCCAGAACCAGCCTTCGAGCCAGCTTCCCAGCCTGCAGTTCCAGAGCCAGCCTTCCAGCTTGCAGTTCCAGAGCCAGCCTTCCAGCCTGCAGTTCCAGAGCCAGCCTTCCAGCTTGCAGTTCCAGAACCAGCCTTCCAGCTTGCAGTTCCAGAACCAGCCTTCCTGCTTGCAGTTCCAGAACCAGCCTTCCTGCTTGCAGTTCCAGAACCAGCCTTCCTGCTTGCAGTTCCAGAACCAGCCTTCCAGCTTGCAGTTCCCGAGCCAGCCTTCCAGCTTGCAGTTCTCGAGCCAGCCTTCCAGTCTGCAGTTCTCGAGCCAGCCTTCCAGTCTGCAGTTCTCGAGCCAGCCTTCCAGCCTACAGTCCCAGAGCCAGTCTTCAAGCCAGCCTTCCAGCCTGCAGTTCTCGAACCAGCCTTGCAGCCTGCAGTTCTCGAGCCAGCCTTCCAGCCTGCAGCCCCAGTGTCAGTCTTCAAGCCAGCCTTCCAGCCTGCAGTCCTTGAGTCAGCCTTCCAGCCTGCGGTCCTTGAGCCAGCCTTCCAGCCTGCGGTCCTTGAGCCAGCCTTCCAGCCTGCGGTCCTTGAGCCAGCCTTCCAGCCTGCGGTTTTCGAGCCAGCATTCCAGTCTGCGGTTCTCAAGCTAGCCTGCCAGCCTGAAGACCCTGTACCAGCCTGCCAGCCTGAAGACCCTGTACCAGCCTGCCAGCCTGAAGACCCTGTGCCAGCCTGCCAGCCTGAAGACCCTGTGCCAGCCTGCCAGCCTGAAGACCCTGTGCCAGCCTGCCAGCCTGAAGACCCTGTGCCAGCCTGCCAGCCTGAAGACCCTGTGCCAGCCTGCCAACATGGAGTTCCCGTGCCAGCCTTCCAAACTGAAGCCCTGATGACAGTGTGCCAGTTGGAAGATCCGGTGCCCGTTTCCCGGCCTGTGGTTGTGGTGCCCGTTTCCCGGCCTGTGGTTGTGGTGCCCATTTCCCGGCCTGAGGTTGTGGTGCCCGCTGCGGTGCCCATTCCCTGGCTTGAGGTTGTGGTGCCCGTTTCCCGGCTTAAGGTTGTGGTGCCCGTTTCCCGGCTTGAGGTTGCGGTGCCCGTTTCCCGGCCCGAGGTTGTGGAGCCCTTTTCCCGGCTCGAGGGTATGTCGTCTGCTGCCCAGCCTGAGATGATCCCGTCTGCTGCCCAGCCTGAGATGATCCCGTCTGCTGCCCAGCCTGAGATGATCCCGTCTGCTGCCCAGCCTGAGATGATCCCGTCTGCTCCCCAGCCTGAGATGATCCCGTCTGCTGCCCAGCCTGAGATGATCCCGTCCGCTGCCCAGCCTGAGATGATCCCGTCCGCTGCCCAGCCTGAGATGATCCCGTCCGCTGCCCAGCCTGAGATGATCCCGTCCGCTGCCCAGCCTGAGATGATCCCGTCCGCTGCCCAGCTCGATGACCCGGAGCCTGCTGCCCAGCCCGAAGTGTTCCTGTCTGCTGCCCAGCTTGATGATCCGGAGCCTGCTGCCCAGCCCGAAGTGTCCCTGCCTGCTGCCCAGCTCGATGACCCGGAGCCTGCTGCCCAGCCCGAGGTGTTCCTGCCTGCTGCCCAGCTCGATGACCCGGAGCCTGCTGCCCAGCCCGAGGTGTTCCTGCCTGCTGCCCAGCTTGATGACCCGGGGCCTGCTGCCCAGCCCGAGGTGTTCCTGCCTGCTGCCCAGCTTGATGTGATTGTCTGCCTGGATGTGACTTTGCCTACTACCCAGCTGATTGCCATGAACTTTCTCCGGCAACAGCTAGTTGGAGCGTCCGGAGGCCGCTCCTTTGAGGGGGGGTACTGTCAGGAAAGGTTCCATCCGCTGGTGGCATTTATTATTTATCTTGCAGTACTGTGGTCCACCAGCAGGTGTCTCCTGGCAGTTTGTAACTGTCAGGAGAATCTTTCCCTGCTGGTGTTGTATTATCTTTTGGACGCAGTACTGGTTTCCACCAGCGGATGGATCCTGGCAGTGTGGAGCAGACTGCCCTCCCTCCGATCAGGTGTGACCTGAAGCTAATCAGGCATTCCTATAAATACCCGGCAGGTGTATACACACACTGCCCTGGTATCGTCCTCGTGCCCTGACCTGTAGCCTGTCTGCTTGAACCTTGATCCATGTATCCTGATCCCTGTAACCTGAACCTGTAGTGTCCGTTCTGATCCCTGCTCTGCAGCCTGGTTGCCCCCTGCTTGATCCTGTCTCCCTGTCCTGATCCATCCTTACCCCATCTGCTGATCCCCCTGTGTATGACCTCGGCCTGGCCCTGTTTATGATTCTGGTTTCCCCATTACTTGTACATATTTGTCTGTTACTGTTATTAATTGTGGGTTCTGTTTGGTATTGGTTGTTGTGCACTGTGTGGTATTGGAGGTGGTTATATATATATTATTTCACTTATCTTTAATAAATCTTTATATTTCACTTATACGTGTTTGGTGTTCCTCTGTTGCTAGCTGCACAGTTCTGGTCACACTTGGTATGTGACAGGCTCATTGCTGTGCTCCAAGTACAGTATCTGTGAGGGGTTGCAGTGTTGTGGCACCAGTGCCTAAGGCCCAATTTTTCTGCCCCTGTTTAACAGGGGCATGTAATTACAATTATTGATCTAATAATTCACAGCAGGGCCCATTCCTGCGCCCACCAAGAGTAACTGTGAGGCCTTACAGTGTTGTGTCAACACCACCACCACCACCACCAAATGCCCAATTTTTCAGCCCCTGTTCAACAGGGGCATGCAATTACAATTCTTGATCTAATAATTCACAGCAGGGCCCATTCATGCGCCCACCAAGAGTAACTGTGAGGGCTTACAGTGTTGTGTCAACACCACCACCACCAAAGGCCCAATTTTTCAGCCCCTGTTAAACAGGGGCATGCAATTACAATTCTTGATCTAATAATTCACAGCAGGGCCCATTCATGCGCCCACCAAGAGTAACTGTGAGGGCTTTTACAGTGTTGTGTCAACACCACCACCACCACCACCAAAGGCCCAATTTTTCAGCCCCTGTTCAACAGGGGCATGCAATTACAATTCTTGATCTAATAATTCACAGCAGGGCCCATTAATGCGCCCACCAAGAGTAACTGTGAGGGCTTACAGTGTTGTGGCAACACCAACATGTAAGGGGCAAATTTCAGCAGAGTATATACGGCAGGCCCCTACTTTCAAACATCCAACTTACAAACGACTCCTACTTGCAAACGGAAGGAGACAACAGGAAGTGAGAGGAAATCTACCCCTAGGAAGGGAAATTCTCTCCTGTAAGAGTTAATATGGGAAAAAGGTGTCTCCTCTCTACTGATGCTTTATCACCAATCCTTGTTTCAATAAAAACCCCACTTTTCAAAAACATTTGTCATTGGGACGGAAAGTGAGGTGAAATGTTCTGAACATGGGGCACAGACAGCAAAACAAATGTTACAGGGGTGATAACCCTTCCCTATGTTTTCCAAAAAGCTTAAAAATAGATTTTTTGGCTGGAGCTACACTTAAACAATGTACCTGTCCAAAATTACAAACAGATTCTACATAAGAACAAACCTACAGTCCCTGTCTTGTATGCACCGCCTGTATACGGCTGTTCAGAGTATATAGGGCCTTTTTTATTTTGTGTGCGGGGTTCCCCTTAATATCCATACAAGACCCAAAGGGGCTGGTAATGGGCTGGGGTGATGGGGTAGCTATGCCATTTTTCTCAAAGATTTTCATCCATTTTACCGGGACCAGACATTACATTAAAGCCGCAAGCAGTTTTAAATGGCTTTTTTTTCCTTTAGAAATGTCATTTTGTGCAGGGACAGTTCTAAACACGGGAAACACGTGGCACTTCACAGGCATACTTTAGACACCCCCCAGGTACGATATTTAAATGAATATTTGACTTTTTTTTTTTTCACTTTATGCATCATTAAAATGACTGCTCCCGAAAAACTTCAGTTTTTAAAACTTCTTTTTGCATTGATACATGTCCCCTGGGGCAGAACCCGGGTTCCCAAACCCTTTTTAGGACAATAACATGCATATTAGTCGTTATAATTAGCACTTTAGATTTCGAACGTTCGCATCCATTGTATTTAATAGGGTTCTAACGTTCGTGCAAACTTTCAGTCCGTTCGCGGGTTCTGGTGCGAACCGAACCCGGGGGTGTTCGGCTCATCCCTATAAATTATATACATGTGTTTTAGTGTGACTACTACATTTGAGTGAAACTCCAAATATTCTGACTATTTAATGATTTACATTGCAAGAGTTTTTAAACCGTTATTGCAGATCTTTACCTAGTCCTGGGAGAAGAGTGTGTGTATGTCCTTATACACACGATCAGATTTTCTGCGGACAAAGCGTAGGACTTTTGTCCGAAGGGCGTTGGCCGTGAACTTCTATTGCATAAAAACGGCAAAGAATTGTCGGCCAACAAACACGAAACTACGTGGTATTTCAGCTCTTTAGCACCACCCTTTAGGCAACTTCTGCTAATGTTGTGTTATGTGAGCATTGCTTCAGAGCATGCGTGTTTGTACTTTGGAGTTGTATACACACGATCGGATAATCCAACAACACACATTTGATGGCGGACAATTTTAAAGCATGCTATCCCACATTTGTCCGTGGAAAATCCAACAACAATTGACCGATGGAGGATACAAATGGCCGGATTTTCCGACAACAGCCTGCCATCACACAATTCCCGTCTGATAATCCGATTGTGTGTACGAGGCTTATGTGTGTGTTGGGGGAGGGGGGGGGGGTGTTGAGGGGTGACTATGAAAAGCACTGTCACTTTGTTGTGAATGGTAAAATAACAGTTTCTCTTTAAAAGGTAACTCCACTTTCGTGGGGAAAAAGTCACAAATAAAGAAAAAATAATATGGCTTATACAATTGCGACACAAGTCATATTGTAATTGAATGTTATCAAAAATGACCTTTCCTTTTCAATCTGCAGCTGCTGTAATTTTCTGTAAATGCAATGCAATATGGCTACCATGAGTTGTTTTGTACACAGAGTGTGTACTGAACAAACCCCAGAAACATAAATTTCTGCTTGTGTGATTGGCTCACCAATTTTCCCAGAAGTCTGCCTTAAGTCCCGTACACACGGTCGGACTTTTGGCCAACAAACTTCATTTTGAGCAAGTTGGACCAACAATCCGACCGTGTGTACGCTCCATCGGACAAACTTTTTTGCTTTTTTCTTGTCTTCATCGGACAAAAGTTGGGTCTGCAAACGGACAAACTTTTGCCCAACAAAAGTCAGATGGAGCAAAGTCCGACCGTGTGTACAGAAAACCATCGGACTTTTGTCCGATGGACAAAACAACTAATGTTAAAATCAACCAACAATAGCAGAAGTTGACCAAATGGTGGCGGTAAAGAGCAGAAAAGGGCATAAAAACCACGTGATGTTGCAAAAAGTTTTGGGAAAGTTTGCAGAAAAGTCAGAGCGTGTGTATGCTATGGGTGTTCCCGACCAACACCGTTCAGACAAAAAACCACGGAAAAGTCAGTTTGGAAGTCCGACCGTGTGTATGGGGCTTAAGATACAAGTCAGATTTCAAGCATCCCCTGCAACAAAAATGTTATATTTGGTGAGATACTTTCAATAGGAACACATCTAAAGGGATGCAGACCCAGCAGATTTCCTCGTTAGCGCTGTGCAGCTGATAGACATTTATGAAACCACTCCCATTAGACCTACTCAGGCACAGAGGAACAAGCAGGGTTTTCTCCAGAATAACAAAAGGTAGAAATCTGCAACAAAGGTTGGTATTATCCTTGTTATGTATATAGATCACCCCGAGGGGAATGTTTTTTTTTCTCTACAAAAGTGGAGTTACACTTTAAGTATTCCTCATGAGGTTTTAGTGGAGTTCAGCTTTAGTGGGCATTTGTTTATAATAAATGTATTAAAGTGGTTGTAAACCCACTTTTTCAACTTGCACCTACAGGTAAGCCTAGATTAAGGCTTACCTGTAGGTGCAAGAAATATCTCCTAAACCTACACGGTTTAGGAGATATTTACTAAAAATGACAGGCGCCGCTGTCTACGGCGCATGCGCGCCGTAGACAACGGCACATTCATGGGGTTAATCCCATTCACAAAATCGGCTACTTCCCAGCAATCGCTGGGCGTAGCCGAATGTGACGGCTCTCGCGCGCATGCGCAGAGTGACGTCTCCGCCGCTCCGGCCAATCACAGCGCCGGAGCGGCGCTGTGATTGGCTGGTGCGGCGATACCCGGAAGTAACCTTCCGGCTATCGCCGCAGCGATGGATGCGGCTGAAGAGGGAGACCAGGACGGCTTCAGGGGCCCCGATCTAAGATAAGTGATGCATAATGAGCTATTATGCTAGTCATATTAGCTCATTATGCCTTTCTCTTACAGGTAGTTATGAAAAAAAATAAAAAATTATCGGGTTTACAACCACTTTAACCACTTGACCACTGGGCACTTAAACCCCCTTAATAACCAGACCAATTTTCAGCTTTCGGTGCTCTCACATTTTGAATGACAATTACTCAGTCATACAACACTGTACCCTTATGAATTTTTTGTCCTTTTTTTCACACAAATAGAGCTTTCTTTTGGTGGTATTTAATCACCGTTGGGTTTTTTATTTTTTCCGCTATAAGAGAAAAAAGACAAAAAATTCTGTAAAAAAATGATTTTTTTTTCGTTTCTGTTATAAAATTTTGCAAATTACAATTTTTTCTTCATAAATTTTGGCCAAAATTTATACTGCTACACATCTTTGGTAAAAATAAGTACAAATTGGTGCATATTATTTGGTCTTTGTGAAAGTTATAGAGTCCACAAACTATGGTGCCAATATCTGAAAATTGATCACACCTGAAGTACTGACGGCCTATCTCATTTCTTGAGACCCTAACATGCTAGAAAAGTACAAATACCCCCCAAATGACCCCTTTTTGGAAAGAAGACATTCCAAGGTATTTAGAAAGAGGCATTGTGAGTTTTTTGAAGTTGTCATTTTTTCCCACAATTCTTTGCAAAATCAAGATTTTTTTTTTCTCTTTTTTTTTCCACAAAATTGTCATATTAGCAGGTTATTTCTCACTCACAGCATATGCATACCACAAATTACACCCCAAAACACATTCTGCTATTACTCCCGAGTATGGCGATACCACATGTGTGAGACTTTTACACAGCGTGGCCACATACAGAGGCCCAACATGCAGGGAGCACCTTCAGGCGTTCTGGAGCACCCAGACCAATTCTGACATTTCTCTCCTACATGTAAAAATCATCATTTGTTTGCTAGAAAATGACATAGAACCCCAAAACATTATATATGTTTTTTTTAGCAAAGACCTTAGAGAATATAATGGTGGTTGTTGCAACTTTTTATCTCACACGATATTTGCGGAGCAATTTTTTTAACGCGTTTTTTACGTAAAAAAAATGTTTTGTGGTTAAAAAAAAAAAAAAACAGTAAAGTTAGCCCAATGTTTTTACATAATGTGAAAGATGAAGTTACGCCGAGTAAATAGATACCTAACATGTCACCCTTAAAAATTGCACATGCTCGTGGAATGGCGCCAAACTTCGCTACTTAAAAATCCCCATAGGCGACGTTTTAAATATTTTTACTGGTTACATGTTTTGAGTTAGAGAGGAGGTCTAGGGACAAAATTATTGCTCTCGCTCTAACATTCGCGGCGATACCTCACATGTGTGGTTTGAAAACCGTTTTCATATGTGGGCGGGACTTACGTATGCGTTCGCTTCTGTATGCAAGCTCACGGGGACAGGGGCGCTTAAAAAAAATTTTTTTTGTTTTTTATTGTTCATTTTACTTTATTTATTTTAGTTTGACATGTTTTTCCGGCCCAAAATTTTTTTTGATTACTTTTATACCTATTACAAGGAACGTAAACATCCCTTGTAATAGGAATATGGCATGACAGGTCTTCTTTACAGTGAGATATGGGGTCAATAAGACCCCACATCTCACCTCTAGGCTGGGAAGCCTGAAAAAAACCAAAAAAAAAACAATCCTGGCTTTGACCGTAGCGGTGAGTCGGTAGAAGCACCGGAGGGCGGCGGCGAGGGGACGACATCCCCTCTCACCTCCCGTAAGAATGATCAAGCGGTGGAACAGCCGCTATGATTGTTGTTATGGTGTAGGGAATCGCCGGCTGAAAAAGCTAATATCTGAATGATGCCTGTAGCTGCTCCCATCATTCAGATATCCCCGCAGAAAGTCAAGGACGTCATATGACGGCCGGCGGGAAGTGGTTATTGCAGAGTATTGCCGGGCATTGCAGGGCATTGCGGAGTATGGCAGGGTATGGCACGGGGTATTGCACAGGGGGTATTGCACAGGGTATTGAAGAGTATTGCGCAGGGTATTGCAGAGTATTGTGCAGGGTATTGCAGAGTATTGTGCAGGGTATTGCAGAGTATTGTGCAGGGTATTGTAGAGTATTGTGCAGGGTATTGTAGAGTATTGTGCAGGGTATTGTAGAGTATTGTGCAGGGTATTGCAGAGTATTGCGCAGGGTATTGAAGAGTATTGCGCAGGGTATTGCAGAGTATTGCGCAGGGTATTGCGCAGGGTATTGTGCAGAGTATTTTGCAGAGTATTTTGCAGAGTATTGCGCAGGGTATTGCAGGGTATTGTGCAGGGTATTGCGCAGGGTATTGCAGAGTATTGCGCAGGGTATTGCAGAGTATTGTGCAGGGTATTGCGCAGGGTATTGCAGAGTATTGCGCAGGGTATTGCGCAGGGTATTGCAGAGTATTGCGCAGGGTATTGCAGAGTATTGCGCAGGGTATTGCAGAGCATTGTGCAGGGTATTGCAGAGTATTGCAGAGTATTGCAGGGTATTGCAGAGTATTGCGCAGGGTATTGCAGAGTATTGCGCAGGGTATTGCAGAGTATTGTACCAGGGTATTGCAGAGTATTGCACCAGGGTATTGCAGAGTATTGCACAGGGTATTTTGCAGAGTATTGGCAGGGTATTGCAGAGTATTGCGCAGGGTATTGCAGAGTATTGCAGAGTATTGCACCAGGGTATTGCAGAGTATTTTGCAGAGTATTGCGCAGGGTATTTTGCAGAGTATTGGCAGGGTATTGCAGAGTATTGCGCAGGGTATTGCAGAGTATTGCAGAGTATTGCACCAGGGTATTGCAGAGTATTTTGCAGAGTATTGCGCAGGGTATTTTGCAGAGTATTGGCAGGGTATTGCACAGGGATGGCTGAGCAGGGATGGATGGATGACTGGATCTGTGACTGCAATTGTTACAGATCAAGCCCAGTGCTGCTGCCATGATTCACTCTCTCCCCCTCTCCTCTCACACTGTACCGATTGGTACAGAGAGGGGAGAGAGGAACCGGCGTCATCACATGACGCCAGTCTGTTTACAAGTGATTGCTCCGTCATTTGACGGAGCGATCACGTGGTAAACGGCCACTATCAGCGGCGATTTACCGCGATTCGTGATGCGCTGGGTCCTCTGGACCTGGCGGTCACGGAGATTCCCGTGTGCGCGCCCCAGGGGGCGCGCGGGAGCGCGATTCTGGGAGGACGTTATATAACGTCCTCCCAGAGTTAAGCAACCACCTT
Source organism: Rana muscosa (assembly GCA_029206835.1). Classification (NCBI taxonomy): domain Eukaryota; kingdom Metazoa; phylum Chordata; class Amphibia; order Anura; family Ranidae; genus Rana; species Rana muscosa. The sequence continues at coordinate 700,589,504 of CM055117.1, read as the reverse complement.
GTCGACGTTATTTGTCGGCAGGTGGTTGTAAACTGGTTAAGAAAAAAAAATACGTTTTCCATTAGCTGATAAAGAGAAAAAAAAACATTTAATTTGTTTAGCTCTTTCTTAGTTTCAGTGTTTTAACCACTTAAGCCCCGGACCATTTTGTAGCTAAAGGACCAGAGCTGTTTTCAGAATTTTGCACTGCACTGCTTTAACTGTAAATTGTGCGGACATGCAATGTTGTACCGAAACAAAATTTGCGTCCTTTTCTTCCCACAAATAGAGCTTTCTTTTAATGGTATTTGATTGCCTCTGCGATTTTAATTTTTTGCGATATAAACGGAAAAAGACCGAAAATTTTGAAAAAAAATTATATTTTCTACTTTTTGTTATAAGAAAAATCGAATAAACTCAATTTTAGTCATACATTTAGGCCAAAATGTATTCAGCCACATGTCTTTAGTAAAAAAATTGTCAATAAGCATATATTTATTGGTTTGCGCAAAAGTTATAGCGTCTACAAACTAGGGTACATTTTCTGGAATTTACACAGCTTTTAATTTATGACTGCCTATCTCATTTCTTGAGGTGCTAAAATGGCAGGGCAGTACAAAACCTCCCCCAAATGACCCCATTTTGGAAAGTAGACACCCCAAGGAAATTGCTGAGAGGCATGTTGAGCCCATTGAATATTTTTTTTTTCTCTCAAGTGATTGAATAATGACTAAAAAAAAAAAAAAAAAAATACAAAAAGTTGTCACTAAATGATATATTGCTCACACGTGCCATGGTTATATGTGGAATTGCACCCCAAAATACATTTTGCTGCTTCTCCTGAGTACGGGGATACCACATGTGTGGGACTTTTTGGGAGCCTAGCCGCGTACGGGCCCCCGAAAACCAAGCACCGCCTTCAGGATTTCTAAGGGCGCAAATTTTTGATTTCACTCCTCACTACCTATCACAGTTTCGAAGGCCATAAAATGCCAAAATAGCACAAAACCCCCCAAAATGACCCCATTTTAGAAAGTAGACACCCCAAGGAAATTGCTGAGAGGCCTGTTGAGCCCATTGAATATTTTTTTTTGTCCCAAGTGATTGAATAAAGACAAAAAAAAAAAAATTACAAAAAGTTGTCACTAAATGATATATTGCTCACACATGCCATGGTTATATATGGAATTACACCCCAAAATACATTTTGCTGCTTCTCCTGAGTATGGGGATACCACATGTGTGGGACTTTTTGGGAGCCTAGCCGCGTACGGGACCTCGAAACCCAAGCACCGCATTCAGGATTTCTAGGCACAAATTTTTGATTTCACTCCTCACTACCTATCACAGTTTCGAAGGCCATAAAATGCCAAAATAGCTCAAAACCCCCCCAAATGACCCCATTTTGGAAAGTAGACACCCCAAGCTATTTGCTGAGAGGCATGGTGAGTATTTTACAGCTCTCATTTGTTTTTGAAAATGAAGAAAGAAAATTTTTTTTTTTTTTACATTTTCAAAACTTTGTGACAAAAAGCGAGATCTGCAAAATACTCACCATACCTCTCAGCAAATAGCTTGGGGTGTCTACTTTCCAAAATGGGGTCATTTGGGGGGGTTTTGTGCCATCTGGGCATTCCATGGCCTCCGAAACTGTGATAGGCATTGAGAAGTGAAATCAAAAATTTACACCCTTAATGCCGCGTACACACGATCGTTTTTCATGCCGTTAAAAATGCCATTAAAAAAAATGGCCATTAAAAATGATCGTGTGTATGCTCACGTCGTTTTTCATGTCGTTTTTTTTAACAACGTGAAAAACGATCGTATGTATGCTTTAACGACGTGAAAAAAAACGTGCATGCTCAGAATCAAGTATGAGACGGGAGCGCTCGTTTTGGTAAAGCTAGTGTTGGAAATCGATATGGCACATTCGTCACGGTTGAATTAATAGCATCGTTTTAATGCTGCGCATTCCGTTCTTCTGCTTGAACAATTACCCTATTTTGATAATGATATTGAGAGTTATGCCAAACTTGTTTCTAAAGTAATTCCTATTTTTTTTAATGCTAGAAAAATATTATTTTCAAGCCACATCTCCCTCATAAATTCCTGAAGAAATGTAAAGATCATTTTTTTTATTTTTGTTCTTTTTGCATTTTTTTTTAGTACTTAAGTTAGCCTCTTCATTTTTCTGAACAGAGGATGAAATTCCAGAGGAGGCCAAATCCCGATCCAGAAGATATAAGAGATGGTCGCCATTTTAAAGAGGGAGGATTATGATGCCAAGCATGGGCCGTATAAAAGGCCGAATCTGGTCAAGTCAAAAATTATGGGCAAAGTGGTCAAAAGTCTTCACCAAAAATTCGGGGTGTGCAGAACGAACGAAGGAACAGCTCAGAAAACGATGGTCTGATCTGAAGTTGCGGGAGGCCGACCAATACAAACGAATCAAGAAAGTTATACGAAAAAGTAAGTTTTATAGTGCTATTTTCCCTGCTAGAGATTATTACTTGTATTATGTCGTGTATGTTTGTCTTTGATATCGTACAGTGAAAGATACCATCTTTCATATTCGTCCGCAAAGTAAACGGACGTATTAAACCTCATTCTCCGTACAGTTCATCAAACAATGTTTTTGGATCATCCAGTGTGAACACCCATTTATTTTTTATTTTTGGGGGTAGCAAATTTGGTCACCAAATATTTTTAGGGATCAAATCCAAAGGACATTTTTGAAACAAAAAAGGATATGCATGGTAATGTTAAGGGAGAGAATGCTCAGCAGCTGATGAAACATCTGAACGCAGTAGTACAAGTGTGGGCCCAAAGCCCCAAAGTTTGAGGGTGTCACACACAGGTGATCCTGTGTATATACTTTGGGGTGTTACAATGTGTCAAACTTTGTTGAAAAAAATATATGCTATGTATTTGGCTATGTATCCAATCATGTGTTCCTGTTGTCACTGGGGGTCCATTGAAAAATGGACCACACTTAAAAAGAATGTTTGCAAATTATTTTATCATGCTTTATTTTTCTCCCAAAAATCAACCTTAATAATGAAACTATACCTTTTCTTGCAATATCCATAGGGCTTCAAAAAGCTACGTCAGATGAGCCTCGAAATCCAACACCTTCAACAATACCCCCAGACCCACATGATGGAGAGGAACGTGAGGTTGTGGAAGTTGAAAGTGGCACCTCAACAGGTCAGTGTCAAACCAGACAGATGCAGGTTAATAGATGTAGGCCTACATATTCTATACTACATGTTTTATTTTTTTAAATGTAGGTGCAGTTCTGGCCGAAGACCCCAAAAATTTTACACATCACAGTGCCCAGATCCTGATCCAATACCTGATGGTCTGCTGTCGTGACCTTCAAAAATTAAAGGGAGACTTGATAGAGATCAGGGAAAATACCAAGCGGGTAGAGGAAAGGCTACAGAAGATCATGGCTGTGCTTGGGCGTGTCTAATGTTTTTTAAAAAATTAACGTTGAACTTGCACCTTTTGGGACTAGTAAATGTAAATTTTTCCGATATATATTTTAATATTTTTTTGGTATGCATGGCTGTTCATGCGTTTTAACAAGCAAAAAAAGTTTAGGACATCTACATTTAAAAGGATTTGTCCAATACTAAAATAAAAAATGGCATTTTGGTATCAAGAAGTTGTGGCTTCATTATGTAAATGTTGTGCTACTGTGAACTAAGCAATGTTTTGTGTTTACACTGACAATGAAGGCGAATTAAGAATGCACAATACACATGGCAATACAAGTCCACTAGGTAAACCTCCGAAAAACAGAAACCATTATTAAAATTAGACACGAAACCAAGCTTTGAGAAAAATAATGTTTTATTTTTCTAAATTAAAAGGTTAAAAGTCATCAGGCATTTCAATGGCCCCCCTACCCACAAAATAATCCACATATTTGTCACGGACCTCACGTCCGGTTTGGGGGGCCAAGCCTGGACGGCTAGCTTCCAGGGCCACAAGATGTTCTGCTTCCATTATGGTGGCCTCAGGCCCAGTCAAAGTCAGATAATTTGTGGAATGCACCCGGAGATAATTATGTAGGACACAACACGCCATTACAACATGGTTCCATTTGTAAGGGGCAAGGCCATGATGCCAAAGGCATTTTCAACCACCCTTCTTGCTCTGGCCAGCCGATAGTTGTACACCCTCCTCTCAGGGGTGAGGGTGCGCTGCGGGAATGGCCTCATCAAATGGGGACCCAGCCCAAACGCCTCATCCGCCACAAACACAAATGGGAGTCCCTCCACATTCTGCTCTGCTGGTGGCAAGGCCAGCTGATCCAAAAGGAGCCGTTCCCCAAACTCCGTCTGTGCAAAAACTCCTCCATCAGACATCCTGCCATTCTTGCCAACGTCCACATAGAGGAATTCGTAGGTGGCCGACACCACTGCCATCATGACGATGCTGTGGAACCCCTTATAGTTATAATAAAAGGATCCCGAATGGGGTGGTGGGACGACCCGAACATGTTTGCCGTCGATGGCCCCTCCACAGTTTGGAAAGTTCCATCGTTTGGAACATCCGATGCCACATTCTGCCATTCATGTGGCGTAGAAGGGAACTGTGTAATGAAATCAAAAATAAATTAATACTTTGAGACTGACACATTGAAAGCAGATTAAAGAAAAAAATTCATGGCCAACATTGGGGCAAACAGAAAAATTAAAACATTAGTAGTAAGCAACAAAAAAAGCGGGGGGGGGGGGTTGAAGATGAGTTGGGGAGATCACAAATGAAGGCTGGAGCACTCTGTCTGAATTTAGGACAAATGCTACATTCCTAGGCAATCTTTAGGGGGCGTTTAGGGTAAAGCACTATGATGGAGCATAGATTAAAATACATGGAAAGGACTAGGCAAGGTGGGTATGGCCCAAGGATAGCATGCTGGAGAGGTTAGGTAAGGGAAATGTTAATGTAGGCCTAATGAAAAAATTTTAAATAAAAAATTAGCATGTGGTGAAAGGGGAAATTCCCTGCAGCTAAGAATCATGGGAAATAGGGACTGCTAAGAACCCCCCCCCCCAAAAAAACATTCTAAAAAACTACATACAATGTGATGTTTGAAATAAGAACACTTACCTTAATATAGTCCTCCTGCAAAACTTGGAGGATGGCAGAACACGTCTCTGGTATAATGATACCCAGAGCCTGGGGGGACATGCCTGTGGAGATTATTCTCCCTGATCTCCCGCAACAAAGGCATATGAGAGAACTGGTGCCGCTGGAGCAACCAATTCTTGGTCCATGAACTCCTCCTGACCCTGCTCATGGCATGGAGTCGGGATACAGCATGAACCCCTGCACCAACTACAGCACGAACTCTCCGACGAGTACGTAGCCGCAACATGGCTAGATAACGGTTGCAAGCTCAGAACGAACTAGAAGAACGTACGGAAGAACAGCAAGGCCTATGAAGAACATGCTGAAAAACAGGACCGAGCAGACGAGAACGCACTGAATAAACAGATACGAACTGACTACAAGCCCTGCCAAACAGATACGAACCCACAAGCACAAACTGAACTCCACAAAACGATCTTCAAAGCACGAAGACTGAAAAGTGCGAATCGTCTCTCACCAAACTTTTACTAACACGCGGTAACACGGAATTAGCAAAAGCGGCCCAAAGGGTGGCGTCATTAGAATGGAACTTTATAGTGCCGTCGTACGTCGCACTGCGCTTTGCTTGATCGTTTTTTTAAATGATTGTGTGTACGCAAGACAGGCTTGAGAGGAAACATGAAAAAAAACAACGTGAAAAACGGCAAGAAAAAAAATGGCAAGAAAAACGATCGTGTGTACGTGGCATTAGAAAGCCTGAAGGCGGTGCTTGGTTTTGGGGTCCCGTACGCGGCTTGGCACCCACAAAGTCTCACACATGTGGTATCCCCGTACTCAGGAGAAGCAACAGAATGTATTTTGGGGTGTAATTCCACATATGCCCATCACATGTTTGAGCAATATATCATTTAGTGACAACTTTGTGCAAAAAAATAAATAATAAATTGTCTTTTTTCCGCAACTTGTGTCAACATATAAAATATTCCATGGACTCGACATGCCTCTCAATATATAGCTTGGGGTGTCTACTTTCCAAAATGGGGTCATTTGGGGGGGTTTTTCAACAGTTCTGGCATTTTATACACAACATTAGGAAGCTTACATCCACTCTTCTAACCACTTGAAGACAAAGCCCTTTTTGACACTTTTTGTTTACATGAAAACATTTATTTTTTTTGCAAGAAAATTATGTTGAACTCCCAAACATTATATATATATTTTTAAAGCAAAGGCCCTACAGATTAAAATGGTGGGTGTTGCATTTTTTTTTTTTAAACAGTATTTGCGCAGCGATTTTTCAAACGCATTTTTTGGGGAAAAAATACACTTTTTTTAATTTTAATGCACTAAAACACACTATATTGCCCAAATGTTTGATGAAATAAAAAAGATGATCTTAGGCCGAGTACATAGATACCAAACACGACATGCTTTAAAATTTTGCACAAACGCGCATTGGCGACAAACTACATACATTTTTAAAAGCCTTTAAAAGCCTTTACAGGTTACGCCGTTAGATTTACAGAGGAGGTCTACTGCTAAATTTACTGCCCTCGATCTGACCTTCGCGGTGATACCTCACATGCATGGTGCAATTCCTGTTTACATATGACGCCAGACCGACGCTTGCGTTCGCCATTGGGCAAGAGCAGGGCAGGACAGGGGTGCTTTTTTATTTTATTTTTAAACTGTTGCTTCCATATTTATTTATTTTTATCATTTTTATTGTTATCTCAGGGAATGTAAATATCCCCTATGATAGCAATAGGTAGTGACAGGTACTCTTTTTTTGAAAAAACTGGGGTCTTCTAGACCCTAGATCTTTCCTCTGCCCTCAAAGCATCTGACCACACCAAGATCGGTGTGGTAAAATGCTTTTCCAATTTCCCAATGGCGCTTTTTATATCCGGGGGGGGGGACATTCCCTCCCACTGCTTGTAAAAGCAGTCCAGAGGCTAATTAGCCACTAGGATTGCTTTTACATGAAAGCCGGCCACTGGCTGAAAAGAATGATACCAAGATGATACCTAAACCCGCAGGCATCATTCTGGTATAAACATTCAAAGTCCAGCAACATACCAGTACGTTGCTGGTCCTTGTTGGACATGTATTGTAATCTTTTTTTTCATGCAGCCTGTTGGCTGAACGAAAAAAAAAGATTGATCGGTGGGTATGCCCACCATTAGAATACCACCCTTCATCCACCCACTTCTAATGATGGGCATACATGCACCATTTATATATGCCGAAGCATGGGGGTATCTTCCCGCAAAAGTTATGCCACGTACACACGGTCAGACTTTTCCACGGGCAAGCCTCCGTCGGAATTTCGACCGTATGTACGCGGCATTAGGAGCAAAATCGCTCCTCTGCTCCTCCGCCCCTGCTGCCCCAATGCTTCGGCATATATGCTTTTTTTTTTTAACTGTGGTAGTGAAATCACCTCCTACAGCACTGGAGTCGCAGGGATCAGGCCTGTCTCTGCGAACGCTGCAGTTATGTGTGTTGTGTTTTGCAAGTGACAGTGATCGATCGATACTGCACTTGGGTGGCCTGGGCTGGACGGAGGGGCAAAACGCAGGTGCTAGCAGGTATCTGGGCTGATCCCACTAACACTGCGTTTTTGGGAACCCTAAACTGCTGGGGACGCTAGTATAGATCTGATCAGATCAGATATTGATCTGTTCAGATACTATACCACTAAGGGAGGTTTATGCTTCACGCGTGGGTGTTAGCGCTACTGGCACTAACCTGACGCTGCCTGGGGTGTGACGCAGACCCTCTCTGACGCAAAAACCTAATTGATATCACCCGCCGGACGATCAGGGGGTTAAACCTTTATTGGGTTATATACGGCGGGTGCCCTGACACTATAAAAAGCAAACTAACTAACCAGCGTCACCCGTAACACTTATATGGTGATTACTGGTGAAAGGGTTAACTAGGGGCAATTAGGGGGTTAAAACCTTTATTAGGTAATATATGGGGGTACCTGACGCTATATAAAAACCTGACGGCGAACCTAAAAAAAATTACTGGCTACCGATCGGCACGACCGACACTAAGACAGCGATCAGAAAAACGATCGCTTAGCGACAGTGGTGATAGGGGGTGAAAGGGTTACCTGGGGGGGGATCAAGGGGGTTAAACCTTTATTAGATAATATATGGGGGTACCTGACGCTATAAAAACCTGTGGCGAACTTAAAAAAAATTACTGGCTATCGATCGGCATCACTGACACTAAGACAGCGATCAGAAAAACGATCGCTTAGCAACAGTGGTGATAGGGGGTGAAAGGGTTACCTGGGGGGCGATCAAGGGGGTCAACCTTTATTAGATAATATATGGGGGTACCTGACGCTATAAAAACCTGCGGCGAACCTAAAAAAAATTACTGGCTACCGATCGGCATCACCGACGCTAAGACAGCGATCAGAAAAATGATCGCTTAGCGACAGTGGTGATAGGGGGTGAAAGGGTTACCCTGGGGGGCGATCAAGGGGGTTAAACCTTTATTAGGGGGGGGTGTGGGGGCTACACTGGACCTAAAACTAACTTTATTGACACTTTTACAGTCACAAATGTCACTGATTGCAGTGATCAGTAAATAAATGGTCACTGCAATCAGTGACACTGTGACTGGGGGCTGGGGGGTGATCTGGGGTGTCTGGGGGGGCCTGGGGGGGCCATTTATGTGCCTATGTGTCCTGGTGTCAGTGTAGTGTTTTGTGCACTAACCTGCATCTTCTCTTGTGCGGCGCTCGGTATATGTGAGCGCCGCAGGAGAGATGACATCACTTCCTCTGCCTGTGTAAACATTACACAGGCAGGGAAGCTTTCTCATTCGCCGGGAGCGATCGCGAGGGGGTGGCCAGAATCGAACGGCCGTCCCCTCTTCCTGGATCGCTCCCGAAAACGTAACCACCGCTCACTGTAAAGAAGGGGGGTCCAATCGGACTCCCCAACTATACAAAGGCGATCACGTAGATATACGTGATTCTGCCTGTCGGTGCCATTCTGCCAACGTATTTTTACAGTGGGCGGTCGTTAAGTGGTTAAGCTGCTAAATTATATTTAATTTGAGATGTCGCTATATCCACTTTGACCTATAATTCTCTAATACAAAGCACTAACATGGAATTAGTTCTAGCATATGGCTCATATTTTTTTACCAGCTAAACAAGGAACTGGTTCTCTTTATTCTATACGAGTTTATAGAGTTTAAAGATAAAGAATCTAAGAACATTTTAGTTCCCTTTGAGGTCAGATAAAGTTTTAGTCAAAATGAAAATGCATACAAGGAGTATAGCCTACCTACTGAGTAATTTCATTTTCCCAGACATCGCTGTTCTGCACAATCCACCCCACTCTGTTTTGTCTATATCTCGATGATCCTGGAACACATTTCTTGATGATTTTAAAACAACCTACTTGATGCTTTCCACACATAAAAGCAAATAAAATAAAACAAAATAAGAGAGAGAGACAGAAAATTACACAGCACAGACTTCAGGAAGTACATTCTCTACTATCCTCCTCCTGAACCTGTGCACAATAAGTGCATATGTGCAGGCAGGGCTTTTTTTCTCAGACAATAGGTGCAGGAACTCCCCTTTTCCGAGTCACTTGTTTTCTCCGCCCCTGCCCACCTCCGAGCACCGTCCCTTGGTTCCATCCCCTACCCACCTCCCAGTACCGCCCCTTTTAGACAATACAGAACCAAGTATCATTGTGTGGTTCTAAGTAATTTGTATGGAATTTGGTAATGATATCAAGAAAAGTAGTAAAATGGATCCTCTTCAGCCAGCAACAATAGATACCCCTAACAATGTAACATCCACAACAAACTTCCCCCCCCCAGCAACAATAGACTCCCGGCAGCATCTCCTCACAGCCAGCATTAATAGACTCTCTGGTAGCCATCAACAATAGACCCCTCCCCAACAGTAGATCGCCTTCAGCAACAACTGACCCCCTAGCAACAATAGGTCCCCCACCATCCCCCACCAGTAACAATAGACCTCCTCAGCAACAATAGACTCCACTGCAAAAATAGATCCCCTTTAGCTAGAATAGATCCGCCAGCATTAAGCATCAATACCCTGCAGTACACCCCAGCACCCCTTGCCATTACATACAGTCAGCCCAGGAGGTACCGGAACTGCGTTCCCCCGCGTTCCCGCTGAAAAAAAGCCCTGTGTGCAGGTAAATACACAGAACTCAGACTCAAGTCAACTATATGAACATTCTAAAGCCCTCGTACACACGATCGGATTTTCCGCAGACAAAGTCTCTGACTTTTGTCCGAAGGGTGTTGGCCAGGAATTTGTCTTGCATACAAACGGCACACAATTGTCGGCCAACAAACACGAACGTAGTTACATACTACGTGAAATTTCAGCTCTTGAGCTCCACCCTTTGGGCACCTTCTGCTAATGTCGCGTTTGGTGAGCATTGATTCTGAGCATGCGCGTTTGTACTTTGGACTTTTGTCTGACGGACTTGTGTACACACGCTCGGAAAATCCGACAACAGACCTTTGTCAGCGGAAAATTTTAAAGCCTGCCATCCAACATTTGTCTGCGAAAAATCCGACAACAATTGTCCGATGGAGCGTACAAACGGTCGGATTTTCGGCAAAGGGGGCTGTCATCACGCAATTCCCGTTGGAAAATCCGATCGTGTATACGATACGAGGCTTAAGTCTACCTGTGCTTAATGGATAGCATTAGAAAGCTCACTGAGCGCTTTCAGTTGCCTGGAATGGGACTTAAACTTACACCACTTTCTTAGTAATGTATTAGAATTTGGGAATATGAAGACTAGAGAACTAAGCTAATGTCCATGCTTTATCAGTGAACTTGTACAGATGACACCATGTAATGTGAGGATGTAGCTATACTTTGAACATGACAAAAATAAAATTTACAGTTTATGAGCTATTTGACTCACCTAAAATAATTATTTTGTTGGGGTGCTGCTATGAATCTACCTTCATTGTGGTGCTGTTATGGACCAACTTACGTTTCCTGTTAAAGTTAAGCTTGTGAGAATGTTCTTACTGATCATTGGGGAAGCGGAAAAAGCAAAGACTGATTTTTATAAGGAAGATTGGCATAATAAATTCAGCTGCCTGCATTTTTCCAATGAATGATTTTATATGGGGTTTTCACTGAAAGTAATCCCTGTGTGGTTCACTATCATATTCTCAGTCTGAAGCCTCGTACACACAGCCGAGATTCTCGTCGAAAAAAACATGTCGTTTTTTTCGACGAGATTCTTGGACAAGAAACTTGTCCCGGCCGAGTGTACACACGCTCGATTCAAAGAACCCGCGGTTCTTTGAATGGAGCGTACGCGGTGACGTCATCGACTACGACTAGCATGCGCTCGTCACATTCGATGCCGTCGCCGCCATCTTGGTATACCCTACCTATGCCTAGGAAGCTACCGCGGATGCGTCAAATTCATTTCGAACATGCGCGGGCTTCCGGGAGGACAGGTAAGTGTACACACACTCACTTTTCTCGTCGAGAAACATGCCGACGAGAATCTCGATGAGAAAATAGAGAGCAGGTTCTCTATTTTCTCGTCGAGATTACTTGTCGGTTTTCTTGACGAGAAACCATACACACAAACGAGTTTCTCGGCAAGACATCTCTGCCAGCAAGTTTCTTGCTGGTTCTTGCTGAGAAACTCGGTCGTGTGTACGAGGCCTGAATTGCAAGATTTGTGACAGGTCCTCTTAACAGGAAAGAGGAAGTATGTTTAATCACTTGCATTAAATAGCCCCCTCCTGGATACATTTCTTATGACATGTGTTAAAGTGGAATTAAACTCAAATAGTAAAGCTGTGCTATGTTAAAGGGAACATTTATACATTTTAAGCACCATAGTGAAAATAGTGAAAATAGTGAAAATAGTGAGAGAGGAGGGCGCTAATATTATGGAGAAGGGCTATCCCTTACACACACTTGAAAAAATAAAAAATGAAGTGTGTTCGATGGATAGGGAATCTTTATTAAGTTCTAAAAAGAAACCCCCCTTCTCTGGTGATCTAGCCTTTTTTTCAGGTTTCCACCGACAGTATAGGGATGTGGAAAAAACCTTTAAAAAGTTTTGGCCCATTCTCCTTAAAGATGGAGATTTGGCCAAAATTTTACCTCCAAAACCAAAATGTATATATAGGAGAGCTCCAATATTACGCAACATCATTGCACCTAATATACCTGATCCCCCTAAAAAATCCTCTACCTTTTTAGACAGTTCAGGTTTCTATTATTGTACCCGGTGCAAATCCTGCCGGAAAACCAGGAGAAATACAAGGAAAATCAGTAAATTCCGATCTAATGTTACGTGTCAAGAATTTGAGATTAAACCACTTATCACTTGTGACTCTAAGTATGTCACATATGTTTTAGAATGTCCATGTTCCCTTCAATATGTGGGGAGGACCACTAGAGAACTAAAGGTCAGGATTAATGAACATGTGAGTAACATTTTAAAGGGTTTTCCTAATCATAGTGTCTCTCGACATTTTGCCCAATTCCATGACCAGGATCCTGGGCAAATGACATTCTATGGGATTGATAAGATGGCAGGGCACTGGAGAGGAACAGACCTCAAGAAGGCAATATCACAGAATGAGACTCAATGGCTGTACCGCCTTCGATCGATGCAGCCGTTGGGTTTAAACATTGAGCTGGATTTAAATTGCTTTCTTACTAATGAATAGGGTCTTCAAGCCAGTAGGGTCTTTTTGTAATTTTTAAAGTATTTTAGTATGAATCCCTTATTTGGGGAATTTTTTAATTTTTTTTTATTTTTTTACATTAAATTCTTTTATTCATTTTATTTTATCTTTAATTATATAATGACTTGTTCATGTATTTTTTAGATAACTATTATATATAATTTCTTGTATATTAAAGTTCATTCTTAATTGTGTAAAGTAATACAAACGCCAATAGTATGTTCCATGTAACCATTGCCGGGTCGGGACAGAGGCTGTTTGAATATCCCCTCCCATATTCTAATTATGAGTGACATAAATATGGCATTCACAGCGTGACCTGTAGCGCTTCCTGATGACGGAACCCGAAACGTACGTCGAAGCGCAATACAGGTCACGCAATTGACGTCACTTCCGGTCCAGCTGGTTGTCTGCTCCATAGTGGTGGAGCGCACGCCAGTATCCACAAGACTCTCATTCGTTATCCCTACGCCTTTACAGCCTCAGTGCCGGGTCGGGGCACATAACCATGTAAGCATGTTTTTGGCTTTTTAGAAATTTTATATGCAATAAAAACGGTATCACGCTATTGCTCGCTTCTCCTTTTTCTGATTATATACCACTGAATCCAAGCGTTATCGTTACCTGCATGGTGGACAACATTTCGCTGATCCTTAGCAATTGGAACTTGCTGAAAGCCTGTTTGACTTCTTTTTTAATTAAAAGGGTTAATTTGCTGCGGTAAGCTGCCATCCTTACTTAATGTGCACTATCGGGTGTCAATATTATTATTGGTGAAGGTGGATCTTCATTTCTCTCAAGAATCACATTGGATTTTTTCACAATACGTTGTTTGAAGTGGATTTAATTGGTGTTTATACAACACTTTTTTGTGGGATATTTATTTGCATTTATTAACCCTTGTTTGGGGGTTTATTGGTTTGGACTTTATTTGCAATAAGTTTCAACTGAATTTTTACATTGTTTGTATTGATTTATATGATAGTCAATCTTTGTTGTTCACAAATTTATTTGGAATTTTTTTGTACACACTGGTTGATTTTTATACACAGTATTTATTTAAGTGGGGAGAGCATATTGTTTTTTTATATATGTCTACCGTTTTTTAATGAATTTAGATTTACTTTTACATATTAGCGCCCTCCTCTCTCACTATTTTCATTATTGATTTCAGTATTTCACTGTAATTTGAGGTGCAGCTTATATATAGAAAATATTTAGTATATTAATTGGCGCAGGCTTCATTTAAATCATTCTTTAAGAGTTTACTGAACTTTTCACACCTTGCAGCCATGGATGTCTTTAATTTTATGCAGGGTCGACAGACTAATATTGAAGAGATCTTTCTACAAACATCTAGTCCCAACCTGGATTTAGAAAGGGGATTTAAACAGCTCCAGTATGACATGGAGAAACAAATCCGCCTTTGGTGGGACATAGCATCATTCGAGATGTACATCGGGAGGAACCTCACTCCTAGGAGATTGAGGTGGGATGTACACCCGAATGATGGCGTGGAGGATTTAACCCTTGTTGATGAATGGTATCAAATCTTTAACGCATGTGAACAAAAACTTATGCAATTAATGATACGGAGACGAAGAGCCAAAAATGTCTTAGTGGAAGCCAATATAGCCGACCTGAAGGAAAGGATGGGACCGTTTATGGACACCAAAGAATACTCGGACAAAGCTCAAGGGTTACAAACCCATTTGTCCAAGTATGATGGTGACATTAAACAGAAAAAGTTAAAGAAATATCAGAGAGATGTCAAAGATTATGAGGATAATAAAGTTTATAAGTGGCAGGTGGATTTTGATCCTGCCAGTACTAATGAATCACCTGTGGCAAGGGACCTGGAAGTTCATAACGTCGTTACTCAACTAGCTAACAAATTAAAAAATAAAACACGTACTCCCACTAAAGCTAAAACTCCTTCCAAGAGTAAGGGACAAGCTAGTTCAAATGGGAGGGGATCTTCTATACCCCCCCTACTTCTCAAAGTGGGGGAGGATATTTACAGCCTAATGATTATTATCCAGCTCCCTATATAGCGCCAACATACAATAGGTATGGCCCTATAGATACGAGACCTGTTGATTATAATTATCAGTATTACAATCAAGGACCCAATCAATATGCTCCTAGACCACCTAGGGGCCATTTTAGAGGCAACTATAGAGGAAGACCGTTTCAACATCAAAATAATTATTCACAGGGGGGGGAATGGAGGGGATGGAAGGAGCCATACAAAATTCCATCCAATACCCCGTACCACCCCAGAGAGCAGTTAGAAAGAGAGGTAAGAGAGGGGGAACCAGAAAGAAAAAGGCCACGAGACAGTTAGACGGTGGGATTTTCAATCTTGCGGGAATTGAGTTTTCAGAGGCAGAGCTCAAGGTTCTATCGCAGGGTTTGAAGTTCGCACCGGATAGGAAGATTAATAAATTTTATCTATTTATTGACATTGAAAAATATGTCAGGAAGTTAAACATTAAAAAACATTTTGCGTCTCAAACATCTGTTGTTCCCTCTGGGGGAGGAGATGATATATATTCACATAGTGGATTAAGGAATAATTCCATATTTAATCCCAAAAAAGGCACACATCACCATGTGGAGGTTTTTAAAAATATGGTGCAAGATGATATTAGGAATTTAGAAACACCAAATGTTAGGCATAATAAAACATTGATGGAGGGAATTAGATCACTAGAGAAAAATAAAAATATTGTTATTCGTCTAGCGGATAAAGGGGGGGGGGTAGTGGTATTGCCATTACAAAAATATCATGATGAAATTGATCGTCTTTTAGAAGATGGTAATACATATAAGCCTCTTCCGGGGATCCCATGAGAAGGCTAAAGGATGATCTGCTAAGCTGGGTAACAGAAGGTGCTGATAAAAATATATTAAATAATAAAGAAGCTCAATATCTCATTCCCCGGGTGCCCCGTACACCGTTATTGTATATCTTACCAAAAATTCATAAGAACAGAGAGAATCCCCCAGGACGACCCATTATAAGTGGGATTGGTTCCCTCTACTCTCGAGTGGGGGAATACTTAGACATCTATCTGCAACCCCTGGTCACACAGGGAAGATCGTATCTCAAAGATAGCAGAGAGTTGATTAAATCTATATCTTCTATAGAGATCACGCAGGAAACCCTGATGGTTACTATAGATATAGAATCCCTGTATACTAATATTAAACAGTCAGATGCATCTGTGGCGGTCGAATTGGCCCTCACAGAACAATCTAATTTACCCATGGCCCAAATCCAATTTTTAGGGTTGGGACTTAAGCAAACAATGGGGAACAATTATTTTTGGGCACGGGGGAAGTTCTTTAATCAGATTAAAGGCGTGGCAATGGGGGCTCGTTATGCGCCCAGTGTTGCCAACCTTGTCCTTAATAAATGAGAAAATGAGTCTATCTATTCAAATATGAGCGAGTGTTTGATATACTACAGAAGATATATAGACGATATTATCCTGTTATGGGAGGGGCCATTACCCCTGTTCGAGGATTTCCTCAGGGCCATGAATGTTAACCATTATGGCCTTAAATTCACAGCGGAAAGCAGCTTTAACTCCATCAATTATTTGGACCTAACATTAGTTAAAAAAGAGGGAAGGGTGGGCACGAAAACCTATTTTAAAATTACAGATAGAAATGGTTTTGTGCCCACATCCAGTTGCCATCACCCTCAGTGGTTGGGGGCGGTCCCTAAAGGGCAACTGATGCGCATTAGGCGAAATTGCGATCAAATATCAGACTTTGAATCTCAATCCACCACTCTAATTGAGAAATTTATGGAGAAGGGCTATCCCTTACACACACTTGAAAAAATAAAAAATGAAGTGTGTTCGATGGATAGGGAATCTTTATTAAGTTCTAAAATGAAACCCCCCTTCTCTGGTGATCTAGCCTTTTTTTCAGGTTTCCACCGACAGTATAGGGATGTGGAAAAAACCTTTAAAAAGTTTTGGCCCATTCTCCTTAAAGATGGAGATTTGGCCAAAATTTTACCTCCAAAACCAAAATTTATATATAGGAGAGCTCCAATATTACGCAACATCATTGCACCTAATATACCTGATCCCCCTAAAAAATCCTCTACCTTTTTAGACAGTTCAGGTTTCTATTATTGTACCCGGTGCAAATCCTGCCGGAAAACCAGGAGAAATACAAGGAAAATCAGTAAATTCCGATCTAATGTTACGTGTCAAGAATTTGAGATTAAACCACTTATCACTTGTGACTCTAAGTATGTCACATATGTTTTAGAATGTCCATGTTCCCTTCAATATGTGGGGAGGACCACTAGAGAACTAAAGGTCAGGATTAATGAACATGTGAGTAACATTTTAAAGGGTTTTCCTAATCATAGTGTCTCTCGACATTTTGCCCAATTCCATGACCAGGATTCTGGGCAAATGACATTCTATGGGATTGATAAGATGGCAGGGCACTGGAGAGGAACAGACCTCAAGAAGGCAATATCACAGAATGAGACTCAATGGCTGTACCGCCTTCGATCGATGCAGCCGTTGGGTTTAAACATTGAGCTGGATTTAAATTGCTTTCTTACTAATGAATAGGGTCTTCAAGCCAGTAGGGTCTTTTTGTAATTTTTAAAGTATTTTAGTATGAATCCCTTATTTGGGGAATTTTTTAAAAAATTTTTATTTTTTTACATTAAATTCTTTTATTCATTTTATTTTATCTTTAATTATATAATGACTTGTTCATGTATTTTTTAGATAACTATTATATATAATTTCTTGTATATTAAAGTTCATTCTTAATTGTGTAAAGTAATACAAACGCCAATAGTATGTTCCATGTAACCATTGCCGGGTCGGGACAGAGGCTGTTTGAATATCCCCTCCCATATTCTAATTATGAGTGACATAAATATGGCATTCACAGCGTGACCTGTAGCGCTTCCTGATGACGGAACCCGAAACGTACGTCGAAGCGCAATACAGGTCACGCAATTGACGTCACTTCCGGTCCAGCTGGTTGTCTGCTCCATAGTGGTGGAGCGCACGCCAGTATCCACAGGACTCTCATTCGTTATCCCTACGCCTTTACAGCCTCAGTGCCGGGTCGGGGCACATAACCATGTAAGCATGTTTTTGGCTTTTTAGAAATTTTATATGCAATAAAAACGGTATCACGCTATTGCTCGCTTCTCCTTTTTCTGATTATATACCACTGAATCCAAGCGTTATCGTTACCTGCATGGTGGACAACATTTCGCTGATCCTTAGCAATTGGAACTTGCTGAAAGCCTGTTTGACTTCTTTTTTAATTAAAAGGGTCAATTTGCTGCGGTAAGCTGCCATCCTTACTTAATGTGCACTATCGGGTGTCAATATTATTATTGGTGAAGGTGGATCTTCATTTCTCTCAAGAATCACATTGGATTTTTTCACAATACGTTGTTTGAAGTGGATTTAATTGGTGTTTATACAACACTTTTTTGTGGGATATTTATTTGCATTTATTAACCCTTGTTTGGGGGTTTATTGGTTTGGACTTTATTTGCAATAAGTTTCAACTGAATTTTTACATTGTTTGTATTGATTTATATGATAGTCAATCTTTGTTGTTCACAAATTTATTTGGAATTTTTTTGTACACACTGGTTGATTTTTATACACAGTATTTATTTAAGTGGGGAGAGCATATTGTTTTTTTATATATGTCTACCGTTTTTTAATGAATTTAGATTTACTTTTACATATTAGCGCCCTCCTCTCTCACTATTTTCATTATTGATTTCAGTATTTCACTGTAATTTGAGGTGCAGCTTATATATAGCAAATATTTAGTATATTAATTGGCGCAGGCTTCATTTAAATCATTTTAAGCACCATACTTACTGGTATGTCATGGTATCTAGGCATTCCTGTGCATCCTATACGCATATCTGCAATATGAGATGAAGACACTGCTGCCTTCAACTACTACTATCAGAAAATTTAGAATACGTTTTTTTTTTTAAATTCTTTATTTATTTCTGCAGCTAAAAAAAAAATTGTATGTACAAGTAAAGGGCAAAAGGCAGAACATTTTTTTTTTTTTGGTGTATCTATGAGTAGTTGGTATGATATGAGATAAAGGTTAGTGGATGGGGAGATAAAGCATATGCCTCCTCGGCTATAGATTGAAAAGCTGCTGCATAATTAGAAGAAAACATATAATCAATCCAGTAGAACCATGTTTTTTTTTTATTTTTTATATATTGTCTTTCAGAGAGGAGGGCAGATCTTCCATGTGCATGATGGGTTGTTTCCAGTTCCATTGGATAAAAGCCTTTGCTGCATTGTAGAGATGGATTAACCACTTCCCGCCCGGCCTAGAGCAGAATGATGGCCGGGCGGTGGTCCAGTTATCCTGACTGGGTGTCATATGACACCCAGCAGGATAACATGCCGGCGCGCTCCCGTGGGGGCATGCAGCACAGCGATCAGTGGTGCTGTGTGTCAATCTGACACACCACATCTCCGATGGTAGTAAGGAGCCTCTGACGGAGGCTACTTAAGTTGTGAGCTTGGTTTGGTAGCAGCATCTCTCTCCCCATGTAGAATCCTGTTGTGTGTTAGCACGCACCTTAGGTATGTTTTTATGCTTATATTGTGACTCTCTCTTTTTGCTCTTGCATTGTGAAATTTGAATTAAATCAGATTTTTATCTGTACTATCTGCAGAGTGACTATTATTGGACCTTTAGTCTATGGACACCCCTATATTTTTTTTTTACCAACAAAAATGTGTTTATTGATTCAAAGGTGGTACACAGTCATATACATCAAAAACAATAATCAGCACTTCCATGCACATGACCGATTGATACAAAACAGGGTTAAAGTAGCAACCTCATAATACTTCTCATCCTACAATATAGCATTCACAAGCAGAGTGTTTTCCCCCCCCCCATGACTAGCCCAGTAATCTGTCCGCGACCAGGTCCACCGGGGCAAGCCCCGGTGTATCCAGCCACGGCGCCCAGAGATTTTCATATTTCTGCATGCTCCCCCTGTGCTGGTAGATGAGCTTTTCCATACGTAACATATCCCCTATCTTACATATCCATTCCCTCGAAGTTGGGGGCACCTCAGATTTCCAATACAACATAATCAGCCTCCTGGCTTGGAACATCACCCTCTGAACTGCCTCCCTGGGGTGCACTTCTATCACATGTTCTTCCACCACCCCCAAGAGGCAAACCTTGGGATCTACTGGTAAAGATATCTTGAACACAGAATTGACCACAGTCACCACCTCATTCCAATATAAATGCAGTTTGGGGCAACGCCATAGGAGGTGAATAAGATCACCATGGTCCCTCCTACATCTGGTACAGGTACCATCTGTCTGCAACCCCATCAGCTGTAGTCTATGCGGCGTGTAGTACACCCTCAGAATAATATACAGTTGCGTGAGCCGCTGGGCCACATTTAGAGAGCACACACCTACCCCCTGAAATATCTCCTCCCACTCCTCCCCGTCCATTTGACCGACATCTCTCTCCCACCTCTCCCTCACCTTCAGGGGATGCTGCTCCAGGAAGTATTGTAAAAGGATATTGTAGCTTTGGGAAATAAATCCCTTTGAGGTCACAGCATCTCTGATGAGGCTGAATACAGGAGTTGGAGACAAGTGCCACTCTGAAGATCTACTCTGTGCTCTAACCGCATGTTGAAGTTGCAGATATTGGAAGAACATTGAGGACGGCAGGCCAAACTCCGCCTGCAGATCCGCAAATGTCCTAAGAATACCGTTCTTAAAAACGTGCCTAACATGGGTAATCCCGTGTGCTATCCATCTAGCCCCTCCCTGCAACTTAGCCAGTTCCGTATAAGTCTCGTTATGCCAAAGAGGGCTATATTCAGTATACCCCTCGGCCTGTTGTATATACTTGCACTTATTCCACACTTTTTGTATAAGATTGTATGTAGGATACTTCTTATTCGGCCTGGCAAATGCCAGGGCCTCCAGTGCCAGAGGAATGGGACCTGCATCTATTGTGCGGAGCATGAGTGCCCGGGAAGAGCCAGCCGGCTCAGTCCCAAAGCACCCCACCAGGTGCTGTAACTGGGCAGCCAGGTAGTACAACCACGGGTTGGGCAGTGCCAGCCCGCCATCGTCCTTAGGCCTTTGAAGATGTTCTAATTTTATCCTCGGGGGTTTATTCTTCCATATTAAAGTACGAAAGATGGAATTAACCATTCTAAATTTTTTTAAAGGGACCACAACCGGGGCATTGTGAAGACAGTAGAGTAATTGAGGCATAAGAATCATCTTCACCAAATTTACCTTGCCCGCCACCGACATGTGAAGGCCGTTCCACGTCCTAACTCTCTCCCTAAACCTCTGAAGCAGGGGCAAGATATTCAGTCGGCTAAAATCCCTCAGGTTAGAAGTGATCTGAATCCCCAAGTATTTAAAGGAAGTAGTGACTGGGATGGGGCACGATGGAGCTATCGCCTGTGTGGCATCCCCGTCTAACAGTAACAGGGCAGATTTTGATCAGTTAATTTGTAAGCCCGAGTATACCCCAAATTATGTAATGGTTGCCATGGCCTCCCGCAGGGACTCGTCAGTATCTCCCAGCATAAGCAGGGTGTCATCTGCGTATAGCATTATCTTCTCCTGCAGGGGACCATAGCAAAATCCCACCATGCGCTCATTAGCCCTTATCTCCATGGCCAGGGGTTCAATAGCCAATGCAAAGAGCAGAGGGGACAGCGGGCATCCTTGCCTCGTCCCCCTCCTCAATGCAAAATCCTGTGACAGGAAACCGAAGGCCCGAATAGCAGCCTCAGGTCCGCTGTACAGGAGGCGCACCCACGCTATATACGTTTCGCCGAATCCAAAACGCTCCAGTACCGCCCACAAGTATGTCCAATCAATATTGTCAAATGCCTTAGTGGCATCCAAGGACAGCAGGGCCCTGCATCCCGGATTGTCGATGTCCGATTGCATATTCAAAAATAACCGCCGCAGGTTAATGGCCGTGGATTTATTTGGCATAAACCCTGCCTGATCATCTACGAGGGAGGCTATAACCTTATTAAGTCGCATTGCTAGCACTTTCGCAAGAATTTTAATATCGCATTGTAACAAAGAGATTGGCCTGTATGACCCAGGTTCAACCGGGTCCTTACCTGGTTTAAGGAGCAATACAATATTGGCTTTCGCCATAGAAGGTGGAAGGACTCCCACCTCAAAGGCAGCGTTAAACACCCTCAATAAGCGCGGTAGCAATACTTCCGCATGCTGCTTGTATACTTCCATGGGAATTCCATCCTCCCCCGGTGCCTTATAATTAGGGAACATGCCCACTGCCTCCTGCATTTCCTCCACCGTAAGAGGCGCATCTAACTCCTCCCTCTGTCCCGCATTAAGCCTAGGGAAGTTCAACTCAGTTAAGTACCGGTCCAGATCCGCCCGATCATAGGCTGCTCCGGGGCGGTACAACTCCTCATAAACCCCGCCAACTCCTGCATGATAAGTTCCGGGGATCTGACCAGCGGCCCAGCCTTGGATTTAATAGCCCCTATAGTTGGAGACCTCTACTGGGCATTCGCTATTCTAGCCAGCAAGCGCCCCGTTTTCTCCCCCTCCTCAAAGAAGGCCTGTTTGGTAAGAAAAACGTTTTTTCTCGGCAGTTGAGGAGAGCACCCGCTCGTAAGCTGACTGAGCAGCCTGCCACTCCTCCCGTGCCGAGTCAGAGGGGTCCATGACAAAGCGTCGCTCAAGTTCCTTCACTCTATTCTCCAGTTCCACCACAAAGGCAGAAGATTCTCTTTTTACTTTAGTAATTTCAATGGTCAAAATCCTCCTCAAAAATGCCTTAAAGGCCTCCCACTGCTGCATACAGGGACCCTCAGGGTCCTGAGCAATGAAAAACCCACACATGCTCTCCTCTATAATTTCAGGGGATTTAAATAGTTTCAGCCAGAAGGCATTGAATTTCCATGGCGCCCTTGGGAGCGCCACCGGTTGAGAAACCACCAGCTGCACTATCAATGGGGAATGGTCCGACACATTACGGGGCCTGTATTCCATAGCGTCTACATATTGGAGCATGTGTGCGTTTCCCACCACCAAGTCAATCCTAGACAGACTGCCATGAGCTTTGGAAAAACATGAATACTGTCTTACCCCCAGATGACGGTGTCGCCAAACATCCACCCAGCCCACCTCTTGCAACAACCGCGCCAGGGGGGTACCCCTGGAGAGGGCAGAGGCTCTTACGGCCGGGTGTCAATCCAGCGAGAGGTCCAAACAACAATTAAAGTCCCCGATCACTAGCAGCGGTACCTCCGGCCTATCATCCAAGTAGGATATCAAGGCCCTCAGCACCACATGGACACCCCTATATAGCACTGAAGAGCGATTCAATATATATGGTTGACTTATTTGTGCTGTTATCTTTGCAGCACTAATGTACTTCTCAGAAACTACCTAGAGGTGAGAGCCTTGAAATTATTATCTGACCTATAGTTCTCTAGATCTATCTATTTGCTCAAATAGTGTTTGGAGTTTTTCATCTGGCTGCTTACCGTATATACTCGAGTATAAGCCGAGTTTTTCAGCACATTTTTTTGTGCTGAAATTACCCCCTTTGGCTTATACTCGAGTCACCTTTTTGTGCCTGATATCCCGGAATTTGGGGACCCGGTATTGGCTAAACTTGGCACACATGTAGCCCCACTCTTCCCCTACAAGTGTGCAAAGTTTTTTGTCTGGGGGACCTGGGGGACCTACGGCCGGGGAGCACCAATTTTTCAAAGCCGGGCACTCCCATGTTAAACGTCAGTCTAGTCATGGACACAGTGAGGCATGAGCACATTGAGGCATGAGCACATTGAGGCATGGGCACAGTGAGGCATGGGCACAGTGAGGCATGCACATGGACACAGTGAGGCGCAGTGAGGCATGCAGATGGACACCCTAGGCTTATACTCGAGTCAATAACTTTTCCCAGTTTTTTCCCAGTTTTTTGTGGTAAAATTAGGTGCCTCAGCTTATATTCGGGTCGGCTTATACTCGAGTATATACGGTATATGGCAGGTTCCATTTATGTCCTTACTGACTTCCATTTAAGTGAAACCTCTACAATTACATTTTGAACACTGTGGGAGAGCCAAGCTGACTTGGTTTGATCCTACATAACAGTGTCAGAGGTGAGTCTATATGCAACTAGGTGATTCTTTATCACCACTGCAGGTGATCCCCTGGTGGTGAGATAGCTGTTCCCTCCTTCCTTATTACTATCTATTCTGGCTAAAGTGCATTACGGGAGTAGCACTATCCCCGTAGGAGCTGCTGTTTATTTTTGGTCCTGCCGTTACCCCACACTTCACCGTCCCAGAACCTTGAGTCTAAATTGGGCAATGTGCCCACAGATGCATGCACCAGTCACTTAGTATTTTTCCAATGCTTTTTATTAAACACAACTTGCAGCAGTAGAGGGATGGAGGGTTAGGGGAATTCAGATACCTTGTGCAGATCACTGAGGAACTTGAGATCCTGAAGACAAGTACACTTGCGGTCAATGGATCTTGCTCACCCGGATAGGCCTCTCTCTCCGGCCTAGCAGCCGGAATGATGCACGGACAAAAGTCTCTGCCACAGACTCAATGATAGTAATAAACTGTTGAACAATCCTCTGCCACAGGATTTGTTAATCAGTAATTGACTGAGCGAACACAGTCTTTTAAGCCATCCGGCAGTACTGTGAGGTAGATTGGTTAGGATGCATTCTCCAATTGAGTCACCAGGCTCTTCTTGAGATACCAGCCTTCTGCTCGGTCCTCTCCAAGAAGAGTCCTCCCCTGGATCTTCCAATTGCTCGACTTCTTCCCGCAGGCAAAACAGAACAGGACCATACCTGGACCAGTAGGCCCCAGACAAACTTCCGTGCCTACTTGCAGTAACATAGCCTCGGGCCAGCAGGCCCCGAGGCAGAAGAGGAGTTGTCACATACCTTAGGCCAGGCGGGCCATGAGGTCAGAGAGAGCGAAAAATGGCGTCTGCCCCTTAAGTATCCTCTCCCAGAATGCACAGCGGTAAAACACTCCCACTGGGCTGTTTCTGGGGAAGGGGACACCCAATACACTTCAGCCTTTTGTATTTCCAACACTGGCCGGTGGTGACAATGACACCTATCGGCGACAGTGGGAAATGCTCCCAACACAGCCAAAGCTGGAACAGAGGCTAATTTAGCCATAAACATTACATTCTGAACTATGTACAATTCAGATGACCCCCTAAATTTACATAATAGCGCCTGGTCAACAGGAGCAGGGCGCTACACAGGTAATGCCACATGTCTTATGATGAGGTCTTTCTAACTTGATGCACTTTATGATATCTGGCATGTCCCCACATTCGCCCAAAGCTCAATTGCATGTGTATGTCTGAGGTGCTGGTTTATAGAGACACTATTTGCTATATGTTTATATCACACTGGTGAATAAGTATATATCCTGATGCATGATCTATGGAATTATATCTATGTATATTAATGAAAGTCTCTCCATTTTCATTTAGAAATTGTATATAAGCTCCTGAAGAAGCGGTTCCCAGTGAAACATGTTGAGCTTCCTGTAATTCATACTTTGTACTAGCCGTCCTGACAATAGTTGGGGTTGTCACCAGTACACCCCTAACGTAGACGGCTGTGCTGGAGACATGTATTTGACTACTGTGTGTTTTCTCAATTACTGTCTTTTAAATTCTGTTTTTATATTTACCGTATGTGGTGTGTTTAATAAAATGTATTACTTTTTATCAGTGGTGCCTACAAAGTAAATTTTTCCAGTTATATTTTTCCTCAATATCTCAATATGTTAGGACGTGGCACTTATTATTATTATTATTGTTATTTTATACACCCACCGTGCCATACTGCTTTGGTGTGCTTAGCTTTCTAATTATCATATGTTTATTTAAGGTGGAAGGTTACAGGTTGGATTTGGGACCAGAACTTTTGGACTATAGGGCAGTTCAAGAAGATGTGTAAAAGGTCAGAGGCTTTGCATCTTCAGCACCTTCCATCAGTATTGTGGGAAACGCGAGCTATTATCGAGGGGCCCTGTTCTTCCTGGTCATGATTTTATCATTGATTTCTTGAAATTTATTGCAGATGGATACTTTGTTTGAAAATAAAATTATGTGTGCTTTCTGCTATGAAGGACATTTGTAGGTACTTTCCCCACTTTTGTAGGAAGGATTCTGTGGGTATTTCAAGTTTCAAAATAATTAACTGACGTGTGATAGACTATGAGCCTGTTATCAGTCCTGCTGAGCAGCAGATATCTTTGAATGTAGTCAAGGGTCTCTGGAAAGCCCCGGTTTTGACAAAGAGTTAAAAAAAATTGAAAGCTGAGTGTGTCGCCAAAACTACAGCACTGGTCTAGCTAATTCTAGCTAGGAGAGATCTGGGATACTAATGTGAATGGGAGATAAAATGTCTGGCTCAGAACAGATTTTACAGAATCCAGTTATTAAAGATTTTATAAATATGACTTGGGGAGAAGTTAGGGTGCCCAATGATTGGGCCATTGGCGATGGTTAGGCTGGAATTCCTCATTGTTCCATTAATGCAAGAAAAGCAGTCACTGTGGGGCCGATTAGAGAATGGTATTTTGCCTGGTGTTGCACCTTAGGGCCTGCCCACAGAGCTCCTTTTATAGGGATAGATAGATAATCCAGTTTGATTGAAATCCTCAATTTGGAGTGAGAATTACCAGTCTACGATACGGGACAAGTATGTGGATACTGGTTCATATTGGAACAAGAGGCATTAATAGGTTAAGGTAAGAACATAAATGGTCTATGGAAAGAGTTTGTAGTAGGTATAGGAAACTAGATTTAGGCTAGGCATTCATTTTCAATTCGCTACATATACTGAACCAGGCTTTTGTAGATTTGCTCCAGAAGTATAAGTTATTTTTACTCCTATGTAGGGATGAGCTTCGTGTTCGAGTCGAACATACGTTCGACTCGAACATCGGCTGTTCGATCGTTCGACGAAGATCGAACGATTTGGGCCGTTCGCGCCAAATTCGAGTGACGCGAACGGCCCACAATGCACTACGCCATCGCAGTGTCATCCAGGCGCTGTGATTGGCCAAGCATGCACTGTGACCCCGCATGCTTGGCCAATCACAGCGCCGGCAGCGAGGAGAGCAATGATTGGCCACAGGCAGGATGCCTGTGGCCAATTATTGCTGAGGGTGTTTAGTACACGCCCCACACTATAAAAGGCCGCCAGCACGGCGGCCTAGTGTAGTGTGTTCCGGAGCAGGGAAAGAGAAGCATAGGCAGGGACAGTGACATTTATTTTTTTCTTGCTTAACCTGGATTCCTTTAGTTTAGGGAAAGAGAAGGATAGGTAGGGAGAGTGTCAGTGTGTTTTACTGTGCGAATCCTTGTTTCTAGGGACAGGGAAGGACAGTGAGGGAATTCTCCTTGTGCTATAGTGTGCTTTAAAAAAACATTTTTTCTAGGGACAGAAAACTATAGGTAGGAAGAGTGTCAGTTTCTTTCACTGTGATAATCCTTGTTTCTAGGGACAAAGAAGGAAAGTGAGGGAAATTCTCCTTGTGCTATAGTGTGCTTTAAAAAAACATTTTTTCTAGGGACAGAAAACTATAGGTAGGGAGAGTGTCAGTGTGTTTTACTGTGCGAATCCTTGTTTCTAGGGACAGGGAAGGACAGTGAGGGAATTCTCCTTGTGCTATAGTGTGCTTTAAAAAAACATTTTTTCTAGGGACAGAAAACTATAGGTAGGGAGAGTGTCAGTGTGTTTTACTGTGCGAATCCTTGTTTCTAGGGACAGGGAAGGACAGTGAGGGAATTCTCCTTGTGCTATAGTGTGCTTTAAAAAAACATTTTTTCTAGGGACAGAAAACTATAGGTAGGAAGAGTGTCAGTTTCTTTCACTGTGATAATCCTTGTTTCTAGGGACAAAGAAGGAAAGTGAGGGAAATTCTCCTTGTGCTATAGTGTGCTTTAAAAAAACATTTTTTCTAGGGACAGAAAACTATAGGTAGGGAGAGTGTCAGTGTGTTTTACTGTGCGAATCCTTGTTTCTAGGGACAGGGAAGGACAGTGAGGGAATTCTCCTTGTGCTATAGTGTGCTTTAAAAAAACTTTTTTTCTAGGGACAGAAAACTATAGGTAGGGAGAGTGTCAGTGTGTTTTACTGTGCGAATCCTTGTTTCTAGGGACAGGGAAGGACAGTGAGGGAATTCTCCTTGTGCTATAGTGTGCTTTAAAAAAAAAAAATTTCTAGGGACAGAAAACTATAGGTAGGAAGAGTGTCAGTTTCTTTCACTGTGATAATCCTTGTTTCTAGGGACAAAGAAGGAAAGTGAGGGAAATTCTCCTTGTGCTATAGTGTGCTTTAAAAAAACGTTTTTTCTAGGGACAGAAAACTATAGGTAGGGAGAGTGTCAGTGTGTTTTACTGTGCGAATCCTTGTTTCTAGGGACAGGGAAGGACAGTGAGGGAATTCTCCTTGTGCTATAGTGTGCTTTAAAAAAATAATTTTTATAGGGACAGAAAACTATAGGTAGGAAGAGTGTCAGTTTCTTTCACTGTGATAATCCTTGTTTCTAGGGACAAAGAAGGAAAGTGAGGGAAATTCTCCTTGTGCTATAGTGTGCTTTAAAAAAACTTTTTTTCTAGGGACAGAAAACTATAGGTAGGGAGAGTGTCAGTGTGTTTTACTGTGTGAATCCTTGTTTCTAGGGACAGGGAAGGACAGTGAGGGAATTCTCCTTGTGCTATAGTGTGCTTTAAAAAAACATTTTTTCTAGGGACAGAAAACTATAGGTAGGAAGAGTGTCAGTTTCTTTCACTGTGATAATCCTTGTTTCTACGGACAAAGAAGGAAAGTGAGGGAAATTCTCCTTGTGCTATAGTGTGCTTTAAAAAAACATTTTTTCTAGGGACAGAAAACTATAGGCAGGGAGAGTGTCAGTGTGTTTTACTGTGCAAATCCTTGTTTCTAGGGACAGGGAAGGACAGTGAGGGGATTCTCCTTGTGCTATAGTGTGCTTTAAAAAAACATTTTTTCTAGGGACAGAAAACTATAGGTAGGGAGAGTGTCAGTGTGTTTTACTGTGCGAATCCTTGTTTCTAGGGACAGGGAAGGACAGTGAGGGAATTCTCCTTGTGCTATAGTGTGCTTTAAAAAAACATTTTTTCTAGGGACAGAAAACTATAGGTAGGAAGAGTGTCAGTTTCTTTCACTGTGATAATCCTTGTTTCTAGGGACAAAGAAGGAAAGTGAGGGAAATTCTCCTTGTGCTATAGTGTGCTTTAAAAAAACATTTTTTCTAGGGACAGAAAACTATAGGTAGGGAGAGTGTCAGTGTTTTTTACTGTGCGAATCCTTGTTTCTAGGGACAGGGAAGGACAGTGAGGGAATTCTCCTTGTGCTATAGTGTGCTTTAAAAAAACATTTTTTCTAGGGACAGAAAACTATAGGTAGGGAGAGTGTTAGTGTGTTTTACTGTGCGAATCCTTGTTTCTAGGGACAGGGAAGGACAGTGAGGGAATTCTCCTTGTGCTATAGTGTGCTTTAAAAAAACATTTTTTCTAGGGACAGAAAACTATAGGTAGGAAGAGTGTCAGTTTCTTTCACTGTGATAATCCTTGTTTCTAGGGACAAAGAAGGGAAGTGAGGGAAATTCTCCTTGTGCTATAGTGTGCTTTAAAAAAACATTTTTTCTAGGGACAGAAAACTATAGGTAGGGAGAGTGTCAGTGTGTTTTACTGTGCGAATCCTTGTTTCTAGGGACAGGGAAGGACAGTGAGGGAATTCTCCTTGTGCTATAGTGTGCTTTAAAAAAATAATTTTTATAGGGACAGAAAACTATAGGTAGGGAGAGTGTCAGTGTGTTTTACTGTGCGAATCCTTGTTTCTAGGGACAGGGAAGGACAGTGAGGGAATTCTCCTTGTGCTATAGTGTGCTTTAAAAAAACATTTTTTCTAGGGACAGAAAACTATAGGTAGGAAGAGTGTCAGTTTCTTTCACTGTGATAATCCTTGTTTCTAGGGACAAAGAAGGAAAGTGAGGGAAATTCTCCTTGTGCTATAGTGTGCTTTAAAAAAACTTTTTTTCTAGGGACAGAAAACTATAGGTAGGGAGAGTGTCAGTGTGTTTTACTGTGTGAATCCTTGTTTCTAGGGACAGGGAAGGACAGTGAGGGAATTCTCCTTGTGCTATAGTGTGCTTTAAAAAAACATTTTTTCTAGGGACAGAAAACTATAGGTAGGAAGAGTGTCAGTTTCTTTCACTGTGATAATCCTTGTTTCTACGGACAAAGAAGGAAAGTGAGGGAAATTCTCCTTGTGCTATAGTGTGCTTTAAAAAAACATTTTTTCTAGGGACAGAAAACTATAGGCAGGGAGAGTGTCAGTGTGTTTTACTGTGCGAATCCTTGTTTCTAGGGACAGGGAAGGACAGTGAGGGGATTCTCCTTGTGCTATAGTGTGCTTTAAAAAAACATTTTTTCTAGGGACAGAAAACTATAGGTAGGAAGAGTGTCAGTTTCTTTCACTGTGATAATCCTTGTTTCTAGGGACAAAGAAGGAAAGTGAGGGAAATTCTCCTTGTGCTATAGTGTGCTTTAAAAAAACATTTTTTCTAGGGACAGAAAACTATAGGTAGGGAGAGTGTCAGTGTTTTTTACTGTGCGAATCCTTGTTTCTAGGGACAGGGAAGGACAGTGAGGGAATTCTCCTTGTGCTATAGTGTGCTTTAAAAAAACATTTTTTCTAGGGACAGAAAACTATAGGTAGGGAGAGTGTTAGTGTGTTTTACTGTGCGAATCCTTGTTTCTAGGGACAGGGAAGGACAGTGAGGGAATTCTCCTTGTGCTATAGTGTGCTTTAAAAAAACATTTTTTCTAGGGACAGAAAACTATAGGTAGGAAGAGTGTCAGTTTCTTTCACTGTGATAATCCTTGTTTCTAGGGACAAAGAAGGAAAGTGAGGGAAATTGTCCTTGTGCTATAGTGTGCTTTAAAAAAACATTTTTTCTAGGGATAGAAAACTATAGGTAGGGAGAGTGTCAGTGTGTTTTACTGTGCGAATCCTTGTTTCTAGGGACAGGGAAGGACAGTGAGGGAATTCTCCTTGTGCTATAGTGTGCTTTAAAAAAACATTTTTTCTAGGGACAGAAAACTATAGGTAGGAAGAGTGTCAGTTTCTTTCACTGTGATAATCCTTGTTTCTAGGGACAGGGAAGGACAGTGAGGGAAATTCTCCTTGTGCTATAGTGTGCTAAAGCATTCCTTATCAACCATCTTTGAAATCCTTGTTTTTTTGGACAGTCAGGGAAATTGTCGTTGTGCTATTCTGTGCAAAAGCAATCATCCTCAACCATATTTAGAAATCCTTAAGTAAAGGGACAGAGAAGGACACCTGAAGGTAGCCCTTATTGCTTTTTTCCCATCTCCCTGCAGGCCATCTATTAGAATGTCTGGAAGGCAAACAAGGAGAGGCAGACAGTCAGGAGGCAATAAAAGAGGGCAAGCAGGCTCTGTGTCTGGGGGCAACAGTGCTGGTCGTGGACGCAGTGCATTGTCATCAGCACATGGCCATGGGACACGCTTGTCCTTCTTTTCGGCAGCTGGACATGTTGAGCCACATCATGCCGAAGACTTGGTAGAGTGGATGACCAAGCCCTCCTCCTCCTCCTCATCCTCTCTCACCCAGGCTCAGGGTACTGGAAAAGCAGCTGCCAAAGCGTCCTCTTCCCTGGTATCAATGTCAGACTCATCATCAGTCACTCCTTCCCTAGACCCACCATGTTCTCCTCCTGAGGAGTCCCCCGAACTGTTTGAGCACAGTGTTGGGTACATGCTCCAGGAGGATGCCCAGCGTTTCGAAGGGTCTGATGATGAAACCCAGCTACAGGAAGGCAGTAGCGTGAGAGCAGAGAGAGGGGATGCTCAAGAAGGACACCAATCTGGCAGTCATGTTCCAGCAGCTGCAGCATACTGCCAGATTGGCTCCAGTGATGAGGAGGGAGGGGATGATGAGGTCACTGACTCCACGTGGGTGCCTAATAGGAGAGAGGAGGAGGAGGAGGATGAGGAGGAGGCACATCTCCAACGAGGCAGGATGCCCTTTGGTGGCCAGCGTAAGGGCAGTACACCGACGGAATCACACCGCAGAGCTCCGCCTGTGCAGGGCGCTGCCTCTGCCCGTCATTCAAAAAGTTCTTTGGTGTGGGCCTTTTTTGAGGCTAGTGCATCAGATCGCACAGCTGCTGTTTGCAACATATGTCTCAAGCGTATATCGCGTGGCCAAAACATCAGCCGCTTGGGTACCACATGCCTGACCAGACATATGTTGACCTGCCATGCAGCTCGTTGGCAAGCCTACCTCAAAGACCCACACCAAAGAACAAAGCGGACCTCTCCTTGCACCGCATCAGCTGGGATCTCCAACCCCACTATAACTTCAGTCCTCTCTGAAACATGCACTGAGAGGAATGAAGGTGTAGAATTAGGTGTGTCACAGCCAAGTACTTGCGGCCACTCTGCTAGCAGTACACCGACGTCCGATTCTAGCAGGCAAATTTCCCTGCCCCAGCTGCTGGACCGTCGAAAGAAGTTCACTCCCAGCCATCCACATGCCCAGCGGTTGAATGCTAGCTTGGCTAAATTGCTAGCGCTTCAACTGCTGCCTTTTCAGTTGGTAGACTCGGCCCCCTTCCGTGAGTTTGTGCAATGTGCGGTTCCTCAGTGGCAGGTTCCCAAACGCCACTTTTTCTCACGGAAGGCTATTCCGGCTCTCTACCGGCATGTGGAAGGCAATGTCTTGGCCTCGCTGGACAGGGCGGTCAGCGGTAAGGTGCATATTACCGCTGACTCATGGTCCAGCAGGCATGGACAGGGATGTTACCTTTCTTTCACGGCCCATTGGGTCACTCTTTTGGCAGCTGGGAAGGATGCAGGACAAGGTGCAGTAGTGTTGGAGGTTGTTCCACCGCCACGCCTCCAAAATGCTACTACTGGTTGTGACACACCTCTCTCCTCCACCCCCTCCTCTTCTTCTTCCTCCATGGCCTCTTCCTGTGGTTTGTCCTCGGAACCAGCGGTGCTCCGTAGGCGTTCAAGGGGCTACGCAAGTACGCAGGCAAAAGGATGCCATGCCGTGCTTGCGCTGGTGTGTTTGGGGGACAGAAGCCACACTGGGGCAGAGGTCCTGTCTGCTCTGCAGGGCCAGGCCGAGAGGTGGTTGACGCCACGCCAGCTTAAGCCAGGAATGGTGGTTTGCGACAATGGCACCAACCTCCTCTCCGCCCTCCGACAGGGACAACTGACCCATGTGCCCTGTGTGGCTCACGTCCTTAACCTGGTGGTGCAGCGGTTCTTGGGCAGGTACCCGGGCTTACAGGATGTCCTGAGGCAGGCCAGGAAAGTCTGTGTGCATTTCCGCAGATCTTATAATGCCAGTGCTCGCCTGGCTGAGCTGCAAAAGGAGTTGAACCTGCCCAAGAACCGCCTTATATGTGACATGCCCACCAGGTGGAACTCAACGTTGGCCATGCTGCAGCGGCTGCACACGCAGCAGAGGGCCATCAATGAGTACCTGTGCGACTACGGCACCAGGACAGGGTCAGGGGAGCTTGGTTTTTTTTCTCCACGCCAGTGGGGCATGATCAGGGATGCATGCACTGTCCTGGCACCATTTGAGGAGGCCACGAGGATGGTGAGCAGTGACAGTGCATGCATCAGTGACACTGTACCTCTTGTCCACCTGTTGGAGCACACGCTGCGTGGAATAATGGACAGGGCACTTGAGGCAGAACAGAGGCAGGAAGAGGAGGACTTCCTTGCCTCTCAAGGCCCCCTTTACCCAGACAGTGTTCCTTCTGTCCCACCCATCGCACAGGAAGAGGAGGAGGAGGAGGAGGAGGAGGAGGAGGATTGTGTCAGCATGGAGGTGGAGGCTGGCACTCAGCATCATCAGCAGCAGTCTTTTAGGGATGATTTACAGTCCCAAGAAACCAGTGGACTTGTACGTGGCTGGGAGGAGGTGGCTGCGGATCATGTCGTCCTTAGTGACCCAGAGGACTCCGGAGCGAATGCCTCAGCAAACCTACGCTGCATGGCCTCCCTGATCCTGCAAAGTCTGCGGAAGGATCCTCGTATTCTTCGGATCAAGGAGAGGGACCATTACTGGCTGGCCACTCTCCTTGATCCACGGTACAAGGGTAAGGTTGCGGACCTTATGTTACCGTTGCAGAGGGAGCAGAGGATGAGACAACTCCGGGAGGCCTTGCAGAAAGGTCTGTGCAACGCGTTCCCAGAGACTGGGAGGTTACAAACTCCTGGTCCTGGACAACGAGTTGCTGAGGCTTCGGCCAGTCAAAGAAGGAGCGGTGGGGAAGGTGGCCGTCTGACCGATGCGTTCAGACAATTCTTTAGTCCGCAGCCCCAAAGTATGATCGGTTCCAGCAACCATCGCCAGCGTCTGATAAACATGGTGCAGGAATATCTAGGGGCAAGGTCAGACTTGGACACCTTCCCCACCGAAAATCCTCTGGCTTACTGGGTCTTGAGGATGGATCACTGGCCAGAGCTTGCACAGTATGCAATTGAGCTACTGGCCTGTCCTGCATCCAGCGTTCTTTCGGAACGCACATTCAGTGCTGCTGGAGGATTTGTCACGGATCACAGGGTGCGCCTGTCCACCGACTCGGTTGATCGACTGACTTTCATCAAGATGAACCAGTCTTGGATCACCACCAGCTACCACACACCTGATGCTGATATAACAGACTAATTGATTTTAACATGTCACATCCCTTCAAGACTGATGCTGATGCTGAGTGCCTGTGCTGTTATGTTGACTGGCTATCCTCCTCCTCCGAGTCCTCAATGATACGATTGATGATGATAGCTTGGAAGATCATTTTTGTTTATGGGTGCCGCCACCAGTGGCTAAGGCCCAATTTTTCAGCCCCTGTTTTACAGGGGCGTGTAATTACAATTTTTTTAGCAATAATTTGCCATAGGGCTCATTGCTGTGCTCCAAGTACAGTATCTGTGAGGGGTTGGAGTGTTGTGGCACCAGTGCCTAAGGCCCAATTTTTCAGCCCCTGTTTAACAGGGGCGTGTCATTACAATTTTTGAAGCAATACTTTGCAACAGGGCTCATTGCTGTGCTCCAAGTACAGTATCTGTGAGGGGTTGTAGTGTTGTGCCACCGGTGCCTAAGGCCCAATTTTTCAGCCCCTGTTCAACAGGGGCATGCAATTACAATTCTTGATCTAATAATTCACAGCAGGGCCCATTGCTGCACCCACCAAGAGTAACTCTGAGGGCTTACAGTGTTGTGGCAACGCCACCACCACCACCACCACGAAAGGCCCAATTTTTCAGCCCCTGTTCAAAAGGGGCATGTAATTACAATTCTTGATCTAATAATTCACAACAGGGCCCATTGCTGCACCCACCAAGAGTAACTCTGAGGGCTTACAGTGTTGTGGCAACACCACCACCACCACCACCACCACGAAAGGCCCAATTTTTCAGCCCCTGTTCAACAGGGGCATGCAATTACAATTCTTGATCTAATAATTCACAGCAGGGCCCATTGCTGCACCCACCAAGAGTAACTCTGAGGGCTTACAGTGTTGTGGCAACGCCACCACCACCACCACCACGAAAGGCCCAATTTTTCAGCCCCTGTTCAAAAGGGGCATGTAATTACAATTCTTGATCTAATAATTCACAGCAGGGCCCATTGCTGCACCCACCAAGAGTAACTCTGAGGGCTTACAGTGTTGTGGCAACGCCACCACCACCACCACCACGAAAGGCCCAATTTTTCAGCCCCTGTTCAACAGGGGCATGCAATTACAATTCTTGATCTAATAATTCACAGCAGGGCCCATTGCTGCACCCACCAAGAGTAACTGTCAGGGGTTACAGTGTTGTGGCACCAGCACCACCATCAAAGGCCCAATTTTTACTACCACTGTTCAACAATTATATGTAATTAAAATTCCTGATATAATAGTTGACAGCAGGGCGTTCCAGCACCAATCAAGAGTAACTGTGAGTGCTTACAGTGTTGTGCCAACACCAACAACTAAGGGGCCTATTTCTGCAGAGTATATACGGCAGGTCCCTACTTTCAAACATCCAACTTACAAACGACTCCTACTTGCAAACGCAAGAAGACAACAGGAAGTGAGAGGAAATCTACCACTAGGAAGGAAAATTCTCTCCTGTAAGAATAAATATGGGAGAAAGGTGTCTCCTCTGTACTGATGCTTTATCAGCAATCCTTGTTTCAAGAAAAACACCACATTTCAAAAACAGTTGTCATTGGGACGGAAAGTGAGGTGAAATGTTCTGAACAGGGGCACAGACAGCAAAACAAATGTTACAGGGGTGATAACCCTTACCTATGTTTTCCAAAAAGTTTAAAAATAGATTTTTGGGCTGGAGCTACACTTCAACAATGTACCTGTTCAAAATTACAAACAGATTCTACATAAGAACAAACCTACAGTCCCTGTCTTGTATGCACCGCCTGTATACGGCTGTTCAGAGTATATAGGGCCTTTTTTATTTTATGTGCGGGGTTCCCCTTAATATCCATACAAGACCCAAAGGGGCTGGTAATGGGCTGGGGTAGGGGGGGGGGTCATGGGGTAGCTATGCCATTTTTCTTAAAGATTTTCATCCATATTACCGGGACCAGACATTACATTAAAGCCGCAAGCAGTTTTAAATGGCTTTTTTTTCCTTTAGAAGTGTCATTTTGTGCAGGGACAGTTCTAAACACGGGAAACACGTGGCACTTCACAGGCATACTTTAGACACCCCCCAGGTACGATATTTAAAGGAATATTTGACTTTTTTTTTCACTTTATGCATCATTAAAATGACTGCTCCCGAAAAACGACCGTTTTTAAAACTTCTTTTTGCATTGATACATGTCCCCTGGTGCACAACCCGGGTTCCCAAACCCTTTTTAGGACAATAACATGCATAATAGTTGTTATAATTAGCACTTTAGAATTCGAACGTTCGCATCCATTGTATTTAATAGGGTTCTAATGTTCGTACGAACTTTCGGTCCGTTCGCGGGTTCTGGTGCGAACCGAACCCGGGGGTGTTCGGCTCATCACTACTCCTATGTAAGAAGGGGAGAAAGATGTGGTCATAAATGTCTGCCTCTATTTGGGTACCTATGTACATGATTGTGGTGGATGCCCATTTTCTTTAAATGCAAAATTATGGTTTCAAGGGTTCTATGAGAGAAAAAGGTAAGGAGACATTAGCAGCTTCTGATTTTTAAAGGTTAATTTTGTAGCTGGAAAGGGAATGGAAAACTTGGAGTTTCCCCAAGTAGCAATGGGAGGGTGATTTGAGGCTTAGTGACATAGAATAATAAGTGTCCAGCGTAGGCCACAGTTTTCTGAGTTGTCTTACCCACTGTCAACCCATGGATATCTGGTTGAGATCTGATATGAAACGTAAACAGTTCTAGCATCAATATG
Organism: Rana muscosa; assembly: GCA_029206835.1. Taxonomy (NCBI): domain Eukaryota; kingdom Metazoa; phylum Chordata; class Amphibia; order Anura; family Ranidae; genus Rana; species Rana muscosa. The sequence continues at coordinate 700,552,093 of CM055117.1, read as the reverse complement.
AAAAGTAGGGTGACAGGGGCAACCCAGAAAGGTACCATTGGTAATAGAGAAAGGTTTAGAGGGAGTACTATTTATTTTAATTGCTGCTGTAGGTGTGGAGTACAAAACTCTAATCCAAGATAGCATGATGTAATGTTGAATCTAAGAAAAACCAATCTCACGGTTGAAGGCCTTTTCTGCATCTGTAGAAAGCAGATGTTTGTATAATGAATCAGGTTCAAAGTCTGGACCATATTGGCTTTGGCCTCTCTAGAGAGGGTAAAACCTATATAGTCGAGATGGATGATACTTGGCAGTAGAGGCTGAAAGTGGTTAGCAAGGATTTTGGCTAAAAGTTTGACTTCGCAATTAAGAAGAGAGTTGGGTCTGTAGCTAATGCAATGTAATAGGTCTTTCCCAGGTTTGAGTAGGACTGTCAGATAGGCCTAAAAATTATGGGGGCAGAGTTGGCAGTAAGTAATTGTAATAATGAAGAGTCAACCTGTCTGGGCCTGGGGCTTTATTAGACTCCATTCCTGCAATAGTGGTCTGTAATTTGGTTTTACAATGAGTTTGTTATGGTCTTCAATAGCAGTCGAGGGAACCGTAGGAAGGCCAGAGGAATTTAGATAACATTTGATATGCTCTCTTCTCAAGCCTTCAGAAGGAGATAAGTTATTTAAGGATGGGTAGAAATTACTTAAAGTACTTGTAATGCTATCAAAGTCGTATGAAAGGTAGTCTGTTTAGGCGCTTTGAGGGTATTGGTGGGAGGGCATCCACATTTATTGGAAAGTTTGTTTACAATGAGACAAAGCCACCTTGTGTCTACTAAAACTGAGCAATTAGAGTTTGTTCCATAGTCTGGTCAGCTCTTGTTCATCTTGCAGTATTTGAGTGTGTTTTGTGTTTGATCTCAAGGTTGTGGATGTCCAAAACAAGTAAAGTAAATTAGAATTCCCTTTTCCCAATTTAGACTATGACCATGTTTGATTAACACACCTGCAATGTAACTCTTATGCGCCTCCCAACACCCTGGAAGAAATCTAAAGAGTTGTGGGGTACTATTTTCAGGTCAGGGGAATGCACATACAGTATCCATGCTTAGGGCGGGGCATTGTATGAGTTAATGTGGAGTATAATCTAATATACAGTGTGCATGATTAATACCGAACAGTAGTCTGCAGCAATATTTACCAGGGCAAGACAAGTGCAGGCCCCAGAGGGCGAAAAACATGCTTGCAGTGAAACAATCATAGAGTATTACCCATATTGTAAAAGGATAAAGAAGAGTGAAAGTACTGAACCATAACATGCCTATAAACTGTGATAATGACATAACCCGAAAAATAATGAACACCAAGTCAGTGTTTACCATAAGCTACCCACCACCCGCCACAGATGCCTTTAGATATGCCAGTTTTTGTACCACAAAGTGTTAAGTCTTGACCTAAGAAGTTAAAAGTTATTGAGATTTCAAGTTCCAAATATTCTAAAATGCCTTAGTACTTTCACTCGACAGTGTTGAGACCCATGGGACAATGTTCAAATGTGTAGTGGCTTTGCTGTGACAAGTAAATGATTAAAAGGTGAAAGGTCCATACCCCGACATGCTGCAAGCATTATGAAGGCATCCATTCTTTAGGAGTCAACAGTTTTTAGCAATGGTGGCTAAAGTAACCAGAAGAATGGCAGTCTCTACTCGGTATCACAGCAGGAGGTGAGAAGCAGAGATAGATATTACCTTAAAAGGACAAAAGTGATGGATCTTGGTGATGTCGTTATGTATAGCAAGAGAGGTGGGAATTTGAATAAAGTTTTATGATGTCACTACTGTGCTGCCCCCTCAGGCCTTTAAAAGTATGACTGTGGTACATGGATATTGCTGACTGGTCTTCGACTTCCTGCTCCCTGTTCCTGTGTTTTCTTCTGATTCTGATCACCTGTTATCGACCCGGCTTGCCCTTGGTTACCTCTTGTCTCCCTCCCAGCTCTGATCTCAGATTGTTCACGTATCTTCTCTTGTCTCCTGTTCTGTGGGTGACCCCGACTTGCCTAACAATGAGTCTGACACCAGATATGCTGACCACTGGTTTACTGATCTCTGCTACCGTCCTCGACTAAGCCTTCTGCTGTGCCCTGTTTACTGTGATCCACCTTGTTGCCTATCTGCTGTGCCCAGCCTGCAGTACCTACCTACAGTACTCACCTGTTACTCCAGCCTGCAGTACTTACCTACTGGATCTAGCCTTCTGCACTTACCATTACAACCTGCTTCCTGCTGTGTGCAGTTTGCACCATCATCAGCTCTCCTGGGTCCTACTGCTCATTTCATCTGGTATCCACCTGCAGAGAGATCTCCACACTACCATCCCTCATTTGTGGAACAGTTGGCAATCCCTGCTTCTTTGGGCTTCGTTTTCCCTGTTACCACCTTCAGGGACACCGAGCACTCAGTCGCAAGGAAAGCCCTCTCAGCATTTTGGCTTCAGGGCCAGGTACATGACAGAATGCTTGCTCTTGTACCTGGATGTTCTGAACAGTTGATTCCCCACTCCCAGTAAAATAATATGCTGTATTTATCAGTGTTGGAAAAATATCATTATTTTCCATATCATCACTGCAGCTGTCTTTCTTGGGATTTTAAAAATACTTACTCATTCACTCTTGCTCTCTGTTTTATTACTTCTTTGCAATTTGTTTTATAACATATTGCTTTTTAACAGAATATTGCAGTCCACTGTAAATATGACTGTATAGTTATAGAACTAAGTTCTGAAAGACTCTTGGCACTTACTGTTGGATTGCAATAAAGGCTATATTGATCACAAGGTCATCATAGATGTATTTTTCTGGTGAAAGCATTTTAGAAGACCTTTTACTGAATGCAACATGCTTTCATGCAAGTGATCTGTAGTCATCTGATGGTTCTGTGCACAGAATTCCAGATGATTTTGCTACATTTAAAACATCTTCAGCAGCAAAATATTGCTCCAGTTGATTATCTAACAGCCATTTGAACCAAAATATTTACTAGCACCAGACTCTTGAATAACAAAACACAAATTGATTTTTGCTACACAATGATGCTTCTTTCTTTAAAGCGGAAGTAAACCCCCCCCCCCGAAAAAACGGGATAAAATAAGACTAAAGAATAAGCATAGGCGTGCCCACAGGGTGTGTCGGGTGTGCCCAGGCACACCCTAATCATCCCTGCTGTGCCTGCAATGTATGTCCTCCTTGCTGTGTGTAACAGTCACTGGCACTGCCTGGGGTAATGTCCGGCCGCCGGCTGGCAAATACAGCTTATTGCTGCTAAATGCTGCGAGTGGGAGAAGGGAGCAGGGGGGGGAACTAGCGCGGAGTAACACCGCCGGGAGCCGCATAAGCCGATGCAGCTTCTATAGTTCCGGCTCTGCAGGTTCCGCAGTCGCCGGCGGAGAGATCTAAATCTGCACTCCGCCCCCCCTCCGGCCTTTCCCCTCCTGACTCCATCAGAAGCAGCGGAGTGGCCTAATTAACGGCAGCGGAAGACGAGCGGCTTTAGGCAGGCAGCCTGTAATCAAGGTGAGCGTGACAGAGCGAGTGAGAGAGACAGCACTGTGGTCTGTCTCTGTGCACAAATGATCATGCAAAAAAGAATATAAAAAAATCTGCCAAAATAGCCAACCAATTGGAATTGAATTGATAAACCTTACCTTACCCTGGCTTGTCACTAACTAGCTATATATATATATATAT